>CM060195.1:44885974-46085974 GCA_030549335.1 Pontederia crassipes
TGAGAATGCAACACTCTCATATGAATGGACAGATTACCAACTGACCAGTGGTCCATAGGTGCACTATAGAGGTGACTCTTATCGTGATCAACGATGTAGCACTTAACTCCATTCTACCTATCCTTTTCGGAGAACATATCATATAACGATAGGTGGATTCTAAAGGTGACTCTCACTATGAGTTCTCACGATGTAGCACTATCTACATGACAACTTAACTCCAATCTACTCATCTCATTTTTTAGGAACACGACAATGATTAGACTTTAGAGGTGACATTGAACTCCAATCTACTCTCTTCACGATATGTAGAATTTAGCTCCAACTATTAAACATGCAAAAAAAATTATACCAAATGCATTCCAACTTTGACGTTTGTTCAGCGATACTCTTTAACTTCACTTTATAACATGAATGCGCTTTATCTTATAATTTATTTTACATAATGCCCTTCCGATCGGGCAGGCAGCTCCGACGGCTTCCCCTCCCTCTCCCTCTCTTCTTTCTCAAGTCCACCCACCCTACGGTTAGATCTGACTGCCCTAGCCCCCGGTGGCCGGATTGGCCGCCCTACGACCAGATCCGGCTACCCTTGGGGCCCTGGTGGCTGATTTGGCCCCCTGGCTGCCTACCACTTGATTGGCCCCCTGGTTCCGTCCACCCTTGGCTCTTGGTGGCCGATCTAGGTCGCCTTCCTCTCTTGATTCTAGCTACCAACAACTCCGGTGGGCCCGCGCCTCTAACAACACCCTCTCTCTCTCTCTCTTTGTAAGATTGGCCACGGCCAAATTTGATCGTGGATCCGGTTGGAGGCGTCCGATTTTATTTTATATTTTTAAAAAGTTTTTCTGATGGGACCTGTCGAAAACTTCCAGGGGACACCTGTTGGAACGTCTGACGGCTAAGTCCCATCGAAAGTTCCGACATTATGCGCCCTTAAGAACAGAACAACCAAAGCCACTATCATTTTTTTACTATTCAATGTAACATTTTTGTATGATTAATTTTTAGAAGTCTTGATTGATATATTTTACTTTTTGCGTGAAATCATATTTTATTCATAATAGAAAATATATCCATATTTATTTGTATTTGAATTCTAAAAAAAAGTAATGCACTAAAGTAGAGACAAAAGTAAAAAATCCAAAACCATTTGATGATCACATTTCATAGGGGTAAAGGTACTTCAGGTCGAGTCTAATTTCGATTCTAAAAATCATTCGTTACTTTTTAGATTATTTTTTAAAACTTTAAAAATCACCCTAAAATCATTTTAAAATAACCTCCTTCTAGGGCCAATTTTTTCGGATCACTATTATAATAAAATAAATTTATTAAATATATATATTAAATTAAAATTAATATACATATATTTAATTTTATAACTGAATATAGGATGTGAGTTAAAGTGATTTGGATCGGGTCAATTTTTCGATCGAAAAAATTATCCACTATTTGTTTAGTCAAATTTCCACGTTAAAAAAATCACTCTAAACTTATTTAGAAAAATTCATCCCCTGAGGATCTATTTTCTAGGACCCCTATTCTAGTAGAATAATATTTTTAAAATATAATAATAAAAGTAATATAAATATGTTTAATTTTTATAACTATAGGATGTAGTAATAGAATTATTAAATTAGAGAATCTAATGTGATAAGAACATATTAAATTGGGTCTGGAGATGTCGTTGTTGCTCTGACTTGGATGCCGACGGTTAGATCTGGTTGCTGCAACTCGGACACAATTGAGGGTACTCAGATTTGGAACCAACTAAGAAGATAGAAAGAGAAGAAACGGGAGAGGGGAAAGGGGGGAAACAAGTGGGTGTAAATAGGAAAAAAGGTTAAACCTTAATTTTGTAAATATTATAATAATAAAAATATTTAGAAATTAATGAATTATTAAACTTACCTCTTAAGACGTTACTAATCCATCTCTTTTTATGACGATTTATAAAACGTGATTAATTATCTTCATTTTAATACGTTTCTATAAATTGAGATGTTACTAATAATCTTAATTCTTGTAGTGAACTTAGTTTAGTAATAAATTTGATTTCCATATATGTTAAGTGCTCAGCACCTACATTTTATCCATATATATATATATATATATATATATATCTTTTATTAATAATTTAAGAATAAAAAATATAGTTCAAATCATTAATTATAATTATATTTTTTAAGATTTTATCTACACGGTAACAAATATAATCATTTTCTATAACTTTTATAAAACCATCTTTATAATTTTACAAATTTTTGTACATTAATATTATAAATAATAATAAATATAATAATTTTCTATAACTTCTTATGCTACAAAATTACTTTTTCCTCCAAACTATTACTAAAGACACACTCATTTTTAAAGGGTAGCACCATCATAATCATCATTCGTTTCATGATGAATAGTGGACATTGACGGATATGGGTGCCAATGGGTGCACGCGTGTCATGGGGCATTTCCCGTGACATGAAGTGTGAAGTCTCGCGGCACTAGTGCCGCTCAACTTATAGCCCTCGACCGCTTAGCGCCGAAAACATGGAATACATGCAGCCGCCCCGCACTGCGTAATATTGCGGAGTACCAAGTTATCCGCCCTTATGGCATTTATCTTGTAAGGCCGTCCTTATGAATGGCCAAGTATGTGACGTTCCCGTAGGGTACGTCTTTTGCATCTTCAATATGTAACAAGACTCCTATACCTACGGTACACTGGGAGGAGTTCACTAGTGCCTTCCGAGGTCCAATTGTATGTTATGTTTTATCATATTTAATACAAGTAAGCTTTCTTTTAATTCTAGTGTCATGGCCTTGAGCGTGGGGTGGCAACCCACATCGGTGTCCCTTCGTGACGTCACGTGATCCCTTCGTCGCCCCTTCGGACTTTAAGCGCCCAAGCGCCTACATTAGTGCCGCAACGCGCTAATGCCACAGTCTCATGACGAGTAGTCCGACACTCTAGTCATGTCCGTGATTGAATGCCTATATGAACGACTCTCGGCATAGTCGTCTCGACCATAAAACTTTCGCTGCAAACTCAAAACAGGCTTGGCTAGGTGCCTATCCGCCTAGTCGCCGCACGTGATCTAGTATCCGAGAATGACCCACCCCGTGACAAGTGGTATCAGAGCAGTTCTTCCTGCTCGGATTACCCAGCGACGATGACTCGCTTGTGTCGTCGCAACGTGCCTTGGCGTAGAAAATGTGCTTCCGCTCAAATACTCCATCACGCCCAGGGGCATGACAACGAGGAATGGTCTTTGATCTTGGACGCCAACGAGGTCTTTGATCTGGTACCATGGTCTTTGATCGTGGACGTCAATGAGGAATGCATGGCAAGCCTCCTCGCCGCACGTCCAGTCGTGCCCCGCAGCATGTTCCTCATACACCCGTGTCGTGTCAAGGAACATCCGCCATGCATCATGATGACGGATTGATCGCCCCGCCTAACCGGGACGGTCATGCGTCGCTCACTCGAGCAGATCAACCACCCCAGGTATACAATCGGGAATTCTGAAGTGTCGCGCTGCGTCAAAGAGTGGTCATATGCTCCGCATGATGGTCTTGCGCTGCTCATATCATGAGATCGCTTACACGAGCGTTGTGTAACTCGAAGGACCCGTGTCACATTCAGGGACTGTCGGTCATGCACTATCATGACGACCTGGCGCTGCTCGGTATTTCGTGACGTCGCATCGCATGCCCAGTCATGCAACGTGAAGTGCACAACCGCTTCACGTGAGAAGTTGGCTTAAAGACAAATATCAAGGTTCATGGTCCCCTTTCGGCCAAATAATATCAACCTTTCGGCCAAGGAGCATCAATCACAAGCATCTTGTCGTGTCGCAGCATTGCCTGCCACGCCACGATGACTTTCGGGAATGGAGCAAAGTGTTGATTACTTGCAAACACTCGCGGACGAGCTGTCAGCCTTGCCTGCCTCGTCAAGTGTCGCCCTGCAAGCGGCGCGATGTCATCCATCAAGGAGTGGGATGAACCTGATACATGCCAACGCAAATCGACGCATCAACTCAACGACCAATTTGGCAAATGGTCTGAGCGTCGAGCATCGGCGAACCTTGGCATGCTGCTGTCAAGCGTTCTGCCGTCAACCGAAGGAAGGAGTGCCATTTCCTTTCGGACATCGCCTCGAGTAATCGAAACGGCCTCCAAGGATCACAATGCGAAGGTTTTGAAGGACACATCGACGATGTCGTCCCTTCGAATGGAGATGGAGGTAATGTTGGGAGCTCATGCCACGAGTTCACCAACCGCAGTCCGCTTATCTAAGCGGAGCGTCTTCACAAGCATACGCATGGATCAGTGAAGGCCCGGAACGGCTACTCTTTCGCAAGGGTCAAGCCGCCCGGTGGACGAGTATGTCAAAGGTGTATGATCTAGGATGACAAGCACAGTGACATTACTTTGTCCAAGGTGCGAACGAACGAGCATCTAAGGTGCATCTCTTCATGAACGAGCACAATGATCTCGCCCCGTCCATACCCCAAAGGGATTGTCAAAGCTTCAAAGGAGGTCCCAGGATCGGAAGAAGGCATATCCCAAGAACCCTGCAAGATGTGGCAAACTCAGGATGGCGTTGCCATCGTGACAATATAGAATGTGGCAAACATACATCCCAGACATGGGACAGAAGAGGTGGCAGTTCATCAATTATGCAAGCCCTGACAAGTTGGGACTGGAGGTCAAAATCGCATTGTTCAGCATCGGTCAGATGGGCATGTTGAAGGAGGAAGTGAAAGGAATCACCGAGCTCCGCCTACAGTGTTCCTAGGAGGATGAAGACCTAGTGTTGGCGCTCTTCAAGTAGAGGGATTAAGAAGCTTTGGACTAGGAAGGAGTTGGAACGACCGGATCGTCCAACCTCCGCTCACTAGTCGACATTGCCAAAACAATCGGGACAAGTGCCATACCACCAAAGCCCTTGGGCAAGGGCAATGGTGGGGGATAGAAGCTCAAGTCGCAAGGAGGGCAGCCTAAGGTATTTAAAATCATGTAGCTGCAGATAGATCTGTAGGATATCAATGAGACGTGTCATCTGGGAGAAAAGCAGCACTCGATGACCAGCTCTCTGTAATTTCGGAAGTAAAAGATCAAGCAATTCAAACTTTCCTGATGCTCTCACAATCTCCTCCTTCTGCCACATATTGTAATCTCCAACAAAGAGATAAGGATGGTTGCAACATTTCCTTAGCTGCATTGACAGGTTCTGCAGACTTTTTGATTTCATTCCTGAATATCATAATGGCAAAAAATTTGTATTAGTTACAATCAAAATGCATGCCGAAGATAAAGATCGTCCATCGAAGCAGGAGAAGCGAGTCGAACCACAGACACATGTGGGGAGACCCTCATCGTCGCTCACTATAGCGATTGTGAGTGGACAAGGTGCGGAATGTTATACCAAAGAACCTTGCTCCACCTCAAACCGTCGAGATATCTCTTGTCCACCAAGGGTAAGGTGGAGCTGTTCTCAATGCTCGACGAACGAAGGACTCAACGTTGCAGCCATCTGCAACTTGGAGATAGTGAGTTGAACCAAAAGGGAACGTGGGGAGACTCTCGTCGCCCACTATGACGACTTGGATGGACAAGACATGAATTGTTAGATCAAAGAACCTTGTCCCGCCTCAAGACTGCCGAAACATCAGGTGATCACCAAGAAGGAGGTGATCCTGCGCTTTTCGTTCGGCAGAGGGATGGAAGACTCTACGTTGCAATCATCTGTAACATAGAAACGTTGAGTCAAGCCCACAAAGAGACCTGAAGCGTCCCAAAGTATCCGTGGGAAGACTCTCGTCGCTCATCATAATGAACCCAGGCACTCGAAGCAGGCAAGCTACAAGCATCGACATCGAAGAGCTTGTGCTATTTCAAGCCGTGAAAATTCAAGAATGATCATCGAGGGTGAGATGGTCCCATACTTTGCATTCGACGGAAGGGAGACCTTATGCTGCGGCCATCCGCAATATGAAGGCAGTCATGCAGGTCGAATGACGAGACTCTTCATCGTGTTCTACACGACCCTGAGACAACTCTTCTCCGCGCTATTCCTGAAGGCATACAAGAGTTGTTTCACCTCCAAAGAAGCCAAACCACACAAGTTGACACTGCGAAGTCGAAGAGAAGTGAAGCCAACAGAGACTCTCGGTATAGTCGTCTCGACTATAAAACTTCCGCTGCAAACTCAAAACAGGCTTGGCTAGGTGCCTATTCGCCTAGTCGTCGCACGTGGTCTAGTGTCCGAGAATGACCCCGTGACACGCGCACCCACTTGAGTACCAACGTAGCAGAAATTACCAATTTCTCCATGGTTTGACACATTATGCCACCCTCGAGAGTTTCACAGATCGAGCCCGTGATTGTTGGCCTTTTTTTATTGCATTTTAGCTTCCTAAGCTCATTTATTATTTTATTTAATGTTTATATTACTTCTTTAAAATTTTATTTTCCCAATCTAATGTTAATTGGACTTGAGATCAAAATTATCAAAGGTTATTTGAATATATAATGCTTTGATTTATCTTTACAAAAATATTCAATTTTATATCATAATAATTAAATAATTTATAAGTTATATATATACATTTAATAATTATTTTATTTCATTTCCATAAATATTTTTACATAAATAAAAAATTTAATTTAATAAACAATAATGTGAAATAATATCTTGAAAAGTGATTTTCATTAGGAAAATATACTTATAATTATTTTTTATTTTAATTATCTCATTGTATAATTTTACATTAAAATTACTATTTAATCCTATTTTCTTTATCATGGGGAGAATACATTTCCCCACTCGAGTATATACTTTTTAATATCAATTCATATTTAAAATGTTTTGAATATGTCTAATTATATATGTGTATATATAGAATTAAAATTAAAAAAATTCTTGTTTATTTTAAAAAATCATTGTTTAAAAATATTTTTTTGTGTGACAAATGTTAAAACTGAAAAAATAAATGTACAAAATTTCATATTTCATATTGATAAACATTTTTTTAAAATCTTATTATATGTGAACCCTAAAAGAGGTAGTACAAACATTAAACCATATATATATATATATATATATATATAACAAAAATAATCATAATAGTTATATATATATCATATTAAATTGACCGTCATGGAGAAAAAATAAATAGAAGTAAAGACAAAGTAAAATGTACAAAAATTGTACATATATTTATACATGAAATCGGATAATACAATTCACATATAACTTTACAACTCGCCGGAATTTAACTGAAAAGACAATGACATTTGGTGATAAGCAAAAATATATACAATTGAGTACAAATCGATCAGAATAATAAACAATTGAAAGAATAAAACAATGGTATTTTTTGTGTGAAAGACGTCTGCGTTGGTAATTTGCAGTTCTGATTCAGGACGTCCTTCCTAGCATTTTGGGTAATTGCGTGGCGGTGGAGGGAGGGTGGAGTCTGGCGTTCCCCCGTCTTCCACCTCAAAGGCCATGGCCATCCCTTTCGGCAAATGCGCATCGAGATGACAGTGCATGAACCAGACACCTGGGTTGTTGGCCACAAACCTGATTGCCGCCCATCCGCCCCGCGGCACGGCGATGGTGCTCCGAACTTGTGGGTTCACCAAATTGTAGCTCTTCACCGCCGTGGCCGCGTCGTAGTTGCCGAATCCCTGCGCCAGCACATAAAAGTTGAAGCCGTGTAGATGGATGGGATGCCCCTCGAGCCCGTTCAACGCCGTATCCTGCAGCACCATCTCTACTGTCGCATTGTACTTGAGCTTCTTCAACCTCGTCGCCTTCTCCGTAGGGAACAGCGCGAAGTTCTGAAGGTTGTCTAGGCTCGTGTAGTCGAACTCCAAGGGAGGACGGTCGGGGAAGTCGGTGGTGTACACGCCCTCGACGCCGTAGTGGTAGGCCTCGAGGAGTGACATCTTCGTGGGGTACACGAATGAAACGTTGTTCAAGCTCGCGGCGATCGCTTGGATGGGCGACGTCCGGTTGCACTGCGGCTGGTCCGGCGCGCATGGGTAGCTGCCCATTCCTACTGTGATGAACATGCGTTCGTCGACATGCTGGGGGACAGTCGGAGATCCTGTCCGGAGGAGGCCGGTGATGTTGCTGTAGAACTGGTGAGCCACCGGGGTGTCAAAATATGATGGCAGCAATGGCATGACAGGAGGCACCGACTTCGGCACTCGGCTGGTCTTGTACACAACGATGCCGGTAGTGGTGGTCTGGTCGAGAATGGACAACGAAGGGGGCAAAGGATAGTTGCTGATGTAGACGTAGGCGGCCATGTAATAGCGAGCGGGAGGCGCATTGGCCACCATGAGCGCGTCGAGGCTCTGGCCGGGGGCGAGAACCAGTATGTCACTATGGTAAGGCGTGGTGTACTCTGCGTCGACGGCTACGACGGTGAAGGTGTGGCCGGCGATTCTGAAGAACATATGACTATTCACTGCGGCATTCACCATTCGAAGCATGTACGTCTTGCCCTGCTTGACTCGCATCTTGAAGGTGTCTGCACACAATATGGTTACGGATGTATTAGAGCTTCTGTTTAATTTGTTTGTGATGCATATATGTTTATATAAAACAAAGATTAACATCTCTATACGACATATATATTGAATATATAGTTTTGGTTGAATATATAGTTTAAAAAATTGATGATACACTTACTATCTTTAGAACAAGGGACAAGGTCTCCGGGCCTCCCGTTGATGGTGTACGAGTTAGACTGACCATACAAATCTCCTTCCAAGTATGCCTTCTTCTCAAGGTCCACCACGTTGTCGTTGTACCACTCACCTGAAGGGCATTAATATGCATATATGAGTGCACTCGCAAAAAAATAAACGATAAATATCTATTTTACCTTTGTTCATAAATGCAATATTGCAAATATTTGATCAAGTAATTAAGAATATATATGTGTACTATAATACCTAACAGTATTGGGATCTCCTTGTGGGGCTTGGGAAACGGATAACCTTTGGACCCCTGCCGTGGGCGAATAACAAGAGCCCCATAGATCGTCGCACGAAGGGCCGAGGCATGGGAATGCCACCACAACGTGCCCTCTTGCCCCGTGACGTTAAACTTGTACGTGTAACTATTTCCAGGCCGTATGGGGCATTGGGTTATCAACTTATCATGTCCACGCCGTCTTGCCAATTGGTCAACCGTTGTTGCACGCCGTGCCTTCATGATGCATAAACAAGTTCAGTTTTCAGAGTGCATGTATATTTTCTTCATAATTACTAATACTATATATATAAACAGAGAAAAGATTTATTAATTAATCTTGCTCGATATATGTATATGCATGCATACCAGTGGATGGTTATGTTATAGGGCGATTGGTTGATAACATCAACGATCAAGGTATCCCCTTCGTTAACGTATATCGTCGGCCCCTGCAGTTGACCGTTGACTCCGGTGATCGTGGTGCTGTTTCACAGACGTTCCACTTGAAAGTTTCCATCCTGAGAAAGTTTCAAGCGTTAATAAAACAGGAAGCTGGAGAAGATACGTATTTGCTTTTGAGAACAAGCATGATGAGTCCATATGATAATTACATGGAAAGTATGCTTCACGACTGCAGCATATGCCCTATAATTGCATGAAGCAAACAGAGCAACCACCAGAACCATTAACCACCACCGCGTCGCCATGGCCAAGAAACTTGATTCCGATCAGATTGTGGACGAAAGAATCGATGAATCCGATCGTATCTGAAACTGGAGAAATCAAACAATTCTGGGATGCTAGACGAAGACTTCTGCGATTTGATGCACTATGCAGCCATCGCGAGGTTCTATATTTATAGCTGGTCGCGAAGCAGAACGTATCCATTTACATAGACGAGGTCGTAACTTTGCGAAGACTTTTGTTTATTTAATAGCCGCGTCGAGAAAATTTTGGAGAACTGTTCTTTACGTAGCATATCTCAGATGGTCAATTCCTCCGTCACCACGTTTCCTTTTATATATTAATGGGTCAACACTATTCCGATTTCAGAAAACGTATGCACACGGATATGAATTAAAAGGTGGTTTATGACTTTATGCATGATATACTCAGATTTGATGAAGTTGTCATGTATCTTATTACTGATAAATATTTGGTCAAGGTTCCGAAAGGTCAGCTCTAATTAATTGTTCTCCTTGGCCAATATATCGATTATATTTTTGCTTTTATTATTTTCTACGCACATTGGAGCTTTAAAGATTCAAAATGGAATAAAGGAATATAACAACAACAAAGCCTTATCCCACTAGGTGGGGTCGGCTACGTGGATCATACGACGCCATTCCGCTCATTCGTTGATCCATGTTCATGAGATTCGACAGGATTTTACGCTGACTGTCGGGGCCTAACACAACCCTCCTCCTTTATCCGGACTTCTATAAACCAAATGCATGTTAATAAATTTATAGAAATCAATTGGATATTATTCCCTAAATTACAACTCCATTCTAGTCATCTTTTTACTTTTCGAGAAAAATGAAGATAAATTACATCATTAGATAATATGAATTTTTCATTCAAATAATTTTAATGATGAACAATTCACAAACAATAATAGATATCATCAGTTATCAGATTTATAATTAAAGATTTCACAATAATGGAAGTACCTTAATTGTTCTTAAAAGAATCTTACTTAAAAAGGAGGCATACTTTCTTCGAAAGAAATAATTTGATGATATAATTGTGTGTTAGTCTTGCTTATTGTTTGTATAAACAACATACTTTGACATTCTAGCAGTTCCTCAAAAATAATTCCAGCCACATATGAATGCAGTACATATGTAACTTTTCAATGACATCATGATTCTGCAGCATGTATTATTTTCCTCCTGTTGATTTTCTTGTTATTGAACTTCCGTGCACAAGAAATTACCTTCAGTATAACAAAGACAATGAGTACTTTTCAGCTTTTGCTGAGAACAAAATAATTTATATTTTGCTAGGAACATTAGAAGGACAAAATATTATCTGAACATACCATGCAGATGAGATGCAACACTCCCATTACGAACAAGTTCACAAACCAGACATCTTTTGCTTCCTTCAGTGCATATGCCAATTAGCTTGACAAGATTGTGATGATGGAGTCGACTAAGAATTTCGATTTCTGCAATGAACTCACGTCCACCATTACGATTCCTCTTTGTCAACAACTTAACAGCAACTTCACTTCCATCTTCCAACAAACCATGATAAACACAACCAAAACCACCTTTGCCTAATATTTTCTTCGGGTTGAACTGGTCAGTAGCCTTCTCAATTTCAGACAAGGAAAAAGTTTTCACAGTAGGACAAATAGCCATTCTTAAGGTGAAGGATGCAGAATGTGAGCTTGTCATACTAAAAGACAAAATGGACCGAAAGTCTGTATCATAAAGTTCATATCACAGTTAGTTCGGCTTTACTTGATGAGAAATTGGCATATGACCTAAACCGAAAAAATTACTAAACTCTTATGTTTGCAAACTTTAAAAAGACAAAGCCAAACTGTTCGATCACATTTTCTTATAATTTCACTTTCTTGTAGGCAAGCGTTCAGAGATGAATATTATGTGAATTATTTTTCGAGGGAAGAAAGGATGATGACACTTAAGCAGCCATCCGCATATTATTAAAATCAATCTGTGAATAATATTCAAAAGATAGCTGGGGGTCTTCCCCCGATTCAGAGACCTTGTGGTAGTCATTTTGGGGTTTGGCCTGTCGGAGATCTTCGTGGAGAGCATCTTTGACATCTTTTTTGACCGGCTCTTAGGCTATCTGGCTCCAGCGTAACTGAGTGATTTTTTGTGGGGAGCGATTGTCACATTGAGCGGATTGTACACCACACTGAATAAAGGAATATAAATGAGAAAAAAAATTATAATAACGAAAAAAAGGAAACTTAGGAAAAGAAATATGCAATTTATTACTAATTGTTTGATGATGGCATATTGTTAATTGCATCGAAGGTATTTTAAGATGACTAATGATATACATTTTTTTTTGCAAATTTTTAAGAGTTCAAGTAATGCACAAAAAAATGTAATTAGGTTATCATGTATTGAGCCATCAGAAGTTCATACTATTTTCTTTTACATATATTTATTGCTCAATAAGGAAAATATTTTTAAATTAATTAGTTTAGAAAGGTTTGTCAACACGCTAATTAAGTAAAATTGGCAGATGATACAATGTTTTAAAACGTTAAAACCAGAATAAATAAACAAAATATATACATATATATATCTAATCACTCAAATGTTTAAGATGGTCAAACTAGTTTTTAGTTTTGATAATATACCACTTTAAATCTATATTATTTAAATTTCTAAAAGCTGGAAGCAACGCGTGTCAATTTATTGTCTAGTTTTTCAATTCATGCTCGAGTATGAATGCTTTAAAAATTTGTTTCAATCCGCTTCATCAATTAAATGTCTTTCACGAATCGATCCATCTTACTCTACAATATTAAAATTTCATAAAAATATATAACATTAAAGTTTCATAAAAATATATAACAACTCAACTCTTCTGACTCTTTCCTCATCTCATCCGGGCTGAGAAAGTCTAAGCATTTCCTCACGGCCTGGGATAGGTAAAGCGAAATGGGGCCACCTATACTATAAACACCAAATTGACACAATAGTTGCTTCCAGCTTTTAAAAATTTAAAAATATATATATATATATATATATATATATATATATATATATATATATATAAATTGGTATATTATTTTCAAAACTGAAAGCTAGTTTGATCATCTTAAGTATTTGTGTGATAACACAAATAATAAGTTGTTATACTAACTATAATATTTTAAAATTATAAATTTCATGAACGCTAAAAGAAGTATAGACCTCGAAGTATTTGTAGCACTTGAAGTATTGACCTAGACGAAATTTTACTATATAATAAATCGATCGACCTATTATATAGTGTGTTGCTTAAATGTTAACCTTGACCTTTCCTCTTGGGTTCGCCTATATAGATTTATCATTTATATTCTTTTAATTAATACCTTTGACATTCACAGAATAAGCCAAATAAGTGAATAATAACACAGAGTTTCATTTAATTTTATTATTAGTTTATAGGCTCAGCGTAAAATTAAATCTTGCTGAGAAAGACTTGTCTGGATTTGTCAACGTAATATACTCTATTCACCGAAAACGAAAGAAAGAAACGTGCGGCGTAGACACGAATGCTTGCGACGCAGTGTAACATCAGTTAATTTATAGCGTCACGTGGACTTTATAACTATACGACTTTTATGTGGTGTAGTTATAGAACTCGCCCTCTCGACATGCCTTTATTTAATTGGTCAATTCCACCCCCGTTGCAATATTCTAGTAATTGTTCTAGGCGGATGCAATGTTAGAATTTTATGAATTCACATGCCCACAATAATTTTTTTTAAAAAAAAATAAACGACAATGCCGAACGAAACGCGTTATTGGATGATAATAACAAACAATAATCTATCTAATAAATTCATCAATAAAGAGTCAAAATATTAGTTTCATTTATACAGATGAAGATATAATGTCCCTGAACGGCTCTCTTCACATCTGATAGATGGATCTCATGATTTTTTATTTTTAATTGATCGACATGACATATAAGTGAAACATTAAAATAATATATTATATTACAAATCAAAGTAACACCATTATATGTTCAATACCTTAATTTAAAAAAAAATAAACAATTGGTTTTAAATTGAATTGAGCTAAAATCATCCTAGGGGGACAAAAATCATTCAAATTAACTCGTATGTCTCTCTCTGGTGAATACAGAACCGGGTTCACCTAACCCATGTTGATTAGGTAAGGTCCGATCGAGCTCGATTTGTCTAATATTGGACCCAAATTCGATCACCACTCGGGCTTTAGTCATATTGAGTTCGGTTTAAAATTTTCAATCTAATTCGATCCGACTTGATGACCCATGTTTTGATGATTCCAACCATCCAACTTAACTTTGGGTCGAGTCAAATTTGACCTTAAAAAAAAGTCAACATGACTCAATGAGATTTGATCAAACTTGGTCGATTTGATTCGATTTTATTCACGAGTCGAATACAATCCGACACACAAACACACTGATATATGATGAAGGGTAAAACTTTTATATAAATAAAAATTTTAATTTCAAATACATCATATTTCATAAATTATTATTTAAATATAAAATTTCTAATGACACATTGGACTACATCACCCCATTTTTCATTATACTACTCCATTATACCCCTCATTACCTTTTTGGCAAACAAGAGGGACAAAAGAAGAGACTGGATGATTTATAAGATAGAAAAGTAATGTTATCATAATCCGTGATTGGAGATTAAATTAGAGTGTTAATTAGATTATGATAATATTATGATTAGGGCTTCAATAAGGTTCACTCATCTTTTTATTAAAATTATATAATTTATAAATATTTTTAAATAAATATTATTGTTGTTGTGAAAAATGAAATAAACCTATACAAAGAATTCAAAATTAATATAAATGATTATTTATACTTTAAAAATTATCGACCTTTCATCCTCATCTCTCCAAGTAACTTTTCTCCATCTTTGCTACCATTTTTTATCTCATTATTATCCTTTATCATTCACATTTCCACTTATTTTTCACACTCTTTTGCTTATAATTTTTATGACCTTTCATGCTCTATTTATTTTACCCTACACATATTTTACCTTCTATTATCTTTTATCTCGTCCCTAGTTATTACTTTTCTGAAATTTTTTATTTTTATCATGTAAATTTCCTTTTTCTTTTCATTTTTGCTAAAATTATTGTTTATTTATTTTATCGTACTCACCTTTGTCATTTTCCTCTCTTTTCTCTACTGATTTTATCCTATGCACTAAAACAACATTAAATTATCTGATTTTGTACGATGTTAAAAGTTAAACTTATACTATGTTAAAAACATAAAAAAATTAAAGTAAAATATGAGGAACACTAAAAGATAATTAAATAAAAAAACATAAATTAAACATTTAAACTATAGGTTAAAAACAATATAATTAAAACTTTTAAACAATACTAAAATAAATATATGTAAATCTAAATTATGGATCTCAAATGCCTAAAAATGAAGATAATAAACCCGATTAATTATAATGCAAAGAAATATTTGAAATATGTTAAATGTTTAGAATATAAAAATCTAACCATATTAATAATTTAATATATATATAAGCATTTTATAAAAATAATAAAATTTCATATTCAACATAAATGAAAATTTTATTTATAATATTTATTATAAATATTTTTTTCTCATTAATAATTTAGATAAACTTATCACATAAATTTCAATCAAACAACATAATTCATTTAAAAATTTTCATTTACATCTGCAATCAAACTACTTAAAACTAACTATCATAAATCAAAATCATTGTGCGATTTGCAACTTTCACTTGTACATATTTAAATTCCGGTTTCTTTCTTTTATCAAACTCAATGTATATATAAATATATATAAATATATATACAATTATGCACTGATATTAAATAAAATTTAATATTATAACAATCGCCCTTTAAAGAAGCTATTGTCTATTACCGAAAAAAAAGAGAGAAGTTATTGTCATTTTGTTCAATTTCCATTGAAATCTTTTGTTACGAAAAGAGGAAAAGAGGGAGAGAGATCGCACGAACACAGAAGAACATAAAGATTTATGAGGTTCATCTTAAATCGGATTACGTCCTCGGAAAATGATGACTCTCTTTGTTATGGAATAATGATGATTAATGAGTCTCTGTTTGGACCTCTAGGGAGTTTACATAGGCACCTTCTTTTACGGATGATAAGAATTACAGATCGACTGAGACTCTGAATTAATCCACAAAATAGGTCACTTATCGTGATAAGAAAATAAATCAATTTTGAATCACATACAGAATATCCTTAAAAATTTTCGCTCAAAAGAAATTTGTTGAAACGTTTGATTACATGAGACTACAAAAAAGATTATAATTAAGTTCAAATTCAAAACATTATCGACATCTTTTATGTTTGACACGCAGAACTCAAGTTTTATTAGGTTCTCTACACTTTGTACTTTAGTTGTGACTACTTGGGTGAAGTGAAAACTAAATTAAATTACACATAGAAGTGGCTAAATGAGTGTGGTTCGGATAAAGAAACAGAAATTGGTCGTCTCTAGATTATGAGTGCAAATTTGACAATATTCAGTAGATTTATCGGAGCTCGATCCAGATTCTAACACGAGAAAATGGATGCTGCTAGAATCCCAATGCACGAACACGAAATAGAAAGAAAGAGAAAAAAGATGATGATCTATGAAACATTCATCATCATCATCATCATCATCATCATCAAGATTATCAGGATCACTTTTTGAGGTAGGATCATAAGTGGCTTCGAGGATCGATGATCGTAGGATCGAATCGATGATCGTAGGATCGAATCGAGGATCGTAAGATCATATCTCATGAATAAATTATTTTTAATATAAAATAATAAAATAGTATATTTGTTCATAAATATTATGTTTATATATAAGTTTATTAAACGTTGACCATTAATACTTTATTTATATTTTCAAGTCTAATAGATATTTTTTTATATCATCTTAAAGACAACATGATATATTCTTAAAAAATACTAATATAATAATATATAATATTTGATTTTAATGAACTATAATATTTATTAAAGTGCAATATAATTCTTAGTATATGTGCAATAATAAAAACTAATGTTGATGTAAGATAATATAGTATTAGATTCATAACATTACATTAAATTATTAGATGATATTAAAATTCATGAAAATGATATTAACATATACAATATCATAGGTTCCTTAGGATAAAAAATAATAAAAAATAATGTTGATGTAAGATAATATAACATTACCTTTATATTTACTTTTATTTTTTATTCGAATAAATAAATTTGTACCAATATCGTAGGATCGTTAGCATCATAAGATTCCACCGATCTTAAGACCCGGCTATAGATCCAGTATAGATCCTACGTTTAAGATCCTTCGAGTAGGATCAAGATTATTTTTTGTCCGAGGAATCGTAAGATCTTACTATCTAGATCGAGATATTGACAATCATCATCATCATCATCATCATCATCATCATCATCATCATCATCATCATCATCATCATCATCATCATCATCATCATCATCATCATCATCATCATCATCATCATCATCATCATCATCATCATCATCATCATCATCATCATCATCATCATCATCATCATCATCATCATCTATTTTTTTTCATGTCCCCGCGAATGAAGATAAATGATTGTCGCACTAACTCTCAAATCAAATTAGTTAACATTGACAAATAGAGTTTGAGTGTCAAATAAATAAATGTTAATCAATATTTATAGCTTTCCTGCGTTGATATTTTATAAGGTGAATTTTAAAAGAAACAAATTAAAAAAAAATTACAAACTAGGAAGCACTATGCAGCCCCTTGAGACTAACTGCATAATCTACTCATATTTGAAACAAAAAGGTGAAATTAATGTAAGGCATAAGAGTATTGGAGGAGAAATTTGAACTACTCGAAGTTAACTTAGTTTAGTAAAAAATTTGATTTCTTTGTCAATATTTTTTATCAGCATTTAGCAATATAAGTAGAATGATTGGTCATGTTTATATTAGCGATTATGAATAAAATTTTGAGATTAACACTCTCCATACACCTAGAGTTTACAAAACAAAAACTAATCGTAATCATATCAAATTGATCGTCCATGGGCTAGCAAAATAAATAAAAGTAACACAAAGTAAAATAAGATAACTTCTAATTTTTTTTCCTTCGGTTACAAACGGACATAACTTCTACTACTTTATAATTGACCAATTGTACAATTTCCACGAATAAATGAAAACTTTACGTATACTTTTCTCAGAAGTAATAAAAATAATGAATACAAATTAAACACGCCATGTTAGAAATAGAAAAAAAACTAAAAGAATAAAAGAATGCATTTTTTGTGAAAGATATACGTGGTGATAATTTGTTCTTGTTGTTCCTAGCATTTTGGGTAGTTGTGGGGTGGCGGAGGGAGGTTCGAATCGGGCGTTCCACCGTCTTCCACCTCGAAGGCCATGGCCATCCCTTTCGGCAAATGAGCATCGAAATGACAGTGCATGAACCAGACGCCCGGGTTGTCGGCCACAAATCTGATGGCCGCCCATCCGCCGGGCGGCACGACGATGGTGCTCCGAACTTGTGGGTTCACCAAGTTGTAGCTTTTCACCGCCGTGGCCGCGTCGTAGTTGCCGAATCCTTGCGCGAGCACATAAAAGTTGAAGCCATGGAGATGGACGGGATGCCCCTCGAGCCCGGCCAACGCCGTATCCTGCAGCACCATCTCTACAGTCGTGTTGTACTTGAACTTCTTCAACCTTGTCGCCTTCTCCGTGGGGAACAACGCTAAGTTCGGAAGGTTGTCCAGGCTCGTGTAATCGAACTCCAAGGGAGGGCGGTCGGGGAAGTCAGCGGTGTACACGCCTTTGATGCCGAAATGGTGAGCCTGGAGGAGTGACATCTTCGTGGGATACACGAATGAGACGTTGTTCATGCTCGCAGCGATCGCCTGGAATGGCGACGTCTGGTTGCACTTCGTCTGGTCCGGCGCGCAAGGGTAGCTGCCCATTCCTACTGTGATGAACATGTGCTCGTCGACATGCTGGGGGACGGTCGGAGATCCTGTCCGGAGGAGGCCGGTGATGTTGCTGTAGAACTGGTGAGCCACCGGTGTGTCAAAGTATGAAGGCAGCAACGGCATGACCGGAGGCACCGACTTGGGCACTCGGCTGGTCTTGTACTCGACGATGCCGGTAGTGGTGGTCTGGTCGAGGATGGACAACGAAGTGGGTGCAGGGTAATTGCTGACGTAGACGTGGGCGGCCATGTAGTAACGAGCCGGAGGCGCGTTGGCGACCATGAGCGCGTCGAGGCTCTGTCCGGGGGCGAGAACCAGTATGTCACTATGGTAAGGCGCGGTGTACTCTGCGTCTACAGCTACGACGGTGAAGGTGTGGCCGGCGATTTTAAAGAACATATGACTATTCACTGCGGCATTCACCATTCGAAGCATGTACGTCTTGCCCTGATTGACTCGCATCTTGAAGGTGTCTGCACAATATAGACATATAGTTACAAATCTAGTAGATTCTGCTTGCATTTTGATATGTAGCTTTAAAAACAAATATTGACATCTATATGTTTTATATTTACTTAGTTATTGTGTTGAATAGTTTAAAATCTACGATGCATACTTTCTCTAGAACAAAGGAGGAGATCTCCGGGCCGCCCGTTGATCGTGTACGAGTCTGACTGACCAAAAAAGGATCCTGCCAAGTGAGCCTCCTTCTCGAGGTCAACTACGTTGTCATTGTACCACTCGCCTGCGTGCATGAAAGAACACATGAACATACGTATCAAGGAAGTATAAATAACCCATATCATATATTACTGTGAATGTTTCATGGAAGAAATCTTATATACCTAATAGAATAGGTATCTCTTTGTGGGGCTTGGGGAATGGATACCCCTTGGAGCCTTGTCGCGGCCGGATAATAAGAGCCCCGTAGACCGTGGCGCGAAGTGAAGAGGCGTGCGAATGCCACCAAAGTGTGCCCTCTTGGCCGGTGATGTTAAATTTGTATGTGAAACTTTTCCCAGGTCGTATCGGGCATTGAGTTATCATGTCGACCCCGTCTTGCCAATTGCTTAGGCGTTGTTGTACCCCGTGCCTTCACCAGAAACAAGGATCTATTAATTATAAATTGGCCTAGTTTTCATATGCATATATAAATGGTTCTACCTAATTGCATATGAAGTTTAATTTGCATCAAGGCTAAATACAAGTAGTGCGTAATGTTGAATGATATATGTACCAGTGGATGGTTATGTTGTAGGGCGACTGATTGATGACATCAACGATCAACGTATCCCCTTCGTTAACGTATATCGTCGGCCCCGGCAGTTGACCGTTGACTCCAGTGATCGTGGTGCTGTTGCACAAACGTTCCACTTGAAAGTTTCCAACCTGAGGAGGATTGAAGCGTTACTAAAACAACAGGAAACTGAAGAAGATGCAGTTCGAGGTCGATCGAAAAGCTACCGAATTTTCCAAAATCAAGAACAAGAATGAATGCATAAGATAATTACATGGAAGGTGTGCTTCACAACTGCAGCATCTGTCTTTTGATTGCATGAAGCAAATAGGACAACCACTAAAACGACAATCAACCACCACCGCCCCATGACCAAGATATCGGACTTGGAATCAATCATGTACAGAGGTACTGATCGCTCAAGAAAGAATCAATAAATTTTTATCGTTAGGTCGAGAATAAGACAACTATCTTTATGGCTTTACAGAGGAAAAATTAATAACTTGGATGCTAAAAACTGCTCTTAATGCACTATGCAGCCATGGCAGAGCTCTATTTAAAGCTGGTATCGAGGCAACGCCATGCATCCATTTCATACGTAGACGAGTTCAATACTAGGCGAATTTTTTATTTGTTTATTATATAGCCGCGTCGAGAAAATATTTGGAGAACTTCACGTACCATATTTTAGATCGAGTCATCAATTCCTCCGTAACCACGTTACTTTGTATATTTTGATGGGTCAACGTTATTCCGACGTCAAAAGTTTATTCCCGTACACACATGCACACGGATATGAGTCAAATGATAAATATGCATGATATGTTTAGATTTGATCAAGTTATGTACTACTTATGCAATTGTCAGCAATATTTTGATGAATATCTAGAGGTCAGCTCTAATCGTATGCCGTTAATTAATTTTCTCTTCAACCGGCAACTTATTTTTCGTTTTCATCATTTTCTACATTGGAGCTTTAATTATTCATAATAGAATACATAAATCTAACGAGAAAAAAAATTAAACAAAGGAACAAGTAATCACATGTGCTTTTGTTTTGTAATTTTTTAATTAAAGAGGTATCGATGATAAAGACTTTTTGGTTTTACTAATGTAGTACTCTACCAACCGAAAATGTTAGAATTTTATTAATTCAGGAACACAAACAAAACCGAAAAAAAAAGAATGCCGAACAAACGACAAACTCAGTCGTGTAATAATAACAATACCATAATACATATGTAAGAGGGTGTTTGGTTGAATATTAGTTAATTAAGAAATAACAATACCATAATAGTACTATTATTTGGTGGACTTTTTATCCATTGGAGTTATTCTTTAATGAATAACAAACACAATAAAATCATGTTTGAATGCAAAAATAAACGGAGAATACCGTGAGATTTTTTTTCAAATTACAGAGATCTTTTTACTAAAAGTTATGGATTAACAATTCATGCTTCTCAAATTCAATATCTAAACTAGGTTAGGACCTAGTAAAGGTCCATTTTTTTATATATAGACATTTTATTTAATGTCCGCGCCGAGAAAATTTTGGAGAACAGTTCTTCACGTACATATTTCAAATGGCACGTTGCATTGTATATATTAATCATTGATGGGTCAACGTGATTCCGATGTCAGAAATCTACTCCCGTGGCCGTACGTAGGCACATGCACACGGATGTGCATACAAGTTTTTATTCATGATATACTCAGATTTGATCAAGTTATCATGTATTGTATTACTGATAAATATGTAGTCAAGGTTCCGACGAAGGCCAAGATGTCAGCTCCAATTGATTGTTCTCCATGGTCATTATATCGGTTATATTTTTGCTTTTATTATTTTCTACGCACATTGGAGCTTTCAAGATTGAAGATGGAGTGAAAGAATAAAAATGAAAAAATAACTAAAATGATGAAAAAGGGAACTTAGAAAAGAAAAAAAGACAATTAATGTTATTAATTGTGTGAGGATAGCATATCATTATTTATTGCATCGCATGTGTCTTAAGATGACTAATGATAGACATCTTTTTGCAAATTTTTAAGAGAAGTCGTTGTGATTTAACATTTAAATTAGAGTTCAATTAATGCACACAAAAAATTGTAATTGTGTTATCATGTACTTTGCCATAAGAAGTTCATACTGTTTTCTTAAGACTATATTTATTGCACAATGCGAGAAAATAATTTTTAAATTAATTAGTTTGGAAAGGTTTGTCATCGCGCTAACTAAGGAAATTAAACAAAAAGATGATACAATATTTTAAAACGTCAAAATCATATTAAATAAACAAAATATAGACATATACAAGTAATAATTGACCTTGATCCAACATTATAAATTGGTATATTGATTTCAAAAAACTGAAAATTAATTTGATCTTTTTTAGGTAGCCAGTCCAAGTGTTTGAAAAATGATACCGACGGTACAATTCACGCGACATTAAAGAACGCATTGTTCAATGTCGATTCACTATTGAGTCCAATTAATCTAGTTAGGTCTCGCGCATTTGACAGTGACAGATAAGACTTCTAATAATTTTTTTTATCTTCACAAATACTCGAACTCATGGCCTCTTTCCATTTCCCTCCAAATCTTGTGTATATCGTGTTAAAAAAAGATATATGTAACTAATTTTTTATGACTTAACTAACTAACTTAATTTGTTATAAAAATAAATTAAAATTATTGACACATAGGCTATACATTCGTAAACACGCGCAATATAATACGAATCTACTATTAAATCATAATTATGTTAAGTTTACAAAATCAAGAAGAATTTTATTATATATATTACTATATAAATAATATTTTAAAAAGTTAAGGGGGCCTTCATTATATTAAGTTCACAATATTAGGGGTCTTACTATATATATTATATATATAATAGTAATACTTATTAGTAATATGTATAATATTTCAAAAAGGTAGGGTAAAACAAAAATAATAAGTTGCCATATAAATTGTAACATTTTAAAATTTTAAAATATTGATTATGAATTCAGATGCATTTATTTCTTTTTTTTATATTGACCTTCCGCTTCCGATCTGCCAATAAAAATTTGTCATCTATACTTTTTTTTAAAAAAAAATTAATACCTTAGTTTCATTTTTCTATTATTCGTTTATATCGACACTAGGCTTACCGTAATAATAAATTTCTTGTTGAGAAAGACTTGTTTGGATTTATTAACGTAATATTCTTCTCTCCGAAAACGAAGAATGAAACGTGCGGCGTAGACATAAAATACATGCGCAAGAGTGAACGGCAGTGCAACATCTTGTTCTACGTTCTACGACTATAATTCACCATGCATGCCTTTATTTTAATCTGTCAATATCATCTGCGTTGTAATGCCCCCAAAATCACACCTCTCACCACGTAGGCGGTCAGCTTGACTCCGGAAGCGCTACACTATCTACTGCTCTACTGATCTTGACCATTCAACAAAACAGCTTACGTGACACTTAATAAAATAATAATAAACATAATAGAGAATTTTAAATGCGAAAGAATAATCAAAATGCCACGATGAAGGACTTTAATGCAGAAATTCATAATGTCTCATACTATATAAAATATGCGGAAGTTCATGATGTCTGTCAATATAGAAAATGTGCGGAAGAAATGTGATGTCTCTGAACGATAAAGATAATTTAACAGATATGCAATAAGGAAGCTCGGAGCAAAAATATCAGTAATGTGCAGCGTTCTTCAAGCTCTGCGTCCTCCATCATCCCATTAGTTGGCATTCTCACCTGCAAAATCTCAATGCAGAGAAATAGAATACCCATGAGCAAAGATTGTCCAGTACCATAGCAATAGACGTGAAATAAGGATCAGTGATGATAAAAAAATCAATATGTATATATATAAGTCTCTAATCATTTCAATACTCTGTTCTCTGCTGTGGCAATACTTTATCCCTTACATTACTCTGTTTTTACTTTATAATATCTCTGCTTTACTTTACAATGCTTTATTTTATTTTACTCTGCTTTACTTTGCATTGCTTTGCTTTTCAATGCTCTGCTTTACTTTACTTTACATTATTCTGCTGTGAGTTGTACAACGTCTTTTACATTACTAAGATATCCTTAGAGTTGGTTGTCCTATGCGAGCTCGACTTTATTAGGTTGGGATGCCAAGGATGCCTTTCTGATTCACTGATGTCAGTAAGCCCGTAAACGGGAAGAAGAGGTGGGTGTTAATGCATCACCCAGTTCGGAAGGTAGGGGAAAGAATTCTTACAATCCAGAAATAGCGGTCGTTACTAGACCTGTAGGTTTACTGTCTCCTCAGCTAGCTACCTGTCCCTCTGGCATAATACTTTAATCTTTAATGGAAGAGGTGTGACCATAGCATCACCCTTCAATTCGATATATCGGTGGGAGAACACCTGAAATCACAGGAATAGTGGGCATCTAAGTTAGTAGTTTCGCTGTCCCATCAGCTAACTACCTATCCCCCCATTGCTTTAACTCTGAACCTTGCTTTAACTTTAGAGGGGGCACATAACAATCCCACATCTTCGCCTTTACTTTAATCATCTTTAGTTACTATGAAATCTATGATTTGGGGTCCACTGGAAATCGATCTTTGTACAATAAGACTCAATCAGTGTAGGTGAACTGGTCATAGTCGTAATTAAGATTAGGAATGGATCCGTTCGGTTAAGTTTCGATCAATGGGTCTCTGTCGGACCGGTCGATCGCCTCTGATAGATCGGTCGACCGCTCACTGGTACCAGTCGATCGGTACTCTGGGCCGGTCGACCGTGTTCTTGTTTTGGGTGTCTGTGAATCGGTCGATCATCCTGGGTGTCGGTCGACCGTTCACTAGGTCATACGGATGCACACTGCGCATCAGATCGGTCGACCGTTCGCATGGGACCGGTCGACCGATCACATAATTAATTCGGTCTGTCAACATATAGACCGGTCGACCGCCATGGTGAGGTCGTCGACCGATAAGGAGGAACTTATATGAGTTATGTACGCGGTCCGGTCGACCGTTGGCAGAATTGGTCCACCGGCCCCTGCGATAAAACAGGGCCGTCGGACTTTATCTCCGATTCCGGCGATCCTCCGGCCAAAATTAGATCACGACATGAATAGGAAAAAACGTAGATAATGATCTCAGGATTGAACGAACTATTCATGAGCATCAAACGATTCCTATTTCTCCGTCTATAGGATTTAAATGCTAAGGGTACCTCATTCATCGGAAAAATGGATTCGCCGATCACTGTTCGTCGGTCGATGATCACCGGTCGTCCTTGGCCGGTGTAGGAAAGGTACGCCCGGTCGTGGCGCACATCAAGGAGGGCTGAGGTGCGTCGAACAGGGTCGGAGTGTCTGCTGTTTTGCCGGCGAAGTCGCGCTCTGTCGGCCGTTCGTGCATCGCGGTGTCGCCGGTCAAGAGGGAGAACAAGACGAGGGGAAGTGGCGGTCGGGAGTTCCAAGAGGTCGCAAGTGCAGCCCCTCCCCCCTCTTTATACGCCCCGGCCGACCCTTGGTCGGGCGGAGGCGAACGGTCGGAAGGCCAGGGGAGGCGACGCCTCCCCTGCCGACCGATCGTTTCCTATTTCTTTTTTTTTAATCCGATATGTTACATGCATTGCAATCGTTCTAGCTGCACGCAACGTTAGAATTTTTATTAACTCACATGCACACACAACGGGACTAAAACAAATAAAGAATAAACGACAATGCTGAACGAAACGCATAATTGCATAATAACAAGGATTTAATGAATATACTACCTAATTAAGTAACATGCCACTAAGTATCACTAAATCTGAAATCAATGATGAATTGAAAAAGAAATGAATCATAACTTTGAATAAGAAAGAGATCCTGAACCATTGATATTAAATCGGATGGTGATTAACATAGGTAATAGTAGGTAGCACCTACATTAATAACCTATCTATAATTATAAATTCATAAATAAAGAGTCGAAATATTAGTTTCATTTATAAAGATGAAGATATAATGTCCCTGAAACACTCCTTTCGTATCTGATCTCATGATTTAGTTTTTTTATTTTAAATGATAGTCATTACATACATATAATGTCCGGAGGAGACCAGTGATGTTGTTGTAGAATTGGTGAGCCACCGGGGTGTCAAAGTATGAAGGCAACAACGGCATGACCGGAGGCACCGACTTGGGCACTCGGCTAATCTTGTACTCGACGATGCCGGTAGTGGTGGTTTGGTTGAGGATGGACAATGAAGTGGGTGCAGGGTAGTTGCTGACGTAGACATGAGCGGCCATGTAGTAGCGAGCGGGAGGCGCGTTGGCGACCATGAGCACGTCGAGGCTCTGTCCAGGGGCGAGAACCAGTATGTCACTATGGTACGGCGTGGTGTACTCTGCGTCGACGGCTACGATGGTGAAGGTGTGGCCGACAATTCTGAAGAACATATGACTATTCACTGTGGCATTCACCATTCGAAGCATGTACGTCTTGCCCTGGTTGACTCGCATCTTGAAGGTGTCTGCACAATATAGACATATAGTTACTGTTGCAATATATGGTCGTCTGCGTCATTGATCCCCAGTTCCGACAGATGTGGCATGTTGCAGAGATGCGTCCAACCTTACCAGTGTTATATTTTTTACTATACCGGTTTATGTCTTCTTGTAACAGTTGAATATTAATATAAATAGGCCTGTTGTAATGGGTGACACTTTTTTAGTATAATATCATTTCTTCCATCATCTTTTACCTCTTGCCGCTCCACTATTTCTCCTTTTTCTTCACCTTCAGTTCCGGCGACACCAACTTCTTTGCAGGCACATCACAGGAGCTCAAATCTTGACATGGTATCAGAGCTGTTCCCGATCCAACTGAGCTCCTTCTTCTCCATTGCCGTCTGCTACCAGAAGAAACTTTGCCAACCTAAATGGCACCCGTGAGCCCAGGCAGCCCTAGGGATCATTGATCAGGTGGATCTTGTCGCTGATCTACCCGATCTGGTCACCGACGACGCCGAGATCTTCAGAGATCCTCCACATCGAAGTCCCTGCTGAGCTCTGATTCACTTTCTGCTGCGTCGGTTAAGTTTCAACTGCTGTCATTACAAGAAAATTATCATTTTTCGATGAGTAATTTCCGACGGATAAAAATCCATTGCAATTTGCGACGAAAATGTTTGTGACAAAATTTCTGACGGTCACAACCGTCGAAAATAAAAATAATAAATTATCTAATTTATTATATTATTATTTTATTTTTTGATGATTAGGAACGTCGATATTTCCGACGGATAGCCATCCATCGCAAATTCCTACGGAATTTTCGATGGTTGTAACCGTCGGAAATAAAAATAATAAATTATGTAATTTATTATATTATTAATTTATTTTTTGACAATTAGGAACGTCGATATTTCCGACGGATATCCATCCGTCGCAAATTCCAACGGAATTTCTAATGGTTATAACCGTTGAAAATGAAAATAATAAATTTATAATTTGTTATATTATTATTTTATTTTTCGACGATTAAGAACGTAGATATTTCCGATGGTCATAATTGTCGGTAAATGTATAATAATATAATATGTGAAGTATTTTATTAATATAATTAGCGATAGTTCAAATTGTTGGTAAAATAAAAAGTAAATATTACATATAACTAAATATAGTAAATTTTAAAATAATATAATATAAGGAGTTTATTTTATTAATATAACATATTACCGACGGCTTGGATCGTCGGTAAACTAAAAAAATAAATATTATATATATGTAAGTAATATTTTATTCTTATAATT
Organism: Pontederia crassipes; assembly: GCA_030549335.1. Lineage (NCBI taxonomy): Eukaryota > Viridiplantae > Streptophyta > Magnoliopsida > Commelinales > Pontederiaceae > Pontederia > Pontederia crassipes. Next base: position 44,913,753 of record CM060195.1, read on the forward strand.
AAACACTTTCTGACGGTTACGACCATCGGTAACTTTAAAAATAATTAAATATTACATTCATATATATCTTTACTAATTTTCCGACAGTTATGACCATCGGTAATTAAAAATACTCTCTCACCGCTCCTTTTTTCGTTTTCCCGCTTCCCAACTTTCTACCTTATATATATGTATTTTTACTTTCCCACTCTCCACTCTCCACTTCTTTCCCTCTCTCCTCTCTCTCTCCATCTCCTATTTTGCCGGCCCGACCCATCGACGACCTCTCGGCCGGCGACCCTCTCCCTATCGGACGACGGCCCGCCGGCGACCTCTCTCTCTCTCTCGCTCCAGCTCGGCCAGATCTGGCCGCGGGCGAGATCTGGTCGCCAGCGGCCGAATCTGGCCGCGGGGGCCAGATCGGCCGCCAGACCGGCAGCTGGCTGCCGGATCGGCCGCCTGCGGCTGGATCTAGACGCGGGCGGCCGAACTTGCTGCCCGGATCTGGCGTGGGCGGCCGGATCGGCCGCCGGATCTGCCGTGGCTCGACCCGGCTGCCAGGCGGTCAGATTTGGCCGGCCGATAATATTTTTTATTTTTAAAAATTTTTTTGCGACGGTTGCGACCGCCGAAAGATCGACGGTTGTGACGACTGTCGAAAGTTTCGATGGTTTGTGACCGCCAAAAGTTTCGACGGTTTTGACCTCTGAAAGTTTCGACGATTGCACGATCGTCGAAAGTTTCAACAGTTACAGCCGTCAAAAACTTTCGACGGTTGCAATCGTCGGACTTTTCGGATGGTTACAACCGTCGCGCCGGACTTTTCGGATGGTTACAACCGTCGATACTTTCGACGAATTTTTTCCAACCGTCGCAAATCGATTTGCGATGACCATTTTTCCGGCGGATCGATTCCGTTAGAAAAATCGTCGAAAAGTGTATTATCGACGATTTTGGGTTGTCTGTAATCAGCGTTTTTCTTGTAGTGTGTGCTCTGCTTTGCCAGAGATCGTTTCTTCGTGAAGGTCTCGCCATAAGCTCGGGTGATGCAGATCTGGCCGATCCGAGTGTCGACGTTGCTGTAGTCGTCGACGCCCGATCTTGATGCAATCTGGGCATTGATTTCTTTACTCATGCTTTCTCTCTTCGTGTTTTCTTTCATCTCCATAGATCCTTGTTTCTTTTCTGCATGGTGTTCGATCTGATCCGTTTCATCTTGATTCAGTTCTTTGATTTCTTGTCTTGTTCGACTCATCAAAGCCAATTTAGTTTCCTATGTTCTTCATCTTATATTGCACGCCAAGTGTTTGGTTCTTGGCGTCCTCTAATTCTGTCCTCGTTGTGTTTTCTTTCGGCGTCTTTGTCTTCTTCATTTTTTTCTTCGATCGGTTCGTTCTTTTCTTGTTTCCTTCATTTTTCTCTGTTTTCTTCATTCTGGAAACTCGACCTCATCTTTGGCTTTCAATCTATCCAACGGTCTTCGACGGAAGTTCTATTTCAAAGTGATACCTCAGGTCGTCACATGATCGGCGATGGATCGCGTTCAAACGTTCCTCAGGTCGTCACATATTTGGCGATGGATCGTAAGAGTTCCTCAGGTCGCCGCAACGATGAATCACATTTCTCTTCCAACCATTGATCGCTAGGTGTTTGATCGACAATGATGAGATGCGGAGCTGCCTCGCATCTCCTTATCTTCATTTGGATTTCAGTTTGTCTTCATCAGGAGTTGTTCATCTCCAGTTCTTCAAGCGGCCACAGTGAGCATCCAGATGTCCATGTTTCCTTGCAAATGTCTGAAGGATACTGGCAAGCGATGCAGGTGTTCGACGAATGGTTCTGCTACCACAGAAGATGTCTGCATCCATGGTGTCTCTACATCCATGCCGTCTCCAAATTTGTGAGTTGTCGTGTATTACAAGTGTTCGACGGATTACTGCGGCCGATGCTGATGATAGCTTCAAATTGCCACCGTTCAATTTCTTTTCGGTGATGACTTGAGGGGGCGTGTTGCAATATATGGTCGTCCACGTCATTGATCCCCAGTTCCGACAGATGTGCATGTTGAAGAGATGCGCCCAACCTTAGCAGTGTTATATTTTTTACTATACCGGTTTATGTCTTCTTGTAACAGTTGAATATTAATATAAATAGGCCTGTTGTAATGGGTGACACTTTTTTAGTATAATATCATTTCTTCCATCGTCTTTTACCTCTTGCCGTTCCACTATTTCTCCTTTTTCTTCACCTTTAGCTCCGGCGACACCAACTTCTTTGGACTCAAAACTTGACAGTTACAAATCTATTAGCTTCTTCTTGCATTTTGATATATAGTTTTGTAAACAAAGATTAACATCTATATGTTTCATATTTACTTAGTTATTGCGTTGAATAGTGTAAAATCTACGATACATACTTCCTCTAGAACAAGGGAGGAGATCTCCGGGCCGCCCGTTGATGACTGACCATAAAAGGATCCTGCCAAGTGAGCCTCCTTCTCGAGGTCAACTACGTTGTCATTGTACCACTCGCCTGCGTGCATGAAAGAACACATGAACATACGTATCAAGGAAGTATAACTAGCCCATATCATATATTACTGTGAATGTTTCATGGAAGAAATCTTATATACCTAATAGAATGGGTATCTCTTTGTGGGGCTTGGGGAATGGATACTCCTTGGAGCCCTGTCGCGGCCGGATAATAAGAGCCCCGTAGACCGTGGCGCGAAGTGAAGAGGCATGCGAATGCCACCAAAGTGTGCCCTCTTGGCCGGTGATGTTAAATTTGTACGTGAAACTTTTCCCAGGTCGTATCGGGCATTGGGTTATCATGTCGACCCCGTATTGCCAATTGCTTAGGCGTTGTTGTACATCGTGCCTTCATCCAAAACAAGGATCCCTTAATTATAAATTGGCCTACTTTTCATATGCATATATAAATGGTTCTACCTAATTGCATATGAGGTTTAATTTGCGTCAAGGCAAAATACAAGTAGTTCGTGATCTTGATTGATATATACCAGTGGATGCGCAAATTACAAGTAGTTCGTGATCTTGATTGATATATACCAGTGGATGGTTATGTTGTAGGGCGACTGATTGATGACATCAACGATCAAAGTATCCCCTTCGTTAACGTATATCGTCGGCCCCGGCAGTTGACCATTGACTCCGGTGATCGTAGTGCTGTTGCACAAACGTTCCACTTGAAAGTTTCCAACCTCAGGAGGTTCGAAGCGTTACTAAAACAACAGGAGACTAAAGAAGATGCAGTTCGAGGTCGATCGAAAAGCTACCGAATTTTACAAAATCAACCACAAGAATGAATGCATAAGATAATTACATGGAAGGTGTGCTTCACTACTGCAGCCTCTGTCCTTTGATGGCATGAAGTAACTAGGACAACCACTAAAACGACCATCAACCACCACCGCCCCATGGCCAATATACCGGACTTGGAATCAATCAGGTACAGAGGTACTGATAGTTCAAGAAAGAATCAATAAATTTTTATCGTTAGCTCGAGAAGAAGACACATCTTTATGACTTTACAGAGGGAAAATTAGTAACTTGGATGCTAAAAACTGCTGCGATTTGATGCACTATGCAGCCATGGCAGAGCTCTATTTAAAGCTGGTATCGAGGCAACGCCATGCATCCATTTCATACGTAGACGAGTTCAATACTAGGCGAAGAGTTTTATTTATTTAATATATAGCCGCGTCGAGAAATTTTTGGAGAATTTCACGTACCATATTTTAGATCGAGTCATCAATTGCTCTGTAACCACGTTACTCTGTATATTTTGATGGGTCAACGTTATTCCGACGTCAAAAGTTTATTTCTATGCACACATGCACACGGATGAGTCAAATGATATACATATATATATATATATGCATGATATGTTAGAGATTTGATCAAGTTATTCATTATCTATACAAATTGCCAGCAAGAGTTTGACGAATATGTAGAGGTCAGCTCTAATCATATGCCGTTAATTAGTTTTCTCTTCAATCGGTCAATGTACGAATTATATTTTTGCTTTCAATGTTTTGTACATTGGATGTTGAATGATTCATAATGGAATACATGAGTATAGATGAAGAAAACTATTGAAAAAAAAAACAGGAAGAATGGGCGATATTCAGAGTTTTGTTTTTATTTATTAACATTTAAGTTAGTTATTTTAGAAAGGTTTTAATATAAATTAATTGAAAAACGAGGATGATAAATTCTTCTAAAATGTAAAAGACAAATTCTGAAGAAATTTTTTTTTTCTTTTGGGTGATAATTTTTTTTCTCATTTTGCATTTATTCTTATTTTTGTGTGATGTTGAATCTAATCATATGTGGCTAACTCCCTTTGTTTTCTAGGAATGGTTGTGACTTTGAGCTAGTTTTATGACGATGCTGGTATCTTATTTCTTATGCAATATTAGTTCTAATGATAATGCTGAGATGATGGTTAAATTTAGAGCTGCTGTTTATGGAATTGCTAGTGTTGTCTTTTTCCCTTGATGACTATAATCAAAATCAAACCTTACGATGATGTTGTCTAATAGATGAGTGATAGTACGGTGAATGTGTTACATTGTGAAACCGAGAAGTTTCTTTTATGTTGAGTTGTGATATGAGAACTAGCAAGTAGCTATTACTCTTTATATTTGTGGGTTATTAAAAGTCAAGAATGAGTATAAATGTCGAGAGTTGAAGTCTTATGAATAGTGAGTTAGAATGAATGCTGAGGAGTTATATTGTTGTTCAGGACACTAAGAGGTTGTGTCCAAAGTCTTTAACTTATTCATGTGGGAGTATGTCATTTTCGGTATTAATAGAATCCATGAATTGAATCTTTTATAGATTTTAGCAATCATCTAATACAATGACTCTAAAGAATCTTCCATTCACAGGAAACTCTTTTTCCACTACTTTGAATTTTTTTTTTACTTTCTGCATAATTCTTTTCTTGTCCTTAACCTAAAATATAAAAAATATTTGCATTCACATTTCCTGTTAGAAGCTAGACATCTTTCATATATTATGCTACAAATTCATTTTAGTCTTGTTAATACTCATCTATTTAGCATATTTCATTTTGTTGCATTTTTATTTTATATGAACTAATAACTAGTTTGTAAGGTCAGATCTAGACTTTCAAATCTTTGATGACACAATACCTCGGGGCGCTCTAGGATTTGCACACTTACGAATTTGTGAAGGCCGAGAATTTTTAAAACTTGTTTGAAACCATTCCTCTCATTTCATAAGTCTTATATTTCACTTGATCCACTTACATCTTGTAGCCCTACAATCATCATGATGCCATTTCCGCTCAGACTCTTAGGGTGCTTATTCAATTGGATCGAGATCACATTTGTATGTTTGGCCTCCCTTATCCCATACCTGACTGCGTTCAATTTATAACCCATGGTTGACCTCATGACTATCTTTCCCTTTTCAAAAAACTATTTTATATCGATCTTAGTCTTGATAATAAATTTCTTGTTGAGAATGACATTTTGGTTTTATTAAAGTAGTATGAATATGATAAATTATAATGAAAAGAAATGTTGAAAATGGAAAGTGAAATCCAACTGACACTACAAGAAAAACTCCAATTTCCGACGATTCTTTTCGACAGACGTAAATTCGTCTGAAGTACCGACGGATTTTTTGGCAGATTGAAATATCCATTAAAATTATCGTTGGATAACTTTTCGATGATTTTAACAGTCTAAACTTACGACGGTTGAAAATTCGTCGAACTTTTCGTCGAAAGTTTCGATGATCGTAACCGTCAAAGATATTAAAATCGGGCGATCAGTTTCCATGCTGGTTTTTCGATGGTTCAGTCCGTCGAAAGTTTGACGGTTCACGTATCCGTCAAAACTTTCAGTGATCTTAGCCGTCGAAATATCTTAACGTTAACGAGTTATCTATATTTTCACTTTCGACAGTTTCGGCCGTCGAAAGTTGCGACGTTACACGGAACCTTCGATATTTCAATGGTCGGACCCGTCAAAATGTTAACTCATTTTAATTATAATTTAAATGTTTTCGACGGTTCTGACCGTTGAAAGGGAAGATTTATAATTTATATAAGTCTATTTCACTTGATATATAATATTATATATTTCGACAGTTAAAATCGTCGAAAGTTTCGACGGTTTGGAGAACCCTCGAATGTTTCGATGATTCATTCAGCGATTTTGACCGTCTGAATTTGAATTAATATTTTATTGTCTTTACCTACATTCCGACGGTTCCGACTATCAGAAATGGACTATATAAATATCCGACACCATTGTCACCATTTCGGTTTCCCTCCCTTCTACTCGATCGCGAGCGATCTCCGGCGGCGACCTCTGTTCGACGTCCCGGCATCCGCGCTCCGCCGCCGCCTGCGCTCACGACCCGGCCGCCGGCGCCTGTGATCTAGACCCGCCGCCGCCTACAATGCTCTCGCGACCTGCCGTCGTTTGAACGATCGAAGCCGTCGTGCGCCGCTAGCAGCTCGACCTGCCGCCTCTGCAACCTCCGTCTCTGCAACAGGTACGCTTCCCGGCCCCATCCTCCGGCCTCTCTCCTAGCCTCCGCCCTCCGTCTCCCATGGCGGCAGCTAGATCTAGCTGCGGCCAGATCTTTTCTTTTCTTTTTTTCAATTTTTGAAGTCTATAAGCAACTCATTATGTTCATCTTGATATATAGAGATCATAAGCAACAAAGTATTTAGCCAGTGATTCTTTGTCTTCTAAGTATATAATAATTTCATTATTAGCATGAATGAGAAGTGATATTTTAGTGGGGATCTTATAAGTGCAAAAGAACATGTAGATCGAGTCCAATTTGGATAATGCGTACATGCTTTCAGTTAGGATTTTAGTGCGAGAGAAATTATGTATTGAATCAAGTTGTACAAGCATAGACTTTTGGGGATCCATTTCACAATAGCAGTACTATCGACCGATAACCACAAGCTTCTTGTATGTTAATATATTTTATTTTTTCGTACAGCACTTTAATTTCTTGCTTGAGGAGCTTTGTGAGGTTTCTCCTTTCGACAACTTTGAAAGTGTAACAATGCAAAATTTGAGTGTATCATAAATTTGGTCTTTATATGTTTTGTTGTCTTATGTTTGATTTAAATGCAGGTTTTTGAAATTACTTTGTTGTCTCTGTCACTCCAAACGACGCAAGTTATTTATTTTTAAGTCATTACTATTTATATGTGTTGACAACGAAATATGAATTCTATTTATTTTAGTAGTTATTAAATACGTAATTTTTAAATTTCTTACTTTAGATTTCATTCTTTAGTTCTTATTTGTTATTTTATAGTGCAAATATGATTACTTTTACTTATATAGTGTTTATCATGTTTGTGACTAGTTCAAATTAGTATTTATTTTTAGTTCATATTAGTGTTTATGATTTTCCAGATTAGTTTTAATTACTATTTATGATGTTTCTTCGATATTTTATTTAAAGTTTAATATGTGAACCTTTGTAGTGATTGTCAAATTTTGCTTTTTTTTACACATAAATCCTTATTCTTCTGTATGCCTCTTATTATAAAATTTTGAATATTTAATTAGTATAACTTGCAATAATGCAGAAATTATCTTATACTTGAACGATCGTCGTTGGATATACAATAGAAATAATCCTGGTCGTAGAGGTTTGACACAAGAATTCATAGATGGCGTTGATTATTACACTAGTGTGATTTGTCAATCTTTGCAATTTCAAGAGGGAACAATTAGGTGTCCTTGCTTGAAATGTCTTAGCACAAAGTTACAAATGATAGAGACAATTAAGGTTCACTTATATAGAAGGGATTTCAAACCAAATTATTGGCAATGGGACGATTTAGGTGAAGGATCACCTTCAACAAGCGTACCAAATCAAGGTATCCATTTTGTCGATCCTCATGAAGGATTTACTTCACAATACGAACAACTAGTTTATGACGCAACTGCAATTGAGTATGGGAATATTAGGTTTGAGTAAGATGAAGAGACAACAAATCCAGAAGCAAAAGATTTTTTTGAGTTACTAAATGCTTCGAGCCAACCCTTATGGCCCGGGTGTGAAAGTCTTCAATGAGTACAAATCAAAGTGCGAAAAAGCGAAAGCAAATCGAGAATATGACCAGGGAGCATGCTTGCATTCGGGTGGATGTGTATCCACGAGCACGATTGCCAAGAAAATGGTAAAGTCTTTCAATATTGCGTGGACAAAATATTATATTTTATTTGACATTTTTAACTGCAGGAGAAAGAGACGGGTAGACCTCCTACTCAGGACGAAATATTTCTTCGAACTCATCAGAAGAAGGACAAATAATGGGTTTTATCGTTTGCTCGGGAGACATATGTCAGTAAATCTACTTGCCTCTTTTTTTAAAAAAATTCAAGTAAATCTATAAGATAGCAAATTCGTCATTATAAATAATATAGTTGATTTATCCTTTTTTTTAATTTCAGGAGGGTTACAAAACAAGTGAAGTCGAGCACATTACGCAAGCCACATAGGAAGAGACAACACCGCTGACCCCAAGACAATTTTGACGGACCACGTCTGGGTTAAGAAGGGTCGCATTTACAGCCTCAGATCTTCTGTTAGTAGTGTAGATATTGAATATGGTCGTAAATCGATATTAGGTTCCTCTGGTCAAGGTATCCAATAAATGTTTGACTTGATCAGGCAAGAGATCAGGCAAGAGGTTACCCATGAAATTAGAAAGGAGTTCGAAGAACGTGAGCGTCGTTCGAAGAAAGAGATGAAAAAAATGATGCATGACATGATGCGGGGCGAATTCGACGATGAGGACGATTTAGTACTATAGATTCTTTGTGTTGTGTTGCGCTATCTCACTTCCCCTAGTTGATAAGATTCTGCAAATTTGTTCTACAAAACTCACACTCTCTCCATCCTCTTTGTGTTGTATAGTGATGAGGTGCCTTGCGAAAAGGTGGAATTGCAGGATATCAAGTTATTGAGGTCCGACGGGGAAGGCGAGACCACATCTTCTTGTTCCCATGTGTACGGAAGCTACTCGGGCTCTGAAATCTCGAGTCCATGTCTGACATCATCGTAATTATGCTTTTGCTTACCATCTATTGACCTTATTATGGAATTGGACATTATGCGTTTGAATGTTGTTACATTTGTGTTGTGTTGGACAATTGTTATGTGTAGGATTTGTGTTATGATGTTTGGACATTTTATTTCTGTCTTTTATTTTAATGTTTCCGACGGTTAGAACTGTCGATAATCATCGATATGTATTTAATTTTTTTGATACTTATCGACGGTTCTAACCGTCCGTCCAAACATAAAGACAGTCTTAGCCGTCGATAAACATCCACGGTTATAACCGTCCAAAGTTAACGACGGTTTGAGCTGTCAAAACTCAACGATTTTATCCATGGCTCAAACCGTCGATCTAAATTTTTGACGATTTGAACCGTCGATACATATCGACGGCTTAAACCGTCTTAAATCTTCAACGGTCGACGGCCGCGCCCGCCAGCTGGACCGTCGAAGATGTCGACGGTTCAGAGATAACTGTCGCAAATCATTTGCGATGCATCATTTTCACATGGACGCTATCCATCGAAAAATCCGTAAATGTCATTTTCGACGGTTCTCGACAAATTACAAACGATTCTGACCGTCTATAATTGGCTATTTTCTTGTAGTGTTACTCGGCATACTTACACAAGTTTATTGAGACTTTTCTTTAAAATTACAAATACATCTTTTTTTTTGCTAAAAGGTATGGAATAATAATGCAGGCTTCTCATATGAATATAAACTAGGTTGGGTTAGAAATTTAGGTATTGACATTTTTTATTTATGTTAGATTTTACTCTGATCTATAAACTGATTATTCAATTATTATTCTGATATCCCTAAATTTATATAGTCAAAATATTGGCTTCACTTAAGCAAAATTAGATTTTAGTTTTTTTAATATACTACAAGAAAACTGTGCAATTTTTACGGACAATTCCGGACGGGCTAACATTCTACGACATTTCCAATGACGAGAAAAATCCTTTTGAAATGCCGACGATCATAATGCTTGTCACTCATTCCAAAGACTAACCCCATCGTTAATTATATTCATAATAACATATATTAAAATTTTAATATAATCATACAATCAATATTAAAATCTTAATCTTTCCGACGGTTCTAAATGTCCGTAATTAGAATGAGAGAAAGGGAGAGGGAGAAAGAGAGAGTGTGTGACAGAGGGAAAGAAATAGGCGAAAAAAATTTAATATTAAAGTTTTTTATGGTTCTATCTTTTGAAATTTCAAGTGTGTCAATCAATAATTTAAGTATAATAAGATATATTATAATAAACTCTCAAGTATCACCATCACTTCCGAGAGTCTCTCCCTCTCCCTTATCTCTTTCTCTCCTCCTATCTCACAGCTCCATCGACCACACCCTCTCTCCGATGAAGGCATAGGTGGCTCTTGTCACAATCCCGATTTAAACAGTAATTTAAACTAGAGTTCGCGACTAATTACGAATGATCAAACGGAATTAGGAAGATGATGCAATTTTTTTATAACATAAGAATGAAAGTATAGTACTAAATAATTTACAAACTATGTGATGATATGAGAAAACCAACTTTTTTAAGTTTTACATTTAACAAAGTCACCTTGCCTTCTTATAAGTTACAAAATAACACATATATATTATACATTACAAACTCTCTCAACATTCCAACAAAAAGGACACGAGAGTAACAACTCCCCTCATTACCTTAACATCAAAACACCTAAACCCTACTAATACTATAAGCTCCCACGATCCAAAAATCTATACTTATTTAAAAAATATTAGAAATAACATTATGATCAAAATAGCTCAATAAGTTAATAATTCATAGCCTGTGTATTATCAACTAATCAATTCGAAAAGATATAAAAACACAAGCAATAATCATAATAATAAATAAGTATTTTCATACATTTGATAATTACATATACAACATTTTAATCAAAAGCATCACTCTCAATTTGCAATCATTAGTTAGACATATTGAACATATGAATGAGAATGCAACACTCTCATATGAATGGACAGATTACCAACTGACCAGTGGTCCATAGGTGCACTATAGAGGTGACTCTTATCGTGATCAACGATGTAGCACTTAACTCCATTCTACCTATCCTTTTCGGAGAACATATCATATAACGATAGGTGGATTCTAAAGGTGACTCTCACTATGAGTTCTCACGATGTAGCACTATCTACATGACAACTTAACTCCAATCTACTCATCTCATTTTTTAGGAACACGACAATGATTAGACTTTAGAGGTGACATTGAACTCCAATCTACTCTCTTCACGATATGTAGAATTTAGCTCCAACTATTAAACATGCAAAAAAAATTATACCAAATGCATTCCAACTTTGACGTTTGTTCAGCGATACTCTTTAACTTCACTTTATAACATGAATGCGCTTTATCTTATAATTTATTTTACATAATGCCCTTCCGATCGGGCAGGCAGCTCCGACGGCTTCCCCTCCCTCTCCCTCTCTTCTTTCTCAAGTCCACCCACCCTACGGTTAGATCTGACTGCCCTAGCCCCCGGTGGCCGGATTGGCCGCCCTACGACCAGATCCGGCTACCCTTGGGGCCCTGGTGGCTGATTTGGCCCCCTGGCTGCCTACCACTTGATTGGCCCCCTGGTTCCGTCCACCCTTGGCTCTTGGTGGCCGATCTAGGTCGCCTTCCTCTCTTGATTCTAGCTACCAACAACTCCGGTGGGCCCGCGCCTCTAACAACACCCTCTCTCTCTCTCTCTTTGTAAGATTGGCCACGGCCAAATTTGATCGTGGATCCGGTTGGAGGCGTCCGATTTTATTTTATATTTTTAAAAAGTTTTTCTGATGGGACCTGTCGAAAACTTCCAGGGGACACCTGTTGGAACGTCTGACGGCTAAGTCCCATCGAAAGTTCCGACATTATGCGCCCTTAAGAACAGAACAACCAAAGCCACTATCATTTTTTTACTATTCAATGTAACATTTTTGTATGATTAATTTTTAGAAGTCTTGATTGATATATTTTACTTTTTGCGTGAAATCATATTTTATTCATAATAGAAAATATATCCATATTTATTTGTATTTGAATTCTAAAAAAAAGTAATGCACTAAAGTAGAGACAAAAGTAAAAAATCCAAAACCATTTGATGATCACATTTCATAGGGGTAAAGGTACTTCAGGTCGAGTCTAATTTCGATTCTAAAAATCATTCGTTACTTTTTAGATTATTTTTTAAAACTTTAAAAATCACCCTAAAATCATTTTAAAATAACCTCCTTCTAGGGCCAATTTTTTCGGATCACTATTATAATAAAATAAATTTATTAAATATATATATTAAATTAAAATTAATATACATATATTTAATTTTATAACTGAATATAGGATGTGAGTTAAAGTGATTTGGATCGGGTCAATTTTTCGATCGAAAAAATTATCCACTATTTGTTTAGTCAAATTTCCACGTTAAAAAAATCACTCTAAACTTATTTAGAAAAATTCATCCCCTGAGGATCTATTTTCTAGGACCCCTATTCTAGTAGAATAATATTTTTAAAATATAATAATAAAAGTAATATAAATATGTTTAATTTTTATAACTATAGGATGTAGTAATAGAATTATTAAATTAGAGAATCTAATGTGATAAGAACATATTAAATTGGGTCTGGAGATGTCGTTGTTGCTCTGACTTGGATGCCGACGGTTAGATCTGGTTGCTGCAACTCGGACACAATTGAGGGTACTCAGATTTGGAACCAACTAAGAAGATAGAAAGAGAAGAAACGGGAGAGGGGAAAGGGGGGAAACAAGTGGGTGTAAATAGGAAAAAAGGTTAAACCTTAATTTTGTAAATATTATAATAATAAAAATATTTAGAAATTAATGAATTATTAAACTTACCTCTTAAGACGTTACTAATCCATCTCTTTTTATGACGATTTATAAAACGTGATTAATTATCTTCATTTTAATACGTTTCTATAAATTGAGATGTTACTAATAATCTTAATTCTTGTAGTGAACTTAGTTTAGTAATAAATTTGATTTCCATATATGTTAAGTGCTCAGCACCTACATTTTATCCATATATATATATATATATATATATATATCTTTTATTAATAATTTAAGAATAAAAAATATAGTTCAAATCATTAATTATAATTATATTTTTTAAGATTTTATCTACACGGTAACAAATATAATCATTTTCTATAACTTTTATAAAACCATCTTTATAATTTTACAAATTTTTGTACATTAATATTATAAATAATAATAAATATAATAATTTTCTATAACTTCTTATGCTACAAAATTACTTTTTCCTCCAAACTATTACTAAAGACACACTCATTTTTAAAGGGTAGCACCATCATAATCATCATTCGTTTCATGATGAATAGTGGACATTGACGGATATGGGTGCCAATGGGTGCACGCGTGTCATGGGGCATTTCCCGTGACATGAAGTGTGAAGTCTCGCGGCACTAGTGCCGCTCAACTTATAGCCCTCGACCGCTTAGCGCCGAAAACATGGAATACATGCAGCCGCCCCGCACTGCGTAATATTGCGGAGTACCAAGTTATCCGCCCTTATGGCATTTATCTTGTAAGGCCGTCCTTATGAATGGCCAAGTATGTGACGTTCCCGTAGGGTACGTCTTTTGCATCTTCAATATGTAACAAGACTCCTATACCTACGGTACACTGGGAGGAGTTCACTAGTGCCTTCCGAGGTCCAATTGTATGTTATGTTTTATCATATTTAATACAAGTAAGCTTTCTTTTAATTCTAGTGTCATGGCCTTGAGCGTGGGGTGTCAACCCACATCGGTGTCCCTTCGTGACGTCACGTGATCCCTTCGTCGCCCCTTCGGACTTTAAGCGCCCAAGCGCCTACATTAGTGCCGCAACGCGCTAATGCCACAGTCTCATGACGAGTAGTCCGACACTCTAGTCATGTCCGTGATTGAATGCCTATATGAACGACTCTCGGCATAGTCGTCTCGACCATAAAACTTCCGCTGCAAACTCAAAACAGGCTTGGCTAGGTGCCTATCCGCCTAGTCGCCGCACGTGATCTAGTATCCGAGAATGACCCACCCCGTGACAAGTGGTATCAGAGCAGTTCTTCCTGCTCGGATTACCCAGCGACGATGACTCGCTTGTGTCGTCGCAACGTGCCTTGGCGTAGAAAATGTGCTTCCGCTCAAATAATGCATCATGCCCAGGGGCATGACAACGAGGAATGGTCTTTGATCTTGGACGCCAACGAGGTCTTTGATCTGGTACCATGGTCTTTGATCGTGGACGCCAATGAGGAATGCATGGCAAGCCTCCTCGCCGCACGCCCAGTCGTGCCCCGCAGCATGTTCCTCATACACCCGTGTCGTGTCAAGGAACATCCGTCATGCATCATGATGACGGATTGATCGCCCCGCCTAACCGGGACGGTCATGCGTCGCTCACTCGAGCAGATCAACCACCCCAGGTATACAGTCGGGAATTCTGAAGTGTCGCGCTGCGTCAAAGAGTGGTCATATGCTCCGCATGATGGTCTTGCGCTGCTCATATCATGAGATCGCTTACACGAGCGTTGTGTAACTCGAAGGACCCGTGTCACATTCAGGGACTGTCGGTCATGCACTATCATGACGACCTGGCGCTGCTCGGTATTTCGTGACGTCGCATCGCATGCCCAGTCATGCAACGTGAAGTGCACAACCGCTTCACGGGAGAAGTTGGCTTAAAGACAAATATCAAGGTTCATGGTTCCCTTTCGGCCAAATAATATCAACCTTTCGGCCAAGGAGCATCAATCACAAGCATCTTGTCGTGTCGCAGCATTGCCTGCCACGCCACGATGACTTTCGGGAATGGAGCAAAGCGTTGATTACTTGCAAACACTCGCGGACGAGCTGTCAGCCTTGCCTGCCTCGTCAAGTGTCGCCCTGCAAGCGGCGCGATGTCATCCATCAAGGAGTGGGATGAACCTGATGCATGCCAACGCAAATCGACGCATCAACTCAACGACCAATTTGGCAAATGGTCTGAGCGTCGAGCATCGGCGAACCTTGGCATGCTGCTGTCAAGCGTTCTGCCGTCAACCGAAGGAAGGAGTGCCATTTCCTTTCGGACATCGCCTCGAGTAATCGAAACGGCCTCCAAGGATCGCAATGCGAAGGTTTTGAAGGACACATCGACGATGTCGTCCCTTCGAATGGAGATGGAGGTAATGTTGGGAGCTCATGCCACGAGTTCACCAACCGCAGTCCGCTTATCTAAGCGGAGCGTCTTCACAAGCATACGCATGGATCAGTGAAGGCCCGGAACGGCTACTCTTTCGCAAGGGTCAAGCCGCCCGGTGGACGAGTATGTCAAAGGTGTATGATCTAGGATGACAAGCACAGTGACATTACTTTGTCCAAGGTGCGAACGAACGAGCATCTAAGGTGCATCTCTTCATGAACGAGCACAATGATCTCGCCCCGTCCATACCCCAAAGGGATTGTCAAAGCTTCAAAGGAGGTCCCAGGATCGGAAGAAGGCATATCCCAAGAACCCTGCAAGATGTGGCAAACTCAGGATGGCGTTGCCATCGTGACAATATAGAATGTGGCAAACATACATCCCAGACATGGGACAGAAGAGGTGGCAGTTCATCAATTATGCAAGCCCTGACAAGTTGGGACTGGAGGTCAAAATCGCATTGTTCAGCATCGGTCAGATGGGCATGTTGAAGGAGGAAGTGAAAGGAATCACCGAGCTCCGCCTACAGTGTTCCTAGGAGGATGAAGACCTAGTGTTGGCGCTCTTCAAGTAGAGGGGTTAAGAAGCTTTGGATTAGGAAGGAGTTGGAACGACCGGATCGTCCAACCTCCGCTCACTAGTCGACGTTGCCAAAACAATCGGGACAAGTGCCATACCACCAAAGCCCTTGGGCAAGGGCAATGGTGGGGGATAGAAGCTCAAGTCGCAAGGAGGGCAGCCTAAGGTATTTAAAATCATGTAGCTGCAGATAGATCTGTAGGATATCAATGAGACGTGTCATCTGGGAGAAAAGCAGCACTCGATGACCAGCTCTCTGTAATTTCGGAAGTAAAAGATCAAGCAATTCAAACTTTCCTGATGCTCTCACAATCTCCTCCTTCTGCCACATATTGTAATCTCCAACAAAGAGATAAGGATGGTTGCAACATTTCCTTAGCTGCATTGACAGGTTCTGGAGACTTTTTTATTTCATTCCTGAATATCATAATGGCAAAAAATTTGTATTAGTTACAAACAAAATGCATGCCGAAGATAAAGATCGTCCATCGAAGCAGGAGAAGCGAGTCGAACCACAGACACATGTGGGGAGACCCTCATCGTCGCTCACTATAGCGATTGTGAGTGGACAAGGTGCGGAATGTTATACCAAAGAACCTTGCTCCACCTCAAACCGTCGAGATATATCTTGTCCACCAAGGATAAGGTGGAGCTGTTCTCAATGCTCGACGAACGAAGGACTCAACGTTGCAGCCATCTGCAACTTGGAGATAGTGAGTTGAACCAAAAGGGAACGTGGGGAGACTCTCGTCGCCCACTATGACGACTTGGATGGACAAGACATGAATTGTTAGATCAAAGAACCTTGTCCCGCCTCAAGACTGCCGAAACATCAGGTGATCACCAAGAAGGAGGTGATCCTGCGCTTTTCGTTCGGCAGAGGGATGGAAGACTCTACGTTGCAATCATCTGTAACATAGAAACGTTGAGTCAAGCCCACAAAGAGACCTGAAGCGTCCCAAAGTATCCGTGGGAAGACTCTCGTCGCTCATCATAATGAACCCAGGCACTCGAAGCAGGCAAGCTACAAGCATCGACATCGAAGAGCTTGTGCTGTTTCAAGCCGTGAAAATTCAAGAATGATCATCGAGGGTGAGATGGTCCCATACTTTGCATTCGACGGAAGGGAGACCTTATGCTGCGGCCATCCGCAATATGAAGGCAGTCATGCAGGTCGAATGACGAGACTCTTCATCGTGTTCTACACGACCCTGAGACAACTCTTCTCCGCGCTATTCCTGAAGACATACAAGAGTTGTTTCACCTCCAAAGAAGCCAAACCACACAAGTTGACACTGCGAAGTCGAAGAGAAGTGAAGCCAACAGAGACTTGATGGACGGATAGTTGCTTGATGAAGTCAGACCGCACATGGCGGACTCCACTGGCGCTGCACAAGTGATGACCCCGGATTGGACGAAGGATCAGCGAGCGAAGCAGACCTGAGGAAGGAGTCCTCAGTGAGACCCCAAGGAGCGGACATTCCTGGCGTTGCGTGATGCTGGTGAAGTTGAAGTCAAGGCAAAGAAGGCAGAATTGAATGAGACAAGCGAAGTCAATACTCAAGTCGAAGGCCCCGAGGAAGCCCGGACAGCGGCGTCGGGGGCGTCGTCAACTTTGGTGGGGGAGAATGTCACGGGGCGTTTCCCGTGACACGAAGTGTGAAGTCTCGCGACACCAGTGCCGCTCAACTTACAGCAGCGAGAGCATCATAGTTTACATGGTCGGAGCTACAGTCCCCATATCTGTCTCTACTCTTTCTGTAATTGACTCCCTCCCGAGCGAGTTTGAGAAAACGAAAAGCAGCGGCGCGTGGAGGCTTTCGAGCGCTCCTTTTCCCTTGAAAGGTCTTCCACTAGTGGCTGAGGGATATGAATCTGGATCCCGAAAAACCTTAATCCGAAGGAACAATTCACCTATAGCCCTCGGTCGCTTAGCGCCGAAAACATGGAATACATGCAGCCGCCCCGCACTGCGTAATATTACGGAGTACCAAGTTATCCACCCTTAGGGCATTTATCTTGTAAGGCCGTCCTTATGAATGGCCAAGTAGGTGACGTTCCCGTAGGGTACGTCTTTTGCATCTTCAATATGTAACAAGACTCATATACCTACGGTACACTGGGAGGAGTTCACTAGTGCCTTGCGAGGCCCAATTGTATGTTATGTTTCATCATATTTAGTACAAGTAAGCTTTCCTTTAATTCTAGTGTTATGGCCTTGAGCGTGGGGTGACAACCCACATCGGTGTCCCTTCGTGACGTCCCGTGGTCCATTCGTCGCCCCTTCGGACTTTAAGCGCCCAAGCGCCTACATTAGTGCCGCAACGCGCTAATGCCACGGTCTCGTGACGAGTAGTCCAACACTCTAGTCATGTCCGTGATTGAATGCCTATAAGAGCGACTCTCGGTATAGTCGTCTCGACTATAAAACTTCCGCTGCAAACTCAAAACAGGCTTGGCTAGGTGCCTATTCGCCTAGTCGTCGCACGTGGTCTAGTGTCCGAGAATGACCCCGTGACACGCGAACCCACTTGAGTACCAACGTAGCAGAAATTACCACTTTCTCCATGGTTTGACACATTATGCCACCCTCGAGAGTTTCACAGATCGAGCCCGTGATTGTTGGCCTTTTTTTATTGCATTTTAGCTTCCTAAGCTCTTTTATTATTTTATTTAATGTTTATATTACTTCTTTAAAATTTTATTTTCCCAATCTAATGTTAATTGGACTTGAGATCAAAATTATCAAAGGTTATTTGAATATATAATGCTTTGATTTATCTTTACAAAAATATTCAATTTTATATCATAATAATTAAATAATTTATAAGTTATATATATACATTTAATAATTATTTTATTTCATTTCCATAAATATTTTTACATAAATAAAAAATTTAATTTAATAAACAATAATGTGAAATAATATCTTGAAAAGTGATTTTCATTAGGAAAATATACTTATAATTATTTTTTATTTTAATTATCTCATTGTATAATTTTACATTAAAATTACTATTTAATCCTATTTTCTTTATCATGGGGAGAATACATTTCCCCACTCGAGTATATACTTTTTAATATCAATTCATATTTAAAATGTTTTGAATATGTCTAATTATATATGTGTATATATAGAATTAAAATTAAAAAATTCTTGTTTATTTTAAAAAATCATTGTTTAAAAATATTTTTTTGTGTGACAAATGTTAAAACTGAAAAAATAAATGTACAAAATTTCATATTTCATATTGATAAACATTTTTTTAAAATCTTATTATATGTGAACCCTAAAAGAGGTAGTACAAACATTAAACCATATATATATATATATATATATATATATATAACAAAAATAATCATAATAGTTATATATATATCATATTAAATTGACCGTCATGGAGAAAAAATAAATAGAAGTAAAGACAAAGTAAAATGTACAAAAATTGTACATATATTTATACATGAAATCGGATAATACAATTCACATATAACTTTACAACTCGCCGGAATTTAACTGAAAAGACAATGACATTTGGTGATAAGCAAAAATATATACAATTGAGTACAAATCGATCAGAATAATAAACAATTGAAAGAATAAAACAATGGTATTTTTTGTGTGAAAGACGTCTGCGTTGGTAATTTGCAGTTCTGATTCAGGACGTCCTTCCTAGCATTTTGGGTAATTGCGTGGCGGTGGAGGGAGGGTGGAGTCTGGCGTTCCCCCGTCTTCCACCTCAAAGGCCATGGCCATCCCTTTCGGCAAATGCGCATCGAGATGACAGTGCATGAACCAGACACCTGGGTTGTTGGCCACAAACCTGATGGCCGCCCATCCGCCCCGCGGCACGGCGATGGTGCTCCGAACTTGTGGGTTCACCAAATTGTAGCTCTTCACCGCCGTGGCCGCGTCGTAGTTGCCGAATCCCTGCGCCAGCACATAAAAGTTGAAGCCGTGTAGATGGATGGGATGCCCCTCGAGCCCGTTCAACGCCGTATCCTGCAGCACCATCTCTACTGTCGCATTGTACTTGAGCTTCTTCAACCTCGTCGCCTTCTCCGTAGGGAACAGCGCGAAGTTCTGAAGGTTGTCTAGGCTCGTGTAGTCGAACTCCAAGGGAGGACGGTCGGGGAAGTCGGTGGTGTACACGCCCTCGACGCCGTAGTGGTAGGCCTCGAGGAGTGACATCTTCGTGGGGTACACGAATGAAACGTTGTTCAAGCTCGCGGCGATCGCTTGGATGGGCGACGTCCGGTTGCACTGCGGCTGGTCCGGCGCGCATGGGTAGCTGCCCATTCCTACTGTGATGAACATGCGTTCGTCGACATGCTGGGGGACAGTCGGAGATCCTGTCCGGAGGAGGCCGGTGATGTTGCTGTAGAACTGGTGAGCCACCGGGGTGTCAAAATATGATGGCAGCAATGGCATGACAGGAGGCACCGACTTCGGCACTCGGCTGGTCTTGTACACAACGATGCCGGTAGTGGTGGTCTGGTCGAGAATGGACAACGAAGGGGGCAAAGGATAGTTGCTGATGTAGACGTAGGCGGCCATGTAATAGCGAGCGGGAGGCGCATTGGCCACCATGAGCGCGTCGAGGCTCTGGCCGGGGGCGAGAACCAGTATGTCACTATGGTAAGGCGTGGTGTACTCTGCGTCGACGGCTACGACGGTGAAGGTGTGGCCGGCGATTCTGAAGAACATATGACTATTCACTGCGGCATTCACCATTCGAAGCATGTACGTCTTGCCCTGCTTGACTCGCATCTTGAAGGTGTCTGCACACAATATGGTTACGGATGTATTAGAGCTTCTGTTTAATTTGTTTGTGATGCATATATGTTTATATAAAACAAAGATTAACATCTCTATACGACATATATATTGAATATATAGTTTTGGTTGAATATATAGTTTAAAAAATTGATGATACACTTACTATCTTTAGAACAAGGGACAAGGTCTCCGGGCCTCCCGTTGATGGTGTACGAGTTAGACTGACCATACAAATCTCCTTCCAAGTATGCCTTCTTCTCAAGGTCCACCACGTTGTCGTTGTACCACTCACCTGAAGGGCATTAATATGCATATATGAGTGCACTCGCAAAAAAATAAACGATAAATATCTATTTTACCTTTGTTCATAAATGCAATATTGCAAATATTTGATCAAGTAATTAAGAATATATATGTGTACTATAATACCTAACAGTATTGGGATCTCCTTGTGGGGCTTGGGAAACGGATAACCTTTGGACCCCTGCCGTGGGCGAATAACAAGAGCCCCATAGATCGTCGCACGAAGGGCCGAGGCATGGGAATGCCACCACAACGTGCCCTCTTGCCCCGTGACGTTAAACTTGTACGTGTAACTATTTCCAGGCCGTATGGGGCATTGGGTTATCAACTTATCATGTCCACGCCGTCTTGCCAATTGGTCAACCGTTGTTGCACGCCGTGCCTTCATGATGCATAAACAAGTTCAGTTTTCAGAGTGCATGTATATTTTCTTCATAATTACTAATACTATATATATAAACAGAGAAAAGATTTATTAATTAATCTTGCTCGATATATGTATATGCATGCATACCAGTGGATGGTTATGTTATAGGGCGATTGGTTGATAACATCAACGATCAAGGTATCCCCTTCGTTAACGTATATCGTCGGCCCCTGCAGTTGACCGTTGACTCCGGTGATCGTGGTGCTGTTTCACAGACGTTCCACTTGAAAGTTTCCATCCTGAGAAAGTTTCAAGCGTTAATAAAACAGGAAGCTGGAGAAGATACGTATTTGCTTTTGAGAACAAGCATGATGAGTCCATATGATAATTACATGGAAAGTATGCTTCACGACTGCAGCATATGCCCTATAATTGCATGAAGCAAATAGAGCAACCACCAGAACCATTAACCACCACCGCGTCGCCATGGCCAAGAAACTTGATTCCGATCAGATTGTGGACGAAAGAATCGATGAATCCGATCGTATCTGAAACTGGAGAAATCAAACAATTCTGGGATGCTAGACGAAGACTTCTGCGATTTGATGCACTATGCAGCCATCGCGAGGTTCTATATTTATAGCTGGTCGCGAAGCAGAACGTATCCATTTACATAGACGAGGTCGTAACTTTGCGAAGACTTTTGTTTATTTAATAGCCGCGTCGAGAAAATTTTGGAGAACTGTTCTTTACGTAGCATATCTCAGATGGTCAATTCCTCCGTCACCACGTTTCCTTTTATATATTAATGGGTCAACACTATTCCGATTTCAGAAAACGTATGCACACGGATATGAATTAAAAGGTGGTTTATGACTTTATGCATGATATACTCAGATTTGATGAAGTTGTCATGTATCTTATTACTGATAAATATTTGGTCAAGGTTCCGAAAGGTCAGCTCTAATTAATTGTTCTCCTTGGCCAATATATCGATTATATTTTTGCTTTTATTATTTTCTACGCACATTGGAGCTTTAAAGATTCAAAATGGAATAAAGGAATATAACAACAACAACAACAAAGCCTTATCCCACTAGGTGGGGTCGGCTACATTGATCATACGACGCCATTCCGCTCATTCGTTGATCCATGTTCATGAGATTCAACAGGATTTTACGCTGACTGTCGGGACCTAACACAACCCTCCTCCTTTATCCGGACTTCTATAAACCAAATGCATGTTAATAAATTTATAGAAATCAATTGGATATTATTCCCTAAATTACAACTCCATTCTAGTCATCCTTTTACTTTTCGAGAAAAATGAAGATAAATTACATCATTAGATAATATGAATTTTTCATTCAAATAATTTTAATGATGAACAATTCACAAACAATAATAGATATCATCAGTTATCAGATTTATAATTAAAGATTTCACAATAATGGAAGTACCTTAATTGTTCTTAAAAGAATCTTACTTAAAAAGGAGGCATACTTTCTTCGAAAGAAATAATTTGATGATATAATTGTGTGTTAGTCTTGCTTATTGTTTGTATAAACAACATACTTTGACATTCTAGCAGTTCCTCAAAAATAATTCCAGCCACATATGAATGCAGTACATATGTAACTTTTCAATGACATCATGATTCTGCAGCATGTATTATTTTCCTCCTGTTGATTTTCTTGTTATTGAACTTCCATGCACAAGAAATTACCTTCAGTATAACAAAGACAATGAGTACTTTTCAGCTTTTGCTGAGAACAAAATAATTTATATTTTGCTAGGAACATTAGAAGGACAAAATATTATCTGAACATACCATGCAGATGAGATGCAACACTCCCATTACGAACAAGTTCACAAACCAGACATCTTTTGCTTCCTTCAATGCATATGCCAATTAGCTTGACAAGATTGTGATGATGGAGTCGACTAAGAATTTCGATTTCTGCAATGAACTCACGTCCACCATTACGATTCCTCTTTGTCAACAACTTAACAGCAACTTCACTTCCATCTTCCAACAAACCATGATAAACACAACCAAAACCACCTTTGCCTAATATTTTCTTCGGGTTGAACTGGTCAGTAGCCTTCTCAATTTCAGACAAGGAAAAAGTTTTCACAGTAGGACAAATAGCCATTCTTAAGGTGAAGGATGCAGAATGTGAGCTTGTCATACTAAAAGACAAAATGGACCGAAAGTCTGTATCATAAAGTTCATATCACAGTTAGTTCGGCTTTACTTGATGAGAAATTGGCATATGACCTAAACCGAAAAAATTACTAAACTCTTATGTTTGCAAACTTTAAAAAGACAAAGCCAAACTGTTCGATCACATTTTCTTATAATTTCACTTTCTTGTAGGCAAGCGTTCAGAGATGAATATTATGTGAATTGTTTTTCGAGGGAAGAAAGGATGATGACACTTAAGCAGCCATCCGCATATTATTAAAATCAATATGTGAATAATATTCAAAAGATAGCTGGGGGTCTTCCCCCGATTCAGAGACCTTGTGGTAGTCATTTTGGGGTTTGGCCTGTCGGAGATCTTCGTGGAGAGCATCTTTGACATCTTTTTTGACCGGCTCTTAGGCTATCTGGCTCCAGCGTAACTGAGTGATTTTTTGTGGGGAGCGATTGTCACATTGAGCGGATTGTACACCACACTGAATAAAGGAATATAAATGAGAAAAAAAATTATAATAACGAAAAAAAGGAAACTTAGGAAAAGAAATATGCAATTTATTACTAATTGTTTGATGATGGCATATTGTTAATTGCATCGAAGGTATTTTAAGATGACTAATGATATACATTTTTTTTTGCAAATTTTTAAGAGTTCAAGTAATGCACAAAAAATGTAATTAGGTTATCATGTATTGAGCCATCAGAAGTTCATACTATTTTCTTTTACATATATTTATTGCTCAATAAGGAAAATATTTTTAAATTAATTAGTTTAGAAAGGTTTGTCAACACGCTAATTAAGTAAAATTGGCAGATGATACAATGTTTTAAAACGTTAAAACCAGAATAAATAAACAAAATATATACATATATATATCTAATCACTCAAATGTTTAAGATGGTCAAACTAGTTTTTAGTTTTGATAATATACCACTTTAAATCTATATTATTTAAATTTCTAAAAGCTGGAAGCAACGCGTGTCAATTTATTGTCTAGTTTTTCAATTCATGCTCGAGTATGAATGCTTTAAAAATTTATTTCAATCCGCTTCATCAATTAAATGTCTTTCACGAATCGATCCATCTTACTCTACAATATTAAAATTTCATAAAAATATATAACATTAAAGTTTCATAAAAATATATAACAACTCAACTCTTCTGACTCTTTCCTCATCTCATCCGGGCTGAGAAAGTCTAAGCATTTCCTCACGGCCTGGGATAGGTAAAGCGAAATGGGGCCACCTATACTATAAACACCAAATTGACACAATAGTTGCTTCCAGCTTTTAAAAATTTAAAAATATATATATATATATATATATATATAAATTGGTATATTATTTTCAAAACTGAAAGCTAGTTTGATCATCTTAAGTATTTGTGTGATAACACAAATAATAAGTTGTTATACTAACTATAATATTTTAAAATTATAAATTTCATGAACGCTAAAAGAAGTATAGACCTCGAAGTATTTGTAGCACTTGAAGTATTGACCTAGACGAAATTTTACTATATAATAAATCGATCGACCTATTATATAGTGTGTTGCTTAAATGTTAACCTTGACCTTTCCTCTTGGGTTCGCCTATATAGATTTATCATTTATATTCTTTTAATTAATACCTTTGACATTCACAGAATAAGCCAAATAAGTGAATAATAACACAGAGTTTCATTTAATTTTATTATTAGTTTATAGGCTCAGCGTAAAATTAAATCTTGCTGAGAAAGACTTGTCTGGATTTGTCAACGTAATATACTCTATTCACCGAAAACGAAAGAAAGAAACGTGCGGCGTAGACACGAATGCTTGCGACGCAGTGTAACATCAGTTAATTCATAGCGTCACGTGGACTTTATAACTATACGACTTTTATGTGGTGTAGTTATAGAACTCGCCCTCTCGACATGCCTTTATTTAATTGGTCAATTCCACCCCCGTTGCAATATTCTAGTAATTGTTCTAGGCGGATGCAATGTTAGAATTTTATGAATTCACATGCCCACAATAATTTTTTAAAAAAAAAATAAACGACAATGCCGAACGAAACGCGTTATTGGATGATAATAACAAACAATAATCTATCTAATAAATTCATCAATAAAGAGTCAAAATATTAGTTTCATTTATACAGATGAAGATATAATGTCCCTGAACGGCTCTCTTCACATCTGATAGATGGATCTCATGATTTTTTATTTTTAATTGATCGACATGACATATAAGTGAAACATTAAAATAATATATTATATTACAAATCAAAGTAACACCATTATATGTTCAATACCTTAATTTAAAAAAAAATAAACAATTGGTTTTAAATTGAATTGAGCTAAAATCATCCTAGGGGGACAAAAATCATTCAAATTAACTCGTATGTCTCTCTCTGGTGAATACAGAACCGGGTTCACCTAACCCATGTTGATTAGGTAAGGTCCGATCGAGCTCGATTTGTCTAATATTGGACCCAAATTCGATCACCACTCGGGCTTTAGTCATATTGAGTTCGGTTTAAAATTTTCAATCTAATTCGATCCGACTTGATGACCCATGTTTTGATGATTCCAACCATCCAACCTAACTTTGGGTCGAGTCAAATTTGACCTTAAAAAAAGTCAACATGACTCAATGAGATTTGATCAAACTTGGTCGATTTGATTCGATTTTATTCACGAGTCGAATACAATCCGACACACAAACACACTGATATATGATGAAGGGTAAAACTTTTATATAAATAAAAATTTTAATTTCAAATACATCATATTTCATAAATTATTATTTAAATATAAAATTTCTAATGACACATTGGACTACATCACCCCATTTTTCATTATACTACTCCATTATACCCCTCATTACCTTTTTGGCAAACAAGAGGGACAAAAGAAGAGACTGGATGATTTATGAGATAGAAAAGTAATGTTATCATAATCCGTAATTGGAGATTAAATTAGAGTGTTAATTAGATTATGATAATATTATGATTAGGGCTTCAATAAGGTTCACTCATCTTTTTCTTAAAATTATATAATTTATAAATATTTTTAAATAAATATTATTGTTGTTGTGAAAAATGAAATAAACCTATACAAAGAATTCAAAATTAATATAAATGATTATTTATACTTTAAAAATTATCGACCTTTCATCCTCATCTCTCCAAGTAACTTTTCTCCATCTTTGCTACCATTTTTTATCTCATTATTATCCTTTATCATTCACATTTCCACTTATTTTTCACACTCTTTTGCTTATATTTTTTATTACCTTTCATGCTCTATTTATTTTACCCTACACATATTTTACCTTCTATTATCTTTTATCTCGTCCCTAGTTATTACTTTTCTGAAATTTTTTATTTTTATCATGTAAATTTCCTTTTTCTTTTCATTTTTGCTAAAATTATTGTTTATTTATTTTATCGTACTCACCTTTGTCATTTTCCTCTCTTTTCTCTACTGATTTTATCCTATGCACTAAAACAACATTAAATTATCTGATTTTGTACGATGTTAAAAGTTAAACTTATACTATGTTAAAAACATAAAAAAATTAAAGTAAAATATGAGGAACACTAAAAGATAATTAAATAAAAAAACATAAATTAAACATTTAAACTATAGGTTAAAAACAATATAATTAAAACTTTTAAACAATACTAAAATAAATATATGTAAATCTAAATTATGGATCTCAAATGCCTAAAAATGAAGATAATAAACCCGATTAATTATAATGCAAAGAAATATTTGAAATATGTTAAATGTTTAGAATATAAAAATCTAACCATATTAATAATTTAATATATATATATAAGCATTTTATAAAAATAATAAAATTTCATATTCAACATAAATGAAAATTTTATTTATAATATTTATTATAAATATTTTTTTCTCATTAATAATTTAGATAAACTTATCACATAAATTTCAATCAAACAACATAATTCATTTAAAAATTTTCATTTACATCTGCAATCAAACTACTTAAAACTAACTATCATAAATCAAAATCATTGTGCGATTTGCAACTTTCACTTGTACATATTTAAATTCCGGTTTCTTTCTTTTATATCCAACCAAACTCAATGTATATATAAATATATATAAATATATATAAATATATATACAATTATGCACTGATATTAAATAAAATTTAATATTATAACAATCGCCCTTTAAAGAAGCTATTGTCTATTACCGAAAAAAAAGAGAGAAGTTATTGTCATTTTGTTCAATTTCCATTGAAATCTTTTGTTACGAAAAGAGGAAAAGAGGGAGAGAGATCGCACGAACACAGAAGAACATAAAGATTTATGAGGTTCATCTTAAATCGGATTACGTCCTCGGAAAATGATGACTCTCTTTGTTATGGAATAATGATGATTAATGAGTCTCTGTTTGGACCTCTAGGGAGTTTACATAGGCACCTTCTTTTACGGATGATAAGAATTACAGATCGACTGAGACTCTGAATTAATCCACAAAATAGGTCACTTATCGTGATAAGAAAATAAATCAATTCTGAATCACATACAGAATATCCTTAAAAATTTTCGCTCAAAAGAAATTTGTTGAAACGTTTGATTACATGAGACTACAAAAAAGATTATAATTAAGTTCAAATTCAAAACATTATCGACATCTTTTATGTTTGACACGCAGAACTCAAGTTTTATTAGGTTCTCTACACTTTGTACTTTAGTTGTGACTACTTGGGTGAAGTGAAAACTAAATTAAATTACACATAGAAGTGGCTAAATGAGTGTGGTTCGGATAAAGAAACAGAAATTGGTCGTCTCTAGATTATGAGTGCAAATTTGACAATATTCAGTAGATTTATCGGAGCTCGATCCAGATTCTAACACGAGAAAATGGATGCTGCTAGAATCCCAATGCACGAACACGAAATAGAAAGAAAGAGAAAAAAGATGATGATCTATGAAACATTCATCATCATCATCATCATCATCATCATCAAGATTATCAGGATCACTTTTTGAGGTAGGATCGTAAGAGGCTTCGAGGATCGATGATCGTAGGATCGAATCGATGATCGTAGGATCGAATCGAGGATCGTAAGATCATATCTCATGAATAAATTATTTTTAATATAAAATAATAAAATAGTATATTTGTTCATAAATATTATGTTTATATATAAGTTTATTAAACGTTGACCATTAATACTTTATTTATATTTTCAAGTCTAATAGATATTTTTTTATATCATCTTAAAGACAACATGATATATTCTTAAAAAATACTAATATAATAATATATAATATTTGATTTTAATGAACTATAATATTTATTAAAGTGCAATATAATTCTTAGTATATGTGCAATAATAAAAACTAATGTTGATGTAAGATAATATAGTATTAGATTCATAACATTACATTAAATTATTAGATGATATTAAAATTCATGAAAATGATATTAACATATACAATATCGTAGGTTCCTTAGGATAAAAAATAATAAAAAATAATGTTGATGTAAGATAATATAACATTACCTTTATATTTACTTTTATTTTTTATTCGAATAAATAAATTTGTACCAATATCGTAGGATCGTTAGCATCATAAGATTCCACCGATCTTAAGACCCGACTATAGATCCAGTATAGATCCTACGTTTAAGATCCTTCGAGTAGGATCAAGATTATTTTTTGTCCGAGGAATCGTAAGATCTTACTATCTAGATCGAGATATTGACAATCATCATCATCATCATCATCATCATCATCATCATCATCATCATCATCATCATCATCATCATCATCATCATCATCATCATCATCATCATCATCATCATCATCATCATCATCATCTATTTTTTTTCATGTCCCCGCGAATGAAGATAAATGATTGTCGCACTAACTCTCAAATCAAATTAGTTAACATTGACAAATAGAGTTTGAGTGTCAAATAAATAAATGTTAATCAATATTTATAGCTTTCCTGCGTTGATATTTTATAAGGTGAATTTTAAAAGAAACAAATTAAAAAAAATTACAAACTAGGAAGCACTATGCAGCCCCTTGAGACTAACTGCATAATCTACTCATATTTGAAACAAAAAGGTGAAATTAATGTAAGGCATAAGAGTATTGGAGGAGAAATTTGAACTACTCGAAGTTAACTTAGTTTAGTAAAAAATTTGATTTCTTTGTCAATATTTTTTATCAGCATTTAGCAATATAAGTAGAATGATTGGTCATGTTTATATTAGCGATTATGAATAAAATTTTGAGATTAACACTCTCCATACACCTAGAGTTTACAAAACAAAAACTAATCGTAATCATATCAAATTGATCGTCCATGGGCTAGCAAAATAAATAAAAGTAACACAAAGTAAAATAAGATAACTTCTATTTTTTTTTCCTTCGGTTACAAACGGACATAACTTCTACTACTTTATAATTGACCAATTGTACAATTTCCACGAATAAATGAAAACTTTACGTATACTTTTCTCAGAAGTAATAAAAATAATGAATACAAATTAAACACGCCATGTTAGAAATAGAAAAAAAAAACTAAAAGAATAAAAGAATGCATTTTTTGTGAAAGATATACGTGGTGATAATTTGTTCTTGTTGTTCCTAGCATTTTGGGTAGTTGTGGGGTGGCGGAGGGAGGTTCGAATCGGGCGTTCCACCGTCTTCCACCTCGAAGGCCATGGCCATCCCTTTCGGCAAATGAGCATCGAAATGACAGTGCATGAACCAGACGCCCGGGTTGTCGGCCACAAATCTGATGGCCGCCCATCCGCCGGGCGGCACGACGATGGTGCTCCGAACTTGTGGGTTCACCAAGTTGTAGCTTTTCACCGCCGTGGCCGCGTCGTAGTTGCCGAATCCTTGCGCGAGCACATAAAAGTTGAAGCCATGGAGATGGACGGGATGCCCCTCGAGCCCGGCCAACGCCGTATCCTGCAGCACCATCTCTACAGTCGTGTTGTACTTGAGCTTCTTCAACCTTGTCGCCTTCTCCGTGGGGAACAACGCTAAGTTCGGAAGGTTGTCCAGGCTCGTGTAATCGAACTCCAAGGGAGGGCGGTCGGGGAAGTCAGCGGTGTACACGCCTTTGATGCCGAAATGGTGAGCCTGGAGGAGTGACATCTTCGTGGGATACACGAATGAGACGTTGTTCATGCTCGCAGCGATCGCCTGGAATGGCGACGTCTGGTTGCACTTCGTCTGGTCCGGCGCGCAAGGGTAGCTGCCCATTCCTACTGTGATGAACATGTGCTCGTCGACATGCTGGGGGACGGTCGGAGATCCTGTCCGGAGGAGGCCGGTGATGTTGCTGTAGAACTGGTGAGCCACCGGTGTGTCAAAGTATGAAGGCAGCAACGGCATGACCGGAGGCACCGACTTGGGCACTCGGCTGGTCTTGTACTCGACGATGCCGGTAGTGGTGGTCTGGTCGAGGATGGACAACGAAGTGGGTGCAGGGTAATTGCTGACGTAGACGTGGGCGGCCATGTAGTAACGAGCCGGAGGCGCGTTGGCGACCATGAGCGCGTCGAGGCTCTGTCCGGGGGCGAGAACCAGTATGTCACTATGGTAAGGCGCGGTGTACTCTGCGTCTACAGCTACGACGGTGAAGGTGTGGCCGGCGATTTTAAAGAACATATGACTATTCACTGCGGCATTCACCATTCGAAGCATGTACGTCTTGCCCTGGTTGACTCGCATCTTGAAGGTGTCTGCACAATATAGACATATAGTTACAAATCTAGTAGATTCTGCTTGCATTTTGATATGTAGCTTTAAAAACAAATATTGACATCTATATGTTTTATATTTACTTAGTTATTGTGTTGAATAGTTTAAAATCTACGATGCATACTTTCTCTAGAACAAAGGAGGAGATCTCCGGGCCGCCCGTTGATCGTGTACGAGTCTGACTGACCATAAAAGGATCCTGCCAAGTGAGCCTCCTTCTCGAGGTCAACTACGTTGTCATTGTACCACTCGCCTGCGTGCATGAAAGAACACATGAACATACGTATCAAGGAAGTATAAATAACCCATATCATATATTACTGTGAATGTTTCATGGAAGAAATCTTATATACCTAATAGAATAGGTATCTCTTTGTGGGGCTTGGGGAATGGATACCCCTTGGAGCCTTGTCGCGGCCGGATAATAAGAGCCCCGTAGACCGTGGCGCGAAGTGAAGAGGCGTGCGAATGCCACCAAAGTGTGCCCTCTTGGCCGGTGATGTTAAATTTGTATGTGAAACTTTTCCCAGGTCGTATCGGGCATTGAGTTATCATGTCGACCCCGTCTTGCCAATTGCTTAGGCGTTGTTGTACCCCGTGCCTTCACCCGAAACAAGGATCTATTAATTATAAATTGGCCTAGTTTTCATATGCATATATAAATGGTTCTACCTAATTGCATATGAAGTTTAATTTGCATCAAGGCTAAATACAAGTAGTGCGTAATGTTGAATGATATATGTACCAGTGGATGGTTATGTTGTAGGGCGACTGATTGATGACATCAACGATCAACGTATCCCCTTCGTTAACGTATATCGTCGGCCCCGGCAGTTGACCGTTGACTCCAGTGATCGTGGTGCTGTTGCACAAACGTTCCACTTGAAAGTTTCCAACCTGAGGAGGATTGAAGCGTTACTAAAACAACAGGAAACTGAAGAAGATGCAGTTCGAGGTCGATCGAAAAGCTACCGAATTTTCCAAAATCAAGAACAAGAATGAATGCATAAGATAATTACATGGAAGGTGTGCTTCACAACTGCAGCATCTGTCTTTTGATTGCATGAAGCAAATAGGACAACCACTAAAACGACAATCAACCACCACCGCCCCATGACCAAGATATCGGACTTGGAATCAATCATGTACAGAGGTACTGATCGCTCAAGAAAGAATCAATAAATTTTTATCGTTAGGTCGAGAATAAGACAACTATCTTTATGGCTTTACAGAGGAAAAATTAATAACTTGGATGCTAAAAACTGCTCTTAATGCACTATGCAGCCATGGCAGAGCTCTATTTAAAGCTGGTATCGAGGCAACGCCATGCATCCATTTCATACGTAGACGAGTTCAATACTAGGCGAATTTTTTATTTGTTTATTATATAGCCGCGTCGAGAAAATATTTGGAGAACTTCACGTACCATATTTTAGATCGAGTCATCAATTCCTCCGTAACCACGTTACTTTGTATATTTTGATGGGTCAACGTTATTCCGACGTCAAAAGTTTATTCCCGTACACACATGCACACGGATATGAGTCAAATGATAAATATGCATGATATGTTTAGATTTGATCAAGTTATGTACTACTTATGCAATTGTCAGCAATATTTTGATGAATATCTAGAGGTCAGCTCTAATCGTATGCCGTTAATTAATTTTCTCTTCAACCGGCAACTTATTTTTCGTTTTCATCATTTTCTACATTGGAGCTTTAATTATTCATAATAGAATACATAAATCTAACGAGAAAAAAAATTAAACAAAGGAACAAGTAAACACATGTGCTTTTGTTTTGTAATTTTTTAATTAAAGAGGTATCGATGATAAAGACTTTTTGGTTTTACTAATGTAGTACTCTACCAACCGAAAATGTTAGAATTTTATTAATTCAGGAACACAAACAAAACCGAAAAAAAAAAAAGAATGCCGAACAAACGACAAACTCAGTCGTGTAATAATAACAATACCATAATACATATGTAAGAGGGTGTTTGGTTGAATATTAGTTAATTAAGAAATAACAATACCATAATAGTACTATTATTTGGTGGACTTTTTATCCATTGGAGTTATTCTTTAATGAATAACAAACACAATAAAATCATGTTTGAATGCAAAAATAAACGGAGAATACCGTGAGATTTTTTTTCAAATTACAGAGATCTTTTTACTAAAAGTTATGGATTAACAATTCATGCTTCTCAAATTCAATATCTAAACTAGGTTAGGACCTAGTAAAGGTCCATTTTTTTATATATAGACATTTTATTTAATGTCCGCGCCGAGAAAATTTTGGAGAACAGTTCTTCACGTACATATTTCAAATGGCACGTTGCATTGTATATATTAATCATTGATGGGTCAACGTGATTCCGATGTCAGAAATCTACTCCCGTGGCCGTACGTAGGCACATGCACACGGATGTGCATACAAGTTTTTATTCATGATATACTCAGATTTGATCAAGTTATCATGTATTGTATTACTGATAAATATGTAGTCAAGGTTCCGACGAAGGCCAAGATGTCAGCTCCAATTGATTGTTCTCCATGGTCATTATATCGGTTATATTTTTGCTTTTATTATTTTCTACGCACATTGGAGCTTTCAAGATTGAAGATGGAGTGAAAGAATAAAAATGAAAAAATAACTAAAATGATGAAAAAGGAAACTTAGAAAAGAAAAAAAAGACAATTAATGTTATTAATTGTGTGAGGATAGCATATCATTATTTATTGCATCGCATGTGTCTTAAGATGACTAATGATAGACATCTTTTTGCAAAATTTTAAGAGAAGTCATTGTGATTTAACATTTAAATTAGAGTTCAATTAATGCACACAAAAAATTGTAATTGTGTTATCATGTACTTTGCCATAAGAAGTTCATACTGTTTTCTTAAGACTATATTTATTGCACAATGCGAGAAAATAATTTTTAAATTAATTAGTTTGGAAAGGTTTGTCATCGCGCTAACTAAGGAAATTAAACAAAAAGATGATACAATATTTTAAAACGTCAAAATCATATTAAATAAACAAAATATAGACATATACAAGTAATAATTGACCTTGATCCAACATTATAAATTGGTATATTGATTTCAAAAAACTGAAAATTAATTTGATCTTTTTTAGGTAGCCAGTCCAAGTGTTTGAAAAATGATACCGACGGTACAATTCACGCGACATTAAAGAACGCATTGTTCAATGTCGATTCACTATTGAGTCCAATTAATCTAGTTAGGTCTCGCGCATTTGACAGTGACAAATAAGACTTCTAACAATTTTTTTTATCTTCACAAATACTCGAACTCATGGCCTCTTTCCATTTCCCTCCAAATCTTGTGTATATCGTGTTAAAAAAAGATATATGTAACTAATTTTTTATGACTTAACTAACTAACTTAATTTGTTATAAAAATAAATTAAAATTATTGACACATATGCTATACATTCGTAAACACGCGCAATATAATACGAATCTACTATTAAATCATAATTATGTTAAGTTTACAAAATCAAGAAGAATTTTATTATATATATTACTATATAAATAATATTTTAAAAAGTTAAGGGGGCCTTCATTATATTAAGTTCACAATATTGGGGGTCTTACTATATATATTATATATATAATAGTAATACTTATTAGTAATATGTATAATATTTCAAAAAGGTAGGGTAAAACAAAAATAATAAGTTGCCATATAAATTGTAACATTTTAAAATTTTAAAATTTTAAAATATTGATTATGAATTCAGATGCATTTATTTCTTTTTTTATATTGACCTTCCGCTTCCGATCTGCCAATAAAAATTTGTCATCTATACTTTATTTTAAAAAAAAATTAATACCTTAGTTTCATTTTTCTATTATTCGTTTATATCGACACTAGGCTTACCGTAATAATAAATTTCTTGTTGAGAAAGACTTGTTTGGATTTATTAACGTAATATTCTTCTCTCCGAAAACGAAGAATGAAACGTGCGGCGTAGACATAAAATACATGCGCAAGAGTGAACGGCAGTGCAACATCTTGTTCTACGTTCTACGACTATAATTCACCATGCATGCCTTTATTTTAATCTGTCAATATCATCTGCGTTGTAATGCCCCCAAAATCACACCTCTCACCACATAGGCGGTCAGCTTGACTCCGGAAGCGCTACACTATCTACTGCTCTACTGATCTTGACCATTCAACAAAACAGCTTACGTGACACTTAATAAAATAATAATAAACATAATAGAGAATTTTAAATGCGAAAGAATAATCAAAATGCCACGATGAAGGACTTTAATGCAGAAATTCATAATATCTCATACTATATAAAATATGCGGAAGTTCATGATGTCTGTCAATATAGAAAATGTGCGGAAGAAATGTGATGTCTCTGAACGATAAAGATAATTTAACAGATATGCAATAAGGAAGCTCGTAGCAAAAATATCAGTAATGTGCAGCGTTCTTCAAGCTCTGCGTCCTCCATCATCCCATTAGTTGGCATTCTCACCTGCAAAATCTCAATGCAGGGAAATAGAATACCCATGAGCAAAGATTGTCCAGTACCATAGCAATAGACGTGAAATAAGGATCAGTGATGATAAGAAAATCAATATGTATATATATAAGTCTCTAATCATTTCAATACTCTGTTCTCTGCTGTGGCAATACTTTATCCCTTACATTACTCTGTTTTTACTTTATAATATCTCTGCTTTACTTTACAATGCTTTATTTTATTTTACTCTGCTTTACTTTGCATTGCTTTGCTTTTCAATGCTCTGCTTTACTTTACTTTACATTATTCTGCTGTGAGTTGTACAACGTCTTTTACATTACTAAGATATCCTTAGAGTTGGTTGTCCTATGCGAGCTCGACTTTATTAGGTTGGGATGCCAAGGATGCCTTTCTGATTCACTGATGTCAGTAAGCCCGTAAACGGGAAGAAGAGGTGGGTGTTAATGCATCACCCAGTTCGGAAGGTAGGGGAAAGAATTCTTACAATCCAGAAATAGCGGTCGTTACTAGACCTGTAGGTTTACTGTCTCCTCAGCTAGCTACCTGTCCCTCTGGCATAATACTTTAATCTTTAATGGAAGAGGTGTGACCATAGCATCACCCTTCAATTCGATATATCGGTGGGAGAACACCTGAAATCTCAGGAATAGTGGGCATCTAAGTCAGTAGTTTCACTGTCCCATCAGCTAACTACCTATCCCCCCATTGCTTTAACTCTGAACCTTGCTTTAACTTTAGAGGGGGCACATAACAATCCCACATCTTCGCCTTTACTTTAATAATCTTTAGTTACTATGAAATCTATGATTTGGGGTCCACTGGAAATCGATCTTTGTACAATAAGACTCAATCAGTGTAGGTGAACTGGTCAGAGTCGTAATTAAGATTAGGAATGGATCCGTTCGGTTAAGTTTCGATCAATGGGTCTCTGTCGGACCGGTCGATCGCCTCTGATAGATCGGTCGACCGCTCACTGGTACCAGTCGATCGGTACTCTGGGCCGGTCGACCGTGTTCTTGTTTTGGGTGTCTGTGAATCGGTCGATCATCCTGGGTGTCGGTCGACCGTTCACTAGGTCATACGGATGCACACTGCGCATCAGATCGGTCGACCGTTCGCATGGGACCGGTCGACCGATCACATAATTAATTCGGTCTGTCAACATATAGACCGGTCGACCGCCATGGTGAGGTCGTCGACCGATAAGGAGGAACTTATATGAGTTATGTACGCGGTCCGGTCGACCGTTGACAGAATTGGTCCACCGGTCCCTGCGATAAAACAGGGCCGTCGGACTTTATCTCCGATTCCGGCGATCCTCCGGCCAAAATTAGATCACGACATGAATAGGAAAAAACGTAGATAATGATCTCAGGATTGAACGAACTATTCATGAGCATCAAACGATTCCTATTTCTCCGTCTATAAGATTTAAATGCTAAGGGTACCTCATTCATCGGAAAAATGGATTCGCCGATCACTGTTCGTCGGTCGATGATCACCGGTCGTCCTTGGCCGGTGTAGGAAAGGTACGCCCGGTCGTGGCGCACATCAAGGAGGGCTGAGGTGCGTCGAACAGGGTCGGAGTGTCTGCTGTTTTGCCGGCGAAGTCGCGCTCTGTCGGCCGTTCGTGCATCGCGGTGTCGCCGGTCAAGAGGGAGAACAAGACGAGGGGAAGTGGCGGTCGGGAGTTCCAAGAGGTCGCAAGTGCGGCCCCTCCCCCCTCTTTATACGCCCCGGCCGACCCTTGGTCGGGCGGAGGCGAACGGTCGGAAGGCCAGGGGAGGCGACGCCTCCCCTGCCGACCGATCGTTTCCTATTTCCTTTTTTTTTAATCCGATATGTTACATGCATTGCAATCGTTCTAGCTGCACGCAACGTTAGAATTTTTATTAACTCACATGCACACACAACGGGACTAAAACAAATAAAGAATAAACGACAATGCTGAACGAAACGCATAATTGCATAATAACAAGGATTTAATGAATATACTACCTAATTAAGTAACATGCCACTAAGTATCACTAAATCTAAAATCAATGATGAATTGAAAAAGAAATGAATCATAACTTTGAATAAGAAAGAGATCCTGAACCATTGATATTAAATCGGATGGTGATTAACATAGGTAATAGTAGGTAGCACCTACATTAATAACCTATCTATAATTATAAATTCATAAATAAAGAGTCGAAATATTAGTTTCATTTATAAAGATGAAGATATAATGTCCCTGAAACACTCCTTTCGTATCTGATCTCATGATTTAGTTTTTTTATTTTAAATGATAGTCATTACATACATATAATGTCCGGAGGAGACCAGTGATGTTGCTGTAGAATTGGTGAGCCACCGGGGTGTCAAAGTATGAAGGCAACAACGGCATGACCGGAGGCACCGACTTGGGCACTCGGCTAATCTTGTACTCGACGATGCCGGTAGTGGTGGTTTGGTTGAGGATGGACAATGAAGTGGGTGCAGGGTAGTTGCTGACGTAGACATGAGCGGCCATGTAGTAGCGAGCGGGAGGCGCGTTGGCGACCATGAGCGCGTCGAGGCTCTGTCCAGGGGCGAGAACCAGTATGTCACTATGGTACGGCGTGGTGTACTCTGCGTCGACGGCTACGATGGTGAAGGTGTGGCCGACAATTCTGAAGAACATATGACTATTCACTGTGGCATTCACCATTCGAAGCATGTACGTCTTGCCCTGGTTGACTCGCATCTTGAAGGTGTCTGCACAATATAGACATATAGTTACTGTTGCAATATATGGTCGTCTGCGTCATTGATCCCCAGTTCCGACAGATGTGGCATGTTGCAGAGATGCGCCCAACCTTACCAGTGTTATATTTTTTACTATACCGGTTTATGTCTTCTTGTAACAGTTGAATATTAATATAAATAGGCCTGTTGTAATGGGTGACACTTTTTTAGTATAATATCATTTCTTCCATCGTCTTTTACCTCTTGCCGCTCCACTATTTCTCCTTTTTCTTCACCTTCAGTTCCGGCGACACCAACTTCTTTGCAGGCACATCACAGGAGCTCAAATCTTGACATGGTATCAGAGCTGTTCCCGATCCAACTGAGCTCCTTCTTCTCCATTGCCGTCTGCTACCAGAAGAAACTTTGCCAACCTAAATGGCACCCGTGAGCCCAGGCAGCCCTAGGGATCATTGATCAGGTGGATCTTGTCGCTGATCTACCCGATCTGGTCACCGACGACGCCGAGATCTTCAGAGATCCTCCGCATCGAAGTCCCTGCTGAGCTCTGATTCACTTTCTGTTGCGTCGGTTAAGTTTCAGCTGCTGTCATTACAAGAAAATTGTCATTTTTCGATGAGTAATTTCCGACGGATAAAAATCCATTGCAATTTGCGACGAAAATATTTGTGACAAAATTTCTGACGGTCACAACCGTCGAAAATAAAAATAATAAATTATCTAATTTATTATATTATTATTTTATTTTTTGATGATTAGGAACGTCGATATTTCCGACGGATAGCCATCCATCGCAAATTCCTACGGAATTTCCGACGATTGTAACCGTCGGAAATAAAAATAATAAATTATGTAATTTATTATATTATTAATTTATATTTTGACAATTAGGAACGTCGATATTTCCGACGTATATCCATCCGTCGCAAATTCCAACGGAATTTCTAATGGTTATAACCGTTGAAAATGAAAATAATAAATTTATAATTTGTTATATTATTATTTTATTTTTCGACGATTAAGAACGTAGATATTTCCGATGGTCATAATTGTCGGTAAATGTATAATAATATAATATGTGAAGTATTTTATTAATATAATTAGCGATAGTTCAAATTGTTGGTAAAATAAAAAGTAAATATTACATATAACTAAATATAGTAAATTTTAAAATAATATAATATAAGGAGTTTATTTTATTAATATAACATATTACCGACGGCTTGGATCATCGGTAAACTAAAAAAATAAATATTATATATATGTAAGTAATATTTTATTCTTATAATTAAACACTTTCTGACGGTTACGACCATCGGTAACTGATGCATGCAAAATATAACATATTTTAGTTAATTATTTTAATTAAATTTTCTATAATTTGATCATGGCATGCATCATTTTTAGTCACTTTTAATCATAATTCCGGATTTATCAATTTTAATTATTTAAAATCGCTGAATATTTTAATTGTGGATGGATTAACTATATTTTGATAATTATTTGCAGGAAAATTCGAATCTCGGCCGAAATTCAAAGAAATTATTTCTTACGGCCGAGATTTGGCTTTACACCCAACTTGTTACGGCCGAGATTCAAAAGGAGTAACAAGATTTAATTCTTTGTTACGGCTAACATTTGAAGGCGTAAAGATAAATGTTTTTATCTTTTGGGCGTAACAGGAGAAGTCTTTCCTTACGGCCGAAATTTGGAGGGCGTAATGGCATGAAGATGAAGGGTGTAACAATCAATCGAGTTTATCTAAGGGAGTAAAGATAAAAAGGGTTTATCTTTGGGCGTAACAAGATATATGAAGGCGTAAGATAAAAGGATTTTTATCCTTTGGGAGTAATGGAAAGGAGTAAAGATGAAATATTTTCCTTACGGCCGAGACTCTTTGGGCGTAAAAAAGATAAGAAAGATTTATCTTTGGGCGTAATGATAAAATGATTTATCTTTGGCCGAGTTTATCTTATAAATTTAAAGTTAACCGTACGATGTTACGGCCGAGATCAAATTGAAGTCCGTCCGCACCCTATAAATACGTGAAGAATCCATCGTTTCAAGGTGTGCTTTGAAGTTCAGGTTTCTTCCACGGCGAGTCGTGAGCTCTGCAGACTACGACCAAGAGGAGAGAGGTGCGACGGCTGGAAGTTGATCGCGACCCTGATCAAGTCCGAGAGGCTGCCCGACTGTCTGCCCAATTCAAGAGCTCTACTTCTATTTTGGGTGTAATTCTTTCGATTATTATTGTTATTTTGTTATTATCTCTCCAGAATTTCTAGGATGAACTCCATGTTTTTAAGATTATTATTTTAGGAGATTATTAATCGAAGGAAAATGTTTGGATCCTACTTTATTTGTTTTAATCTTTTCTGATCAATTATTAATTGTGTTTAATGCTTTTATATTAGTTAATTAAATTTCTGAATTAGGCTATACCAGTTTGTGGAGTGTTTAATTTCAGAATTTATTATACTAATTATAATTGATTTTATTTGGAATTAATAATTGACATAAATTTGATAACTAGTGTGTGGAGAATCAAGTTTGTGTGGTCTATTAATCTATACCAGTTTGTGGAGTGATTAATAGTCTAGAGAATCCAATTTAATGCATCTTAATTTTAATATGATTTTGGGGGTACTAGTCGTGGAGACTTCAATTCTTATTAAATTAAGATAGTTCTATATGATTAAATTGAGGGATGCCAGTCGTGGAGACCACAAGTTAATCATGTTAGATTACTTTAGGGAGAATCTAATCCATCTTTAAAGATTAAATTTATCTTTTATGGTTCAAATATTTATCTTGATCTATTTTCATCCTAAGGCCTAACTTCAACACCACTATCTTATCTTTATCTTATTTTCTTTATTTTATTTCATAAAACCTCTTTCCAAAAATCCATGTTTTTCCTCTCTTATTAATTTATAAATCCAGATATTGAATTAATAATATTCCTCGTGGGTTCGACACTCTTACTCTTTTTACTATATTACTTGAGCGACTAGTGCACTTGCTAGCAAATTTTATTGTTACAAATACAACGCATCAGTAACTTTAAAAATAATTAAATATTACATTCATATATATCTTTACTAATTTTCCGACAGTTATGACCATCGGTAATTAAAAATACTCTCTCACCGCTCCTTTTTTCGTTTTCCCGCTTCCCAACTTTCTACCTTATATATATGTATTTTTACTTTCCCACTCTCCACTCTCCACTTCTTTCCCTCTCTCCTCTCTCTCTCCATCTCCTATTTTGCCGGCCCGACCCATCGACGACCTCTCGGCCGGCGACCCTCTCCCTATCGGACGACGGCCCGCCGGCGACCTCTCTCTCTCTCTCGCTCCAGCTCGGCCAGATCTGGCCGCGGGCGAGATCTGATCGCCAGCGGCCGAATCTGGCCGCGGGGGCCAGATCGGCCGCCAGACCGGCAGCTGGCTGCCGGATCGGCCGCCTGCGGCTGGATCTAGACGCGGGCGGCCGAACTTGCTGCCCGGATCTGGCGTGGGCGGCCGGATCGGCCGCCGGATCTGCCGTGGCTCGACCCGGCTGCCAGGCGGTCAGATTTGGTCGGCCGATAATATTTTTTATTTTTAAAAATTTTTTTGCGACGGTTGCGACCGCCGAAAGATCGACGGTTGTGACGACTGTCGAAAGTTTCGATGGTTTGTGACCGCCAAAAGTTTCGACGGTTTTGACCTCTGAAAGTTTCGACGATTGCACGATCGTCGAAAGTTTCAACAGTTACAGCCGTCAAAAACTTTCGACGGTTGCAATCGTCGTACTTTTCGGATGGTTACAACCGTCGCGCCGGACTTTTCGGATGGTTACAACCGTCGATACTTTCGACGAATTTTTTCCAACTGTCGCAAATCGATTTGCGATGACCATTTTTCCGGCGGATCGATTCCACTAGAAAAATCGTCGAAAAGTGTATTATCGACGATTTTGGGCTGTCTGTAATCAGCGTTTTTCTTGTAGTGTGTGCTCTGCTTTGCCAGAGATCGTTTCTTCGTGAAGGTCTCGCCATAAGCTCGGGTGATGCAGATCTGGCCGATCCGAGTGTCGACGTTGCTGTAGTCGTCGACGCCCGATCTTGATGCAATCTGGGCATTGATTTCTTTACTCATGCTTTCTCTCTTCGTGTTTTCTTTCATCTCCATAGATCCTTGTTTCTTTTCTGCATGGTGTTCGATCTGATCCGTTTCATCTTGATTCAGTTCTTTGATTTCTTGTCTTGTTCGACTCATCAAAGCCAATTTAGTTTCCTATGTTCTTCATCTTATATTGCACGCCAAGTGTTTGGTTCTTGGCGTCCTCTAATTCTGTCCTCGTTGTGTTTTCTTTCGGCGTCTTTGTCTTCTTCATTTTTTTCTTCGATCGATTCGTTCTTTTCTTGTTTCCTTCATTTTTCTCTGTTTTCTTCATTCTGGAAACTCGACCTCATCTTTGGCTTTCAATCTATCCAACGGTCTTCGACGGAAGTTCTATTTCAAAGTGATTCCTCAGGTCGTCACATGATCGGCGATGGATCGCGTTCAAACGTTCCTCAGGTCGTCACATATTTGGCGATGGATCGTAAGAGTTCCTCAGGTCGCCGCAGCGATGAATCACATTTCTCTTCCAACCATTGATCGCTAGGTGTTTGATCGACAATGATGAGATGCGGAGCTGCCTCGCATCTCCTTATCTTCATTTGGATTTCAGTTTGTCTTCATCAGGAGTTGTTCATCTCCAGTTCTTCAAGCGGCCACAGTGAGCATCCAGATGTCCATGTTTCCTTGCAAATGTCTGAAGGATACTGGCAAGCGATGCAGGTGTTCGACGAATGGTTCTGCTACCACAGAAGATGTCTGCATCCATGGTGTCTCTACATCCATGCCGTCTCCAAATTTGTGAGTTGTCGTGTATTACAAGTGTTCGACGGATTACTGCGGCCGATGCTGATGATAGCTTCAAATTGCCACCGTTCAATTTCTTTTCGGTGATGACTTGAGGGGGCGTGTTGCAATATATGGTCGTCCACGTCATTGATCCCCAGTTCCGACAGATGTGCATGTTGAAGAGATGCGCCCAACCTTAGCAGTGTTATATTTTTTACTATACCGGTTTATGTCTTCTTGTAACAGTTGAATATTAATATAAATAGGCCTGTTGTAATGGGTGACACTTTTTTAGTATAATATCATTTCTTCCATCGTCTTTTACCTCTTGCCGTTCCACTATTTCTCCTTTTTCTTCACCTTTAGCTCCGGCGACACCAACTTCTTTGGACTCAAAACTTGACAGTTACAAATCTATTAGCTTCTTCTTGCATTTTGATATATAGTTTTGTAAACAAAGATTAACATTTATATGTTTCATATTTACTTAGTTATTGCGTTGAATAGTGTAAAATCTACGATACATACTTCCTCTAGAACAAGGGAGGAGATCTCCGGGCCGCCCGTTGATGACTGACCATAAAAGGATCCTGCCAAGTGAGCCTCCTTCTCGAGGTCAACTACGTTGTCATTGTACCACTCGCCTGCGTGCATGAAAGAACACATGAACATACGTATCAAGGAAGTATAACTAGCCCATATCATATATTACTGTGAATGTTTCATGGAAGAAATCTTATATACCTAATAGAATGGGTATCTCTTTGTGGGGCTTGGGGAATGGATACTCCTTGGAGCCCTATCG
Organism: Pontederia crassipes; assembly: GCA_030549335.1. NCBI lineage: Eukaryota > Viridiplantae > Streptophyta > Magnoliopsida > Commelinales > Pontederiaceae > Pontederia > Pontederia crassipes. The sequence goes on from CM060195.1 coordinate 44,958,040, forward strand.
CGGCCGGATAATAAGAGCCCCGTAGACCGTGGCGCGAAGTGAAGAGGCATGCGAATGCCACCAAAGTGTGCCCTCTTGGCCGGTGATGTTAAATTTGTACGTGAAACTTTTCCCAGATCGTATCGGGCATTGGGTTATCATGTCGACCCCGTATTGCCAATTGCTTAGGCGTTGTTGTACATCGTGCCTTCATCCAAAACAAGGATCCCTTAATTATAAATTGGCCTACTTTTCATATGCATATATAAATGGTTCTACCTAATTGCATATGAGGTTTAATTTGCGTCAAGGCAAAATACAAGTAGTTCGTGATCTTGATTGATATATACCAGTGGATGCGCAAATTACAAGTAGTTCGTGATCTTGATTGATATATACCAGTGGATGGTTATGTTGTAGGGCGACTGATTGATGACATCAACGATCAAAGTATCCCCTTCGTTAACGTATATCGTCGGCCCCGGCAGTTGACCATTGACTCCGGTGATAGTAGTGCTGTTGCACAAACGTTCCACTTGAAAGTTTCCAACCTCAGGAGGTTCGAAGCGTTACTAAAACAACAGGAGACTAAAGAAGATGCAGTTCGAGGTCGATCGAAAAGCTACCGAATTTTACAAAATCAACCACAAGAATGAATGCATAAGATAATTACATGGAAGGTGTGCTTCACTACTGCAGCCTCTGTCCTTTGATGGCATGAAGTAACTAGGACAACCACTAAAACGACCATCAACCACCACCGCCCCATGGCCAATATACCGGACTTGGAATCAATCAGGTACAGAGGTACTGATAGTTCAAGAAAGAATCAATAAATTTTTATCGTTAGCTCGAGAAGAAGACACATCTTTATGACTTTACAGAGGGAAAATTAGTAACTTGGATGCTAAAAACTGCTGCGATTTGATGCACTATGCAGCCATGGCAGAGCTCTATTTAAAGCTGGTATCGAGGCAACGCCATGCATCCATTTCATACGTAGACGAGTTCAATACTAGGCGAAGAGTTTTATTTATTTAATATATAGCCGCGTCGAGAAATTTTTGGAGAATTTCACGTACCATATTTTAGATCGAGTCATCAATTGCTCTGTAACCACGTTACTCTGTATATTTTGATGGGTCAACGTTATTCCGACGTCAAAAGTTTATTTCTATGCACACATGCACACGGATGAGTCAAATGATATACATACATACATATATATATATATATATATATATATATATATATGCAAGATATGTTAGAGATTTGATCAAGTTATTCATTATCTATACAAATTGCCAGCAAGAGTTTGACGAATATGTAGAGGTCAGCTCTAATCATATGCCGTTAATTAGTTTTCTCTTCAATCGGTCAATGTACGAATTATATTTTTGCTTTCAATGTTTTGTACATTGGATGTTGAATGATTCATAATGGAATACATGAGTATAGATGAAGAAAACTATTGAAAAAAAAAACAGGAAGAATGGGCGATATTCAGAGTTTTGTTTTTATTTATTAACATTTAAGTTAGTTATTTTAGAAAGGTTTTAATATAAATTAATTGAAAAACGAGGATGATAAATTCTTCTAAAATGTAAAAGACAAATTCTGAAGAATTTTTTTTTTCTTTTGGGTGATACTTTTTTTTCTCATTTTGCATTTATTCTTATTTTTGTGTGATGTTGAATCTAATCATATGTGGCTAACTCCCTTTGTTTTCTAGGAATGGTTGTGACTTTGAGCTAGTTTTATGACGATGCTGGTATCTTATTTCTTATGCAATATTAGTTCTAATGATAATGCTGAGATGATGGTTAAATTTAGAGCTGCTGTTTACGGAATTGCTAGTGTTGTCTTTTTCCCTTGATGACTATAATCAAAATCAAACATTACGATGATGTTGTCTAATAGATGAGTGATAGTATGGTGAATGTGTTATATTGTGAAACCGAGAAGTTTCTTTTATGTTGAGTTGTGATATGAGAACTAGCAAGTAGCTATTACTCTTTATATTTGTGGGTTATTAAAAGTTCAAAAATGAGTATAAATGTCGAGAGTTGAAGTCTTATGAATAGTGAGTTAGAATGAATGCTGAGGAGTTATATTGTTGTTCAGGACACTAAGAGGTTGTGTCCAAAGTCTTTAACTTATTCATGTGGGAGTATGTCATTTTCGGTATTAATAGAACCCATGAATTGAATCTTTTATAGATTTTAGCAATCATCTAATACAATGACTCTAAAGAATCTTCCATTCACAGGAAACTCTTTTTCCACTACTTTGAATTTTTTTTACTTTCTGCATAATTCTTTTCTTGTCCTTAAACTAAAATATAAAAAATATTTGCATTCACATTTCCTGTTAGAAGCTAGACATCTTTCATATATTATGCTACAAATTCATTTTAGTCTTGTTAATACTCATCTATTTAGCATATTTCATTTTGTTGCATTTTTATTTTATATGAACTAATAACTAGTTTGTAAGGTCAGTTCTAGACTTTCAAATCTTTGATGACACAATACCTCGGGGCGCTCTAGGATTTGCACACTTACGAATTTGTGAAGGCCGAGAATTTTTAAAACTTGTTTGAAACCATTCCTCTCATTTCATAAGTCTTATATTTCACTTGATCCACTTACATCTTGTAGCCCTACACTCATCATGATGCCATTTCCGCTCAGACTCTTAGGGTGCTTATTCAATTGGATCGAGATCACATTTGTATGTTTGGCCTCCCTTATCCCATACCTGACTGCGTTCAATTTATAACCCATGGTTGACCTCATGACTATCTTTCCCTTTTCAAAAAACTATTTTATATCGATCTTAGTCTTGATAATAAATTTCTTGTTGAGAATGACATTTTGGTTTTATTAACGTAGTATGAATATGATAAATTATAATGAAAAGAAATGTTGAAAATGGAAAGTGAAACCCAACTGACACTACAAGAAAAACTCCAATTTTCGACGATTCTTTTCGACAGACGTAAATTCGTCTGAAGTACCGATGGATTTTTTGGCGGATTGAAATATCCATTGAAATTATCGTTGGATAACTTTTCGACGATTTTAACAGTCTAAACTTACGACGGTTGAAAATTCGTCGAACTTTCCGTCGAAAGTTTCGATGATCGTAACTGTCAAAGATATTAAAATCGGGCGATCAGTTTCCATGCTAGTTTTTCGATGGTTCAGTCCGTCGAAAGTTTGACGATTCACGTATCCGATAAAACTTTCAGTGATCTTAGCCGTCGAAATATCTTAACGTTAACGAGTTATCTATATTTTCACTTTCGACAGTTCCGGTCGTCGAAAGTTACGACGTTACACGGAACCTTCGATATTTCGGCGGTCGGACCCGTCAGAATGTTAACTCATTTTAATTATAATTTAAATGTTTTCGACGATTCTGACCGTTGAAAGGGAAGATTTATAATTTATATAAGTCTATTTCACTTGATATATAATATTATATATTTCGACAGTTAAAATCGTCGAAAGTTTCGACGGTTTGGAAAACCGTCGAATGTTTCGATGATTCATTCAGCGGTTTTGACCGTCTGAATTTGAATTAATATTTTATTGTCTTTACCTACATTCCGACGGTTCCGACTATCAGAAATGGACTATATAAATATCCGACACCATTGTCATCATTTCGGTTTCCCTCCCTTCTACTCGATCGCGAGCGATCTCCGGCGGCGACCTCTGTTCGACGTCCCGGCATCCGCGCTCCGCCGGCGCCTGTGCTCACGACCCGGCCGCCGGCGCCTGTGATCTAGACCCGTCGCCGCCTACAATGCTCTCGCGACCCGCCGCCGTTTGAACGATCGAAGTCGCCGTGCGCCGCTAGCAGCTCGACCTGCCGCCTCTGCAACCTCTGTCTCTGCAACAGGTACGCTTCCCGGCCCCATCCTCCGGCCTCTCTCCTAGCCTCCGCCCTCCGTCTCCCATGGCGGCGGCCAGATCTAGCCGCGGCCAGATCTTTTTTTTTCTTTTTTTCAATTTTTGAAGTCTATAAGAAACTCATTATGTTCATCTTGATATATAGAGATCATAAGCAACAAAGTATTTAGCCAGTGATTCTTTGTCTTCTAAGTATATAATAATTTCATTATTAGCATGAATGAGAAGTGATATTTTAGTGGGGATCTTATAAGTGCAAAAGAACATGTAGATCGAGTCCAATTTGGATAATGCGTACATGCTTTCAGTTAGGATTTTAGTGCGAGAGAAATTATGTATTGAATCAAGTTGTACAAGCATAGAATTTTGGGGATCCATTTCACAATAGCAGTACTATCGACCGATAACCACAAGCTTCTTGTATGTTAATATATTTTATTTTTTTCGTACAGCACTTTAATTTCTTGCTCGAGGAGCTTTGTGAGGTTTCTCCTTTCGACAACTTTGAAAGTGTAACAATGCAAAATTTGAATGTATCATAAATTTGGTCTTTATATGTTTTGTTGTCTTATGTTTGATTTAAATGCAGGTTTTTGAAATTACTTTGTTGTCTCTGTCACTCCAAACGACGTAAGTTATTTATTTTTAAGTCATTACTATTTATATGTGTTGACAACGAAATATGAATTCTATTTATTTTAGTAGTTATTAAATACGTAATTTTTAAATTTCTTACTTTAGATTTCATTCATTAGTTCTTATTTGTTATTTTATAGTGCAAATATGATTACTTTTACTTATATAGTGTTTATCATGTTTGTGATTAGTTCAAATTAGTATTTATTTTTAGTTCATATTAGTGTTTATGATTTTCTTGATTAGTTTTAATTACTATTTATGATGTTTCTTCGATATTTTATTTAAAGTTTAATATGTGAACCTTTGTAGTGATTGTCAAATTTTGCTTTTTTTTTACACATAAATCCTTATTCTTCTATATGCCTCTTATTATAAAATTTTGAATATTTAATTAGTATAACTTGCAATAATGCAGAAATTATCTTATACTTGAACGATCGTCGTTGGATATATAATAGAAATAATCCTGGTCGTAGAGGTTTGACACAAGAATTCATAGATGGCGTTGATTATTACACTAGTGTGACTTGTCAATCTTTGCAATTTCAAGAGGGAACAATTAGGTGTTCTTGCTTGAAATGTCTTAGCACAAAGTTACAAATGATAGAGACAATTAAGGTTCACTTATATAGAAGGGGTTTCAAACCAAATTATTGGCAATGAGACGATTTAGGTGAAGGAGCACCTTCAACAAGCGTACCAAATCAAGGTATCCATTTTGTCGATCCTCATGAAGGATTTACTTCACAATACGAACAACTAGTTTATAACGCAACTGCAATTGAGTATGGGAATATTAGGTTTGAGCAAGATGAAGAGACACCAAATCCAGAAGCAAAAGATTTTTTTGAGTTACTAAATGCTTCGAGCCAACCCTTATGGCCCGGGTGTGAAAGTCTTCAATGAGTACAAATCAAAGTGCGAAAAAGCGAAAGCAAATCGAGAATCTGACCAGGGAGCATGCTTGCATTCGGGTGGATGTGTATCCACGAGCATGATTGCCAAGAAAATGGTAAAGTCTTTCAATATTGCGTGGACAAAATATTATATTTTATTTGACATTTTTAACTGCAGGAGAAAGAGACGGGTAGACCTCCTACTCAGGACGAAATATTTCTTCGAACTCATCAGAAGAAGGACAAAGAATGGGTTTTATCGTTTGCTCGGGAGACATATGTCAGTAAATCTACTTGCCTCTTTTTTTAAAAAAATTTCAAGTAAATCTATAAGATAGCAAATTCATCATTATAAATAATATAGTTGATTTATCCTTTTTTTTAATTTCAGGAGGGTTACAAAACAAGTGAAGTCGAGCACATTACGCAAGCAACATAGGAAGAGACAACACCGCTGACCCCAAGACAACTTTGACGGACCACGTCTGGTTAAGAAGGGTCGCATTTACAGCCTCAGATCTTCTGTTAGTAGTGTAGATATTGAATATGGTCGTAAATCGATATCAGGTTCCTCTGGTCAAGGTATCCAATAAATGTTTGACTTGATCAGGCAAGAGATCAGGCAAGATGTTACCTAGGAAATTAGAAAGGAGTTCGAAGAACGTGAGCGTCGTTCGAAGAAAGAGATGAAAAAAATGATGCGTGACATGATGCGTGACGAATTCGACGACGAGGACGATTTAGTACTATAGATTCTTTGTGTTGTGTTGCGCTATCTCACTTCCCCTAGTTGATAAGATTCTGCAAATTTGTTCTACAAAACTCACTCTCTCTCCCTCCTCTTTGTGTTGTGTAGTGATGAGGTGCCTTGCGAAAAGGTGGAATTGCAGGATATCAAGTTGTTGAGGTCCGACGGGGAAGGCGAGATCACATCTTCTTGTTCCCATGTGTACGGAAGCTACTCGGGCTCTGAAATCTCGAGTCCATGTCTGACATCGTCGTAATTATGCTTTTGCTTACCATCTATTGACCTTATTATGGAATTGTATGTGTTTGAATGTTGTTGCGTTTGTGTTGTGTTGGACAATTGTTATGTGTAGGATTTGTGTTATGATGTTTGGACATTTTATTTCTGTCTTTTATTTTAATGTTTCCGACGGTTAGAACTGTCGATAATCATCGATATGTATTTAATTTTTTCGATACTTATCGACGATTCTAACCGTCCGTCCAAACATAAAGACAGTCTTAGCCGTCGATAAACATCCACGGTTATAACCGTCCAAAGTTAACGACGGTTTGAGCTGTCAAAACTCAACGGTTTTATCCATGGCTCAAACCGTCGATCTAAATTTTCGACGATTTGAACCGTCGATACATATCGACGGCTTAAACCATCTTAAATCTTCAACGATCGACGGCCGCGTCCGCCAGCTGGACCGTCGAAGATGTCGATGGTTCAGAGATAACTGTCGCAAATAATTTGTGATGCATCATTTTCACATGGACGCTATCCATCGAAAAATTCGTAAATGTCATTTCCGACGGTTCTCGACAAATTACAAACGGTTCTGACCGTCTATAATTGGCTATTTTCTTGTAGTGTTACTCGGCATACTTACACAAGTTTATTGAGACTTTTCTTTAAAATTACAAATACATCTTTTTTTTTGCTAAAAGGTATGGAATAATAATGCAGGCTTCTCATATGAATATAAACTAGGTTAGGTTAGAAATTTAGGTATTGACATTTTTATTTATGTTAGATTTTACTCTGATCTATAAACTGATTATTCAATTATTATTCTGATATCCCTAAATTTATATAGTCAAAATATTGGCTTCACTTAAGCAAAATTAGATTTTAGTTTTTTTAATATACTACAAGAAAACTGTGCAATTTTTACGGACAATTCCCGACGGGCTAACATTCTACGACATTTCCAATGACGAGAAAAATCCTTTTGAAATGCCGACGATCATAATGCTTGTCACTCATTCCAAAGACTAACCCCATCGTTAATTATATTCATAACAACATATATTAAAATTTTAATATAATCATACAATCAATATTATAATCTTAATCTTTCCGACGGTTCTAAATGTCCGTAATTAGAATGAGAGAAAGGGGGAGGGAGAAAGAGAGAGTGTGTGACAGAGGGAAAGAAATAGGCGAAAAAAATTTAATATTAAAGTTTTTTATGGTTCTATCTTTTGAAATTTCAAGTGTGTCAATCAATAATTTAAATATAATAAGATATATTATAATAAACTCTCAAGTATCACCATCACTTCCGAGAGTCTCTCCCTCTCCCTTATCTCTTTCTCTCCTCCTATCTCACAGCTCCATCGACCACACCCTCTCTCCGATGAAGGCATAGGTGGCTCTTGTCACGATCCCAATTTAAACAGTAATTTAAACTAGAGTTCGCGACTAATTACGAATGATCAAACGGAATTAGGAAGATGATGCAATTTTTTTATAACATAAGAATGAAAGTATAGTACTAAATAATTTACAAACTATGTGATGATATGAGAAAACCAACTTTTTTAAGTTTTACATTTAACAAAGTGACCTTGCCTTCTTACAAGTTACAAAATAACGCATATATATTATACATTACAAACTCTCTCAACATTCCAACAAAAAGGACACGAGAGTAACAACTCCCCTCATTACATTAACATCAAAACACCTAAACCCTACTAATACTATAAGCTCCCATGATCCAAAAATCTATACTTATTTAAAAAATATTAGAAATAACATTATGATCAAAATAGCTCAATAAGTTAATAACTCATAGCCTATGTATTATCAACTAATCAATTCGAAAAGATATAAAAACACAAGCAATAATCATAATAATAAATAAGTATTTTCATACATTTGATAATTACATATACAACATTCTAATCAAAAGCATCACTCTCAATTTGCAATCATTAGTTAAACATATTGAACATATGAATGAGAATGCAACACTCTCATATGAATGGACAGATCACCAACTGACCAGTGGTCCATAGGTGCACTATAGAGGTGGCTCTTATCGTGATCAACGATGTAGCACTTAACTCCATTCTACCTATCCTTTTCGGAGAACATATCATATAACGATAGGTGAATTCTAAAGGTGACTCTCACTATGAGTTCTCACGATGTAGCACTATCTACATGACAACTTAACTCCAATCTACTCATCTCATTTTTTAGGAACACGACAATGGATTAGACTTTAGAGGTGACATTGAACTCCAATCTACTCTCTTCATGATATGTAGAATTTAGCTCCAACTATTAAACATGCAAAAAAATTATACCAAATGCATTCCAACTTTGACGTTTGCTCAGCGATACTCTTTAACTTCACTTTATAACATGAATGCGCTTTATCTTATAATTTATTTTACATAATGCCCTTCCGATCGGGCAGGCAGCTCCGACGGCTTCCCCTCCGTCTCCCTCTCTTCTTTCTCAAGTCCACCCACCCTACGGTTAGATCTGACTGCCCTAGCCCCCGGTGGCCGGATTGGCCGCCCTACGACCAGATCCGGCTACCCTTGGGGCCCTGGTGGCTGATTTGGCCCCCTGGCTGCCTACCACTTGATTGGCCCCCTGGCTGCCTACCACTTGATTGGCCCCCTGGCGACTGTTCCGTCCACCCTTGGCTCTTGGTGGCCGATCTAGGTCGCCTTCCTCTCTTGATTCTAGCTACCAACAACTCCGGTGGGCCCGCGCCTCTGACAACACCCTCTCTCTCTCTCTTTGTATGATTGGCCACGACCAAATTTGATCCTGGATCCGGTTGGAGGCGTCCGATTTTATTTTATATTTTTAAAAAGTTTTTCTGATGGGACTTGTCGGAAACTTCCAGGGGACACCTGTTGGAACGTCTGACGGCTAAGTCCCATCGAAAGTTCCGACATTATGCGCCCTTAAGAACAGAACAACCAAAGCCACTATCATTTTTTTACTATTCAATGTAACATTTTTGTATGATTAATTTTTAGAAGTCTTGATTGATATATTTTACTTTTTGTGTGAAATCATATTTTATTCATAATAGAAAATATATCCATATTTATTTGTATTTGAATTCTAAAAAAAGGAATGCACTAAAGTAGAGACAAAAGTAAAAAATCCAAAACCATTTGATGATCACATTTCATAGGGGTAAAGGTACTTCAGGTCGAGTCTAATTTCGATTCTAAAAATCATTCATTACTTTTTAGATTATTTTTTAAAACTTTAAAAATCACCCTAAAATCATTTTAAAATAACCACCTTCTAGGGCCAATTTTTTCGGATCACTATTATAATAAAATAAATTTATTAAATATATATATTAAAATTAAAATTAATATACATATATTTAATTTTATAACTGAATATAGGATGTGAGTTAAAGTGATTTGGATCGGGTCAATTTTTCGATCGAAAAAATTATCCACTATTTGTTTAGTCAAATTTCAACGTTAAAAAAATCACTCTAAACTTATTTAGAAAAATTCATCCCCTGAGGATCTATTTTCTAGGACCCCTATTCTAGTAGAATAATATTTTTAAAATATAATAATAAAAGTAATATAAATATATTTAATTTTTATAACTATAGGATGTAGTAATAGAATTATTAAATTAGAGAATCTAATGTGATAAGAACATATTAATTGGGTCTGGAGAAGTCGTTGTTGCTCTGACTTGGATGCCGACGGTTAGATCTGGTTGCTGCAACTCGGACACAATTGAGGGTACTCAGATTTGGAACCAACTAAGAAGAGAGAAAGAGAAGAAACGGGAGAGGGGAAAGGGGGAAACAAGTGGGTGTAAATAGGAAAAAAGGTTAAACCTTAATTTTGTAAATATTATAATAATAAAAATATTTAGAAATTAATGAATTATTAAACTTAGCTCTTAAGACGTTACTAATCCATCTCTTTTTATGACGATTTATAAAACGTGATTAATTATCTTCATTTTAATACGTTTCTATAAATTGAGATGTTACTAATAATCTTAATTCTTGTAGTGAACTTAGTTTAGTAATAAATTTGATTTCCTTTTCAATAATTCTTATTAACAATTAGCAATATAAGTCGAATAATTGGCCAAGATTATGTTAACAATTATGAATAAAATTTTGAGATTAACAATCCCTCATGCACTCGAGTTTACAAAACTAAGAATTTTCATTGGGTCATATCAATTTGATGAACAGATTTAGTTCTGGTCGATTCGAGTCGAGTCATCATGTGAGACCCGATCCAACCCCAACTCGTAGGGATTTCGAGTCAATTATGGTTTGAAAATTTTTAATTTGAGTCGACTCGATCCGATTTGATGACATAATTTTTATTATTATTTTAATTATTTTTACTTTTCATTTAATTTCAGTCTTATATTTGATTTAAAATTAAAAAATATCAAATAAAACATCTTAATTATGGAAATAATATTCAAATATTTAGAAAAATATTATATATTTTATGATAAATAATAAATATTCTTTATATTAAAATAATGTAGAAAGTAAGAAAAAAATTAAAATAAAAGAAAAAATCATTGGGCCATCCGACCCGAGTCGAGCGAATCCGATCTGAATCGAATCAAGTTGGTCAAAGTTTTGGCCCATAAGGACTTTGATTCGTCCCAATGAAGTTTGACAGCGTCCACCCTTATACAAAACAAAAAATAATCATAATAATATTAAATTGACCGTCCATGGAGCGAGAAAAATAAATAAGATAAACCCAAAGTAAAATAACATAACTTGGATAAGTTTGCAATTGACCAATTGTACAACTTGCAGGAATAAAATGAAAATTTACATACGTATACTTTTCTCCAGAGTAATGAGAATAGTCAATACATATTAAACATGGCTTGTTATAAACTCAAAATAATAAAAGAACAAAAGAATGCATTTTTTTGTGGGAGTGATAATTTGTAGTTGATATTCCTAGCATTTTGGGTAATTGTCCGGCGGTGGAGGGAGGGTGGAATCTGGCGTTCCGCCGTCTTCCACCTCAAAGGCCATGGCCATCCCTTTCGGCAAATGAGCATCGAGATGGCAGTGCATGAACCAGACACCCGGGTTGTTGGCCACAAACCTGATGGCCGCCCATCCGCCCCGCGGCACGGCGATGGTGCTCCGAACTTGTGGGTTCACCAAGTTGTAGCTCTTCACCGCCGTGGCCGCGTCGTAGTTTCCGAATCCCTGCGCCATCACGTAAAAGTTGAAGCCATGGAGATGAATGGGGTGCCCCTCAAGCCCGTTCAACGCCGTATCCTGCAACACCATCTCTACCGTCGCATTGTACTTGAGCTTCTTCAACCTCGTCGCCTTCTCCGTGGGGAACAACGCGTAGTTCTGAATGTTGTCCAGGCTTGTGTAGTCGAACTGCAACGGAGGACGGTCGGGGAAGTCGGTGGTGTACACGCCCTTGACGCCATAGTGGTAGGCCTCGAGGAGTGACATCGTTGTGGGGTACACGAATGAGACGTTGTTCAAGCTCGCGGCGATCGCCTGGATGGGCGACGTCCGATTGCACTTCGGCTGATCCAGCATGCATGGGTAGCTGCCCATTCCTACTGTGATGAACATGTGCTCGTCAACATGCTGGGGAACGGTTGGAGATCCTGTCCGGAGAAGGCCGGTGATGTTGCTGTAGAATTGGTGAGCCGCCATGGTGTCAAAGTATGATGGCAACAACGGCATGATCGGAGGCACCGACTTCGGCACTCGGCTGGTCTTGTACTCAACGATGCCAGTGGTGGTGGTCTGGTCGAGGATGGACAACGAAGTTGGTTCAGGATAGTTGCTGATGTAGACGTGGGCGGCCATGTAGTAGCGAGCGGGAGGCGCGTTGGCGACCATGAGCGCGTCGAGGCTCTGTCCAGGGGCGAGAACCAGTATGTCACTATGGTACGGCGTGGTGTACTCTGCGTCGACGGCTACGACGGTGAAGGTGTGGCCGGCAATTCTGAAGAACATATGACTATTCACTGCCGCATTCACCATTCGAAGCATGTACGTCTTGCCGTGCTTGACTCGCATCTTGAAGGTGTCTGCACAATATGGTCATATACGGATCTATGAGCTCCTGTTTTGATTGTGATATTTGTAGGTTTGCAACAAAGTTTGACATCTCTATACGACATATTTAAGATTTGTACGCCGAATATATGGTTTAAAATTGATGATACACTTACTATCTCTAGAACAGGGGACAAGGTCTCCGGGCCTCCCATTGATCGTGTATGAGTTAGACTGCCCATACAAGGCTCCTGCCAAGTACGCGTCATTCTCCAGGTCCACCACGTTGTCGTTGTACCACTCACCTGAAGGCATCAATATGCATATATGAGTGCACTTTTCTCAAAGAACAGTAAATATCTATTGTAGCTTCGTTCATAAATGCAAGTACTCGATCAAGTAATTAGAAATAAATACGTGTATTATTATACCTAACAGTATTGGAATCTCCTTGTGGGGCTTGGGAAACGGATAACCTTTGGACCCCTGTCGTGGGCGAATAACAAGAGCCCCGTAGATCGTTGCGCGAAGGGCAGAGGCATGGGAATGCCACCACAACGTGCCCTCTTGTCCTGTGACGTTGAATTTGTACGTGTAACTATTTCCGGGCAGTATGGGACACTGAGTTATCATGTCCACGCCGTCTTGCCAATTGGTCAGTCGCTGTTGAACGCCGTGCCTTCATGATTCATAGAACAAGTTTAGTGTTCGCTTGCAACACATATATTTCTTAATTACCAGTACTAAATCTCGTATGATGTATACCAGTGGATGGTTATGTTGTATGGCGATTCGTTGATGACATCAACGATCAGGGTATCTCCTTCGTTGACGTATATCGTCGGTCCTGGAAGTTGACGGTTGACTCCGGTGATCGTGGTGCTGTTGCACAGACGTTGCACTTGAAAGTTTCCAACCTGAGGAAGATTGAGGAAGTCTTAAGCCACACTAAAACCGGAACTAAGATGCAGTTTGAGATAGATAGAAAAGCTGTTTTTTTTTTTTTTTTGCGAAGAACCAGAGGTGGGCGGATAAGATAATTACATGGAAGGTATGCTTCACGACTGCTGCTTCCGCCCTGTGATCGCATGACGCAAGAAGAGCAACCAGCACTAGAACCATCAGCCACGACCGCGCCATGGCCAAGCAACTTGGAATAAAAGAACTGATGGTGCAACAAGTTAGAACCAACAAATTTGTATAAAAGCTGGAGAAGATGCTTTTTTCGCTGCTGTTGGAGATGACTATGCTTTGTGTGGATAGCTGTGAATTCGATGGACCATACGCTGCCATAGCAGGGCTCTATATATAGCAACCTTTTGGCGATGCAATGTCTGTGCCTTTCATGCATGCTTCGTAGCCAATACGTGTAACGCCGTTTCGGCGTGGACTTTGTTTTTTCCTCTCTTTTTTGTTATACGTAGCCGCGTCGAGCCATTTGAGGACCTGTTCCTTCATTTGCGGCCTTGTGTGAATGTATGATTTTTTGGACGGTGTCAACTTCCGTCTTGTTTTAATTGGTCAACCGTATGTCCGTATTGTTAGTGTATATTCAAATACAACTATTTTTCTCAATATCGTTCTAATAGTCGATCAGATTATTAATCATCCAATTTTTTTTACTTATATAAATACTCATGAGAAACTTTGTGCCTGCCTTTCCAAAATCTGAAATCATCCATTGCAATTTGACTGAGTGATCGTGTTATCAAGCTACGAGACCAAAGGAAACAAAGTCAGCTCCTTGTGATTTATATATGTTGTCAAAGTGGGATCGGCAAAATCTATCTTAAAAGTTTAATAACGTGAGTTATATATTGATATAACTAATTAAGATATAGGAAATAAATTCTTAACGTAACCAAACTGACACGGCATGAATAGTTAATGACCTAAATTTTTAATACGACTTGATCGAAGTTTTAAATTTGATCAGATTCTCAAAAACTTAATTATCGATAAAAGATTCATTTTTATATTTTACATTCTTAATAAAAATTTCTTTTAAATTTATTGTCTTAAATCCATCCTTGGTCTTTTTAGTATTTTTCTAAACAACTGAGTAGCTACAAGGATAATTATAAATAAACCTAATGGATTGATAGTGCTGAATGTTCTCTGGGATGACCAATAAGAAAGTTCTTTCCAGTGAGAAAGGTATGCATTCCTTTTTTGCATTTTTTCATATAAATCTAGTGAAAAGGTAGCCATTATTTCTAGAAAAAAGTTACTGTAGATTAATGTTTTGTTTTACATATTTAATTGATTCATTTAGAAATATTAAGTCAAACGTATTAATTACTTTTTTACATATAATCGGTGTGAAAGGAAGATGGTAGACAAAATATCCTTTCCATATACATGTGAATATATATATATATACATATATATATATATATATATATATATATATATATACTTAGATGCATACAGGTGCAAACACTTCATCTGAGGCATTAGATTAAAACTATTTTAATTATAATGCTTGAGATCATCATCTGTTCAACACAAACTATGTCGTCGATCGTAGTCAACAGTCGCCGTCTCTTCTTTCCCTTTGACCGTCGACCACCGTCGACGTCTCCTCTTTCCCCTTCAACCGCCAACCACCGACACGTCTCCTCTTTCCTCTTCTCTCCTCTCTCTTTCCTCTAGTCGGAGTCTCCCTCTTTCCCCTTCGACGTCGGGTTCCCTAGGCTACGCGGCGAGGGCGCGACGTCGATTGCCAACCTCAGCGTCAGACAATTGCTTCTCGTCGCTCACAAGGAGAATCGCTCGATCATGATAATCTCGAACCGAACCGCTCGATCATCCTCTACCGGCTGAAACGCACGAATCCCAGCCGTCGAAGCAAAATGAGAGACATCCAAGGGCTGTGAGTAGATGATGACACCTGTATGCTCCTATGGTGTTGAATTTTGACAATTTGCGATCACCTTTTCTTGCTGCCATGGGATCAGTGTGGTGAATTCCACACTGACGTGTAACATGACGCACCTGCAAAGACAATTTGAAATATTATACTAGTTCTGAGCTCACAACATCCACGCAAAATTTAATGGAGCAGACTTTGGAGCTTTCAGCTTTGGAATCGATTAACATATATATATATATATATATATATATATATATATTGAACGTTGAAAGTTTTCAAGACAAAAGGTATTAATCATATGATAAACTATTGAGGACGATAAAACGACTGACTTGATTTCGTTGTGTAAACCTTTACGTCTCCCTAAAAGGTGGTGTGGATTCTGTGGAATTCACAATGATATGCTCTATCCCAAGGAACTTTATAATTTTCACCTGCGACGAAGGGGGTGTGACTGTGGACTTCACAAAACATATGATATGTCCCCAAGGAATTGTATAATTACCTGGAAAACACATTTGGAAAAGCAGTAAGCGTTCTGTCGTTCCATGATTATTTTACTCTATCCAAAAAATTTATCATCTGTGTTTATTTTCCATTCATGATGGAAACAATCTGGGATTGCTTTACATGTTTGGCTTCTTCGTTCTTATCATCCACCGTCAACCATGCAACTAATGCACTAGCTCAACCTTTACACGGTAATGGATATGTGAAGCAAACTTTGCTACCAATATAAAGCTAATGCACATAATTTTTTGGTTGGACTCTGATATTTATTTATTTATTTATTTATTTAACAATATACGCTAGAGAATATGTGGCATCCATGTACGTATATATATGGAGAACATTTTTTACTTTCTTCGTAACAGTAAACCCATTAATGATTACGTGAATTTAAGGTGTATGCCTTTCTTTTTCATGTGGCGTTGAACAGTAGACCGATTTTTTTTCAAATAGTAGAATATTTTTTTTATTCAATCATCTCTTCATGACGTCTTCTCCAAGAATTCAGTAAAACCCACCTCTTTTCTTCAAGTTCAAGTGCTCGATCATATATATAGCGACCGTGAAAAAAAATCAAAATCGAGTGATCATATATAAATATTGTATTTGATGCATAGACGCATTTATGTAGATATCATGTCAAAAATTTTTAAAGATCCAAGAGTTAATTTACTTAAACGTTAAATTTTTGTTGGATATTTGAATTTGAATGAATGATTTTATGACCCCTTGTGGCGCAGGAGTTGAGTACATGTTAAATAAAGAAAACGTATCATTCCATAGTGGCTTGAAACATGTGTTTGACATAAAATATATGCCATTTTACACAAGTTGAGGTGTCTTAGTTGATATACATAAATTAAGATGCAAATTTTAAAAATATTGACATTTATTATTCCTTAAATATTCAACTTCGAGATCACATGTATGTGCATCATTTGACAGCAAAGGGGCGATGGGGCAAATTGGTGTTAAAAACTTAGAGAAAATTTTTCGAATTAATCACAAATGCTAATATCGATTTCCAACGTCTCAAATTTGAAAACTCTCAATTAATGCAAGATGCAATAATAATGTAATGAATGCTACAACTTCTACAGCATGAAAATAGAGAAGAGTGAGATTTAGAATCATCCTTTGCAGTTGAAAAAACTACTATGGGTCTTTGTCATAGAGAAGAGAAGAATAAAAAAAGATAAGAAATTTCTTCTTGAAGAGTATATAATTAAGAACAAAGATAGATTGGGAAGGTCTCTAAAAATTATATTGATACTAGAATCACAAAAAATGTAATAATAAAATGATATTATTTCTACTAATTAGGAAGGTCTCTAAAAATTATATTGATACTACAATCACAAAAAATGTAATAATAAAATGATATTATTTATACTAATTGTTTTAGTACTTTTTAGAAAGAATTATCTATGTTATATAATTGTTATTTGGATTCGGACAAAATTTGAAAGTCATATACTTTATTCTTAGATTATAATTAGTGATATTTTTCTATGATATCTTGTGATTTTTTCTTCTTGTTTAAGGGTTTTCTATATAAATTTGATGTGTCTTTTTTCCTATTATTATGTTTTTGCATCACACTTGTCTTGTATTATTCAATTCACATATAACTAGAGAGTTTAAATTCTCAACAACTCCAATTAATATTTAAAAGGAACTTAAAACATATGAAGATGCTGACATAAACATGATAAAAGATTTGGAGAAAGAGATCCAAGCATTGAAATTGAGTCATACTTGGAAGTTCTCCAAGTTGAATGATATAAATTTGGTCTCATATGAGATGTCATTAGAGGAGATTAATTGTTACGATGGTTCAAATGCAAGGCATGCAAATCAAGTGGCTACTTGAGATTTCTCCTATCAAGATAAAATCAACTATGATGAAATATTCAATCTGTTACTTGAATATGAAGGAGCTAAGTTGGTACAGAGGAAGAACGTAAAAGTTATAGTACTAACTATTGGACTTTTTTGAAGCGGTAAAAGAAAACCAACAACACTAGTCAAGACAAGGAACCAATTTGTGATTTATCTTTTAAACATGGCCTACATCAAAATAGAAGAAGCCATCAACATCCATAAGATGGGGAGCGAAGCATTAGTAGCATATCTCACTACAAGAAAATTATCATTTTTCGATGGACAATTTCCGACGGATAGAAATCTGTCGCAATTTGCGACGAATTTTGCGACGAAAATGTTTCCGACGAAATTTTCGACGGTTACAACCATCGGAAATAAAAATAATAAATTATGTAATTTATTATATTATTATTTTATTTTTTGACGATTAGGGACTTCGATATTTCCGATGGATATCCATCCGTCATAATTTTCGACGGAATTTTTGACGGTTACAACAGTCGAAAATAAAAATAATAAATTATATAATTTGTTATACTATTATTTTATTTTTCGACGATTAGGGACGTAAATATTTTCAACGAATATCCATCCGTCGCAATTTTCGACGAAATTTCTGACAGTTACAATCATCGAAAATGAAAATAATAAATTATGTAATTTGTTATATTATTATTTTATTTTTTATAATTAGGAACGTCGATATTTTCGACGGTCATAACCGTCGATAAATGTATAATAATATAATATGAGGAGTATTTTATTAATATAATTAGCGACAGTCCAATCCATCACAATTTCTGACGGTTCCGGTCATCGATAATAATTAGCGTCAGTTCAAATCGTTGGTAAAATAAAAAATAAATATTATATATAACTAAATATAGTATTTTATTTTTATAATTAAATAATTTTCGATGATCACAACCGTCAGTAATTTAAAATAATTAATATTTGCTTTCCGACGGTCAGAGCCGTCGGTAATTAAAATTTTATTATTCCGCTTTTTTTTTGCGTTTTCCCACTTTCTCATCTTTCCACCTATATCTATATATAATATATAGGTCTATATATACTCAATCCCTTTATTTCTTCCCCCCATCTCTCTCTTCCTGCCGGCGAGCCTTTCGACTGAACGTCAAGCGTCGACCGCCAGCGACCCTCTCCCGCCGGCGTCTCTCTCTCTCTCCCCCTCTCTCTCTTTCTCTCCGGTCCAGACCGCAATTCTGCGGTTGGTGGCCGGATCCAATTGCTGACGGCCAGATCCGACCTCGGCCGGCTAGCGGCCGAATCTGGTCGTCGGTCGCTAATGGCCGGCTAACTTTTTTTATATTATAAAAATTCTTTGCGACGGTTGCGACAGTCGTCGCGACCGTCAAAGTTTCGACGGTTTGGTCAACCGCTGCAAATATCGGCGATCACGGCTGCCGAAGTTTCGACGGTTTCATCGCGGTCGTGACCGCCGGACGTTGAAATTTTCGGCATTTTTCCAATCGTCGGAAATTGATTTGCGATTATCATTTTTCGGACGAATCGATTCCGTCAAAAAAACCATCGGAAATGACGTTTCCAACAGTTTTCGAGGAAATTACAGACGGTGATGGTTTCGACCATCTGTAATTCACATATTTCTTGTAGTGAACTCACGTGACATTAAAGAGCGCATTGTTCGAGGTTCACCCAACATTGAGTCTAACTAATCTAATTAGATCGTTCTACATCGCGTACCTGACAACAAATGAAACTCCAAATAATTTTTTTATATTCATAAATATTTGAACTCTTGACAGCTTATCATTCCACCTCAAATCTTGTTGGTATGTTCTTAGAAGATAACTTACAATTATAAATCTTATTTTACTTTAGTTAAAATATTTTTTTTGTTATTCAACATATATATATATTTTTGTGTTTATCATGTTAAAAAATATATATGTAACTAATTTTCTATGTCTTAACTAAATAACTAACTTAATTTGTTATAGAAAGAAATTGAAATTATTGACACATATGTTATGCATTCATAAACACGCACAATACAATATGAATATTCTATTAATATACGCATAATATATCATAATTATGTTAAGTTTACAAAATCATAATAAAGAAGAATCTTATTAGTTAATAAAAATTCTAACATTGCGTGCAGCTAGAACAATTGCAGCACAGATGGAATTGACCGATTAAAATAAAGGCATGCATGGTGAATTATAGTCGTAGAACGTGGAACAAGATGTTGCACTGCCGTTCACTCTTGCGCATGTATTTTATGTCTACGCACGTTTCGTTTTTCGTTTTCGGAGAGAAGAATATTACTTTAATAAATCCAAGCAAGTTTTCTCAACAAGAAATTTATTATTACGGTAAGCCTAGTGTGGATATAAACGAATAATAGAAAAATGAAACTAAGGTATTAGTTTTTTAAAAAATATTATAGACAACATTTTTTTATTGGCAGATCCGAAGCGTTATATATAAAGATGAAGATATAATGTCCCTGAAACACTCCTTTCGTATCTGATCTAATGATTTAGTTTTTTTTATTTTAAATGATAGTCATTACATACATATGAATGAAAGATTAAAAAAAGCTTTATAGCATTAAAAATCAAAATAGCATCATTTTTTTTGTGTTCACAACTTTAATAAATAAATAATAGACTATATGGTTGCGTGGTCACTCAAATTTTGACAATATAAGTGAAGTGGATCTAAGGTTAACTCACAATTTTGGTAGCTTATTGAATTTTGAGACTACAAATCTACAATATATCAGAGTTTATAAAGCCAAGAATAGTCATAATAGTGTAATATATACGTATATCATATTAAATTGATCAAGTATATTGGAACAGAAATAATTAAAAGTAAAGCCAAAGTAAAATGTACATAAATATATAAGATAACACTACTAGTACTTGGAAAAGTATTATCATATGTGTTGAGAATATTTATAATCGTGTCTGTTAAAATAAAATGAAGTAGAAAATGACATTAATCTACTCCACAGAAAATACGTCACACTTGGTTAAAACAATTATGAACCAGACGCCTGGGTTGTCGGTCACAAATCTGATGGCCGCCCATCCGCCGGTGTTCGCAGATATAATGTCGACCGTTATATTGCTGTCCGGATATCAGTCGTTGAATCTTAGTAGCAGTAGTTAAACACTGTAGCGTTTTATGCCTTGTTTATATCAATTTTACTTCTTTGTATAAAAGATGCAGAAGAGTGAAGTTGTAGCGGATTCGAGAGACATTTTTTAATTGAATTCAGCTTCTCTTCCAAAACTTTCTTCTCCTTCTTCTTCCTCTGTGTGTTCTTCATATTGGACTGGCGACTTCTCGACGATTGATGTGATTTTCAACATGATATTAGAGCAACCTCAAGACGATCAGATCTGATTTCCTCTTTCTGCTTTGCAATCGAGATAAGTTGTTTCTCACACTTCAGAATCTCTGAATTCTGTGTTTTTTGATATGTCGATTGCAGTTATCATTGGGTTGTTCAGATTTGAATATTGAGTCTACTTACTCACATCTGAGATTGACTGTTCTATGTCCATAGTGTCTGGATCAGATTCTTCTGGTTCCAGCAATTTTGCTCCTAGTTCAATGGTTCTTGATGTTATGAATCTCTTGTTTCTGAGTGCTTCTGATATGCCAAGCCTTCTGCTAGTTCCAGATCTTTTAATAGGCATAGAAAATTATGCCGATTAGAGTGACGCCATGTTAAATGCCTTGTTAGCTAAGAATAAATATGGATTTGTAGATGCTTCCTTTACAATTGATAAAGTTCCTCCATAATTGCATTTTAATTGGAAAAGGTGCAATGTCTTGGTGATTTCCTGGATTGTGGTTTCCTACAAGAAAGGTTTGATTAATATAATTTCATATTCACAACCTGCACATATTGTTTGGTCGAAGTTAAAAGAGAGATTTCAGATACTGAATGCTATGCAAGTTTATTCAGTTGAAAATGAACTATATAGTTTTCGACAAGGAAATCCGTATGTTTCAAAATATTTTTCAAAATTGAAAAATCTATGGGAAGAGTTGAATCTCATATCTCCTATAATGCCAAATACTGATAATATGAAAGAATATAAAGAATTCTTGGAGCAAATGAAGCTGTACAGATTTCTCATGGGCGTAAATGATTCTTTAAACCATGTTAGAACACAGATTTTAATCATGGTACCTCTACCCTCTATAAGTCGGGCTCACTCTCTTTTAGTGGAAGAGGAGCAGAGACAAAAGAAAGTAATACATTTTGATTCAGATCAAATGACAATGGCAGGTGCCAGACCTCCATCTGGTAATCAAAAACAAAAGAGTGATCCTTCTTTTATTTGTGAATATTGTCACAACCTGGGCACAAAAGGAGTCAGTGTTATAAGTTAGTAGGATTTCCTGCTAATTATAAGTTCAAGCCTAGAATTCAGAATCAGAATTTTGCAAACTCAGTTGTGCCACAACTTACTGAAATTGAATCAGCAAAAAGCTAAGAGATTTCAGATAATAAAGTTAATCCTCTTTCTTCTAAAGAGCAAAAAAAATATACTTCAGTTGATACATGGCAATCAGGAAGAACATCATACTGCAAGCATGGCAGGTATTTGTTCAAAGTCCTCTATTACATATTGGATTATTGATACTGGTGTCTCTAGTAACATGACTTCTAATAAAGATTGGTTCACTAATGTTGTTTCTCTGTAAGTAAAGAATATAGTTTCTTTACCTAATGGATCAGTTTCTATGACAACTCATTCTGGATCTGTATATCTGAACTCTCACATTCATTTGCATAATGTTTTACTAGTTCCAGATTTCAAGTTCAATATGATATCTGTCTCACAACTAGCAAAGGATTTGAATTCTCCAATCTTTTTTACATCCAAATATGTTTTTATTCAGGACCTTCTGAGTGGAAAGGGGAACTTGATTGGTGAAGTTAAAGGTGGACTATACTTCTTGTTGAATGAAGTTCATAAGGTTGTAGTTGCAGAGAGGATTTCCCAGTCGAGCAAGGATTTGGACATCTGGCACTAGAGACTTGGACATTTGCCCTTTGATAGAATGTTACTGATTCCAAATTTGAAGTCCCGTAATAATCATCATACTCTTTCACATTGTTCAGTGTGTCCTTTGGCTAAACAAACTCAGTTATCTTTTACATCCAGTGGAAACAGATCTATTGCAATGTTACATTTGATTCATGTGGATACTTGGGGACCATTTATGTCCTCCACACATAATGGCCAAAATACTTTGTTACCATAGTTGATGATTTTACTCGACTAACTTGGGTGTATCTTATTCAGAACAAATCTGATTGTTTTGCTATACTAAAGAATTTTTTGACTTTTGTGGAAAATTAGTGTTCCGCAAGAGTCAAAATTTTAAGAACTAATAATGGCTCAGAATATCATAATCAAAGGTGTACTAAATTCTTTCAAAATAGAGGGATTATTCATCAATCCAACTGTGTCTATACCCTCCAACAAAATGGAGTTGTGGAAAGAAAAGATAGACATATCCTTGAAGTGGCTAGAGCTTTGTTATTTCAATCTCATTTGCCTATTATTTTCTGAGGAGATTTAATACAAGCTGCTGTACATATTAACAGCAGATTGCCATTAAGAGTTTTGAACAATATTTCCCCTTATGAGAAGTTCTTTCAGAAACCTCCTAAGCTTGATCATTTGAAGATTATTGGTTGTCTCTGTTATACTTCCAACAAGCTAGTTTCAAACAAGTTTGACTATAGAGCAAAAGGTTGTGTCTTCTTGAGATATTCTTGGACTCGAAAGGGTTATAAAATTTTTTATATTCAGTCAGGAAAAATTTCTATTTCTAGAGATGTCAGATTTGAGAAACATATTTTTCCTTTCAAAGCTCCAGAATTGTTGTAGTAGTTTACATTCTCCACTTCTTCAATTTTACCTAGCCAGCCAATTGTCTATGACATTTTTTATTTCCTTTCCTCTCCTCCAACATTTGCTTCTTCTTCATTGGTTCCTGATAACCTTCCTGTTACTTCAGTTCCTGTTTCCTTGGATCACAATTCTTCTTCATATCTCCTTGAATCTTCATCTGAAATTCTTGTTCCTGATCAGATTGATTTATCTCTCACTCCTTCCTCTTCTATTCCTCCTCCTATCAGACCTAAGCGACAGGTAAAATAGCCTGGTTGGCTTAAAGATTTTATTGTGTCCTCAGCCCAGTTTTCTTCTGTTGCACACCCTTTACATAAAGTGGTTTCTTACACCACTTGCACACCTTCTTATCAAGCTTTTCTCTGTGCTCTCTCTGCATTTGAAGAACCTGTTTCTTATAAACATGCCATTCAAGATGAAAGGTGGATTGCTGCTATGCAGGATGAATTGACTACCTTGCAGCATAACAACACTTGGACCTTGGTTGATCTTCCTCCAGGAAAAAACTTGTTGGTTGTAAATGGGTTTATAAAGTTAAGCTTACTTCTTCTAGAGAAATTGAGAGGTTCAAAGCTAGGCTTGTTTCCAAGGGATATAACCAAAAGGAAGGGGTGGACTTTAAGGAGGCTTTTTCTCCTGCTGCTAAGTCTGTTACTATTAAAGCAGTCCTTACTGCTGCTGCCCAACATAATTGGCACCTGTTTCATTGGGATGTTAACAATGCATTTCTGAATGGAGATCTCTTTGAGGAGGTCTATATGTCCTTGCCTGAAGGTCTTTAGCTTAGGGGGAGTTCCATGGGAAAGTATGCAAGCTGAACAGGTCCTTATATGGACTCAAACAGGCTTCTAGACAGTGGAATATAAAACTTACTGAAATATTACTTGATGCAAGTTTTATACAAAGCCAAAATGATTATACTTTGTTTACGCAATCTAGAAACGATGAGTTCATTGTTCTCCTAGTGTATGTTGATGACATACTTGTTGCAGGAAATAGTTTGGATCTAATTGAATTTACTAAACAAGTTTTACAGTCTCATATCAAAATGAAAGACTTGGGAGAACTGAAATTTTTCTTGAACATGGAGATCATAAGATCCACAGCAGGGATTCTCATGAATCAGAGGAAGTATACAATTAATCTACTATCTGATGTTGGTCTTACAGCTACCAAACCCGTGTTTCCCCCTATGGAACAAAATCTCAAACTCACTTCAATTGAGTATGATTCTATAGTTGGTGTCAATTCACAAGACAAGCCAATGGATTCTCCTACAACTTTTCAGCAGTTAGTTGGAAGACTCATATACTTGGTACATACTGGACCTAATATTGCCTTTGTTGTAAAACATTTGAGCCAATTTATGCATGCCCCAAAGGATTCACATTATCAAGCTGCTTTACGAATTATAAAATACTTGAAATCTTCTCCAAGTCGTGGACTCTTGTTTCCTGCAAAGAAGAACACTACTTTAACAGCCTATAATGATGCGGATTGGGGCTCTTGTATTTTGACTCGAAAATCTGTTTCAGCTTATTGCATCAAAGTTGGAAATTCCTTAGCATTTTGGAAATAAAAAAATAGTCAATTGAGAATCAGAGTATAGAAGTTTGGCTCTTACAATTTTGAATTGGTATGGCTCGATGTTCAAGGAAATTAGACTTCCATTGCAGACTCCTTTCACACTCTTCACAGATAGTCAAGCTGCCATTCAAATGGTAGAGAATCTAGTCTTCCATGAGCGAACCAAACACATCGAAGTGGATTGCCATTTTGTGCGAGATAAGAAACTTCACAGATAGTCAAGTTGCCATTCAAATGGTAGAGAATCCAGTCTTCCATGAGCAAACCAAACACATCGAAGTGGATTGCCATTTTGTGCGAGATAAGAAACTGAAAGCTCTGATTCGTTTGCAACACATTTCAACAAAAGAACAGTTAGCAGATCTCCTAACCAAAGCATTAAGTCATCATCAGCACGAACATTTGCTAGGCAACTTGGGTTTGTTTGATTTGTTCAAATCCCAACTTGAGGGGGAGTGTTCGCAGATATAATGTCGACAGTTATATTGCTGTCCGGATATCGGTTGTTGAATCTTAATAACGGTAGTTAAACACCGTAGCGTTTTATGCGTTGTTTATATCATTTTTACTTCTTTGTATTAAAGGTGCGGAAGAGTGAAGTTGTAGAGGGTTCGAGAGACATTTTTGAATTGAATTCAGCTTCCCTCCCAAAACTTTCTTCTCCTTCTTCTTCCTCTGTGTGTTCTTCATATTGGACTGGCGACTTCTCGGCGATTGATGTGATTTTCAACAGCCGGGCAGCACGATGATGGTGCTCCGAACTTGTGGGTTCACCAAGTTGTAGCTCTTAACCGCGTTGGCCGCCTCGTGGTTGTCGAATCCCTGCGCCAGCACATAAAAGTTGAACCCATGGAGATGGACGGGATGCCCCTCGAGCCCGGCCAACGCCGTATCCTGCAGCACCATCTCTACTGTCGCATTGTGCTTGAGTTTCTTCAACCTCGTCGCCTTCTCCGTGGGGAACAACGCTAAGTTCTGAAGGTTGTCCAGGCTCGTGTAATCGAACTCCAAGGGAGGACGGTCGGGGAAGTCAGTGGTGTACACGCCCTTGACGCCGAAATGATGAGCCTGGAGGAGTGACATCTTCGTGGGGTACATGAATGAGACGTTGTTTATGCTTCCAGCGATCGCTTGGATTGGCGACGTCTGGTTGCACAGACGTCTGGTTGCGTTGACTCCGGTGATCGTAGTGCTGTTGCACAGACGTTCCACTTGAAAGTTTCCAACCTGAGGAGGTTTGAAGCTTTAGTAAAACAACATCTTTATAAAGAAGATGCAGTTCGAGGTCGAACGAAACTCTACCGAATTTTCCAAAACCAGGAACAATAATGAATGCATAAGATAATTACGTGGAAGGTATGCTTCACTACTGCAGCATCTGTCCTTTGATCGCATGAAGCAACTAGGACAACCACTAAAACGACCATCAACCACCACCGCGCCATAGGCATGATATCGGACTTGGAATCAAACAGGTACAGAGGTATTGATCGTTCAAGAAAGAATCAATAATTTTTTTTTTGGAAACTCGAGAAGAAGACTACTATCTTTATGGCTTTACAGAGGGAAGAGAAATAACTTGGATGTTAAAA
The DNA here is from genome assembly GCA_030549335.1 of Pontederia crassipes. Classification (NCBI taxonomy): domain Eukaryota; kingdom Viridiplantae; phylum Streptophyta; class Magnoliopsida; order Commelinales; family Pontederiaceae; genus Pontederia; species Pontederia crassipes. The sequence goes on from CM060195.1 coordinate 44,984,913, forward strand.
ACTGCTTTGATTTGATGCATTATGCAGCCACGGCAGAGCTCTATTTAAAGCTGGTATCATGGCAACGCCATGCATCTCGTAGACGAGTTCAATACAAGGCGAAGAATTTTATTTATTTAATATATAGCCGCGTCGAGAAATTTTTGGAGAACTTCACGTACCATATTTTAGATCGTGTCACCAATTCCTCTGTAATCACGTTATTGTCTATATTTTGATGAGTCAACGTTATTCCGACGTCAAAAGTTTATTTCAATGCACACAGATGATTCAAATTATATATATATATATATATATATATATATATATATATGCATGATATGTTGAGATTTGATTAAGTTTTTCATTATCTATACAAATTGCCAGCAAGAGTTTTACGAATATGTAGAGGTCAGCTCTAATCATATGCGTTAATTAATTTTCTCTTCAATCGGTCAATGTACGAATTATATTTTTGCTTTCAGTGTTTTGTACATTGGATGTTGAATGACTCATAATGGAATTCACGAGCATAGATGAAGAAAACTATTGAAAAAAAACAGTAAGAATAGACGATATTCAGTGTTCTATTTTTATTTATTAACATTTAATTTGGTTATTTTAGAAAGGTTTTAATATAAATTAATTGAAAAAAGAGGATGATAAATGCTTCTAAAATGTAAAAGACAAATCTGAAGAAAAAAATATTTCTTTTGGGTGATAATTTAAATGGTTATAGAAAACCTTTGTTTATATTTTGTGTGATGTTGAATCTAATTATGTGTGGATAATTCCCTTTGTTTTCTAGGAATGGTTGTGATTTAGAGCTAGTTTTGAGATGATGTTGGTATCTTATTTCTTATGCAATATTAGTTCTCTTCGTTAAGCTTTTGATCTGATTCTATGATAAACTTTGAATGATAATCTTGAGATGATGGTTGAATTTAGGGTTGCTTTTTACGGAATTGCTAGTGTGTTTTGTCTTCTTCCCGTGATGACTATAATCTGAGAAGAGGTGGTCTCTTCTCATTTCTATGATTACAGAATCAAAATCAGACTTCATGATGATGTTATCCAATAGATGAGTGTAGTATAGTGAATGTGTTATATTGTGAAACCGAAATGTTTCTTTATGTTGAGTTGTGATATGAGAAATAGTAACTAGCTATTACTCTTTATATTTGTGGGTTATTAAAAGTTCAAGAACGAGTATAAATGTCGAGAGTTGAAGTCTTATCACTACAAGAAAATACATCATTAGAGAAGGGAAATCTGGTCGTTAATATTTAAATTCCGGTCAATATTGGTCATTAGCGATCAGCATTTTCCATCGTCACCCGTCGTTATAGATGCCGCCGTTAAAAATCAATAACGATGACTTAAAGATGTCGGCCATTAAAAGTCATCAACGACCATAAATAATCCGTTCATTAAAACTATATAAGGACCATTTAGTTGGTCATTGAATACATTAACGACTAGAAATATCTTTGTCGTTGATAATCATCAATGGGTAGTAATCCCGTCGTTAAAAGTCACCAACGACCATAAATAATCCGGTCACTAAAACTATATAAGGACTATTTAGTTGGTCGTCGAATATATTAATGACTAGAAATATCTTTGTCGTTGAGAATTTTCAACCATTAGTAATCCCGTCGTTATTGGTAATCAACGACTCGAAATGATCCGATCATTAAAACCAATGTTGTCACGATCAGACCGAACCGATCGGTTCGACCAGACCGGACTAGTCGGTTCGACCGATCGGACCATCAACTGGCCACTAAAACGGTCTTGAATCACCCCTAAAACCAGAGTGAAGATTTTACCATTTTGAACCATTTCAAACCGGTCAAGAACCAGACATAATTGGCCAAAACCGGATAGAGCCGACCAAAATCGATCTGAGTGAACCGATTAAGTTAAAAATTTTATTTTAAATCAAAATTTGTGTTGGCCGATTGCCTACTTCCGAGGCCCATTTTATAGAGGATGTGTTGCTTTCACTTTTTTAGTGTTTTCAATGTGGGACTATTCACTTGTACATATGTTTATTTTGTTCTACTTATTTAATAACTAAATTTTGTCTTTATTTTTTATATTACAGTGTAACTTTCTATTGTAATTTTTTTAATAATTCATTTTTTTATTTATTTAATTTATGATTGTTAAACTATTTTATATACATTTTTTTATTTTTTCCCTTATTTATGGAATTTAAATTTATAAAATACTAATAATTTGTGTTTTTATGTTCAAATTTTATAAAAATAATTGGGAGAAATTCTATTAGATTTTGTAACGATTTTTTTTCTTTCTATTGGATTTTATCACATGTAATTAAGTTAACTAAATGCATAAACTAATTTATGTTTTAAAATTGATTTTGCCTGAGAAATTACTGGAGGGAAATTGTTTAGTTCCCGCCAAATAAAATATTAATTGCATGTCTACTTGATCTTAATTTATAAATAATTAATGATGATAAAATTTAATGGTCATTAATAATCACTTTTAACGATCGAATTTTACTTTTTTGAGATGAGCATTTTTCTCTTTCGCTAATAATGTGTTTAATAATGTCCATATTTTTTTCTTGCCACTATTGACTATTTTTAATGATCATTTTTTTGTCTCGACATTAATAGTTGGTCGTTAAAGATCCATTTTCTTGTAGTGTATGAACAATGAATTAGAATGAATGCTGAGGAGTTATATTGTTGTTCAAGACACTAACTAAGAGGTTGTGTCCAAAGTTTTTAACTTATTCATGTGGGAGTATATCATTTTTTATATTAATAGAACCCAAGAGTTGAATCATTTATAGATTTTAGCAATCATGGACTCTAAAGAATCTTCCATTCCCTGGAAACTCTTTTTCCACAACTTTGAATGTTTTTACTTTTTGCATAATTCTTTTGCTGTCCTTAAACTAAAATATAAAAAATATTTGCATTTAGAAGCTAGACATCTTTCATATATTATGCTACCAATTCATTTTAGTCTTGTTAATACTCATCTATCTAGTTAAATCAGATTTCATTTTTGCTGCATTTTTATTTTATATGAATAAATAGCTAGTTTTTAAGGTCGGTTATAGACTTTCAAATCTTTGATGATACGATACCTCATGTTGCTACATGATTTGCGCACTTACGAATTTGTGAAGGCCGAGGATATTTAAAACTTGTTTGAGACCATTCCTCTCATTTCATAAGTCTTATATTTTACTTGATCCACTTACATTCTGTATCCCTGCACTCATCATGATGCCATTTCCACTCAGACTCTTTGGGTGCTTATTCAATTTGATCAAGATCATATTTTTATGTTTGGTCTCTCTTGTCCTAGACTTGCATTCAATTTATCACCTATGGTTGACCTCATGACTATCTTTCCCTTTTCAAAAAACTATTTTATATCGATCTTAGTCTTGATAATAAATTTCTTGTTGAGAATGACATTTTGGTTTTATTAACGTAGCATGAATATGATAAATTATAATAAAAAGAAATGTTGAAAATGGAAAGTGAAACCCAACTTACTCGGCATACTTACACAGGTTTATTGAGACTTTTCTTTAAAATTACAAATACATCTTTTTTGTGCTAAAAAGTTATGGAATAATAATGCAAGCTTCTCATATGAATATAAACTAGGTTAGGTTAGAAATTTAGGTATTGACATCTTTATTTATGTTAGATTTTACTCTGATCTATAAACTATTATTCAATTGTTACCCTGGTATGCCTAAATTTATATAGTCAAAATATTGTCTTCACTTAAGCAAAAATAGATTTTAGTTTTTCTAATATATCAATATTAGTGTTTACTACAAGAAAACTATGCATTTTTACGGACAATTCCCGACGGGCTAACATTCTACGACATTTCCAATGGTGAGAAAAATCCTTTCGAAATGTCGACGATCATAATGCTCGTCGCTAGTGATAATTGTGTAGTTATTTAATTATTTTAATATAATTATCGTCAAAATTGATGTGTTTTATATTATTTCATATTTAATCATCAAAGATTTTGGAATCTACATTATTATTTGATTTGTTTCAGGAACTGTGAACATCTGGCAAAAGTTTGGCAAAAACACGTTTATAGAGACTCAATACGGACAGTCAGTATTAAAGTCTTCCAGCTAGTATTAAAGTCCTTCAAGTCATATTGAGCTCGCAGTGAAAAATACGAGCTGACCTTATTATTGTCACTTTGCTCGTATTAAAGCATGTCAGGTCATATTGATTGTGTACCAAAAAAATACGGACAAGCCGTATTTAAGCCACTTTGCTCGTATTAAATTCCTTCAGACCATATCGCACTCCAGAATCAATACGGCTTGATCCAACTGACCGTAATGCCTCATCTTATGCCGTATTGGATCTATTTTAGTCGTATTGGACTAATATTTTGGGTATTTGTAACCCTAATTTGAGGGGACTATAAAAGAAATTTTTGGAGATGAAAATAGAGGTCTAGACAATGTTTTTTAAAAAATCAAGATGGCCGGAACAAACGCTTATTTTCCTCTGCATTTTTGTACCTTTCTTAGACTTAATCTCATTCTCTTTTCATGAAATCTTACATTTTCGATGATGATTTTTTTTATGCTTGGCTAAACTTCTTTTTCTCGAGTTCGATAAAACCTAGGGTTGATTTTTAGGGAGGATTTTTATTTGATATGATGTGTTCTTTGTCTTTCATGTGCTTGATGAAATGCTTATATTAGATTGACCACCTAATTAATTGACTTAAGATCTTCTTGATTACGAAAGTATTTCATCAAGATTAGTTTAAATGGACATGAAATGTATTGTTTCTTAGAAATAAAGATAATCGTTTCACTTATGAATCTTGGTTTATAATGTAATAAAATAATTTAAATGACCACGAAAGTAGGTATTTATTATTTTAATTAGAATTGTGTTTGCTTGAAAAGGAGATGTATGACTTTTGAAGATTGAGTAGACCTCTAATGATTTTATTATCTCTAAATTCTTTATGATCAATATCCTAGGTGGATTCAAAACCCTGTAACTTTTATTCTCATAATCAATTCTCGTTATTTCTCGTAATCGATTCTCGTTCTTTCTCGTCATTTTCTGCACTCATTTCGACACTTCACTTTTATTTAGTTTTTATTATTATTTCACATCTTTTTGACCGTTTAGATATCATTTAGAATCATATAATTCTAATACTTGAACTTTTCCCTATGGGACGATATTTTATATACTACGACATTGACTCTGCATACTTGCGGGAAATTTGTCAGCTAGTATCGACGACAAACTCCATCGGTGATTTATCAACGACGGTCACCTTCAAAATTACCACTGGAAAGAAAATTTGTCGATAATTCCTAAGACAAGAATTGTCAATAATTATATTTATAATAATATATATTATAATATAAGAGTATGATTAATATTTTAATCTTAATATTTTTTAAGAATAGATCTCATGTTAATTATTTTTATAATATATATGTATATATAGTACAATACAAGTACACGAGTAATATTTTAATATTAATATTTCTGACAAGTCTAACCTTTGGAATTGGCGATGAATAGAGATCCACCGGTAATTCGAAAGTCTATATTCGTTGGTAATTATTTATCTAATAATATATATAATATAAGCATACCACTAATATTTTAATATTAATATTTTTGACGAATCTAGCCTTCAGAACTGTTGGTGGATAGATAGTTGTCACTAATTCCAAAGACTAACCCTGTTGTTAATTATATTAATAATATAATATATTAAAACTTTAATATAAGCATACAATCAATATTAAAATCTTAAGCTTTCCGACGGTTCTAAATGTTCGTAATTAGAATGAGAGAGAGGGAGCGGGAGAAAGAGAGAGTGTGTGAGAGAGGGAAAGAAATAGGAGAAAAAGTTTAATATTAAAGTTTTCGATGGTTCTATCTTTTGAAATTTCAAGTGTGACCATCAGTAATTTAAATATAATAAGATATACTATAATAAACTCAGTATCACCGTAACTCCCGAGAGTCTCTCCCTCTCCCTCATCTCTTTCTCTCCTTCTCTCTCTCGGCTCCGACCATCCTCTCTCTGACGAAGGTATATGGGCCTCTTGTCACGATCCCGATTTAAACTAGAGTTCACAACTCATTACGAATGATCAAATAGAATTAGGAAGGATGATGTAATTTTTTATAACATAAGAATAAAAATATAGCACTAAATAATTTACACACTATGTGATGATATGAGCAAACCAATTTTTTTTAAGTTTTATATTTAACAAAGTGATTTTGTTTTCTTACAAGTTATAAAAGAACACATATATATTATACATTACTGACTCTCTCAACACTCCAACAAAAAGGACACGAGAGTAACAACTCCCCTCATTACCTTTACATCAAACAGTTAAACCCTGCTAATCAACTAATAACTCAGTAAGTTAATAACTCATAGCATATGTATTATCAACTAATCAATTCAGAGAGACATAAAAACATATGCAATAATCATGATAACAAACAAGTATTTTCATACATTTGATAATTACATATACACCATTCTAATCAAAAGCATCACTCTCAATTTGCAATCATTACTTAAACATATTGAACATATGAATGGGAATGCAACACTCTCATATGAATGCACAGATCACCAACTGACCAGAGATCCTTAGGTGCACTCTAGAGGTGGCTCTTATAGTGATCAGCGATGTAGCACTTAGCTCCATTATACATATCCCTTCCAAAGAACATATCATATAACGATAAGTGAATTATAGATGTGGTTCCCACTATGATTTCTCACGATGTATCACTATCTGCATGACACTTAACTCCAGTTTATCTCAACTCATTTTTTAGAAACACAACAATGGATTAGACTTTAGAAGTGACTCTCTTCATGATTAACGATGTGACACTTAGTTCCAACTATCATACATGCAAAAAATTTACACCAAATGCCCTCCAATTTTAACGTTTGCCTAGCAATACCCATTCAACTTCACTTTATAATACGAATGCCCTTCATCTTATAATTTGTTTCACGAAATATCCTTCTGATCGGGCAGGCAACTGTGACGGCTTCCCCTCTGTCTCCTCCTCTTTCTCAAGTCCACCCGCCCTACGGTCAGATCTAGCTGCCCTAGCCCCTTGGTGGTCGGATTGGTGCCCTGCGGCCAGATCCGGCTACCCTTGGGGCCCTGATGGCTGATTTGGCCCCTTGGCTGCCTACCACTTGATTGGCCTCTTGGCGGCTGTGCCTCCACCCTTGGCCCTTGTGACCGATTTGGGTCGTCTTCCTCTCTTGATTCTAGCGACCAACAACTCCGGTGGGCCCGCACCTCCGACAACACCCTCCTTCCCTCTCTCTCTATCTATCTATTTATCTCTCGGTAAGATCGGCCACGACCAAATCTGATCGCGGATCCAGTTGGAGGCGTCCGATTTTATTTTATATTTTAAAAAAGTTTTCTAATGGGACAAACTTCTAGGGGAACACCTGTTGGAACGTCTGACGGGTAAGTCCCATCGAAAGTTCTGACATTATGCTCCCTTAAGAACGGAATAACCAAAGCCATTATCATTTTTTACTATTCAATGTAAGATTTTTGTATGATTTTATTTTATTAATTTTTAGAAGTCTTGATTGATATATTTTACTTTTTTGTGTGAAATCATATTTATTCATAATAGAAGATATATCCATATTTATTTGTATTTGAATTCTAAAAAAAGAAATGCACTAAAGTAGAGACAAAAGTAAGGGCCCGTTTGGCTTAGTTGATATAAAATAGCTGATAAGTTAACGTGCTGATTTATTGAATGAAACTTATTTTTAAAAATAAGCAGTTACACATTTGGATAAAACTACTTATATTAATAACAACTAGTTAGTTATGATACAACTAACGGACTTATTTTTTGAAAAGAAAATAAGCACCCCTCCCCTGCTTATTTTTTTTACTTATAAGTAGATTTGATATATCCTTATTAGCCATATTTTTAAGTTACCAAACGCTGAGATTTTTTTAAACTAACTTATAAGTAACTTATAAGCTTAGCCAAACAGCCCCTAAATCATCCAAAACATTTGATGATCACATTTCATAAGGGTGGAGGTACTTCAGGTCGAGTCTTATTTCAATTCTAAAAATCATTCGTTGTTTTCTAGTTTGTCTTTTTAAATTTTAAAAATCACCCTAAAATCATTTTAAAATAACCACCTTTTAGGGCCAATTTTTTTCGGATCACTATTATAGTAAAATAAATTTATTAAAAATATATAATAAATCAAAATTAATATAAGTATATTTAATTTTATAACTAAATATAGGAGTTAAAGTGATTTGGATCGGATCAATTTTTTATCAAAAAAATTATCCACTATTTTTTAATCAATTTTTCACGTTAAAAAAATTACTCTAAACTTATTTAGAAAAATTCATCCCCTGGGGATCTATTTTTTAGGACCCCTATTATAATAGAATAATATTTTAAAAATATAATAATTTAAAAGTAATATAAATATATTTAATCTTTATAACTATAGGATGTAGTAATAGTATTATTAAATTAGAGAATCTAATGTGATAAGAGCATATTAAACTCGGTCTGGAGATGTCGTTATTGCTCTGACTTGGCTGCGGAAGGTTAGATCTGGTTGCTGCAACTCCGACACAATTGAGGGTACTCAGATTTGGAACCAACTAAGAAGAGAGAAAGAGAGAGAAAGAGAGGAAACGGGAGAGGGGAAAGGGGGAAATAAGTGGGTGTGAGTAGGGAAAAAGGTTAAACCTTAATTTTGTAAATATTATAACAATAAAAATATTTAGAAAGTAATGAATTATTAAACTTATCTCTTAAGACGTTACTATTCCATATCATTTTATGATGATTTATAAAACATGATTAATTATCTTCATTTTAATACGTTTCTACAAATTGAGATGTTACTAATAATCTTAAATCTTGTAGTGACCTTAGTTTAGTAGCAAATTTGATTTCCTTTTCAATAATTTTTATTATCAATTATCAATATAAGTCGAATAATTGGTGAAGATTATGTTAACAATTATGAATAAATTTTGAGATTAACAATCTTCCATGCACTCAAGTTTACAAAACTAAGGGTGTCCACCGAGTTCGAGTCGGGTTTCGAGTCGATCCGATCCGACCAGAATTCATTGGGGTCTCGAGTCAATTATGATTTAAAAATTTTCAATCAGACCGACTCGATCCGATTTGATGACATGATTATTTTTTTTATTATTTTTACTTTTCATTTAATTTTAGTCGTATATTTGATTTAAAATTAAAAAATATCAAACAAAATATTTTAATTGTGAAAATAATATTCAAATATTTAGAAAATTATTATATATTTTATGATAGATAATAAATATTGTTTATATTAAAATAATGTAGAAAGAAAGAAAAAAAATTAAAATAAAAGAAAATGATGATTAGGCGATCCGATCCGAGCGGAGCCAATCCAATCGAATCAAGTTGGTCAAAGTTTTGGCACATAAGGACTTTGATTCGACCCAATGAAAGTTGACCGCGTCCACCCTTATACAAAACAAAAAAATAATCAATAATATTAAATGACCGTGCATGAAGCTAGAAAAATTAAAAATAAATAAATAAAACCCAAAGTAAAATAACATAACTTGGACAAATTTGCAATTGAAGAATTGTACAACTTGCAGGAATAAAATGAAATTTACATCTGTATACTTTTCTCCAAAGTAATGAGAATAGTAAATACATATTAAACATGCCTTGTTATAAACTCAAGATAATAAAAGAACAAAAGAATGCATTTTTTGTGGGAGTGATAATTGTAGTTGATATTCCTAGCATTTTGGGTAATTGTCCGGCGGTGGAGGGAGGGTGGAATCTGGCGTTCCGCCGTCTTCCACCTCAAAGGCCATGGCCATCCCTTTCGGCAAATGAGCATCGAGATGGCAGTGCATGAACCAGACACCCGGGTTGTTGGCCACAAACCTGATGGCCGCCCATCCGCCCCGCGGCACGGCGATGGTGCTCCGAACTTGTGGGTTCACCAAGTTGTAGCTCTTCACCGCCGTGGCCGCGTCGTAGTTTCCGAATCCCTGCGCCATCACGTAAAAATTGAAGCCATGGAGATGAATGGGGTGCCCCTCAAGCCCGTTCAACGCCGTATCCTGCAACACCATCTCTACCGTCGCATTGTACTTGAGCTTCTTCAACCTCGTCGCCTTCTCCGTGGGGAACAACGCATAGTTCTGAATGTTGTCCAGGCTTGTGTAGTCGAACTGCAACGGAGGACGGTCGGGGAAGTCGGTGGTGTACACGCCCTTGACTCCATAGTGGTAGGCCTCGAGGAGTGACATCGTTGTGGGGTACACGAATGAGACGTTGTTCAAGCTCGCGGCGATCGCCTGGTTGGGCGACGTCCGGTTGCACTTCGGCTGATCCGGCAAGCATGGGTAGCTGCCCATTCCTACTGTGATGAACATGTGCTCGTCAACATGCTGGGGAACGGTTGGAGATCCTGTCCGGAGAAGGCCGGTGATGTTGCTGTAGAATTGGTGAGCCGCCATGGTGTCAAAGTATGATGGCAACAACGGCATGATCGGAGGCACCGACTTCGGCACTCGGCTGGTCTTGTACTCAACGATGCCAGTGGTGGTGGTCTGGTCGAGGATGGACAACGAAGTTGGTTCAGGGTAGTTGCTGATGTAGACGTGGGCGGCCATGTAGTAGCGAGCGGGAGGCGCGTTGGCGACCATGAGCGCGTCGAGGCTCTGTCCAGGGGCGAGAACCAGTATGTCACTATGGTACGGCGTGGTGTACTCTGCGTCGACGGCTACGACGGTGAAGGTGTGGCCGGCAATTCTGAAGAACATATGACTATTCACTGCCGCATTCACCATTCGAAGCATGTACGTCTTGCCGTGCTTGACTCGCATCTTGAAGGTGTCTGCACAATATGGTCATATACGGATCTATGAGCTCCTGTTTTGATTGTGATATTTGTAGGTTTGCAACAAAGTTTAACATCTCTATACGACATATTTAAGATTTTTACGACGAATACACTTACTATCTCTAGAACAGGGGACAAGGTCTCCGGGCCTCCCATTGATCGTGTATGAGTTAGACTGCCCATACAAGGCTCCTGCCAAGTACGCGTCATTCTCCAGGTCCACCACGTTGTCGTTGTACCACTCACCTGAAGGCATCAATATGCATATATGAGTGCACTTTTCTCAAAGAACAGTAAATATCTATTGTAGCTTCGTTCATAAATGCAAGTACTCGATCAAGTAATTAGAAATAAATACGTGTATTATTATACCTAACAGTATTGGAATCTCCTTGTGGGGCTTGGGAAACGGATAACCTTTGGACCCCTGTCGTGGGCGAATAACAAGAGCCCCGTAGATCGTTGCGCGAAGGGCAGAGGCATGGGAATGCCACCACAACGTGCCCTCTTGTCCTGTGACGTTGAATTTGTACGTGTAACTATTTCCGGGCAGTATGGGACACTGAGTTATCATGTCCACGCCGTCTTGCCAATTGGTCAGTCGCTGTTGAACGCCGTGCCTTCATGATTCATAGAACAAGTTTAGTGTTCGCTTGCAACACATATATTTCTTAATTACCAGTACTAAATCTCGTATGATGTATACCAGTGGATGGTTATGTTGTATGGCGATTCGTTGATGACATCAACGATCAGGGTATCTCCTTCGTTGACGTATATCGTCGGTCCTGGAAGTTGACGGTTGACTCCGGTGATCGTGGTGCTGTTGCACAGACGTTGCACTTGAAAGTTTCCAACCTGAGGAAGATTGAGGAAGTCTTAAGCCACACTAAAACCGGAACTAAGATGCAGTTTGAGATAGATAGAAAAGCTTTTTTTTTTTTTTTTTGCGAAGAACCAGAGGTGGGCGGATAAGATAATTACATGGAAGGTATGCTTCACGACTGCTGCTTCCGCCCTGTGATCGCATGAAGCAAGAAGAGCAACCAGCACTAGAACCATCAGCCACGACCGCGCCATGGCCAAGCAACTTGGAATAAAAGAACTGATGGTGCAACAAGTTAGAACCAACAAATTTGTATAAAAGCTGGAGAAGATGCTTTTTTCGCTGCTGTTGGAGATGACTATGCTTTGTGTGGATAGCTGTGAATTCGATGGACCATACGCTGCCATAGCAGGGCTCTATATATAGCAACCTTTTGGCGATGCAATGTCTGTGCCTTTCATGCATGCTTCGTAGCCAATACGTGTAACGCCGTTTCGGCGTGGACTTTGTTTTTTCCTCTCTTTTTTGTTATACGTAGCCGCGTCGAGCCATTTGAGGACCTGTTCCTTCATTTGCGGCCTTGTGTGAATGTATGATTTTTTGGACGGTGTCAACTTCCGTCTTGTTTTAATTGGTCAACCGTATGTCCGTATTGTTAGTGTATATTCAAATACAACTATTTTTCTCAATATCGTTCTAATAGTCGATCAGATTATTAATCATCCAATTTTTTTTACTTATATAAATACTCATGAGAAACTTTGTGCCTGCCTTTCCAAAATCTGAAATCATCCATTGCAATTTGACTGAGTGATCGTGTTATCAAGCTACGAGACCAAAGGAAACAAAGTCAGCTCCTTGTGATTTATATATGTTGTCAAAGTGGGATCGGCAAAATCTATCTTAAAAGTTTAATAACGTGAGTTATATATTGATATAACTAATTAAGATATAGGAAATAAATTCTTAACGTAACCAAACTGACACGGCATGAATAGTTAATGACCTAAATTTTTAATACGACTTGATCGAAGTTTTAAATTTGATCAGATTCTCAAAAACTTAATTATCGATAAAAGATTCATTTTTATATTTTACATTCTTAATAAAAATTTCTTTTAAATTTATTGTCTTAAATCCATCCTTGGTCTTTTTAGTATTTTTCTAAACAACTGAGTAGCTACAAGGATAATTATAAATAAACCTAATGGATTGATAGTGCTGAATGTTCTCTGGGATGACCAATAAGAAAGTTCTTTCCAGTGAGAAAGGTATGCATTCCTTTTTTGCATTTTTTCATATAAATCTAGTGAAAAGGTAGCCATTATTTCTAGAAAAAAGTTACTGTAGATTAATGTTTTGTTTTACATATTTAATTGATTCATTTAGAAATATTAAGTCAAACGTATTAATTACTTTTTTACATATAATCGGTGTGAAAGGAAGATGGTAGACAAAATATCCTTTCCATATACATGTGAATATATATATATACATATATATATATATATATATATATACTTAGATGCATACAGGTGCAAACACTTCATCTGAGGCATTAGATTAAAACTATTTTAATTATAATGCTTGAGATCATCATCTGTTCAACACAAACTATGTCGTCGATCGTAGTCAACAGTCGCCGTCTCTTCTTTCCCTTTGACCGTCGACCACCGTCGACGTCTCCTCTTTCCCCTTCAACCGCCAACCACCGACACGTCTCCTCTTTCCTCTTCTCTCCTCTCTCTTTCCTCTAGTCGGAGTCTCCCTCTTTCCCCTTCGACGTCGGGTTCCCTAGGCTACGCGGCGAGGGCGCGACGTCGATTGCCAACCTCAGCGTCAGACAATTGCTTCTCGTCGCTCACAAGGAGAATCGCTCGATCATGATAATCTCGAACCGAACCGCTCGATCATCCTCTACCGGCTGAAACGCACGAATCCCAGCCGTCGAAGCAAAATGAGAGACATCCAAGGGCTGTGAGTAGATGATGACACCTGTATGCTCCTATGGTGTTGAATTTTGACAATTTGCGATCACCTTTTCTTGCTGCCATGGGATCAGTGTGGTGAATTCCACACTGACGTGTAACATGACGCACCTGCAAAGACAATTTGAAATATTATACTAGTTCTGAGCTCACAACATCCACGCAAAATTTAATGGAGCAGACTTTGGAGCTTTCAGCTTTGGAATCGATTAACATATATATATATATATATATATATATATATATATATATATATATATTGAACGTTGAAAGTTTTCAAGACAAAAGGTATTAATCATATGATAAACTATTGAGGACGATAAAACGACTGACTTGATTTCGTTGTGTAAACCTTTACGTCTCCCTAAAAGGTGGTGTGGATTCTGTGGAATTCACAATGATATGCTCTATCCCAAGGAACTTTATAATTTTCACCTGCGACGAAGGGGGTGTGACTGTGGACTTCACAAAACATATGATATGTCCCCAAGGAATTGTATAATTACCTGGAAAACACATTTGGAAAAGCAGTAAGCGTTCTGTCGTTCCATGATTATTTTACTCTATCCAAAAAATTTATCATCTGTGTTTATTTTCCATTCATGATGGAAACAATCTGGGATTGCTTTACATGTTTGGCTTCTTCGTTCTTATCATCCACCGTCAACCATGCAACTAATGCACTAGCTCAACCTTTACACGGTAATGGATATGTGAAGCAAACTTTGCTACCAATATAAAGCTAATGCACATAATTTTTTGGTTGGACTCTGATATTTATTTATTTATTTATTTATTTAACAATATACGCTAGAGAATATGTGGCATCCATGTACGTATATATATGGAGAACATTTTTTACTTTCTTCGTAACAGTAAACCCATTAATGATTACGTGAATTTAAGGTGTATGCCTTTCTTTTTCATGTGGCGTTGAACAGTAGACCGATTTTTTTTCAAATAGTAGAATATTTTTTTTATTCAATCATCTCTTCATGACGTCTTCTCCAAGAATTCAGTAAAACCCACCTCTTTTCTTCAAGTTCAAGTGCTCGATCATATATATAGCGACCGTGAAAAAAAATCAAAACCGAGTGAACATAATATATATATATATATATATATATAATATGACATGCGACTATAAAAAAAATCAAAACCGAGTGAACAGCTGTGTATTGTTAGTCCATTGCTTCATGGATTCAAACATGATAATATAAATATTGTCAACTTTTCCTTTGACGTCCGAGAAGAATGGAAGAATCCATGCAATTTGGCAAATCAAATCGCCTCGGTGAAACGCCGTCGGACGTTGGCTTCGTCAGCGTCCCCTATAAATTATAAACAGGGGGCGATGACAGTTGTTTCGCATCTATGAAGGTGACGATGATTTTGATGGGATTTTGAAAGGGTCAAATAGTTTTAAAGTGTTAGTAGTACGCCAAAATAACAAATGTTAGGAAAAAAATTTTATGGTGCAATAAATAATCTATTTATTAATTCAAGATATTTAACATTTGATTACAAAATAACGTATTTATTTTATAGTGTCCTGAAGTATTGTTGTTTTTGGACCCAATCCAATTAATCAGATTGGGTTATTGGATGGAGTTTGGATGGAGTTGGATCGGGCCAGAGTTATTGGATTACTAGATTATTTTTTTTCGTTTTCTTTCTAATATTTAATATTGAAATATATTCTTTTAATTAAAACTAATAATCGTGTTTTCTTCATCGTCCAAATGGTTTTCACAGATAAAACTTTTTTTTATTAATATACTTTAACTTTGAAGTAGTGTAAAATTTAAATTAGACGAAAATGGTTCAATTTTTAAAACGAACTAAAATAAATTGTCGGATCATTAAATTAATTAATTAATTAAATTGGATCATTAAATTAATTAATTCTGAGTAAATAACACGTAGTTAGACAATGTGAAACTCTCAGAAATTGAACTAGATTGATCGTTGGTGAACTCATGGATTCCATATTTCTAAACCTGTGGGCCTTCTTTTGGTAATATATCATAGTGATATCACACCTAATATACTGTGAATATTGAAAACATATCCTCCAAGAAATTCCTACATTAATTAATGTCAAGCACCATTACTGGCATCTTACCTGCCCCGGATAAAGATAACAATTCATATACTTAACATAACGTCATCCTGAGGGGGAAAAAAGATCTAAGGCTTAGTCAAAGTTATAAATATTTCGGTGATGAAAGTTAGTATTACTTATAATGAATGTCCAAACAATATTAGTGACGGATTGTAATTAGTATCTTACACTCAATAAAGATATGTCCAGAGTTAACTACGACGATTTCGTCAGTATTTTCCACTTACCGATATGTATCCATCGGAAATTTCAACATTCCTAACTAGTATCTTACAATACTGAATAAAGATATGTCCAGAGTTATCGTCATCTCCTATTAATAAATTTCTGAAGTTCTCTACAGGATGGGAGATGTCAGCCCAGGAATTAACTGGGACAACAGCAGTTGATCTTAAACTATGTATATAATGAGGCAGTAAAAGACTGATTTCCTAGCTGTTTGTGAAGTGAAAGAGCTTTGAAAAGAAATAGGATGTCATAGTGAAAAGTATTTTTGAGTCCGATACTATCTCTCAATTAATATTTCTTTTAAGATATAGTACAACTTGATTAATTGTTTGTAAATAGTTTCATATTCAATTATTTAAGTTTAATACTATTCAACTTGTTATATTATTTTATCCCACTTGCCTGCTCCATTGTCAAGCATGTCCTGCCACCTATGGTCACTGTCGACATAAGAAAGAAAAATGATGGACAACATGGAAAAGAAAAGAAATGTTAGATATCGATGATGCATTGAGAATCTAATATTTTGGAAACTTTTTATATTTTGTTGATTTATTTTATCCATCATATATTGGTGAAACTAGTAATATTGAGCATGGGTATTGTTCAATGTCAAATATTGTAAAGTTGCTCAACCTGAGAACAAAAGTTGTTGCGTGCTGTGTATCTTCTGTTCCCAAAGCAAGTTTCTCATACATCTAGCACCTAAACCAGCTGTTGATCCGTGGCATGCTACCTAGCTACAAAAAAATATGTCGCTTCGATCAATCTCATATTTGAATTCCTTTTTCTTGTCCTCAGCCCAGCCTTCCATTTTTGGAAAATGAACTTACAATTATTATGCATCTAAAAAATAAAGATCTACTTCACCATCTTAATTTTTTTTTGTCGCCTAATTGATATGAGACTCCCAATCATATTTTTTATATTTACATGAATTCAAATTCAAAGAGTTTTGCTTAAAAAGTCGCCTGCCACTCCACATGATTTATTTATTTTTTAAATCCCTGATATTTTTAACTTTTTTTTATGCATAATTCAACGCATGTGATTTCCTTAGGATTGACTTAAAATGAACAAGTATAAAACATTTTTAGTCGTATTCGAATGATGCAATTGACCCTGGAAATTGGAACGGCGAAAACATATTCTTCAAACATCAAAATAAGTTGCCGATCGCGACGGCACGTGAAGACAAACACTTTGGTCGCAAGTCTCTTGTAGTTGTAAGCGCGTCTTGGAGGTACCCGAAGGAACCACAATTGCATTGTGTTTATACAAGCTTCCACTTTTGTGGGAATCTACTACTTTTGTCAGAAATTAAGAAGAAGCTGCAAAGAATTTAAAAAAGATTCCCTAGCACTTTGGGTAATCCTGAGGTGGAGGAGGGAGAGTGGAGTCTGGCGTGCCCCCGTCTTCTACTTGGAAGGCCATGACCATCCCTTTGGGCACATGCGCATCAAGATGGCAGTGCATTAACCAGATGCCGGGATTGTTGGCCACGAACCTGATGGCCGCCCACCCGCCGGACGGCACCGCGATGGTGCTCCGGACCTGCGGGTTGACCAAGTTGTAGCGATTCACGGACGTGGCCGGGTCGTAGTTGCCGAATTCCTGCGCGAGAACGTAGAAGTCGAACCCGTGGAGATGCATCGGGTGCCCCTCGCGCCCGTTCAGCGACGTGTCCTGCAGCACCAACTCCACCGTCGCGTTGTACTTGAGCTTCTTCAACTTCGTTGCCTTTTCCGTGGGGAACAGCTCGTAGTTCTCGAGGTTGTCCAGGATCGTGTAGTCGAACGCCAAGGGAGGGCGGTCGGGGAAGTCGGTGGTGTACACGCCCTCGACGCCGTCGTGGTAGGCCTGCAGGAGCGACATCTTCGTGGGGTACACGAACGAGATGTTGTTCATGCTCGCGGCGATCGCCTGGATGGGCGACGTCCGGTTGCACTTCGTCTGGTCCGGCAAGCAAGGGGAGCTGCCCATGCTTAGTGTGATGAACATGTGCTCGTCCACGTTGAGGGGGACGGTCGGACACCCAGGCCGGAGAAGACCCGTGATGTTGCTGTAGAAATGGTGGGCCACCGACGTATCGAAGTACCATGGCAGCATCGGCAAGACGGGAAGCGCCGACTGCGACACTTGGCTGGTCTTGTACTCGACGATGCCGGTGGTGGTGGTCTGGTCAAGGATGGACAGCGAAGGCGGTTCAGGGTAGTTACTGATGTAAACGTGTGCGGCCATGTAGTACCGATCGGGAGGTGCGTTGGCGACCATGAGCGCGTCGAGGCTCTGGCCGGGGGCGAGCACCAGTATGTCACTGTAGAACGGCGTCGTGTACTCGGCGTCGACGTTCACAACGGTGAAGGTGTGGCCGGCGATCCGGAAAAACATATGACTGTTCACAGCTGCGTTGACAACCCGAAGCATGTACGTCTTCCCCTGTTCCACTCTAATCTTAAAGGTGTCTGCACAGAAGTGATCCAAACAAGCCTCACCATTGGAACCTGTTCTCAACAATTTTGCTGTGCAATTAAGAGGTTCTTTAATTTGATCAAATGTTCAGTTCACATACCTTCTTTAGAACAAGGAAGAAGATCACCGGGCCTGCCATTGATGGTGTACGAGTTAGACTGACCATACAGTGCTCCAGCCAGGTACGACTCCTCCTCAAGCTCCACCACGTTGGCGTTGTACCACTCGCCTGAACCCATCAGTATAAACTATAAATATAAAAGGCATGTTTGATTCGCAGCAGAGCAGAGAGTAAATATTAAATATCATGTACCTAGCAAAATCGGTATCTCCTCGTGGGGCTTGGGAAATGGATACCCTTCGTCGCCATGTCGCGGCCTAATAATAATGGCACCGTAAACGGTGGCGCGGAGGGAAGAGGCGTGCGCGTGCCAAAAGAGCGTGCCCTCTTGCCCCGTGATGTTGAACTTGTACGTGTAACTGTTTCCGGGCTTTATGGGGCACTGAGTTATCATCTCAACACCGTCGTGCCAGTTGCTCAGCCGCTGGCGTATGCCGTGCCTTGGTATATAAGAAAAAAGAAAGGCAATGGTGTGAGTATTTCTCATACTGTTCCAACTTGAATCGATCAAAGAAAAGAGCAGTCAACTTGTTAGCTACCAGTGGATGGTGATGTTGTAGGGAGACCGATTGTTGACATCGACGATCACTGTGTCCCCTTCGTTGGCGTACACCGTCGGCCCCGGCAGCTGGCCGTTTACTCCGGTGATCGTGGTGTTTTTGCACAGACGGTATACTTGAAAGTTGGAGACCTGAAAAAAAATTCAGTACAAAGTCTCACCAAACTGCTAGCCATGAGAAGAATTGAGGTTACCACATATCACAGAGATGAGAGATCGATAGTTACATTGAACGTGTGCTTCACCACTGCAGCACGAACCCCATGATTGCACAAGGCAATCAGAGAAACCATTACAACCATTAAGCACCACCTCCCCATGGCCAAGTTAAGAAACTTAGCTTGGAACCCAACAGGAGATGGAGGAGGGGGGATCAGTTGCAGCTATGGCGATTACTGAGCTGGTTCACTGCAGTGTCTTTATATGCTACCACATTAACGTTATATGGGGCAAGTTGCCGGCAAGCGTAGACGGGGGTAGGTGTGGGCTTTGCTTGTGGGGCACCGTTTCATATGCGATGCATCCCACAGACATTGATTTGTCAATAACTAGTCGATCTCCGTTTTCTTAGTTGGTCACCCCAATTTGATGTTTGTATGTTTCCCAGCTCGTAAACTATATAATATGATTGGAGATGGGAAATATTTTTTACAAGATCACTAAAATTTTTAATTCCAAGCACTTTTACGTTCACATGCTAGAATTTATAAGTTTTTATATTTCTGTAAACTCAACTCTTTTGTCTAAAGCCAATTTGTCAATTATCTATGTTTTCTACAGCGTCCGGGATCGCATTAATTATTCGAGTTCACGTCTTTCTCAATTGACATGAAACTATCTATTGAATTTTGACCGAGATATCATCTATGGGTTCCTTGGGCGTAGTGTGATCATGATCAGTCAGCTCCTTGATTTGTATACTATATCTTACGCTATTTGTTTAGTGGCTTACAGCTAAACCTTGATATGTTTTAGCTTATTATTTCAGAATACAGAT
This sequence comes from Pontederia crassipes, assembly GCA_030549335.1. NCBI lineage: Eukaryota > Viridiplantae > Streptophyta > Magnoliopsida > Commelinales > Pontederiaceae > Pontederia > Pontederia crassipes. The sequence continues at coordinate 45,005,200 of CM060195.1, forward strand.
GAAATATACAACTTGAGAACATGAACGCCGAAGAAATTGCGTCCTTAGAAATGTCAATGAAAATGAGTGCAAATCTAAATAAAAAGTATTCATGATACATGATCTATATTTAATGAGTGGCACTGTTTCACAAGGTCAAGTAAATGATATCATTCAAGTATATAAATCAAAGTTATGATTAAATTACAAGTTAATATGATGTGTATATAATATATATATATGTATATGTCCAACTTTGAATATACACTCTAGTCAACTTGGGTGAGAAATAGATATGTCATCTTTTAGATTAACGCGATATTAAAATGTCCATCGTCCGATTGGTTGACCATGACTGTTTCAGGAGTTGGGTTTCGCAAAAAAGGTTGCATAAACAGATCATACATGGGTCCGAATTTAATTTTTCAAATAATAAATTTAATCATAACTTATTTTAATATTTTTTTAATATATTAAATTAATCAGATATTTATTCATAACGCTGAAAGGGTCCCGACTCCCGATTTGGTGGAAAATTTGGTTCCTCTAACATAAAAAAAATAATTGCGTGATCCGTTTAAACTATTATACGTGTAATTTACTCAAAAATTATTATAAAACTCTAGGATCATAATTGCGATCGGCTTTTATAAATTCGCGGTTTTTAACGTCAACGTTCGATTAAATCGGGGTCCACTTGGAGGCTTTCCGACCAGAGAATTGATTGATTTATATACCGAAATTTTGACTACGAACCAAATGAGTACAAATATTATTGTTCAAAAAATAAATTATGATTACTAAGTTTTGGCAAGTCTCTTACGCGTATTCTCAATTATAGATATTAATAATTAGGGTGTCCTTAATGTCACTTCACATTTTCTATTTTATCCTCTTACTTTCAATAATATTCTCTCCCTCCACTTCTCTTATAGCATCTTTTCATTTTCCACTTTTCACTAAACTTATTTAAATTAATTAATATTCTAATTATCTTTTCTTTCTCTATTTCCTCTCTTTTCTGATAAGTGTTTTTATTTTTTTATGATAAAAATATAATACTTATATAATATGAGATATGATACGCATAAATTTAATTAATATGTAAAACTAAGATTGCATCAAATATGTAAAGTATTAGAAAAGATATATGAAATAAAATAAAAATAAAAAATAGTGTAAGTGAAAATAAAGTACTACATAAAAAAATTAAGGGAAAAAATATCATATAATATAAAGGGAACACATATTAATTTAATTTAATATTGTAATATATATATATTAGTTTTGGAAAAATATAAGATAAAATATTGTAAAAATGTCACATACTTATTAAATAATCAAAATATACAATTATTTTTAATTTTTTTGTAGTACTTTATTTTCACTTACGATATTTTTAATTTCCATTTTATTTCATATATCTTTTCTAATACTTTACATATTTGATGTAATTTTAGTTTTACATATTAATTAAATTTATATGTGTATCATATCTCATATTATATAAGGATCATATTTTTATCATAAAAAAATAAAAGCACTAATCAAAAGAGAGAAAGTGGAGAAAGGAAAGATAATTAGAATATTTATTAATTTAAATAAGTTTGGTGAAAATTGGAAGATATATGGGAGAAGTGAAGGAAGAGAATATTAATAAAAGTAAGAGGATAAAATGGAAAATATGGAGTGGCATTAAGGATTAGAGGAGTGGCATTAAGGGCACCCTAATAATTAATATTTACTCGCCGAAAAAATAATATATAATAATGAACATTTTTTATAATTAAACCTATGTCTTTATTTAGGTGTGTACACGTATGCTTAAAATCTCTCCTCTCTCTCTCTCTCTCTCTCTCTCTCTCTCTCTCTCTCTCTCTCTCTCTCTATATATATATATATATATATATATATATATATATATACCCTCATTTGGGTGTTTGATGATGCATGCACAAACAAAGACAATACTTTAAATTAGAAAACTTACATATTGAATTATAAATGAAAGATAATGAGTGCGTGTGTGAATATATATATGAGGTTCCAATTAGTCGTTCCACATTAAATTATCATTTCATGATTACTTAACCTTAATTAAACAAAAGCTTTTTCCAGGGTTGTTGGATCTAATGCATGCACTTTGATAGATACGCCCCGTTGAATTGGTCGGCATGGACGGACGCATGCATGCTCTAGTGTCTAAAACAAGCAAATGATCTTTATATAGACACACCACTCTACTCGGTTGTTGGAGGATTCAAAAGCATATGAACTTTTTTTTGTGGATGTCATGCGTATCATTAATTCTTTTTTGTTGTATTATTTTTTTTTGCCGTGTCGCATTAATTATATTGAACAGCCCACTCTTGTGATTTTGAAATGGTAAAAGGTCGGAGACATGCACGACTTTTTCAACAATTCAGTTCAAGCCCCACGACTCTTTCTTTAAGCTCAAGGCATGAGGATATATATGCAAAATTAGTTACCTAATTAGTTCACACCTTGCGTATCTACCAAGGTTGCCAATTGGTCCTGAAATTATATGTCTTTTATTTATGTTACAGCTAGCAATATAAGTTTGAAATACGACTTCAAAGCCGTGAGGAGAACTAGGTCGACAGTAATTACTTACTTGTGATAGAAGCATAATTTTGCATGAACAGACAATACACATAGGGAATCCAAGATCCATAGTGCAAATATTTGGAAAATTGGAACATCATGGCACTTTTGAATGTTTTGAAGTTGGACACATCTATATATAGAAAAAGCAAATTAAGCCGTGGACTTCATCTATATATAAAACATAATTTTGCATGAATAGACATAATACACATAGGGAATCCGAGATCCATAATGCTTGCGGGTACTCAACTCTAAAAGATGGGCTTTAAGTTTACCATGTAACTTTAAACCACTAACCTCATGTCAAGGACAGCAGCTTATGACAAATATTTGGAAAATTGGAACATCGTGGGCACTTTTGAATATTTTGAAGTTAGACACATCTATAAGAAAGAAAATTAAGCCGTGGACTTCATTGCAAATAGTAATATATTAATCTCTTCTTCTATTGATGTATTTTGGCAGGAGGTGCTTCCTCACGGCATCATATTTTTTTTTGCATCAAGATACTTTTAATTATTGCATCGATGATCGGGTGATTTTTTTTCTAAAAACAATGTTTACCAAGTTACTTGAACTAGTAACTTTTCTATATGCATCCATCGGTTATAATTGTATACACACTCTTTGAACTCTCAAATTGGTCAGAGAGTTTAAAGGACAAATAATTTATACCATTGCATCAAAATGAACATTATATACAGGATGCAATTATAATTGCATGGACAAAATCCATATATACATATATAGTTGGGCAAATCTCAACCTCTAGTGGATCAGGATCTTGGCTTCGTCAACTACCCCGAAACCAGGGGCGGGGAGAGAGAGAGAGAGAGAGAGAGAGAGTCGTCTAACATATCATTATCAAGCATGACATAGAAATCACGACAGTGATAGCTAAAGCTAATCGTTGGAGTTTAATTGGGTGAAGCAATATTTTAATCACGTTTTGATTTGGGTCGTAGCTCTTCATCCAATCGATTGATAGCATGTTGCCCAACACAGACTTCAGAATCAAATCTTTCAAAGCGTCGTTATCAAATGTAGAAACGCTTGACGCTTATTAGTTTTTTCTTTTTCTTTTTTTTTATATATGAACTATTATATATAACCTTCTAAGTGTTTACAAGAAAACGAGTATAGTAAAACCGGCACTGCACATTTTCTAAATCAAATTTAATTATTAATGATTTTAGAATTGAGTTAAAACCTTTCAACTAAATATATTAATAATTTAATTTAAAAGTATATAATGTAATATATATATATATATTCCTACAGTAGTACATTCAGCAACCTCAAACGTACACTTGATCAATATATAAAACAAGATGAACACGTCAGAACCAATTTATTACATCATAATAATAATAATAATAATAATAATAATAATAATAATAATAATAATAATAATAATAATAATAATAATAATAATAATAATATCACGCTTCACATACTTTGCGACATGAGATAGCGAACATGCCAAGTAATTAATTAATTGTTTTCTAGCTTCAACGGGATAATTCAACGCCTACATGTTACTTTAAATTGACGCAACAAAAAGCAACTTCCTCTCAATTTTATATATCTTTTCATTAATTGACTAAAAAAAACTTTTGGCTTCATTTGCTGCATAATTTTTTTTTATTTTTGAAGAAAATCATGACGGTCTGAGCAGGTGTCTAAGTTAGATGAATTAGCGAATAGTAGCCTATTATAAAGTCTTCTTTTTATAAACAATTTTATAAGTTAGATCAATTTTATAGTCTTCAAATTGATGATTTTAAAGGGATTAAAATTAATTATCTCTATTCTACTCTTATGTTTTGAAATCAAACAAAACAAGTAACTTTTTCCTAAGAATAATAAAATTATTTATTAAACTTAACATTTCCTAACGCATATATTATATTTTATATCCAAATAAAAAATAAATTGAATTGACCCAACCTATCCATTAATTTATATTCAAACATAAAAAACTTTACCTTTTTCATCCTTTTAGCAAACAAAGCTTTAATCCACCCTTTTAGTAAACAAAGCCTTAATCCTTTTGAATCTAGGTTACTCAATTTTTTTTCCTTTTCTTTTTAAGTCAGTCACCATTTGAACCTTTGCCTTTTCATCCTGTCAAACATAATTATTTATTTCTCTGCCTAAGTCAGATGTGCACTCCGATGCAATACCTGTTACAATTTCAAAGAAAAAATGGTACTATAAATTAATTTGTAAACCCTTGCAGACTTTAATGTCGACTAGATGTCGCATGGTATCTGACATCGTCCACACTATGACAGATAGATGGGGGCATTTAGCTACAAGTGTGTCAAAAAAATTATAAATAATTTGAAAATTTTTCTTCTTGATAAATTAATAATTACATTATTTATTTATAAGTCGAAAAAAATTAGAGGACTCCAACTTAATTATTCAGTTGAAGGAAAAAAACTGATCAATTTACCTTCAGAATATACATCATTTTTCTTTACATCTTTTCTCCATTGTAATATTAAAAACCTTTTTTATTATTTTACTAAAATAATAATTTATAATTTTTTTATTATCAAATATTAAGTAATTATTTTTAAAAATAATTTTAACTATTAAATTATTTATCAATTATTCTATATCAACGAAGTCAAATTGACCCTAACAATGGCAATAATCATTATATGAACTTGAACTCAAAATTTGCATAAGTTCATTTAACTTAAAGCTTCTTAGGTTAGTGAGTGAAGCACAATTGATAGGGTTTTGCTCCTTAATAAAGCTAACAACAATGCATTAAGATTTATGTTGGATTTTTTACCTTAGAAACTTTCACATCCAACATAACTATCATTAATGGTTTTTAATATTAACTTAGCAATTCTTTATTCTAAAGTCTAAAAAAATTACAACAAATGAAGACCTCAAAAAGTGGGAAAAAATTACACCTTTTATATGGGTTTTTTATATTCATCAATAAAAAATGATTGGCCTACCTACTAATCCCAAAAATCATAATTGTTGACTTATGGATGGTTTGGATCAATACATATTAAAGGAAAGAAAAATCAACCTTGTCTCACCGAAAAAGAAACTCAACCATGGACATCATGATATTGCCCCGACTTAAGGATGGTTTGGATCAATACATGTTAAAGGAAAAAAAAATCAACCCTGTCTCACCGAAAAAAAAAACTCAACCCTGGACATCATGATATTGCCCCAACTAGTACGAGGTGTAGGATCTCAAATATATTTTAGCATCCTAGAAAAGAATTATCTTGGATTAATCCAATTTTGCTTGGCCGTATTAAATAAGTAATCTTTCTCTCAAAATTAACGGTACCATTGAATCATTGGACAATGGTGGATGTTCAATCATCAGAATGCTCATAAAGAACACTAAAGGAGGGAAATATACATATAGGTACATAGAGTTGATTCTAGACGTTTGATTTAAATCAATGATTTATTTTAACCAAAACAAACTAGGCATGATAGATCGAACGAGAGCCATTGGGAAACTCGTGCTTGTTGAGATATGCTCAAGATCTCCATTGATGGGGGTCAACATTAAAAGTATTAAATTTCCACATGGGCGAATCACTAGATCCCTTTCATTCTCCTACAAGTTCCTCTCCAAAATCGGAAACAAAGGCTCTCTTTACATCATCTCCCTCCCACCTCTCCTTTTCAATAGGTGAAATAGACAAAATGTGGTCAAGAATCAACACCCCACAACTAATGTTCCTCCTTAAATATCGAAACAACGACTACACAGAATACATTGAGGCCTCCACCAATGAAGTGTTTATTCACCTAGAGGACATCACCTAACACTCAAGTTATCTACATAAGTGCCTCATCAGTTGTTTCATGGACGATATCAATAGAAAATCTAAAAATAGAACTGATTGTTCTTTGGAAAACTACCTCACCAATGTGCATCACGAAGATGGGTAACACTTATTATTTAAATTTGAAGATGATCTGGAGCGATTTTTTGTCCTCGCCAAGGGTCCGTGAAATATTGCTAAAGAACTTTTACATCTCTCTCAAAAGAAAAAACTTAATTCCACCCTTTCGATGATCGCTCCTTGGAATGGCTGCAACTTCCAAGACGAGCACATGAGTAAAGGGGAAAACTCAAATATGCTAGGATTGTGTAGAGTTAGATCTTGCCGCCCAGTAAAGTAGGTACTTGAATTAAATTACCAATAAAAATCCACTTTTCTGAGAAATCACATACAAGAATTTTCCTTTCTTCTACTTCAACTATGGTAAAATTGGTCACAATCTAGATCCAATGAGACTAGGATACAAGATTTAATGCCATCTAGAGAGGACGGGTTGTTGCTATATGGGACATGGTTTTGATCACAAATGTCACGACGTCAAATCCCCCCATGGCAACTTGGATGTAGTGTGATGGCTCCCACCACTCAAGGAAATGGTCCCGTTCCTTATGGAAGCCCAAGCACATAGCTCTCGATGCCTTAGTGGTGTCTCAATGATTAATTCCAAACTTGGAAATGTTGTGATCCTTAATGAACACCTTTATGGATATTACCGCAATGTCTTAATCATGTAACAAATGCTTTCTAACTCCAATTTGTCTCGTGTGCATTGTGTGCTCGCCACGAACAAGGCCCCATGATGCAGACATGTGTTACCAAGCATGTAGTACCAATAGATAGTTTGATGCCTCACATGCTCATTACAAACAAGGCACTAGTGACACAATCATGTGTTACCAAGAACGTGGAACCTAGGATTATCAACCCTATGACATTATCAACCCTATATTCTTTGCTCAACACTATCCCGTTGAATGCACAAAGTCATCTTAACCATGACCATCTAGTAGAGCAAGTTCTTGTACACATCTCTTCTCCCTCATGGGAGTCGTTCGAATTTGAGAAGACAGTTTGCAAAATCAATTTACAACTTTACAAGTATATCTCCTTGTCATTTGTAATCTACAAAATGACAAAGATGGAAATTAATTTGGTAGATGCAAATTTCCCTAGTTATGAAAACTCTCCCATACTATGGATTTGGTTTCACTAGCAAGCATACTAATTGTTCAATTAATAAGGTGATGAATAGATATCATTCCCATAAGGGTGAATAATAAGTATTAATTTATTCTGCTTGTTAAATGAGAAGAAAGAAGAAACTTTGTAATTTGGAATAATTAAGGAAACAAGTAAAAATGAAACAAATAATTAAATCGATGATCATTGGATTTAAAATTATAAAATTGATGCCTAGGGTTTCTCATGATCTATCATGTATTCATTGGATCTACATCACTATCATGTATTCACATCCTTAAGCATGTAATTCATATAATTTATCAATAAAGTTGAATTATCGAATTAAATCAACCAATATCTCCACCTTTCCTATTTTGAGAATAGTAAAAATAATAATTCTTTCCATTTCTAATGTAAATTATTAATTATCAAGATGCATTAAACTGCTATTATGAATTAAGGACTTTTGCTAATCACCTTAATGGATATACAAATGGGTATCTTTTGATTTTTTTTCCAATTATGACATGCATGACATTCAATAATCACAAGCAACTCGAATAAATATATATTTTTTAAAATAATAAATATATTCATTATCATTTAAACTCAAAATTAAGTTTTAAAAAAATCTTCAAACATGTTATTGATTCATCTAAGATAATTTTGAAATAACATTACTTCATAGCATTAAAACACAATATCAAATATAATAATTGATTCAGGAAAAAAATAAAAAGAAAAGAAGGAAAAATTGCTCTTGAACTCTATCACCCACTCGCGAGTTTCTAGGAGACTTTCATTGTAGCACCTTCACAGCTTCATCGCCAATCCTTCAACTCTTCGTTGTGCAGTATAGAGATGCCTTCTCATGATGATCTCCTAGATTTCTTATAGTTGTCTTGTGTTTGCCAAAAAGATCCCGATTTCTAACCGAAATATGATATTTTATCTTCTATTAGTATAAGTCTCGCACGATGTGTGATGAATATAAAAATAAAATTTGTAAGATTATATAAGGGAAACAACTTTTTCAAAAACAAAATATTTTTTAATCTTGTTTATTTTAACGAATTCTAAAATAATATGTGCATATACCAACTTTAGTTATTCATTTTTATAAGTTTAATTTATTTAAGTATATTTATTGACTCCAATTTATGATGTATTTTTACTTATGAAGACCTAGTAAAGTGTTCATATGTATGTACCATTTAGGCATTGTTTCAAAATTCATGGTTAAAATATTTCATAAAAAAGTTTAGAAATATAATTCATTATTTTTAATATATATATTCCATGATATTATATATAATGTGTGAATTTATTTTATTTTTCATTTTCTTTAGATTGATTGAGATTAATTTTTTTATTGTTAGTACAAAAAATGTTAAGACTTAATTGACATGTTTTAACAACATCATGGTTCTTTATGAAATAATGTAATATGTACATGGAGGGAATATGGTAGAAGTTGATAAGATTTTGAAATATTTAAAGAAGTCAATTAACTATTATAATTTATGTAGCATTGTCTTAATCATTTATACATTTGAAGGAGCAATATAACAGAAAAAAATGAAATAAAATAATGCATCAAAGAAGAAATAAGAATATCAATAATAACATAGGTATCGTGGATTGAATGAATATTCACATTCACAGTATAAAAGGAGACTAAAATCATTTTATGAAAAATATGAATGTATAAAAAATACAATTGCATATCATAAGTACATGGAGTGCATGCAAAATCCAAATCTTACGTAACTTTTGACATTATTTGAATGGTTATGCATGATCTACCACATTATAATTACTTCCCACAATTAATATTTTATAATATATGCTTTCAAACATGTTTAATCTACATATATATATGTGTGTGTGCATGTGTATATATATATATAATTATGAGGATTCAATGATAATTTTGTGAATAATTTATATTGCTTCTTTGCTCAGCATTTCTATTTATCTTTTTTTGGATTTTTTTAAAATTTTCACATTTCATTTTTTAAAGAATATTATAAATGGCACGTATTAATTGCACATCTCATTTTTCTAAGAATGTTATAAATGACATGTTTTAAGAATATTTAAATGGCCACATTGTTATAAATGAAAATTTTTGACATTTATGTCTATAACATTTTTCATACAAAAAAGAGTAATTCCAAGGATTCATCAAACATTGTCATTAGAATATCTCTATCTTTTTTAAATCTGTTAGTTTTTACATTTAAACAAATAATTCCGATGATTCATCAAAGATTGTCTATAATACCTCTTTTTTTTTAAATAATAGTCAATTATTTAACAAACCATCAACTCTTTTTTTTATTTTGAAATAACTTCTTAGATCACTTTTTCGCACAAAAGGAAACGTATGATATAAATTGCACATTTTAAGAATATTATAAATGGGCAAAAAAAGAATAATTATAAGGATTCATCAAAGATTGTCATTACAATATCTCTATCTTTTTTAAATCTATTATTTTTTACATGCAAACAAATAATTCCAATGATTCATAAAAAAATTTCTAATACTTTATTTTTAAAATAATAGTCAATTATTTAACAAAACATCATATTTTTTTAAAAAAATTAAAATAACTTCTTAGACCACTTTTTTACACAAAAGGAAATGTATGACATGAATGACACCATTTTCAGTTATGCAGACTTAATAATTGCCATATGTTATATCAACCAATTATTGATTACTCACCATTTAAAATTTTTCAGTTATGCATCTTTGTATTTCCTCACCATTCCAGAAGCTATTTAAGAATACTTTCTTTTCTCACTTCCTTTCACACATCTCCCTTTTCTTTTTTAGTGAGATTTACAAAAGAGTACACTTCTTAGTGAGATTAGCAATGCAAGAGATGATTGATTAATTGTGGTTCAAATTTGTAGAATTTGTGAAGCCATCAATTTGAAGAAAAATGGAGAGCTAATTAGTTTGGACATGCTCTTAATTGATGAAAAGTCCATATCCTATCCATTTAAATCTTTCCTCTCAACCTAATTTGTTTTCATTGATTAATAATTTATGCTTATTATTTTTTGTGATTTCCTTTTCTTGTAGAAAAACTTGATGCATGCTTCAGTTCGAAAAAAATTGGTTCCCTGATTTAGGCATCTATTGATGGAAGATGCCATTTTTTCGATTAAGAAATTTAAAGTTGTTCCAAGTTTAGCTGAATCTCGGTCAATTGAGAATGAACAAAGGTCTTCTTTTCGCCCAATACATCAGTCAAGAAATTAGAAGAAATCAATGCATACATTCTCATCGATAGTTTCAATTTCTTAAATAGTGTCAATAATAATAGGATATTGTCAGGTTTTCTTTTTTTTTTCCTACTTCAAACATTTATAATTTTCTGTTATTTCTTTTTTGCTCCAATAATTTTTTTCCTAATATTCTTCTGCTTCTAACATTTTGTTGTAGACATTTTTGGATGCCTATCAGAATTTTCAGCAATTGAAATTATTGGGATGGTCCATAAAAAAGAGACATCGAAGTTGTGACAAATTAGTAAGTAAATATTATATTTTTATTACCAACATTATCCAAATATTTTTTACATTCAAAATATTTCAAATTTATTATATTCTTTTAATACTTTTCATTAGTTTTTCCAATTCTTTTTTCCACCTCATTTGATTCATAAAATCATTTGTGATAGTTACCTCTGAATTAGTGAAAACATTTCGAGGCAATATAATAAATTCCTTTCTTGATTTTAATATTTAACTATTATTTTAAAAAAAAGGCATGTCTCATAATTTGATATTTGCCCCTTTCAGGTGAAGTGACATTATCTTCTACTACTACTTCGAAGATATATGTCAATTTGAAAATTGATTATATAAAATCTTTGCTCGAATTTTTTTCTAAAACTTCAATTGCAATTGAAGTTATTGAAGCTAAATGCTCCAATAACCTACCACTTGAAGAAGAGATATTTTTGAATCGAATGTCCATCAAAGAACCGTTTGATTTAAATTAGACTAGCGAATGAACATTTGTATTTGGACGTATAACTCTCACAAAGAATTTTTTCATCCTCTCCTATTAGGAAAGGATTTTTTCCCAACGAGATTTTCTTTCGCACCTATGTGGAGGAGGGTTTCCTTGGATGAAAAATAAGAATAAAAAATTATTTAAAAATATAGTGCACACATATGATGCTGAGAGATGAGCTAAATTAATATAATTTAATATTAAATATATTTTAATAAATATTTATTAAAAATTTAAATGAGACTACATAATAAAAGGTTCTAAACATTTAAAATATTTTAAAATGCATTATAAAAAATATCTAATAAATTTGATAAACTAACTTAATATTTAATTTTAAAATTATATTTTACACATATAAATAATAAAAATCTCTAATAATATAAAATAATAATTTAAATCACGCGAAACACATTTGTGTTCCCTGATTTTAAAAAATTGTAAAGACTCAAGACAACAAATTTTGATGCGAGTGTCAACTTCCCATTGATTGCTATCCTTTGTTTAACAATATTAGTATAATGACCCCGAGTGATGCGAAGTGATCTTAAATTAAATGAATATTTGATTATAAAATTAAAATATTATTTTGAATTATTTAGTTATTATTAAAAATTTAATTACATTTTATAAACATAAATTATGTAAATTCTAATAACATCAATCAATAGAAACTTATATAAGTAAGTATATAACAATATGCTAAATTTATTTGAAATTATTTATAAAAAACTATCACATTTTATTGACTTCTTTTTATTTATATTTTAAAATAAAAGATAAATTAAATATGATAATTAAATATTAAAAATGATAACTTCTTTTATTAAAAGTGATAATTACACAATAAAAATATGAATTATGTAAACTATCTAATAATATCAATCTACATAAACTTATATCATTTGATAACCAGAGTCATTCTTTGATAAATGATCACTATGAGTCAGACTCAATAGAATTTGATCAATTTTTTTTTCTGTCATTAAGATGGAGAACTGAACCAAGAATTCTCTTTCTTCATCATCAATCGAATCACTGTTCGTGACCCAAGATTCTATTTTCTCATTTTTTCAGACCCATTGCCAATATCGATACTAAGCAACAGTTACAAATTTGTATCCATTTTTTATGATATTATGCATGAATCAGATATATCAAAAAAAATGGAGGCAGTAATTTAATGATATTAATGACTATAAATATATGTCAGAAACTTCTCTCAGCCAATTGTGCAAAATTTTCCATTCTCCATTCTCCATTCCAAATTTTGGATGACAATAATAAGACGAAAATCTGATCTAGCTTTAGCATCCAAAAGACCTCACACTTCATGACCTTGGCGTTATATTAAGCTCCACCGATGCACAACGCACTTCAAAAAATGTGCCACTTTATATAATGTCTATAAGAACAATTGCATCAACTTCTACCTATGAACAAAAACTCATTTAATAAAATTTTAAACTTGAAGTTAGATGTTAAAAAAGCAAATTTAGTTTGTGCACATAGATAACTATGGTGATAATACGTTAAATCACAATACAAATAAGAAAGAATTGCTCACCCTTCCCAGCAGAATTTTGGCCTCAGATTAGCAAAATAAAAAAAACAATTGTGAAATTATTATAGCGTGTATTATTATTTGGAGATCATGCCAATTAGTTAACTCCACCAATATTTCATATTCTATCAGTTTAAAAAATGCTCAAATTAAATAATACATTAATATACATAATTCAAGAGAATAAAAACTAACCCTATAATATTTACCTTGCAATAAATATCGCCAAGTGCAATATAGGCACCTGCCATCTCTTATGCTACCAATATTTCTTCAAAACCTTCAATAATACATTAATATTCATAATTCAAGAGAAAAAAAACTAACTCTCGTAATACATTGATTTATGAAAGCAACCATGTGTGTGTGTGTGTGAGAGAGAGAGAGAGAGAGAGAGAGTAGATTCTGAGTAAAGGAAAGAGGATACGAATGAATATAAATTCAAGTTAATTTTCTCAATACTTGGAGGTGGCTGCTAAGATAGTTTATCTTTCCACAAGTGGTCAATTATAGCTATGTACTTGTGTTCACGCTTTCTATTATTAATTTTGCATTCAAAATGATTATGAAGTAATTCATGTATTGTCATTATCATGCTATTGTAGTTAGACGAATGTTAACAACAAACATTCGTTTTCTTACTATGAATTTTGTTCTCCTAATCCATACAATTATGCTTTTTATTTAATAGTTTCCCTAATAGTAACATAATAATATCATAAAATTGGATTTATTTAACTATCTCTATTAAATTTATCTAATTTATTCCAAAGATGACTTCTTCTCCTTGCACATTATATTTTTTAATTAGGAAATAGATGTATTTTAATAAGGGGGATGATAGATTTCATTATAATATTTAAATCATTATGATGTAAGGTTTATTTATATAAACATATATAGTTATCATAATTATCTACTAATTTTTAGAATCTATATTTAATACTATTAAAAGCACTTGTCATCACATTGTTATGCCAAGTGTCAAATTCTCCTTCCATACTATCTTCTTTTTAATATAGTATTATAGATAATCGATTTCTGAGATGTCATCGTAGTTGTGAATAGCACTGTCAGTGAGAAATGAAACTTTTTACACTTAGGGTTCACCTTTCAAGCATGATTGTGAAAGGAGTTGGCATGATCGGAACATTGCTTTCTCATCATTCACGATCTTTTTCAGACATTGATGTGATGGAAGGTAGCATGACTATAATAGAACATTGATTTTCTTTGTTTTTTGGGTTCATGTGGTCATGGGCACGATGAAAGGTATCACGGTCGTGTCCAAACATCAATTTTCATTGTGAACTTTAGTTTTTTTTGTCATGACCATGCTTTGAGTATTCACGACGAATATACTCATAATTTGTGACTTATTTTTTTAACATATCCTTGACGTTTAATTTTTTGTCATAAAATTATTCAAAATTAAGTAAAATTGGCGACTAAAAGGATTAATAAATTTTGTGACATTGTCTCAAGAAGACTCATCTTCATAGTTTCACAAAAGAAGATTATGAATGTTATGAAAGAAAATAAATTGAAAATGAAAGAAAATTGCACTCTTTTTATAAAAAAAAATAAAGAAAGGACTTTTAGAATAAAAGAGAAAAAAGTGGTGATCTGATCAGGATTGTGGATTAGAAATATATAAACTTAATACGAAAACACTGAGAAATCAAATTCCAATGACAAATATTAAGAGAAATGCATTTATGGAATACAAAGTAAATAAATAAGGAATCCTTGATTATTTAAATTAATGATAAAGAATATAATTAGTGTTAACAGTGAACAATCTATGGAAATGCTGTTGACCTTTGAAAATTAATTATGAATGTGTGATTTTTTTATCAAGACAAAACTATGTACATTAATATATATTAAGGGCCTTTTTAAATTAGGGCCTCAAGCATAGGCTTGAGTTGCTTAGGCCTTGGACTGGCCTGATTCTCAAACATCTCAAGGTAGCCTGGTTCTTGAAGTAGGACCAAATCACTTTTTTTGAAATGAAACTACGATCACGCGTGGCCCTAGTTCCACTTTGTTTTGGTGGAACCAGGTAGTGGTTCCATTTTTTTTTTCACTTTTTTAATTTGACATTTCTTTTTTTTCATCTTTTTTTCCTTTTTCCATTTTCTCTTTTATTCCCTTTCTTATATAAAATAGCTTATTTATTAAATATAAAATATTTATAATAAGGATTAATATAATATTATTTATTACTTATCATTTTAACATTTTTTTCATAAAATAATCATTTATAATTTTATTTTTATTAATAATAAAATTATACTTATATTTATAATAATTGTTTTTAATTTAAAACTCATAAAAAAATTAATCTATCGTATTTACTTTTCCCTATTACATCAACTCTTTAATTTCTTATCATTACATTCCACTCTAATTCTAACCTAATCTATCAATTCAACTATTCATTCAAAACTTAGCCAAATGCAATATAAAAAATGCAAGATAAAAAATAGGGGTGAAAGAAACTTAAGTGGGCTTTACTGCTCACTCTTATTTGATTTATTATTTATCTAGCCTTCCTCATTAAACACTAAGGCAGGGGCTCAAAAATTAGATGGTCCATATTATTTTTTTTAATTCTTATATGAAGGGCAAAAAATTAGCTAACACTCTGGATGCATGAGAGACAAAGTAATCAAGATTAGGGTCGGTATGTAAGATTATGTATTAAAAGATAATTTATATGTAAAAAAATTATCCCAAAATTAAGTTTTTTAACCTTTATTTATATGTCTTAAAACTTTCAACTGTCTGGCTCTTCCCCATCTTCATTATGTACCCTGGGAACCTCAATTGTGTCTTTTTTTTTTGTTTCTTTTAAAGATATTAAAAATAGGTGGGCCCACCCTCATTGCCCCTTCTTCCCTTTACCGAAGAGGAGGGTCACCAACTTATTCCAAATATCCGAGCACTAAATTTTGTGCATCTTTCTCCTCGTGCGATATTAAATTAGTGAAGAGCAAATCTAAGAAAATTTAGCCAAGTGAATATAATTATGCACTTTAGATAAACAAGCACATGGATCTCAAGTGAGCACGGTCACGCACTTTAGATAACTTTTTTATGAGATACCAAATATGATAGCACATGAAACAACGCACACACGTGAGTTTAATGTGTACTTTTTTTATCTGTGTTTGGCAATGTCTAGGAAACCACGAACAACATACGAGTTCGTCGAAAGAAAATATGGTAAAATTTTGCATCCTAAAAAAACGAACGACGAACGGCGATATGAACGTAATAGAAGACAAAAGTAAGAAAGAGCGCGATTGGCCAGGAGGACCAGGAAGCAGCGCCTAAAGATAAAGTTTTGATTTATTGGCCTCGTTGACCTCCTCGTCAACTGATCCGGCGGCTGGAGAGCTGAAGAGGAGGACGACCCGAGGAAGCGAAAAGAGTTGGAGCAGCCGAGGAGGTGGCCGCGGGCATAGGGGGAGGAAAAAAAAGTGTTCTTTTGCATTCCCAGTAAAGGATCATATTGCTGAAAAGAGGAGCATCGATTGGATTTGGCTTGGTTTCCTTTCGGAAGAAGGGGACCGAAGGAGGGATGGAAGGCGGAGGAGCTCAACCGAACGATGCCGATATGGCGGAGGCCGACGGCGCCGCCGAGGCGCCGCGGGTCCCGGTGTCTCCTTCGTCGCCGTGGAAGATGAACGTCGAGGCGTCCCTCAGCCACGGCGGAAGGTTCATCCAGTACAACATCTTCGGGAACGTCTTCGAGATCACCCCCAAGTACAAGCCCCCGATCGTACCCATCGGAAGGGGCGCGTACGGCATCATCTGGTGATCTCCTCTTCTTCGGCTAAAATAAACTTCCGTTCATTCGCTTGTTGGTCGATTCCGGCAGAAAGAAATGCCCTTTGTTTACTGTCGGTCGATTTCTGTTGTTGGCAGCTCGGCCCTGAACTCTGAGACGGGCGAGCAAGTTGCAATCAAGAAGATTGCCAACGCTTTTGATAACAGGATCGATGCAAAAAGGACGCTCCGCGAGATCAAACTTCTACGCCACTTGGATCATGAGAACGTCGGTGACTGTGCTACCCGTTTCTTTGTTTATTTCACCTGATGCTTAAATTTTTCGCAACTGAAGTAATAGAAGAGTAATAACTGCAGTCATGGCTGGAATTGTACAGTTTTGGGTCTGAAACGTAGGGAAAGCATCTTGATCGATGATGTTGGCTTAGATATTTTTATGATTATGGCTTTATGATTGTTGAAGCATTGCCCTGTTGTAGGCTTTCAATTCAAGTTCATTACTGGCTGAAGCTGCATGTTCACTGACATACCTGCTTTTTCTTTTGGGGTCATTGGAAGATTTCAAGTTCACAAATTTCATATTCTGTAGAAAATACTGAAGCTCTGGTTCCGAATTCTGATAGAACCATCAAGCAGAACATGATGACACAGAAGTATCATGTCGAAGACAGTATAAATTATGACTTTTAGTACTAACTGAAAGGAAGAGCAAATATCTTTTTCTCGTATCACCTTATGGTCTGGGGTTGTTCAATTGATTTTAGGAGGAAAATGCTTCAAATTGTCTTATTAGAAAAAAAAATGTTGGGATTTGAGTCAGAAAACCCAAATAGAAATCAACGTTGGTTGGTTCACTTGGTAGAGAATTCAAAAGAAGAAAAAAAATAAGCGGATCCACCTTTAGCAATTAGCTGTAGCACTTCCCAACATCAGGGAGGGAGAAATCTCTTTAGCTGCATGATGACTATAGTAATAACCATAACTCTTGGAGTGTCTTCAGTCTTTATGTAGACATTCGTTAGTCTTTATCTGAAAAACGAAGAGTTGAGCAGAGAAATGTTATGTATACTATATAATCGTTAATGTTTTTAATGGACTGATTTTCTTGTTTTCTTGTGCAACTCAGGTTATAGCAATCAAAGATATAATACCTCCAGCAGAAAGGAAAACATTCAATGATGTCTACATAGCATCTCAATTAATGGACACTGATCTTCATAAACTGATTCACTCGAACCAAGCTCTGTCAGAGGTGCACTATCAGGTTGTGCACTTTGCTATTGCTTGTTTCTATATACATTACTTTTTAATCAATTGCCCTAGAGAAAACTCTATACGAAATTCGTAATGTCTATATTAAGCATGCCACCAAAGATGTGTTCTTTTTCTTAAAAAAAATATTATTTTCCACATTTAGTTAAGGTAATAACATTATTTTGCTGTTTAACCATTAAGAACTTTACTTTTTGCTGTTTCTTTCATCTTTGGAGACAAGTGAAAAGCGTGATGTTTGAAATATATTAAATGCACTGTTAGAAGTTATGTAAATAGCGCAAGAGCTTTTGCTATAGCAATGTCATCAGATCTTGTCCTTCAAAAACAAAGGCCATGAGATCCAATGGTAACTGTCAGAGTAGATGGAGATTCATTTTACTAGGAGTTTTTTTTTTTTTAGAGTTATATAAATGAACTCCGCCTATATTTTATAGCCGGTCCCAAGTCCGGATAAAGGAGGAGGGTTGTGTTAGGCCCCGACAGCCAACATAAAATTCTGTCGAATCTTATGAACATGAATCAACGAAAGCGTCGTATGATCCATGTAGTCGACCCCATCTAGTGGGATAAGGCTTTGTTGTTGTTGTTGTTGTTGTAGAGTTATATAAATGATAGTCAGAACACATGCATAAAGATGCAAATCGAACAAGGTTGCTCAGAGGTTTCTAACCGTCATCATTTATGATTCTGTTTTCGTTCTTTCTATATAACAAGAATTACACGGATGTTGGTTTATGGACATTGATCTCATGCAAGCTTGTTTAGCAAACCTTCATCAATGTAACAACTTGGAAGCATTGCTTGCTCTTGAACATTTGTTGAAGGAAATAATGACTGCTACACATGTATTTGTTCTTGATTTTCATCTTAAGAAGATTCTGGTATAACCTTGTGATTCTTCTGGTATACTTTGCCTTTCAATACTGGAATAACCTTGTGATTCTTCTGGTATACATTGGCTATCCTCGGCACCATTTAACACGCTTGTTTTTCTCATTTGCAGTATTTCCTTTATCAGATTCTCCGTGGACTAAAGTATATACACTCAGCAAATGTCCTTCATAGAGACCTTAAACCAAGCAATCTTCTTGTAAATGCCAACTGCGATCTAAAAATTTGTGACTTTGGTCTTGCTCGTACTACCGCAGAAACAGATTTCATGACGGAGTATGTTGTTACGAGATGGTATCGTGCGCCAGAGCTGCTGCTAAATTCTTCGGAATACACAGCAGCTATTGATATATGGTCTGTTGGTTGCATTTTCATGGAAATGATGATCCGGAAGCCACTCTTTCCTGGAAGGAACCATGCCAATCAGCTACGCCTATTACTGGAGGTAATACTTTTCTTTGACAATCCTTCTTCGTGCTTATTAAGAGGTGTACCATTAAAAAGGGACAAAAACAGATAAGAACCTCATGTGTTGATTTCTCAGATATGGCTTAAATTATATTGTCTTGTGTGTATTCAATCACTGATGCGAGAAAAATATTTGAAGTATAACTGATGGTGTTCACCTATGCACCTCAAGAACTCTCAGACCTTGTGAACTTGGATAGTTTTTATCTTTTTCAAAAAAAAGCTGTGCAATAATCCTTTTTTTTTCTCTTGTCAACTTTTTTCAAAAAGCTGAGGCTAAAATCAGGGCAGAAGCTTTTCACGCTTTCTGATCTATATGCATTGTTGAGAATATTGTGTGAAAATTGTTTGAATACATAACACCCCATTAAGTGACTCACCAGTCAAAGCTAGGAGCAGTGGTAGTAATTTCAGAGTCTTGTCCTTTAATTAGGTCCATGTCTCGTTTATCATACTTCTCTTGATGGTTCTATTAACATATGGCACCTTGACTTTTCTCTGTTCACTTGTTTAACGGTATACCTGCAGTTCTATTTTTCATTTGGCTATCACCTTTCCTGTCTTGCGCGCTGTCAACAGATTTGCGTGCTCGATCTGTGATTAGTTATGTGTGTGTTGATAGGCATAAAAAACTTTTGGCAAGGTTACACATTCATTCTGTTTTGCTTCATCCACTGCAGTTTATTGGCACTCCAAACGAGACTCATCTGGATTTTGCGAATGAAAATGCAAGAACATATATTCGTCAACTACCTCGTTATGCACGACAGTCCTTTGCTGAAAAGTTTCCCAATATCGACCCTTCAGCAATTGATCTCGTTGAGAAAATGTTGACGTTTGATCCTAGACAGAGAATTACTGGTGAGTTTTCACATGTTCATTTGGTCAGCTTTGGATAAAATGGCTAATGGTGCTTATAACCACTGGTGATTTTTTCTTTTCTGAACATCATAAACTTGCTCTAAATTCATGCACATGTGCTTCCCTGATGATTGCAGGATGTTCCGAGTCTTTTTGCATGTTAATTAATGGGTCGTGACAGGGATAGTTTCCTGTGCTATCATTCTTATTCTCATGCTGCTTAATGCTCATCCATTGCCTCGTGTTTGTTGACAGTGGAGGAGGCACTTGCACATCCATATCTGGCATCTCTGCACGACCCTGGCGACGAACCAGTCTGCATGACGCCTTTCAGCTTCGACTTTGAGCAACATGCGCTCTCAGAAGATCAGATGAAAGAACTGATTTACGCAGAGGCTCTCGCATTCAATCCTGACTACCAGTTATAGAACTCGATGGAGTCTTTACTTGTACACAATTAGCATTTAATGTCTGAGTTGTTGTTCTCTTTACATGTTCCTGCTCTGGACCTCAGTTGTGTATATGTGTGCTCATCTAAAGTCATTTGTTCTGCTCAAATGAAATGTGACGTTTCGTACTTATATAAAAAAAATAAAAGAAAAAAAGAAAAAGAAAAGATGAAACGAACGGTCGGCAGGGGAGGCGTCGCCTCCCCTGGCCTCCCGCCGTTTCGCCTCCGGCCGACCAAGGGTCGGCCGGGGCGTATGGGGGGGGGGGAGAGAGGACGCACTTGCGCCCTCTTGGAACCCTCGACTCTCTCCTCTCTCTTGTTCTTCTCCTTCGTCTTCTTTTCGATTGACGACATCACGATGCACGCACGGCCGGACAGAGCAACAACGTGCGCAGCGGCCGACGATCCCGACATGCGACTTCGACCTTCCCCTACGTGCGCCCGGATCCGACGACCCCTTCCTGTCGATTCAGAGACGATCGACGATGACCGGATGACGAGAAGACGATCCCGAAATTTCGACGATCGAGGTACCTTAGTGTTTTAATTCCATAGACGATGAATTGACGATCATTTGATGCGTAGAGCAGGTTCATATTAATCCTAAAGTCATTCCCTACAAGTTTCATATTCATGTTGACGTCAATCGACGGTCGGAAGGCTGTCGGAATCAATAGAGAAATCTGGCGGCCCTGTTTACCGATTCCAGAGACCGGTCGACCGATCTACGCACGAAACCTACGCGAACTTTTCAGTATCGGTCAACCGGCCCCACCACGGCGGTCGCCCGACCTATACATGAGAATAAATAAATGAAATCTTGCGATCGGTCGACCGGTCCCAGTGGACGGTCGACTGATCCACTGCGCACTGCGCATTTCCACAACCTAATGAACGGTCGACCGACACCTTGGGCGGTCGGCCGGTTCATCGACACCAAATTGAAGGACTCGGCCAACCGATCCTATGGGACCGGTCGACCGGTGCCAAGAGAACGGTCGACCGGTCCAACAGGAGCGGTCGACCGGTCCGACAGAGACCCAATAATTTAAACTAAATTGTATCAATCCATATCTAATCTTAATTACGACTCTGACCAGTACACCTACACTGGCTGAGTCTTATTGAATAAAGATTGATTTCAGAGTATCCCTAAACATAGATTTTCATAGTAACTAAAGAGGATTAAAGTAAAGACAATGATGTGAGATTGCTATGTGCCGCCCCTAAAGTTAAATTAATGGGGGATAGATAGTTAGCTGAGGGGACATCGAAGCTACTGGCTTAGATGTCCACTATTCTTGAGATTTCAGGTGTTCTTCCACCGTTATCTTGAATTGAAGGGTGATGCTGTGGTCGCACCTCTTCATTTAAAGATTAAAAAATTATGCCAGAGGAACATGTAGTTAGCTGAGGAGACAGCGAACCTACAAGGTCTTATAACCGACTACTGTTCCTGGATTGTAGGAGTTCTTTCCCCTACATTCCGAATTAGGTGAGGCAGTAACACCCACCCTCCTTTTCCGTTTACGGGTTTACTAGCATCAGTGAATAGAGAGGCACCTTTGGCTTCCCAACTTAATAAAGTCAAACTTGTATAGGACAACAAACCTTAAGGACATCCTAGTAATGTAAAAGACGTAGTGCAACTCACAGGAAAGCAATGCAACGCAAAGCAAAGTATTGTAAAGTAAAGCAGAGATAATGCAAAGTAAAGTATAGTACAAAATAGTAAAGACATTGTAAAGCAAAGCCAAAGTAAAGTAAAGATAAAGTACTGTTCTAATAAAGAACAGAGTACTGATATGAATAAAGTCTTATACATTATCTTCATCGATCCTTATTTCATCGTCCATAGCTATTGTACTATACATTTTTGCTCATGGGTATTCTATCCCTTTGCATTGGGATTTTGCAGGTGAGAATGCCAACTGAGGATTGTGGAAGAGCACAAGACTTGGAGGAGCTGCACATGACTGACATTTTCGTCCTAAGCATTTTTATTGCATACCTGTTTAAATAATGTTACCATTCAGAGACATCATGTTTTTATTTCCTCTCATAGAACTCAGACAAGTTTTATTATATTTCCACACGATTTTCTATATTGTAAGACGCTATGTTTTCCGCATATTTTACATAATATGAACTATCATAGACTTCCGCACTTAAAAGTCATTTATCATGGCATTTCGACTACTCTTCGGCATTTAAAGTCCTCTATTGTATTTTATTAGTGCCACGTAAGGCGTTTTGTTGTATGGTCAATGTTAGTAGAGTAATAGGCAGTGTAACGCTCTCGGGGTCAATCCGACTGCCTACGTGGCGGGAGGTGCGATTTCGGGGGCGTTACAGTTTGGTATCAGAGCCTAAGTTCTTGGCTCCTTCATTGATCATAGTAGAGTATAGATTCATGAATAGCATTCATTGTTTATATTGTTATACAGCTCAAAGTAAAGTCATGTGCAAGCTTCTCAAGCATCTGCGACTCTACTCCTCAAGTAAGTAATAAGTACATTCCTATGATAATCATACTTATATTATTGAATTAAATTATGTTATAGATGCCTCCACGTCGCATGGTCACCAGGATTTTACGAAGAGGTAGGGGTCATATAGTTGGGATACATGTATATCCACTAGATCCCCCAACCCCTCCGAAGCCTGCTCCAGAGGGACCAGGACATTCAGATTCAGACTTAGAGAGCATTGGAAGTAACGACCCTGATTTATCCTTTTCACCTGTTGTGACATGGGAAGAAGTAATCCTCGGGGGAAACTTGTTGATGGAGGGAAGACATATAAGCAACCCTATCTATATATCCTTTGACGACGAAGAAGAAGTTCCTGCACCTGAAGAAGAAGTCCAGAGTCGGGAGACCAGCCCGATAAGTCAGTTCGATCCAGAGCCGTATTGTAGTCTCTGCGATCAGAAGGGACATTTTGAGGAGGAGTGCCCTAATCCTCCGAAAAATTCTGGGACTGGACCAGAGGGACCCTCTCAGTAGAGTGATTTGTAGCATGTTGTCTTTATTTTCTTGTGGAATGCCTTAGTGCGCCTCGAACCTATGTTATTTTCTGAAAAGTTTAATGATAAATGAATACTTTGTTTTGCAAAGCATGGTCTCCAATGCCGATCTAAGATTCTATTTTTATTAAAGATCTTTTATTATGCACCCTTCAAACCTTGCCATGATCTTATTATAGATGGCTGACCAAAGAAGAGGATCGGCGTCCAGTGAATATGAAGTATATAACGAAGAGGAAGCCTAGTTTATTCCTCCACCTCCACCTACCCCATCTAGGCCCGATTCGCCACCGCAACAGGGAAGCCGAGCCCCCATTCCTTGTACCCTGCAAGAGTTTTGGATGTCGAAGCCACCGACGTTTAACGGGGAGGGAGGAATCGACATTGCTGAACAGTGGATCGAGAATCTAAAGGAGAAGTTTGACATACTCGACATCCCTGAACACAAGAAAGTATTGTTCGTCAGTGATACTCTCCAGAGGGACGCCAAGAAACGGTGGAAAGCAAAGAAAGCCACCAACTTTTTGGGAGTCAGAACCGTGGAGTGGGAAGACTTCCACAAGGTGTTTGAGACGCGTTATCTTCCATCCCACCAGAGAGATCTGAAGCAGAAGGAGTTTTTGCACCTAGAGCAAGGAGCTATGATCGTAGACCAATACGTGACCAAGTTCATCAGGTTAAAGAAATACTCTAAATCGATTTTGGATGATGAGAAGCTGGTGAAGCGTTTCATGAACGGTCTAAGGCCCTCACTGAGATCCCAGACCAGATCAGAAAATTGTAAAACACTGGACGAAGCAATCAGCCTGGCAACTCTGTTCGAGAGAGACCATCAGAACCTCATGAGAGAGAGGAGGGCCCAACAGAATGTAGGACAGAGCTCCCACCAACAGCAGCAGTCCCGTGGAAACAACTGACAACACCAACGATGGGATAACCGGTACCACCCGTACTCTGCACCTCAACAAAACTACCGTCCTCAATAGCAACAGCAGCCGTACCGTCCGCCACAACAAGTTCCTCTCCCACCGCAGCAACAACCACAGCAGCAGCGACCCCCGTAGCAGGGGCAAAGACGCCCAGCGCAGCAACAGAGGCAACAAC
Organism: Pontederia crassipes; assembly: GCA_030549335.1. Lineage (NCBI taxonomy): Eukaryota > Viridiplantae > Streptophyta > Magnoliopsida > Commelinales > Pontederiaceae > Pontederia > Pontederia crassipes. Next base: position 45,030,310 of record CM060195.1, read on the forward strand.
CTCCTAGGACCCCTCAAGCACCACCCGCACAAGGTGAGCGGGTTTTATGCAACACATGTGACAGGACCCATGCTGGAGAATGCCGAAGGAACTCAGGAGCCTGCTATTACTGCAATGGAATGGGGCATATCGCAGTGAACTGTCCGAGACGCGGACAACAACAGTTGGTACAGGAAAGACTCTTCAATCTGGAAGAGGATGCACCGCAGAATGACGCTGATGTCATTCGAGGTACGATATTCATAGCCGATTTACCTACAAAAGTACTATTCGATTTCGGTGCCTCGTATTCATTTATATCAGAAGAGTGTGCCAAAACATTAGGGATAAAAGCAATGAACCTAGAGCAGAAGATGAATATATTGACCCCTCAAGGCACTCTCATTACCACAAAACATCTCTCCAATGTACCCATAGAAATGGAGAAAAGAAACTACTCTACCAATCTCATCATCATCCACATGAGGAATTATGATATAATTTTGGGCATGAATTGGCTAACCTCACATGATGCCTCCATCCTGTGCAAATAAAAGAAAGTAATCATAGACACACAGAGTAAAGATAAAGTTATAGTCAGGGGAATTGCACCAAAGGAACCAAAAATCATAGTATCTACTATAAAGGCACAGAAACTATTATAAAAAGGATGCAGATGTTAGCTAGCCAGTATAACCAAAATAGAGGAACCAAAGAAGACTCCCCAAGATATAGAAGTGGTGAGAGAATTTTCTGATGTATTCCCTGAGGATGTCAGTGGTCTACCGCCCCGGAGGGAGATAGACTTTCACATTGAAGTAGCACCAAGAACTACACCAATTTCTAAAGCCCCATACCGCATGGCTCCGACAGAGATGAAGGAATTGAAGGATTAGATTCAAGAGCTGCTGGATAAAGGATTCATAAGGCCTAGCGTCTCACCTTGGGGAGCGCCAGTTCTTTTTGTCAAAAAGAAAGACGAATCATTGAGACTTTGTATCGACTACAGAATGTTGAACAAAGTCACAATAAAAAATAGGTACTCACTACCTCGTATCGACGACCTATTTGATCAGCTGTCCAAGGCAAGGGTGTTCTCAAAGATCGATCTGAGGAGTGGATGCCATCAGTTAAGGGTGGCAAAAGAAGACATCCCAAAGATGACTTTCCGATCAAGATACAGACATTATGAGTTTATGGTGATGCCGTTTGGGTTGATGAATGCCCCGATAGAATTCATGGACCTCATGAATCGAACTTTTCACGAACACCTGGATAAGTTCGTAATTGTCTTCGTCGACGATATCCTAATCTATTCATCGAGCATGGAACAACATAAAGAACATTTGAGGACAGTGTTGAAAACCTTGCGAGCGAAGCAATTGTAAGCCAAATTCTCCAAATGTGAATTTTGGCTAGAACAGATAATGTTCCTCGGACACATCATTTTTAAAGATGAAATTGCAGTGGATCCGGCAAAAGTAGAGACAGTGTCCAACTGGACCCAACAGAAAAATGTCTCCGAGATTAGGAGTTTTCTTGGTTTAGCCGGATACTACAGGCGTTTCATCAAGGACTTGTCCAGAATAGCACTGCCACTGACCAAGCTTACAAGAAAAGGAGAAAAGTTCATATGGTCGCCCAAATGCGAAGAAAGTTTCTAAGAGTTGAAGGGGCGACTCACTTCAGCGCCAATCCTGACGTTACCATCTGGCAATGGTGGTTACGTGGTGTACAGTGATGTTAGTGGTACGGGATTGGGATGTGTACTAATGCAACATGGTAAAGTAGTGGCATACACATCTAGGCAGTTGAAGAAGCATGAGAACAATTATCCAACACATGATCTCGAGTTGGCAGCAGTAGTGTTCGCCCTCAAGCTTTGGCGCCACTACTTATATGGAGAAGAATTCGTGGTTTATACAGACCGCAAAAATTTGAAATATGTTTTTACACAAAAGGAGCTGAACATGCGTCAAAGGCGTTGGATGGAGCTAACATGCCAACCTAGTAAGGCAAACTCAGTAGCTGACGCGCTCAGCAGAAAATGGGAAGGATCCCTGGCCTACATGCACCTACGACAGTTCGAGCTCATGGAAGAACTGTTCAAATGGACGCCGAGAGTAAGGCACGATGGATCGATAATGATGATGCAGCGCATAGTGCCAGATGTGATAGGAAGGATAATAGAAGTTCAAGTAGAAGACGCAGAGTATCAAAGTATGATGATAAAGACAAGTATGAAAATAACGAATTTCAGAGTCTCTTCGGATGGTGGCATCAGGTACCGTGACCGGCTATGGGTACCGAACAATCCGGAACTCTGAAGAGAAGTGTTAGACGAATGCCACAAATCTGAGTTTGTAATCCATCCAGGGAGCACAAAAATGTACAAGGATGTACAGAGGAGTTACTTGTGGCCGGACATGAAGAAGGAGATAGCGGAGTATGTCTCAATGTATTGCGTGCCAACATGTCAAAATCGAACATCAGAAGCCACAGGGAACTTTGAAGAGTCTGGGCATCCCACAGTGGAAGTGGGAAGAAATATCAATGGATTTTATTACAAGCCTACCTCGGACTCTGAAGGGGCACGACGCCATTTGGGTTATAGTGGACCGACTCACAAAATCGGCTCACTTCCTACCCATTAAGGTAAAGCAATCTCTTGAGAGCCTCATGGATCTATATGTGCAGGAGATTGTTAGGCTTCACGGGATTCCGGCAGCCATCAGACAGAGATCCCAGATTCACCTCTAGATTCTGGAAGAGTCTTCAGAATGCTTTTGGGAGAAGGCTCCGGTATAGCACAGCATTCCACCCTCAGACGGACGGCCAGTCAGAAAGGATAATCCAGACGTTGGAGGACATGTTGAGAGCATGCGCGTTGGATTGGCACGGTACTTGGGACAAGCACCTTCCTCTTATAGAATTTTCTTACAACAACAGTTTCCATGCCAGTATAGAAATGTCTCCCTTCGAAGCATTGTATGGTCGCCCATGTCGTTCTCCGGCATGTTGGGGCGAAGTTGGAGAAAGAAAAATCATAAGTGCTGAGTTACAGAAGCAGACACATGAGTATACAGACATGGTAGAATTAATAAAGAAAAAAAAATGAAGTCTGCTCAAGACCGTCAGAAGGCCTACGCGAATAAGAAACGCCGAGAACATAAGTTCAAGGCAGGCGATCAAGTTCTGCTCAAGGTCTCCCGCACTAAAGGAGTAATGCGTTTCAGCAAACGGAGAAAATTGAGGCCAAGTTACGTAGGTCCATTCGAGATACTCGAAATGGTTGGAGACTCAGCATGCAGGTTGGCCCTGCCCCCGGCATATTCAAAGGTACACAACGTCTTCCACGTCTCCTTACTCCGGATATACAAGCACGACTACGCCAACGTGATCCAAATTGAGGAACCAAACCTCAAGGAGGATCTGACATATGAGGAACAACCCACAGAGATCTTGGAATAACAAGAACATCAACAAGGGAAGAAGCGTGTGGCGCTGGTTGAAGTCGCGTGGAAGCATCACCAAGAAATAGAAGCGACTTGGAAAGTTGAATCGGAAATGCGAGAGAAATTTTCTGAACTTTTCGGTAAGCCTTAACCCTTATCCAAATTTGAGGACGAATTTTCTTTTTAGTGGGTAATAATGTGACATTTTGTACTTATAAAAAAATAATAAAATAAAAAAGAAAAGATGAAACGAACGGTCGGCAAGGGAGGCGTCACCTCCCTTGGCCTCCCGCCGTTTTGCCTCCGGCCGACCAAGGGTCGGCCGGGGCGTATAAGAGGGGGGGGGGGGGGGAGAGGACGCACTTGCGCCCTCTTGGAACCCTCGACTCTCTCCTCTCTCTCGTTCTTCTCCTTCGTCTTCTTTTCGATCGACGACATCGTGACGCACGCACGGTCGGACAGAGCAACGACGTGCGCAGCAGCCGACGATCCCGACGCGCGACTTCGACCTTCCCCTATGTGCGTCCGGATCCGGCGACCCCTTCCTGTTGATTCAGAGACGATCGTCGACGACCGGACGACGAGAAGACGACCGACGATCCCAAAATTCTGATGATAGAAGTACCTTAGTGTTTTAATCCCATAGACGATGAATTGACGATCATTTGATGCGTAGAGTAGGTTCATATTAATCCTAAAGTCATTCCCTACAAGTTTCATATTCACGTCGACGTCAATCGACGGCCGGAAGGCCGCCGGAATTAATAGAGAAATCTGGTGGCCCTGTTTTATCGTAGCGACCGGTCGACCGATTCTAGAGACCGGTCGACCGATCTACGCACGAAACCTACGCGAACTTTTTAGTATCGGTCGACCGGCCCCACCACAGCGGTCGCCCGACCTATACATGAGAATAAATAAATGAAATCTTGCGATCGGTCGACCGGTCCCAGTGGACGGTCGATTGATCCACTGCGCACTGCGCATTTCCACAGCCTAATGAACGGTCGACCGACACCTTGGGCGGTCGGCCGGTTCTGACACCAAATTGAAGGACTCGGCCGACCGATCCTATGGGACCGGTCGACCGGTGCCAAGAGAACGGTCGACCGGTCCAACAAGAGCGGTCGATCGGTCCGACAGAGAGCCAATGATTTAAACTAAATTATATCAATCCATACCTAATCTTAATTACGACTCTGACCAATACACCTGCACTGGCTGAGTCTTATTGAACAAAGATTGATTTCAGAGTATTCCTAAACATAGATTTTCATAGTAACTAAAGAGGATTAAAGTAAAGACAATGATGTGGGATTGCTATGTGCCGCCCCTAAAGTTAAAGTAACGTTCAGAGTTAAAGCAATGTGAGGATAGGTAGTTAGCTGAGGGGACAACGAAGCTACTGACTTAGATACCCACTATTCTTGAGATTTCATGTGTTCTCCCACCGTTATCTCGAATTGAAGGGTGATGCTGTGGTCACATCTCTTCCTTTAAAGATTAAAAAATTATGCCAGAGGGACAGGTAGTTAGCTGAGGAGACAACGAACCTACAAGGTCTTATAACCGACTACTGTTCCTGGATTGTAGGAATTCTTTCCCCTACCTTTCGAATTGGGTGAGGCAGTGACACCCACCCTCCTTTTCCGTTTACGGGTTTACTGGCATCAGTGAATCAGAGAGGCACCTTTGGCTTTCCAACTTAATAAAGTCAAACTTGTATAGGACAACCAACCTTAAGGACATCCTAGTAATGTAAAAGACGTAGTGCAATTCACAGAAAAGCAATGCAATGCAAAGCAAAGTATTATAAAGTAAAGTAGAGATAATACAAAGTAAAGTATAGTACAAAGTAGCAGAGACATTGTAAAGCAAAGCCAAAGTAAAGTAAAAATAAAGTACTGTTATAATAAAGAACAGAGTACTGATATGAATAAAGTCTTATACATTATCTTCATCGATCCTTATTTCATCGTCTATGGCTATTGTACTAGGCATTTTTGCTCATGGGTATTCTATCCCCCTGCATTGGTATTTTGCATGTGAGAATGCCAACTGAGGATTGTGAAAGAGCGCAGGGCTTGGAGGAGCTGCACATGACTGACATTTTCGCCCTGAGCATTTTTATTGCATACCTGTTGAAATAATGTTACCATTCAGAGACATCATGTTTTTATTTCCGCTCATAGAACTCAGACAAGTTTTATTATATTTCCGCACGATTTTCTATATTGTAAGACGCTATGTTTTCCGCATATTTTCCATAATATGAACTATCATAGACTTCCGCACTTAAAAGTCATTTATCATGGTATTTCGACTACTCTTCCGCATTTAAAGTCCTCTATTGTATTTTATTATTATTTTATTAGTGTCATGTAAGACGTTTTGTTGAATGGTTAAGGTCAGTAGAGTAATAGGCAGTGTAGCGCTCCCGGGGTCAATCCGACTGCCTACGTGATGAGAGGTGCGATTTCGGGGGCGTTACATGAAAAGTATAGATTTTATTTTTCTTAGGATGTGTATGCAATTCAATATTGTCCAATGGTCCGTATTGCCATTCCTATCATTCATAGGCATTCTAGTTACCTTTTTTACTTAATAAAAAAAATTTCTATTCGTAATGCATGCTCTTTACCATATTACCCTTTATTAACCTTGCCATAAATTCGTAAAGGTCATGTCATGTACCAAGAAGACATACATATTTAAGTAATTAATATATCTCTTAAATAGGAATATGACGGCAAAATTGATAATTGTTGTTATAATTAATGGTTTATAATTGCATTATTATTGTTAATATTACTGACGGTAGCATAGTAATAATTATAGTAATTCAATAATTAACAAAATATTATCATTAAAATATTTGATATACAATTTTATTATTATGATCATTCTTCTTAATAATATTGGTATTGTTATATTTTGTATTTATCTATTTATTTAAGATTTGACAATATGAAAAGATATTTTACAACTTAATGCAAATAAATAAGAAATAATGGTTGGAACTTTCAATGTATTGTATGAAATTTCCGAAATGTCATTCCGATGGAAGTTTCAAAACTTTTTAGCAGATCCGAAAAAAAACTTGTCTACAATAAGACATCCATTTTTTTTTTCCTTTTTGCGACTTTGTTCCTTCTCTTTTGATCAGTTATTTTTTCTTCCATCGTCACATATACCGTTTACCAAATGATTCCGGTAAATGACACTATTGGCCGATAAATCTATAGATGAACAATATTTTCCTCGAATTATTAATATTTAATTAAATTAGTTGGACACCTTAAATAATTTAATTCGACTTATTTCGAGTCATTTTGTACGTGGGCATTTTGTTGGTATTAATATGGTGTAGTGTGATCGAGTAGATAAATTAAATATTTAATTATGAGCACATAAATTAATAAATAAGTGAATATTTTAAATGAATTATGAAACTAATGCTCATTTTTTCTGTCAATATCCCAATATTCGAAACGCGATAATCAATTGTTCGATTGGCACTAAAAGTTATATACAATAATCACATGTTCAATTCATAATCACATTCGACTAATCTGGCAGCACATATGAATATGACGATGAGATTTCTAATATAAATGTTTTACGTTCATAAAAAAATGAATTTTAGAGCTTAAACTTATTTAAACGATGATTTGATACCACTTGCCTATCAGGTAGACGTTCAACAACTCAAAGAGTGCGACTCAAAGCGGGCATCTATTACAAGTTGATCCACTCTCATCGTACCTATTCATACTAACTACTCAATTTTTTTTAACAATTAAATCATAATATTTCTATTAGTAACATTATTTCTTTTAGGCAGTGTTGAACTCGTTCAACTAAATACTAGACAAAAGTAAAAAAAAATGTTGGAACTTGAGTTCCCAAACGATTATGTTAATAATAATATCGGCGTTTGGCTTGTGGAATGTGCCCCCTCATAAAGCTTCAATCCGTACAAGGTCGGCATGATCCTAATTAAGGACGTACGTGCTCAAATATGATATGCCGCCACCTAATTCTTTTTGTATGACAACAAAATTAAAGGAGCAATTCAAGCAAAAAAGAAAAAAAAAACAAGAAGCAAAAGAATTATTATCTATCTCCAATATGACGTACACTGGTCTTATTCAAAATATTTAATTGCCAAATAATTCTTATGCCATTTTTTTCTTTGCGGTTAACTATTTTGATTGCAAAAGATTTTTGCATAGTGTTATAGGAGTTGCACTTTGCATAAAAATATGTTTGAGATGTGCTACTATGGTAATATTACAGAAGAGTGTTTGTTCATAAGGATAACCTGAACATCAAAATTGCTAGATTGATGACCAGTTTGGAGCCAAGATGTATGGAGCATTGAATGTAGGAGTAGCATCCTCTGAACTCTGGAAGTGTAAATTTTGCATGAAGAAAATTATGTTTCTTGAACATACAATATTCAAGGACATTTCAGTGGATTCTGCAAAAGTAAAAGCAATGACTAATTGAGCAAGACTGAAGAATGTATTCGAGATCCGCAATTTTTTGAGATTAACAGGTCAGAGACTTCTCTAAAATTGTAGCATCGCTCACGAACCTCACGAAGAAAGTTCTGAGAATGGCAAGGTAGACAGTAGGAGAGATATATGAGAGGATGAATTAATTAGAGGGAGATTAAACGTGTGCTTTCCGCTCCTTGCAGTCCTCCCCAAAATGGATGCATCTGTTGGTAAGTTGCTGTTATCAATTGGAATGTTGGAAGACAACAAGAAGTCAATATGTAGAAGTTACTCACGGTTTTGCACTTTGTGATAGGAATCATATAATGCGCGGATACTAAGTCTCACATTCATTTGTGATAGGGATCATTTATTTATGAACTTGAGTTCCAAAACGATTATTATACAAAATATAATATATGAGTAAGGAAGATTAAGTTTGATAAATATTTTTATTATTTTTAAAAATTATTTTTTATTTGATTGCGGAGAAATAAGAGTAGAACGTAAATCATTATTTTTAAGTTCTTTAAAATCATTAATTTGATGAGTTTAATTTTGAATCAAATGATGAACTTATGAATACCAACCAAACCTTCACTACAAGAGAATGAAGTTTTTCAACGGACTCATCCATCGAAAAATAAAAACATCCGTCGAAAATCAAAATTTCTAATGAGTTTTCCGATGAAAAAGATCTGTTGAAAAAGTGGGCGTCGCAAACGATTTACGACGGGTGTGAAAGAACCATGGGAACTTTCGATGGTTAAAATTATCGGAAGTTCCCACATTGAGGCAGTAGGAAGTTCCCACAACCACGGTCATCGAAACTTTGAAGTTCCGACAGTTATCCGATGCCACATTTCTGACGGCGATGTCCGTCGGAAAGGTTTTTTAAAATATAAAAAAATTGTCCGCCTGACGGTCGGAGAAGGCCGCCTGAGGCCTGGACCGACGCATGGCAGCCGGAGAAGGTTTTTTAAAATATAAAAAAATTGTCCGCCGCCCGAGGCTTGATCCGTCGCCAGGCGGCCGCAAAAGGCCGACTCGCGACGGATCCGACTAAGGCCTGCCTGACGTCCGGAGAAGGTCGCCCACGGGTTGTGTTAAAGTTCCTGCAGAACAATAGCAAAGCTTGAAAGCAGTGGTTGCAGACCGTGATGTTATATTTGTCCGTGTTATTAGTTGCATTGTAGCAGTTTAGTCCTTACCGATTTAATTCTTACATGTCAGTTGGTTTCTTAGTATAAATAGGAGTTGAGCGATGTAATCTGGATATCAATTTAGCTGTAATCAATTTTACATAAATGTAGACTAGTTTAGTTTACTTCTCTTTTGCTTCCTCTGGTTTCTTTGCCATTCCGGTCTCTCTCTGGCGAGCCATTCATAGGAGCTTCATGTTCCCATTTTGACAAGTTGATCCACTGCCTAGGGGTCGGAGAAGGGCGCCTCGTGGTGGATTCTATTGCCCACAGCCTGATCCGGCCGCTCGAGGTTTGACCCGTCGACTGGATTAGGCCGCGGCCTGCCAGATCATGGAGGGAGAGGGGCAGTCAGATCGCGGCTAGATCTGGCCAGATCACGAGAGAGGGAGAGGGAGCTGACAAAGAGGGAGAGAGGGAGAGAGCGTTGCCGGAGGGAGAGAGACTTTGGTCGCTCGGAGTGAGAGAGGGGAAAAGGCGAGGGAAAGAAAATAGAATTACCCACGGCTCGGACCATAGGAACTATTGACATATTTCAATTGTACTTTCGACGGTCCGAGCTATCAAAATATTAATAATAAAATATTAAATATATGCTTTATATTATATAATAGATTTTTACGAATATAATATCCAAACCCTTATTTATTACCTCATTAGTTTATTAAACTTTATCATTAATTTAATTACCGATGACCCAGATCGTGAGAATTACCGATGGATTAAAATCTGTCAGCCAAAGACTTAGGCTGTCAGAAATATTAATAATAAAATATTAAACATAGTCTTTAATATTAAAATCTGTCTATAGTTCTCACGATCCTAGCTGTAAAAAATATTAATAATAAAATATTTAACATAGACTTTATATTATATTATATAACTTTATTATTAATTTAATTTCTGATTGCTCGGATCGTTAGAAATATTAATAATAAAATATTAAACATAAGTTTTATATTATATTATATATAACTTTATTATTAGTTTAATTATCGACGGCTCAAACGTCCGATCTACAGTCAGTCCGTTAATAAATTATCGTCGATATTTCAGAAAGATTTTTCTTTCTGTCAAACATCCGTTCGAAATTTACAATTCTCTTATAGTGTTTTTTTTTAAATAAATTATATCCAAACAAAATGTTAAATTTTTAAATCAATCGCACTAATTAAACCTATCATATTCCTCCTAAACCCCATCCAAACGAGTCCAACCTCTTCTGTCTTTTGGGAAAGCATACGTGATTGTCATTTAGGAGGAATGACACCGCATGATTAATACCGGAAGCCAAGAAGAAAAAGAAAACTTCCCTGCTTTATGCCTAAGGATCTACAAAGAAAAGGTGCAACAACGTTGCCATGTATTTTTTAAAGAAAAAATGCTCGCAAAATTTATAAAATATAAAATTGACTATAATGATTATAATAGATATATATATTGTTAATTTTAATTATCTTAAAATGACATCCGCTTCATTCAATTATTCTTTTACTTTTTAAAAAGTTCATTAATATTTATTTTCAAGAAATATAACTAATGATGACTCAACTAATTAACCGGTTCAAACCTATTTTAAGGACATGCAAATAAGCAGTTCATTTTAGTTTCGTTGCTGTAGTTTTCCTCAACTTTCTCCTCCAGTCCACCAAAGAGAGCGATTCAAAGGTGTTCTTAGATTACTACGAGGAGGAGCACCGAATCAAATATCCCCGTTAGGGTTTGGTTGGATAATGGAGAAGCAGAAAGGCGTGGTCGAAGAGACGGAAGGCGGAGGAGCTCATCAACCGGACGACACTACCGACGTGGCACCGGAGACCAGTGGTGCCGCGGCGGCGCCGGCACCGCCTGCGCCGTCGGCAACGCCTGCGCAGTCGGCACCGCCTGCGCCGTCGGAACCGACTGCACCGTCGCAAACGCCTGCGCCGTCGGCATCGTCCGCGTCTGAGGCATCGACATCGACGCCGCAGGGGAAAGTCATGAGCGGGACCCTCGTCCACGGCGGGAGGTTCATACAGTACGACATCTTCGGGAACGTCTTCGAGGTCACCTCAAAGTACGGGCCCCCGATCGAAGCAGTCGGGAGGGGCGCCTACGGGGTCGTCTGGTGATCTCTCCCTCTCCAGCTAGTCTTTCCTTTGTGGCGCGATGTCTTCTGTGTTTTTGATCGAGTTGCTGCATGCATGCGGTGTGGGGTTTCTGTGGGTGGCAGCTCGGTGACGAACTCCGAGACGGGCGAGAGAGTGGCGATCAAGAAGATTGCGCGCGCTTTTGAACGCCAAGTGGTTGCGAGGTGTGCGCTCCGCGAGATCAAAATTCTTCGTCACATGAGACATAGTAATGTCGGTGACTTCGCTGCCCGTTTCTTTAGTTAATTGATTCATCGTCTGGTATACGTACCTTTTGATAACTGAAGTATACAATAGAACTACAAATAATCTAAACCATTTCTTTAGTAAGCATTAGACTTCTTGATGCTGTAAAGTCAAGTTCATAGGCATTTCTCCGTTTGTTGGATACCATGCATGTTAAAGGCTTCAAGTGCGTACACAACTTCCTGTTGATCATGGGAAAGATATTAAAACTCTTATCAAAGGAACAAGATGACAGAAAGCATATCAAATGTAGTTTCCATTAACTATAGGATTCTTGGTTCCGGCGAAATGGCACTGGGTTGCTCAGAACACTTGAGAACGTTTCGTTGATCCATAAATTATGAAGAATCAACACCATATATAGTTGGCATGAATCTTTGAATTCGTATATTAATGTCAGAACATATAACGTAGGAAATGCTTCAATTACAGTGTCTTATTACAAAGATTAATTATAGCTTTAGAAACTGAAATCACTATTTTTGGGTTGGCCGGGTAGTGAACCCTTAGTGAATTTTTAAGTTGAAAAACCAAAATAAAAGCAAAAATGAAGTGGAAAAAAACTACAACACTTTCAGTGTTCATGGATACTAAAATTTGAAGGCTCAAGTTCCTAAAACTTAACAAGAAACTGGCATCTCAGATGTATCTAAACCAAAATCCACATTTGTGCAGTCATACTGTACTCTATTTTTTATCTTTAAATCATTTGCTTAGTACACTCATAATCATTAAGCTTTTCTGATTTTCTTATTTTGTTTATGCAATTTCAGATTATAGCAATCAAAGATGTAATACCACCCCCAACTAGGGAAATATTCAATGATGTCTACATAGCATTTGAGTTAATGCGTTTCGATCTTCAAGACATACTTCGTTTAGGAATGAATCTAACAGAGCAACACTATCAGGTTGTGCACTTGTATATTTCTTGGTGTAATATATACTACAATATTGATATAAGTTTAATGAGCGGGTGAAAAGTTTATGCAGTTCTGTTTTTCTTTCCAAAAAATATTTGTTACATCTTATTTGCCTAATAGCATTCTTTCCTTGGTTATTGTTCTCTTTCATTTTTGGAGGCAAATGAAAAATTTACTAATAATGTTCAAAATTCGGACTTCATACCCTCCTTAAAATCCATATATCCATTCATCATACATACTTCACACAGTGTAATATTTGAAATCCATTCACATGTTTGAAATCAATAATATGTGATTCAAAATTTGAAATCTAAGCAAATTCATTAACACGGTGTAACATTTGCAAATTAATCCATTATGCCAGAGTGTATGTCCAAAATTTGTTCTAGTAAATTTCTTTTAAAAGTTTTAAAGTTTTAATGAGTGTGAAAGGTTTATTAACAAAGAAGTTCATCTCGTGCTAAGCAAAACGTCATCCAATATTTCGTAAAAAACACTATCCAATATTAGTTGCATGTGTCAATCACATTGATAGATACAATCTGCCATTGGAATGTGACTTTATGTGAAATATCATATATTTTTTTTGAGGGCATGGATTATTGTATATAATTAGCAATTTGCTAAGATATGACTTGTCATACTAGAAAAGCTGCTGATTCTTCTGTTATGGTTAGAATGGCTTATTAATTGATAAAATACATCATAATGTGTTTTCTTCAATATTATGTTGGATCAGTAGATTATTTCTTTCATATATTGAACTTCCTGCCCGTACCTTGGCTATGCTCATCACCACTGAACATGTTTGTTTTGCTTTTTTGCAGTGTTTGCTTTATCAGATTCTTCGTGGACTGAAGTACATACACTCAGCAAATGTCCTTCATAGAGACCTTAAACCGAGCAATCTTCTCATAAATCCAAATTGGACTCTAAAAATTTGTGACTTTGGCCTTGCTCGTGTTGCCTCACGAACAGGTATGACGGCGGGTGTTGTTACAACATGGTATCGGGCACCAGAGCTGCTGCTAGAATCTACAGATTACGGGGAAGCTATTGATGTATGGTCAGTTGGTTGTATTTTTATGGAAATTATGATCAAGAAGGTACTATTTCCTGGGGCTAGCAATGTTGCCCAGCTAGGGATGATCATGGAGGTAATACTATTTCGGATTTTTTACAAATACTAAAGATAAATAGATAGATAGATAGATAGAGTGAGCGAGTGAAACATATAATCTTGTGAGCATGCTCATTCTGTTTTTTGTTTTCGTATTCGTTTGCTGCAGCTCATTGGCACTCCAAATGAGGCTGATCTGGGTTTCGCAAGTCAAATTGCAAGAAGTTATATTGATCAACTACCTCATTATGCACCACGGTCCTTCACTGAAACGTTTCCCGGTGTCTCCCCTGAAGCAATCGATCTTGCTAAGAGAATGCTGACATTTGACCCCAGAGAAAGAATAACTGGTGAGTTTTGGCTAAATAAGAGCACTGATATTATAGAATTTTATGATCAGCATCACAAAAAGTTTGTTTAATGTGCTTAGCCATTATTTTGTTTTGGTTGACAGTGGAAGAGGCACTGGCACATCCTAACGTAAAACCTTTACACGATGTCTACCCCGAACCAGTCTGTGAGACGCCTTTAAGCTTTGATTTTGAGCAACGTGCACTCTCTGAGGAGCGGGTGAAATTCATGATATGGCTAGAGGCTATGGCAACGAATCCAAATTACAGGATATGAAGTTCACTGGGGATAATTAGGAGGGACCAGCAATTTGTTCCTTGATTACAAATGATATATGATGCAAGATAAACTCCAATTAGATTCCTCATTACTCTTGTACATTTTTTTATTTGACTTCTCTTCTTTCCTTGCGTCCAAGTGCGAGCATTGTTGATTTTACTGTGACTAGGAGGTGCCATAACCAGTTACTTTTTTTTTCTTTTAATAACCAGTTACTATTTTACTCAAAGCTCCTTCTCTATGGTTTCAATGTTAACTCCAAAAGCAAAAAAACAAAAAAAAAATGCAAATGCTATTTGAGGTGCGCATTAAGACTAGTGGTCGTATATTCGTATATTTCAATAAATAATTAGTTATTTAGAAAAAAAAAAAGAATCACCCCAAGAATTTTTCCTGTTATTTAATGCTTACAGAAATTTGACCACTCACTTTTTTTTTAATTAATGTAAGATCGAATTGCGAGGAGTTGTCCACTCAGCCAAGCATTTGCTGCCCGAGTCGCCACAAGGTCAGTCGACGCCGTCCCAACGGTTTGCACCACTACCGTCGTTATTGTCTGAGAAAACCCACCATTGCCGTTGCGCCGACGCCTTGCACCATCATCGTCGACGTCCTTTATCTTTATACATATTGGTAACGCCCCTATATTTTTATTCTAACAAATTTCCTTTATTTCTTTGCCCATTTAACATCATGAAATTTCGCCATCCATCCTCCCAGGTAATAATTGAGTTTATTTTTCTCCGACTTTTTTTTACGTGAAATACAAAATGAAATAATATTAAATTATTTTTTAACAAAATGTGAAAGCGATTTTTAGCTCAAGTTTATCAAGTGGACACCTCTTCTCTTTTTTCCTCCTCAATCAATGAGTTCTGTCTGGGGATCCACTATCTCCCTCCCGATTCATCCTCACAATTCAAATTTTTTTCTCACTCATCAACTATAATGTTAATGTAGGAAATATCACTCCTTTCAAAATTGGATCCTTCTATATGAGTGATCTTCTTTTTGTTGATGATTTTCTCTCTCTTGTAGTTATTACCCCAAACTGCAAAGATCTTATCAAAATCCTTAAAGCTTATGGAGACATAACTAATCAAAAGATCAACTACAAAAAATCAGAGATTTATTTACCTCTAAAACTAAACCAAACAAGAAAAGAAAGAATCAAAACCCTCGTTCAGATGAACATAGGGGAATACCCATTCACCTACCTTGGAGTACTCATTTCTTACAAGTATTTTTTTGTGTAACACCTCGAGACCCACGTGACTATCACGTGCTCAGAGTCGTCCCAAAGGCGCTACATAATTCTGTGTAAATAAATTATGCGAAAAATTTAAACTCTATAAATGTGGAAAGAAGATCGTCTAACAATATAATATCAAGGACTTGGAAATGTCCATGACTCAATCATGTTAAATATGCAAAAAAAAGCTAAACCAATAAATTAGTAGGACTAAATCCTACATCATGTGCAACATCTCTCTTGCTGAACCTGACCACTTGCATCACCATCTTCTATCATCTCACCTGCATGAATCCAGATACAGGAAAAAACCAATGAGTATAAAAATACTCAGTACGTAGGGTCTAACCATAATGATGAACAATAAATCAACAATGCTCAAAATCAATAATCAGTAAGGAACAATAAACAAGAGAGCACTAAATAGAATAATATGAGGAGAACTCAATAATCAATAAATCAATATAACCATAAATCAATAAGGAACAGGTAAGAGGTCAAAGGACCAATCAATATTAATTAACAATTAATAATTAACATTGATCGCTATGTCACTGTCCAATTTAATAATTCAATTCAATTATCAAAATCGATGGTCACGACCAATAATAATTTTTATTCAATTTAATGGGCGGAGGCAAAGCCAGTCAACACCAAAATTCGACTAACCATGATTCAATTCAATTCAATCTTTGGAGTTATTCAATTCAATAGAGAACGCTCAGTCAATTAAGGAAAACTTCATGTCTCTTTCATGTAGACCAGTGGGAGATCAAACCATGGCAAGCCGCCCTTCAATTGTAGCGCTAACAATAGCTTCGTGATGACGGTGGACGTCTCAAACCTCTAGGTACAAGTCCCATACAATACGATAACAATAATGGCCTAAGGGATTTAGAGACAATCAGAGAAGATGGAGACCCAGCAGTTTCCATCTTTTATCTTGTTTATCCTAAAAACTTATCTTTAACAATTTACTTTAGGTTGAACAAGGACTCAATCAGGAAAAAACTACTTGATCAATATCATGATGAACAATAAAAATAATCTCAAATCAAATCTAATAAAAATTTGATGAGGTCGGATTTGCTAACAATACAATTCAGGAATAATTATAGCAACTATTCAATTATCTATATTAAAACATCACAATTTATGTTTTCTGTCACCAGAACCCTGACCGTGTTTGAAAACGATCAATATCACCTTGACTAGGGCAAAACCGGGCCGGTGTATGGTGAACCCTGGCTGAGTTGGCCGGTTCACCTCCAAATCAATCGCACCGCGACCCGAGTCGAGCCGAAGCCAGAACCCGGGGCAGGTCAACAGAAACCCGGGCTAGGTTGGACAACCCGATCCGGTTCTGAGTCTAACTCGGTTCGGATTACGTAGAATCCGGGCCAGGTACAGCAAAACCCGGGCCGAGTTCTGTCGCCTACGGAGAAGTGCGTTCCGACGTGATTTTTCGACCATCATAATCATGCCCTACGAGATCCAAACTATGCATACGATACATCAGTGGATCCAAACCGACGACATAAGGATTCCCCCTACGTACCTAAAGTTGGCTAAAAATCAATTGGAGTCCCTTCTCTAACAATCTGCACGAACGCCGAACTTTGGCCGGCGATTGCTCTCTGTCCTCGCTCCGAAACTCGCGGTCACCACCTGGAACTTATTTTCCTATGTGCCGTCTTTGAAACCAGCCGCCACGCGTTCTCGAGGGTGCCTCAATTCACATGTAAATGAGAGAAAAAGAGAGGCTTGTGGGTACAATTCTGTTTGGCAGAAAAAAGAATTTTCAGCCACCCTTTAATGTCTATTTATAGGTGCAGATTTAAGATATCAATTCTATTAGGCCTTGGACTCCCTTAGAATCAATCTTGGCCATCCATGCTTATCACTTCTTAATTATTCAGATTTATTTAAATCCGAATTTACTTCGTAAATCCATGCTTATCTCCATAACAATTCTATCTTTATTCAAATTCTATCCTCTTTATCCATCTTATCTCATAATTTCCATCAATTTCAGAATCATTTAATTCCATAATATTAACATTGGGATTTTCAGATCCATTAAATAAAAATAAATATCTTTTATCTATTTTCTGAAAATCCGGGTCGTTACATTCTGTCAAACTCCAATCTTACATAACTGAAAAGACAACTTTCAAATTATCTAGCTGGAATATGAAAACTCTAAACCAAACTAGTAGGGTCACCCTTATCAATTTTACCCTCACAGTTATCTCAAACTATCCCCTCAGCTCTATCCACCTATTTACTACTATTGTTGCCTCTCTTGAAATGTTATCTAGGTCCTTTCTGTGGTCAAACGATGATAATAAGAGAGTATCACATCTAATTAATTGAGACATTGTGCAAAACTCAAAAATTGATAGTGGCTTAGGCATCAAGAATCTTGCACTCATAAGAACTTCTTTGCTGGCCAAAAGGGTTATTGAACTTCTAAACAATAATAATAGTGCTTGGTGTCAACTTGCGAAATATAAATATGGTACATTACACCCTTGGTTTGGGCATACTCAAAACCAGAAAGCTGCTTGGTGATGGAAACTGATTCAATCAACTCTACAAAACATTAGACTTGGACTGAAGAAACAATTTGGAAATGGTTTAAGTACAAACATCATGCATGACCCGTGGCTCTTTAACATCCCGCTATGTTTTCTTCCTACTTATGTTAATGTGTATTCTCCTATGTTTTCAATGATGGTTTCTGATCTGATCTTGAATTCTTCCTAGAATGAAAATCTACTCTCAACTATTTTTGGCATGGATTTGATTTTTCTTATTACTTCAATTCATATGCCTTCTTTACCTGAGTATGACCAGTGGGTTTGGGAGCCAAATGCTCATGGCATCCCAATAGCTTCTTCAGTCTATAAATTTCTACATAAGCTTGTGCCTACCACAACTGTAGTGATGGATGGAAAACATTATGGAGGATTCTTGCTCTAAAAAAAATCTGCATTTTTTTTTCGGAAATTAATTCATCGTCATCTGCCAACAAGAGATAGAATCATAAAGTTTAATACTTCTTCTGATCTTGCTTTCCTGCTGTGTGGCCAAAGTCCTGAGACTGTCTCACATCTATTTTTAATTGCCCAATTAGTATGCAGACTAAATTGCCAATTTATCTATCTCCGGACTTGGGCCCAGAGCGACTGAATTCTGGAAGGCACTCAATATTGCTTATCCTCTCAATTATGTGTGCTTTCCTATATCTCTTTTGGCTTGTAGGGCGGCATATATGGAAATTGAGAAGCAATCTCATGTTTCCTCCATTCCCTCTTCCATCTCTATTGTGTGGTACAACATGCAGGCAAATGCTGACGAATTCTAAACAAACTACTATCTTAAGGGCCCACCTCCTAGAGATCCTCTTTGGATCTTGTGGGAACCCCCGCCCCCCGGTTGGGTAACGCTCAACTCTGATGGTTCCTTTATTGGGCCAGGAGAGGTGGGAGGAGCAGAGTTCTTTTATTTGTGCAAGTTCATCGAAGCGAAATTTTTACTCGATGTTGGCGGCGGAAGCTTGGGCCTTGCGTATTGGAACTCTGAAGTGTAGAGAGCTGGGATATCGGAGACTCAAATGCCAAGCTGATTCCATCAACTTGTTGAGCATTCTAAAGCAGGATGTATATGTCTTTTGTGGTGATCTTGTCAAGTGAGGCACGTGGGAGGAAGTTGATTCCGGCTATATATGCACTGGCTTTGATATGTGACTATGCTCCAAGGCGCTCATTACATTGCATGTCGCCATCTAAACTCCGCATGTGAGAGATAAGACAAACGGTCTAGCTAATGTTAGGTCCTTTGTGATAGCAGTTAGAGCTTCCTGTTTGGTTGGCGGCCTTGAAATCCAGTGTTGTGTTGCTCATGGCACCGGACAACGAACCCCACCTTAGTTTGGGCCCCTCATTCGTTGGCCATCGACAATTGATGATGACGCTATGGATAAAGGAGTAAGCCATACTTCCCAGCCAGTAGAAGCCCATTTGCACTTTGTCTCTCACTACAAGAAAAATGATGTTTTCCGATGGTTTTGTCCATCGGAAAATCAAAAGAATTCGTCGGAAAATGAAAGTTTTTGACGGGTTTATCGACAAAATCGATCAGTCAAAAAAGGAGGCATCACAAAATAGTTTCGGATGGTTCAAAAATATCTATCAAAAGTTCAGATGGTTGTAACCGTCGTAAAGTTTCGGCGGCCACGGTCGTCGAAACTTTTCGACGGCCGCAACCGTCGAAACAATTTTTAAATTAATAAAAAAAATTTGCCCGTTGCCGGATTAGGTCAGCTACGGTCGGATCAAGAGCCAGGCGGCCTGATCTGGCCACCCCGCCTAGTAGCCGACCAGGCCGCTTGCGATCGGATAAGGCCGCCTAGCGGCCGATCAGGTCGGCTGCGACCGGATAAGGCCACTTGGTGGTCGATCAGGTCGGCTGCGGCCGGATCGGACGCCTGGCGATCAGATCAGGCCGCCTGGCGGTCGATCATATCGCGGTCGGCTAGATGTGACTAGCCAAATCGGCCGGCCCAAGTCAGTTGCAGCCGGATCGGAGAGGGAGATTGAGAGAAAGGGAGAGGAAGCCGAAGAGAAGGAGATCGGAGAGGAGGGAGCGGAGAGAAAGCCGAACCTGAGCCGGAGAAGAACTGCTGCCGCTGTCGGAGGGGGAGAGAGCTAGAGCCAAGATGGAGAAGAACCGCTGCTGAAGGGGAAGAGAGCTGGAGGGGGAGAGGAAGTGCGAATGAGAGGGGGAGAGGCAGTGATGGAAGGAGAGAGGAAAAATATAAGAAAAATTAGCGAGGAGGGTGGGCGGGAATGAAATTAGAACTACTGATGATTGGGACCGTCGAAAGTACTGACGGTCCAAAGCATCGGTAATTAAATAAATAAAATATATATATCATATTATATATTATGATATATATGATTATAATATTTAATTATTTTTACATTTATCTACCGTGAAGCCATCAGGCCTAGGAGCCTTGCCCGAGGGCATGCTCCAAAGGGCATGAGTGACCTCAGCCCGAGAGATAGGAGCTATCAAGGAATCACGAGTGGAGGTATCGAGGGATGGTAGGCAAGGCCAGCAGTCAGATGGAATTGTACGAGAGGGTTGTCTTTGCCAAAGTTGCCTATAGTGATCAGCAAATAAGGAAGTTATTAATGTAGGGTCGGTAATGTAGTCATTATTGTCATTTATGATAGTGGAGATAGTGTTTTGCTTATGTCTGATGATGGTGGAAGTATTAAAAAATCTAGTGTTTCGATCCCCATGTTGGAGCCACGTCGCCTTGGACTTGCTCCACCACTTGAGACTAATCTGTCTAAGGAAGGCAGCATGGCGATGGTAAGCCGAGCGAAGGAGCCCGAGCTCAGAAGATGACAAGCCACGATGAACGTCCAGTGCTTCAAGCTAATTTATCTCTTGAATAGCAAGGTCGGCACGGGATTCGAGCCGACCAAGAGAGTCCTTATTCCATTTAATGGTATCACGCTTAATTTGGTTAAGGGCATGGGAGATGGTGGAGGTAGAGGAGTTAAAGGACCAGTGCCTCCTGACAATGTCCCGAGGTTCGGAGTAAGATAATAAAAAATGTTCATATTTGAATGACTTTGGCCTCTGAGGTTGGAGGTCAGTCTACAGAAGGATAGGGGCATGGTCAGAAACACATCTCTGCAAAGTGGTCAGAGAGAGGTTAGGGAAAGATGCAAGCCAGTGATAATTCACTAAGGCACGATCAAGACGATAGAAAATACGAGCCAGGCCTGCACGGTTATTACACCAAGTGTAAGGGAGTCCATTAGGTCGAATATCTAAAAGTGATTGAGAATTAATAAGATCGTTAAAAGCACCCACAGGCCTGGTGTGCCGGAATGGGGATCCACCCAATTTATCGGAGGGGCTAGAAATGGTGTTAAAGTCTCCGATGAGGAGCCAGGGGAGATAAGAGGTGTTAAGCGAGTCTAAATCTTGCCAAAGGCGAGTCCTAACTGAGGAATAGCAAAAAATTAAAACCATTAAAAGAAATAGTAGCATGTATCACTTGCGCAGAGGTAAGGAGAGAAGTCACCTGAGCCTCCTGACCCCGTCAGGCTAGGAGGATGCCGTCGGAGGCACCGGCGACCGCGCAGAAGACGTCGTCCCAGTCGGGACCCAGGCGTCGGATTACCTGCTTAGAATTTGCAGGACAAGTGTGTGTTTCCAATAAAATTACAAAGGTCGGCCTATGAGTTCTAATAAGATTACAAAGTCGATCCCTGGCTTTCGCGCTAAGAGCGCTCTGGCAGTTCCAAGCAATAAGTCTCATATGTCAATTGAAGGTGGGTCCTCGGCCTTTGACAGCGGCACTGCCGTGTCCGAAACCTGTAATGACAAAGAGGGGGGTGGGTGGCGACAAGAGTAGATGTCTTACCTTTGAGGGCCGACTTCACCGGTCCGCGCCGAGGACGAAGAGAAGGAAGTGGGGCCTGCGGACGGAGAACGCGAGATTCTTCTTTTCTGAGCACGGGGGAGGAAGCAAATCAAGATCATCGGCCTCCACATCAGAAGGCTCATGAGGATGGTTTTCAGAGGCCCCAGGGATCGCCGAGGCGACGCAACAAAGTCTACGTGGTTCAGGGAAGAAGACGGGTCTGGGGGGACAGGGGCCGATAGCAAAGGCGTGGCAAGAGATGGAACTGAAGTTGCAGAAGAGAGTGGAGGAAGCGAGGTGGGGAAACAAGAAGGCTCGTGGTGGGAAATGGATCGTCCAGAGGAAGGGGTGTAGGGTTGGGGGAACGGGCAGGAGGGATGGGAGAGCGGCAGGGATGGAGTGAGGGTGGTGATCCGGTCGTAGTGTCAACAGGGGTATTAGAGGGTAAAGCCAGCATTTCACCATCGGCGCGCACGGGGGATGCCACGTGGCCGCCAGCCAAAACGTCACAGCCGTAAGATTGTATTTGAGGATTGAGAACTTCCCTAGGAAAAAGCACACTTGTGCTTCTAGGTGGTGAATCTCGACCATCCGCGGAGCGGATCGATGACGTGTAAGCCGGATGTAAGACCACAGGACAGTCGCCCCCGGATTGGTGATGTGGAGGGCAGAGCGGGAGAAGGAGGCCCCGCACGTGATGACCACCAGTCAGCCTACCATTGGGGGGAAGCTTCCCGTTGCGAGGTCACCACGCCAGTAGATGAGCCCGACCCAACGGTGGCCGACGGCGACTCCGCAGATGGCGCTGGGCAATTCAGGTCAAGACACGGGGGTGTCTGAGCCTAGACCACCAACGGCGCAACAGCGCATGGAGCCACCGGGCCGGCCTTCCGACGGGGAGGGGGGGAGCCGCACGCAACCAGGGTCCGTACAGCATAACATCCCGCGCGCCATTAAAAGCGCTGGAAGATGGCCGTGAAGTGCAGTGCTCGAAGCGGTGGCCGAAGATACTACACCGGAAGCAGAAGGATGGGAGATTCTCGTACAGAATCCGTTGGAGGTAGCGGTCGCCATTTGGAAGCCGCACCCAGGTCCCCTACTTTAAAGGTTTGGAAAGATTCAGCTCAATGCAGACCCTCGCCGGCATTCCCTGCACACCAGGTTCCACCTGCAAAACAAGACCAAATGCCGCCACGATCCGCCGAAGAGTCCGCGGAGAACAGAGCTCCAAGGGTAGGCCCGACAGGTGGATCCAGGTGGGGGACGCGAGATCACCATTGCCGTCAGGTTGGAAGAACGGCGTCACTTGCGCCACCATGAGGAAACTCCCTCCGAATTCCCATGGACCACCAGTAAGCATCTACAGGCGGTCCTCGACGTTAGTGAAGGAAAAAAGTATAAAGGAGTTACCGATCTGAGACAAAGAGCATGTCTCAGCGGTCTGCCAGAGCCCCGGGATAGCCCGCGTCAAGACAATGAAGTCGCCGACATAGCGCTCAAGAAGACAGAGTCGCAGCGCCACCGACTAGTCCTCTGTTTCGCAAGAAGGAATAGTGACCTCCTCGGTGATGGTCTCATGGAGTCCCCAAAGCTACCTCGGCGAGATGGAGAAAGGAGAGGGACGGAAGCCCGAACAGTGGCCGCCTAAGAACGCGGCGACGCAAGGGGATTTGGGGTTGGGAGCAAGGGGCCAAGCGACCCATTACTTGGAAGTGAGGGAAAAGGATCTGTGGTTGCAGGGGGGGCAAGCGTGTTTGCAGGAGGGAAGGAGAGAGCAGTAGCCGTTGTCCCCAGCCGGTCGTCGGGGACGGAGGAGGACGCCAGGGCCTAGATCACCGGAGCGCACATGAGAGAGACGTTAGAGCGCACTGGTAATGCATTAATTACAATAACATTTACAATAGCAGAAGCATTTCGTACAATTTTTTAAGAACATGTGGGCTATGGGCACTATATCTATATAATATTAGTATTATATTATTTTCCATATCCATATGCATTTCAATCATTAATCATCACATACAAAATACTTAGTACGTAAAATTTGGAAGACAATCAATATACTCAATCGAAAATAAGATAATCTATGAAAGACCAATTAAGCAAGTAATACAATAATTAATATAATAAATTAACAATACTAATTTAGGCAATAAACAATATATCAATTAGCAATTCACATTCATAACCAACTATCAATTTTATTTCAATTCAATAATAGTTTTGAATTTAGTGTCAATTATCTTGAATTAATCATCATTTTGTCATAGTTCAATCAAGGCTCTATTTTATAATTGTTAATTTTATTAATAATTAATAGTTTATCCATCAGACACAAATGTAATATATCACATCAGTCGCGATAGCATAATTCAATTATTCATAAGCCACAAGGCACAATTCAATTTCAATTATCAATTATCAATTCAATATTTTGGAGTCATTCATCAACACTTTTAATCGCAATTTGAGAACTTTCATTTATTAAGATAACACAATGTTATATTCATACAATCAGTAGAGATCAACCCATGCGAGACCAATACAATTTAGTTAATATATTTGTGTATAGTTGGTTATGAGTGATCATATACAATGGAGTCATAGTCTTCACTAAAGGTCATTCAATCTTGACGAGGTAATTAGTGAATATGGGTCAGTAGTTTTTTATTTTTATCTTCTTTACCTAAGACATCTATTTTTTTATTATGAACTTGGACCACAATAATCAATTAAATAATAAGCCAATAAATTCATATTCAATTTATATCAATTATCATATTTCAATTCATAAGATTCGACATGATTTTATGCTGGCTGTCGAGGCCTAACACAACCCTCCTCCTTTATCCGGGCTTAGGACCGGCTATAAAATATAGGCGGAGTTAAAACAAGGGGGTGTTGCGAGAATCGAACTCGCGACCTCTCGCACACGAAGCGAGAATCATACCACTAGACTTTGTTGTTGTTTCAATTAGCCGACCCCACCTAGTGGGATAAGGCTTTGTTGTTGTTGTTGTTGTTGTATCATATTTCAATTATCAATTGTCAATAATCAATAAAAATATTATTATGATAACCAATTATAACAATAATTCAATCACCAATGTAATAAAAAACACGATCATGATTATTATGTTATAATCAAGAACAATCAACAATTTAACCATAAATGATACTCGAATTCTATTACATACCTTTGCTTGATCATGGTTATCGAAATCGTCGAGAAAATCATTTTGGCCTATCCCATTAGAATTCACGTTTGTTTGTCTAATGTTGGTGGCTCGTCAAGAAAATCATCGTGACCTAATTTTGTGGCCACGGGGAATCAGTCATCCGATTGTCACCCCTATCGTCGTCGTCAAAAGAGAGAAGCATAGTTCGGTGGAGATGGGAGGACATCCAATTTATAGGGGTCTATCAATTGTGTCTTCACTATTAGGTTAATTATGATCAAAGTCTTATTTAAAATCTAGTTAATCTTATTAAATTTCAATCTAACCAATTAAATTCTAGTTTAATCTATTAATTTAATACAGATTTCTATTTTATCTATTATTTTAAAATCAATATTTTATAACTAATTAAATTTTATTTATAAATTAATTAAAAAACTAATATTTGTATCTATTTTTTGAATTAAATATTATTAAAATATTTGCTGAAATATTTTTAGGATCAAATTTTCTAATTTTATCCTAAGTGGGAGTCCTTTATCCATTAGAGTTATTTTTGAATTCCAATTCAAATTGAAATCCTTAGATACAATCTAATTATAATTTTTACTCTCAATAGGATTTATCCTTACTACTTTTTCTTTAGCTTTTTTTATCACACTTCTAATCCCTCTCAATTTATCCTTTTAATTTATTTTAATCATTAAATTAGGATTCAATTTAATAAATTATTTTATTTTCCTTCGTCAACAAATCTAAACATACAAATTGCTGTTATGACATGTTGAGATGTTTTATGTTCTCCTTCAACCATCACTTGGTTACATCCTATGAAAGCTGCCTTGCCCTTGGGATAGGAAAGAGCCATATGCTTAAAAGTTCATTATATGGTCCAATTGAATAGTGATTCTCAATCCTAGTTTAGAGATGAAAAACTAATGTTTCTCAATTTGAACTCCTGAACCGTTCCAATCATTGAAAGAGAGATACCATTTTAGTTTTTTTTTTTCTAATGTGTGTTTCTTTGAACTGTTTGCATGTGCATAAAGAAAGAAATTGGCCTATCAGTGGTCTCCATTTATTCCAAGAGCTAGCTGATCGTATTATTCCCTCATTAAAGGGCTCAGCTCAAACTAGGAAGCTAAATATTAAATATTAAAGGAATGATAAGTAGCTTATTCTTATCTAAGAATGTCTCACGTTCAAAAGCTATTGTACGTAGAATATTTTTTTTTTGAGAGTCATTATGACTAGATATGTGATCCGAGATGATATATTAATCGGATGATAATGAATTTAAATGTTTATCTAATCATTTTGAATAATGTGGTAAGGAAAAAAAAAACATTAAAGACACAATTGAGGAGGAGGACGTGGATTAGAATCATGCATTGATGGTCGGAGGAGCAGGCAATTAATATGGTCCATGGTGCAAAGAAAACAGTCATCATGATCATAAAAGGTCCTGTGAGTGGTCAGGAAGCAAAGAGCCCCGATTTTATTCCGGACATTGGAATATATTTTATATTCCTAAATCATGACTATATTAGTCGAAGAATAAAATTAAAATTACCAATAAATTTAATTCATTTGGGCATAATCATTTTACTATGCTATTATCTCTTTCCATTTATAAAAATTTCGGGACAGGCATGAAGCATTATGCAAGAATTTTTAGTGCATTTTACATATTTGACGACTATATATATATATATATATATATATATATATATATATATATATATATAACAAAGTCTTATCCTACTAGGTGGGGTCGGCTACATGGATCATACGACGCCAATTCGTTGATCCATGTTCATAAGATTCGACATGATTTTATGTTGGCTGTCGGAGCCTAACAACGACTATATATATATATATATATATATATATTAAAAATAGCATTCTAAAACTATAGCTCGTAAGCTACTTTGTATATTGAATACTGTTGTATACAATTGGAAGGATATTTTGAAGTAAATGTTGGTCTGACTTTATTTTATAATCAGATTATACTCGAATTATTAACTTATTGTTCG
This sequence comes from Pontederia crassipes, assembly GCA_030549335.1. NCBI lineage: Eukaryota > Viridiplantae > Streptophyta > Magnoliopsida > Commelinales > Pontederiaceae > Pontederia > Pontederia crassipes. The sequence goes on from CM060195.1 coordinate 45,057,423, forward strand.
ATACGGTCACATATCATATTTCTCTCTCTTTCGTATATTCAACTACTAATTATTTTCTTCTCTTTTTCTCAGCTAACTTATTTCAGCTACAAATGTACAATACTTTTTAATTCACAAGTATAACAGTTGATTCATGAGTCAAGACCGTCCTACTATAATTAAAAATTAATAAATTATGAAAAAAATGGAAACAGAACTAATCTCTAGGGGAGAGAGGGGAGGACACGGAGCCTCTCATAGCAGAATTGGAGAATTTAATTGATTAATGACAGGTATTAATTAAAGATTAGCTACGGATCGTTGTCGTGCTATCTCAAATATCTCTTGTCATTCCGTAGGATAATTGAAAATATTGTTTATTTGAGTTGGACGTTATCTTTTACATTAACTCTCTCTCTCTCATCATCATCATCATCATATCTAAGATTCTAAAAAACCATTTGTCAAAATTAGCTCAACATAAAAAGTTAAACAAATATTTGGATTTAGTGATAACTTAAATATCCTGTGCTTCATTATTGATTTTTTTAAAATTATTTTTATATTCTATGAATCTGACATTGAAATTATATATATATATATATATATATATGTTAATTAATATAACTTCGCCTATATTTTATAGTCGGTCTTAAGCTGTCGAATCTTATGAACATGGATCAACGAATGAAATGACATCGTATAATTCATGTAGCTGAAGTCTTTGTTGTTGTTGTATATATGTTAATTAATATGATCCAATCGCATTAATTGTTCATCATTCTTGAGACGAGCAACAATTAAGCCTCTGTGATACACTTCTCTCAAAGTTGGATTAACAAACCGTCATGCACCTTTGATAGCAATAAATAGGCCAACATATTGCACATCACAAGATATATCCAAGTGCAACATATTTCTTTTCTTCTTGAAAAGAAATAAGTAATGGCTTGTTGAAACTCCATTGAAGGACTTAACAGCTTTTCGGACCACTTATTATAAAATAAAATGAAAAGTGTCATATATTTTAATAAATACCAGTTTCTCTAATTTTTTTATTCCCTATTAAGAAATTTGTGATCAGTAAAAAAACGTAATAATAATAATTTCTTGAAAAGAAAAAGGATTAGACACACAATAATACGCACGTGTCTAAAGGTGGACGTGCACCTGGTACGCGTGTGAGTTTTGTGCGTTATATGAGAAGAGAAAAATAGTGCGTCACGGATGACCATTTGACCAATGGCAAACGTGTAATTTCCACGCGACGAGTTTGTAGAAGCATTTTAATTAATTAGAGAGAGAGAGAGAGAGAGAGACGAGGAAGAAGAATTCCAAATGGAAGACTTGGTAAAAAATTTGTTTCTGAGGCATTCAAATCCTCCCCCAAACTTCGACTGCAATCTCTCCGAACGTTCAACAAATTTTATGACAACTTTTTCAGGAAGTTTTCTTTCTTTTTTTCTAATTGATAATTTGTAAATAAGTCGATCAGTTAATTAGTAGATTATTCAATTTTAAATTCGCGTATTTTTTATTTTCTTTTTTAAAAAAGAAGGCTTATTGTAAGCAATTTGACTAAGTAATTATCAGTATTTTTTTCGTCTCTCTCTCTCTCTCTCTCTCTCTCTCTCTCTCTCTCTCTCTCTCTCTCTCTCTCTCTCTCTCTCTCTCTCTCTCTCATTTTGTTCAAATAAAGGTTGAACATGGAAGCGTTTTACCATCTCATCAGTCCATCGCTAAATTCAAAAGTCGCATCCAAAGATGCAGTTCGATGTCAACATTTCACGTTTGAAAGTATAATGTTTCCATTTTCATGTTTGAAGGTTTCATGGAATTATTGGTCCTAATATAATTTTTTTGTCAAGATGCAAGAGAAGATGGCGAAAAGTTATACGTACGTACATGGACATACTTCAAGTCTCTTCTAACTTGAAACATTCATTTAATTGTTAATAGGAAAATATTATATCATAAGATTTTAAAACAATAGCTTCATTCACTAATAAAGAACCCCCTAAAAAACAAAAGGAAAATCTCACCATGAAAAAAAAAATTATAAAAACTCTTAATCCAAAGGAAGAGTGTCATTGTCATCATCCATGATCAAATTTTTTATTTATGTAATAATAATAATAATAATCATAATAATAATCATAAACATGCCGATTATGGTCATGTTATATGACAATAAGAAAACAAGAATGTACTTATTTAATATTGAAATAATAATTCAAAAATAGAAATTAGAAAACATAATTTTTCTTTCATCGCCAATCTAAAAAAGGCTCCCCCAACTCCACTTCCAACAAACTTCCCCTGACCTAATTCTTACCTAAAATATTTATTTATTTTTCCTTTGCCCTTTTCGTACTTCAATAATAATATTTAATTAATAACGCGTTTTTAATCTTTTTTTTCTCAATATCTCAAATAAACAAAAAAATTGCTATCAAAATAAATATTTAAGAAATGGAGTATCGTGCCTTGTCAAAGAAAGTATACGTGTACAAACAAATAAATAAATATACATGCATAAAAAGCTCGAGATTTCTCTCTCCACTGTAACATATAACACATCAACAGCATCTCCACCTCTTTCTCTCTCTCTCCCTCCCTCCCCCCTCCACCTCCGTCTTGGGTTGATCGCTCTGTTTCCTTCCTCTTCTCTACTCATCGTATCATATAAAATCACAAAATCGTCCGGGAAAAGAACAGAAGAAACCAGAGGAGTGAGACAGAGCAGCCAGCGAGCAATGGCGATAAAGATCGCTTTTAGCTGAGCTTTACTGCGCGATCGCGTCGAGCTCTTCCCGGTTTCGAATCGAATTCTTCTAGTTTCCATTTCCCCTCTGCACGGATTCCATCTTTCTTTTAGTTGTCAATTTCCATTTTTTTACTCTCTCTCTATCTGTCTATCTCTCTCTCTCCGTCTCTCCCTTTCTCTCTCCTGTTCTTTTCCTGAAAGAGGGAATAAGCATGGCTGCTGTGGCGGAGAACGCGATCAGCTCCAACGATCAGTTCGTCCATCGCCAGGCGGCGGCGTCGCCTCCACCGCCGGCGACGGCCGCGGAAAAGCCAGAGAAGGAGACTGAGTACCAGCGCGACGTGCGAGAGCTCGTCGACTTGCTCTCCAACCTGAACCCGTCAGCCAAGGAGTTCTTTCCTGCTTCTCGCGCCGCCGCCGAGGGCGGAGGTGGCCGGAAATCTGACGGCCAGCTGTCGGCCGATGCGCCCGTTTTCGTGGCGTCGAGTGATTACTACTATGGGAATGGGATAATTGGTTATGTTGGCGGCAGTAAGGACTCCAGCAGCGATGGATCGTCGAATAGTCAGTCCAATCGCAGGGTACTGACCTTTAATCCTTTTGCCTGATGAACGTTATACCTTTTTTCTCTCTGATTGTTGTAGAATCCATGGTCGAAATCGCCTAGTTGATAGTTGGTGAGGGTTTGGGGGGTTTTTGTGAAGTCTGAGAATTCGATCTTGTGCGAGTTTCCATATTGCATTTTTCAGGAAAGGGAAATGAATAAAAATTAATAGTTCTTATGATCTATATCAAGAATTTCGCAATTGTTTCTTTTCTATCCTTTGTGACTTTTCCGCAATATTTTGTTTTAATGTTACATTTCGTGTGTGTGTCCGTGTGTCCGTGTGTGTGTGTGTTTGTTTGTCTGTTTGATGATTCAAATAGTTGATTTTGCCTCACACATGTTACTTTTCTCCCGATGCTACTTTTTTTTTTAATCTGGCAGAAGAAGAATGGCTATAGCAATGGGCGAAGGAGGATGAATGATAGAGTTCGGAAGGCTGAGAGAGAAGAAAGCATTAGGCGAACCGTATATGTTTCTGACATTGATCACCATGTAAGTTCGTCAAATGCAAAATGCACGGAGCTCAATTTGAACATTATTGTAGTTGTCATCTCTCTTCTCTTTTTTTTCCGTGATGATAAAGGCACCAATGTCGTCAAACTCCGCCTATATTTTATAGCCGGTCCCAAGCCCGGATAAAGGAGGAGGGTTGTGTTAGGCCCCGACAGCCAGCATAAAATCCTGTCAAATCTTATGAACATGGATCTACGAATTGACGTCGTATGATCCATGTAGCCGACCCCACCTAGTGGGATAAGGCTTTGTTGTTGTTGTTGTTGTTGATAAAGGCACCAATGTTGTTTCTCTAATGCCACCACCTCATTTTCATATTTGATGTTCTAGTTTGAAAATCTATTGTTAATTATCAGGTGACTGAGGAGAAGCTTGCTGAGATATTTGCTACCTGTGGACAAGTAAGTATGTCACAATGCATTTGGTAATAATTTGGAATGTAACACATAAGATAAATGTATGCAGTTATTGCTTGTTCTCTATTTTCATTGTCTTGGAGAGAAAACAGACGCCAACTAAATTGTTTAACCTCCAGATGTACTAATTTAAGAGATATGCGCATGTGTAATGTGTATAAACAAAATGTCCTAATGAGGTATCACTCAAATTAAGAACCTTACATTTGTCTACCATATACACCCACATTATGTGGTATATCTCTTCTAAATTACTTTACAAGAAGTTAATCTATTTCTCTTTGTATTCACAGCATACATTGTTATCGGTAGAATATTCTATTGCGTGAATACCAGAATATGTGCTTCTAAGTGCCTTCAGATAAAACATACAATGAATAATTGATCTCCTAATTAGACTTGTTGGAATACTTTGTAATATTTTACTGTTCATCTTGGTTCTCCATGGTTACTGGTTTACTGAAAAAAGACTTACTCTTGATTATGTTTCTAGTATGCTTGGATTTGAGTATTCAGTGTTGCTTGCTTATGGGTATTATGTAATTATGAAGGCCGAAATATTTGGACGAACCCACAGGAAGTGGATTAGGTAGTGGTGGAATTTCTCAGGCCATAAGTTGTGTATTATAACAGGATGAATCTTGGAAGAAGCATGTTTGTTATTGGCTTCATTATAGGGAGCAAATTTGTCCATCAACTTTGGATTTGGCACAACATGGCATAGTTTTGACCACACGTTCATTCCTATTTCCTTTATAACATATATGGATGACTATCAAACTAGTTAGTCATCCTTTTTCGCCTCAAAAAAGAGGAAAAAATAACTTCTCATAAGCATAGGAAAATTAGTGTCCTATCTTTTACATTTGGATATAAGCAGCCCAGTTGAATTAAATTGCTAAAATGTAAAAGATTATGCAGGGAACACTACTTCATGTATGTTAGTATGCAGTTTATATCGTTTTTCCTTCCTTTCTAATATTTGATTATCTGTTTCCATTCGATGCTACTTTTAGGTGAACACAAAGTTCTGAGCTTACTAATATTTTCTGTAATTTTGTTATCTGGTGTTATTTATTTGGTTCTGCACTGAAGGTAGTTGATTGCCGGATTTGTGGCGATCCACACTCAGTTCTACGATTTGCTTTCATCGAGTTCTCGGATGAGGGTACTTTTTGTTAAGTACTTGTTTTTTATCTTCCAGCATCATGATTTTTTTTATTATATTGCCTGGGTTTTGATTGTAGATGGTGCAAGGGCAGCACTGAACCTTAGTGGAACTATGCTAGGCTTCTACCCTGTAAGAGTCTTACCTTCAAAGACTGCAATTCTTCCTGTGAATCCCAAGTTTCTTCCCAGGGTTAGTACGGTTGTGTTGTACCTTTTCAAGAGTGTAACTAGTTTGTGAGTCCTATGATTATTTATGTTCCGAGATTTCTGCAATCACTGAACTTGTAATGCAGTCTGAAGATGAAAAGGAAATGGTTGTAAGGACAGTTTATTGTACAAATATTGATAAGAAGGTACACATATCTTTGCTTCATGATATTTCTTGGTCTAATTTATTGGAAGATACGCCACTAATATAACGAAAAAAATTGGCTTTACAGTAATGAACTTGACAGATAGAAATCACAAGTAGCTTAATCTTATCAATTGTTGTTGCATTTGCCTTTTTTGACCTTGTCCTTGCATCAACTGTAGGTTACTCAGCAGGATGTTAAAGTTTTCTTTGAACAGCTTTGTGGCGAGGTCAGCTGTTCAACATCATGCATGTTTAACAGTTTGCTAGCTTAATATGGTTCGACCTTTTTGGTTGCTTACATGTGAACCTAATTTGTTTTGTGTAGGTTTCTCGTTTGAGACTTCTTGGGGATAATGTGCACTCAACCCGTATTGCATTTGTTGAGTTTGTCCAGGTAACTTCCCAGAAGTTTGATTGTTGACTGAGGTTATCACCTTTCTTCTATCAGGTTTTAAGTGTCTTCAGTTTTTTATAGTCTCTCTTGTAATGCATATTTGATGCTTTGCTGTAGGCTTTTGTCGTTTTGTTTGTGTTTAGGTTGCTCTATTTTCATTTTCTAATGGAAGAAAATGCCTGATAATCCCAAAATATATGGAATGAAACGGAAAATAAATTCTGAAATAATGGAAATTGTTTTGAAGATAAGAACTGCCATGCAAGTACCTTGAATGCACCAACCTTCAATTGCAGTCCATTTTGGGTAGACAAAACTCCAATCACATGATTGCTATTGATCATTTCCAACAGACCTTTTTTCTTACTTCTTTATTCCAAAAGAAATTGATAACTAGTGGTATCAACAGAAGTATTTTCCTCTTTCACAAAAAAAAGAAGTATTCATTGTTATTGCCTTACTAAGGTGCTTTATCATCAAATGTCAGATCCATGTTCAGATGTTTGTGGATATTGTTGCGTCCATCTTATGTATGTGTTTTCCTGTATTTTGATTATTGCAACAATATATTATCATTCGTTTGTTTTCTACAAAATAGCAACATTTTCATAAAATTTTAATGTCAAATTCTTAAGTTTTTGTGCTCAACGAGATAAATTATTTCTGTCAAAAAAAATGGAAAAACAGTTGTTCACTTACTCTGGTCTTGTCATGTATAACAACAGGCAGACAGTGCAATTATAGCTTTGAGTTGCAGTGGTATGGTTCTGGGTTCTCTACCAGTCAGGTAACATTCACCGCTACTAGTTTGCTTACAATTTTTTAATTATAATGTGTGAACCATTCTTTTAGTCGTGGTATCTACGGCTAAAAATTGTTATGCTGGTGTAGTTTTTTTACATGTCCATTTCTCTCCATTCAGCTTTAAATTTATGAGTTCTGATAACGTTATATATTCATATCGATCAGACAGGAAAATTTATGTCAATCAAGAGTAGTTGAAGGAGTGATTAAAAATGCTTATGGCTTCTTATTTTACATAACATACTTTTGAAATCTCAGGGTGAGTCCTTCAAAGACACCGGTGAGGCCACGCGTGTCACGAGCTCCTTCAAACTGATATTATGAGAAACTGAAAGACACAGTTTCGGTAGCTGTCAGAAGAACATCTCTGCATCCAGAAATGGCGAGGATTCAATGCTGAATGAGAACTCTGCTTTACAGTCGGCTCTTTTTTTTTTCCCTGTTTGTTTCTTTTGGCTGAAATAGTCAAAGAAACTTGCTAAGCCATGCTTTCTTTTCTTGTGCTGAGACGTTATCTGAACTAATAAGACGCCAATTTCGTTAATTTTCAATATGCTATTGCTTTCTTTTATTTTCTCATAACCTCTCCTTGTGGTTTGATTTTAAATATGGTATTCATGAATCAAGGCTGGTAGAACCTGACAAGTTTGATTTTATTAGTTTCATTCCCAATTCCAAAACTTACATCACTCAAAACCCTTCAGGCTTCACTTGTATTTTTTCTTTTTCTTTGAAATAAAGAGTAGAATGCATTATTACAAGAAAAAAAGAACAAAAGAAACAGCCCAAGTACCATGCACAAAGAATGGTGGATGGATCTTCCTGGTGGGGCTTCTTTTGAGTTTTTTTTTTAACTGAGCAAGTAATTTTGTTTGATCCACATTATTTCAATCTCGCATGTCCTAGTTAATTAAGCCATATGCATAATCAATTTAAAATATAACGCGCCTCAGTTTTCTCCTGTAGAAATCTCGTTAATCTTTTTCATAACTTGTAGGATGATTTAAGTTTCACTCCTTTATAAATTTAATAGCCCGTGTATATGATAGAATAAAATCAACACATCAATCAAACATGAAATTAGGACGGATGTTAATGAGAATCTCCCAAGTAACGTATTCACTAAACACCATGTTCTATGCTTATCCATAAAAAAGAATTAAGTATTTATTCTATTACTACTTCTCTAGATCCTTAGAATTTCGTCAAAATCATTAATAAATTACAATTCTAAGAACTAGCACAGGATCCATTTATTTTGATTTATCGACATTAAGATTCAATCGATCCATAAATATTCAGGTAGTTATTATTCTATCTTAATCGGTATTGAACATTGAATTCCAGTAGCTCTTTAGGGCTGTGTTTAGTTCGTGAATGATCAGAACTTGGCCTTGTTCAGTCAAACACAGTGTGTGACGAGAACATTAATCACGTGATGTCCGGCCAGAACTTTTGGCCAAAAGTTCTTGTCTTTAGCAAGAACTTTAAAAGTTCTTGTCAAAGGCAAGAACGTTTTTTTTACTTGTGCCATGTCAGCCGCAACTTTTAACTTTTTTTCTTTCATTTTTTTAATTATTTTATAATGTATGTATATATAATTTAGTATATATTAATACATTATTGATCATCTTATAAAATAAATTATTAAATATAATTAATTAAAAATTATGAAATATTTAGTTCTTATAATTAATAAATACTTTATTAATTAAACTTTTCAATTATTTTTTAAAAAATTACATTATATTTAGACCGTAAGATGTACGTAAATTATTATATTTGGATATTTAGATTTACATAAATTATAATATTAATAATATTTAAAATATTTAATGAAATAAATAAATGAAATAATAGTAATAATATAATAATTTATGTAAATTATAACATTAATAATATATTCTTATTTACTATCATTTTATATCTCATAAAATAATAAAATATATTCTTAATTTTTACTTTTTAACCAAACACTTACTAAAACTTATCTATCAAATCAACTTTTTAAATTCTCATCATTACACTTTTTCATTCAAACACCAACTCAAACTTTTCAATCAAATCGATTAGTTCTCGAGAACTTACGAGAACTTAAAATCCCGAATCCAAACATAGCCTAGAAGTTTTTTATCATAAATATGCGACACAAAAAATTAAATTTTATCCCAAATTCGAGACCTCCAACTTCGATTGACAAATAATGATAATATTGTTATACGTAAAAAGCATCATCATTATGACGTCATAGTTTGATCATTTATATGATCAATATTGGTTAAAAATGATGACAAACATCAACGAAAGCAAAAAAGTATAACTAGGCATGAAAATGATCAAGCTTGTAGTATTGGATTTGTTGTGGCCTAAATAGAGGTGGCACCTGCCCCGTTTGGGGTTACTGCCGCCGCCACCTCCGCTTGCTCCCAAATCCTAACTTGACCAAGGCGGGGCTGATTTTATCTCCGTCCTCATCCTCGCGAAGAATCCTAGCGAGTCCTTCATTCTTCGGGAGACTCGAACTTCTATTCTTTTATTTATAAAATAATTTATAATTATATAAATAATAAAAAAATATTTTAAAAATAATAAAGTAATAGATAATGTATATTGAAATATAGTTAATTAAAATTAATACAATATAATATTTTATATACAATATTAAAAATTATATATAGTACTTGTTTTAAAAAATAAATAATAATTTCGAAAACCGGAAACCCACGGGGCGGGAGCAAGTATCCTGCCCCCATTCCCGAAGTGACCCCTGAAGTCATTTTTTACTTCGCTCCCACCTTGTGAGGAAAAAAATCTCGCAAACGGGACTCCCATCGTCAGGGATTCCCTGTGGGGTTCATGACCTATGTGCAGCATATTTTGATTTAATTTTCATACATTTTCCTCTTATTTTTTTGCTATTATAAAATATATATAGTATTTTTTTAGAAAAGATGATAGTTGATTTGAAACTGATGAATATTGGATTTTATACCCTGTGTTTTGGTCCCACAATTTTGTCAAAATACGTATAACCAAGTTAAGATCATGCTTTCAACATTTCTCATATAGTCAATATTTCTCGAGTGACTGAATCAAGACATATCTTATGGGTAATAGTGGATCTTTAATTCTGACCACTACAATGATGGGTGAACTTTTCGAGATACTATATTTTATAGACTAGATATCAATGATAATATTAATTGTTATTTTATTCTGTAAATTGACGTGAATTATATTTTATTATATACCATAATATCATTATTTTATTACTTGATATTCGTATATATATATATAATTCTAACTAACTAATAATCCAAAGCAATAGAGATACAATTCTTTTATAATAGAGATACAAGCAATAGATAAACCAATGCAGCGAAATGTCATATTCATGGAATTTGACAGCATGAAACAAATCCTTTTTCATGCAAGTGTTCACAGCACGTACATTTTTTACTATAATAATCCAAAGAAGCCTAAACAAATCTTGAGAAGAGTTGAAAAGAATCGACCTCCCGTCTAAACATCAAACTAGTCGGAGCGAAGCAAATTGGCATCCGGAAGTGGCATGATCAGATGTGTACAAGGCCAGCCAGTTCGTTCCTTCTGTGGTAGAAGGCGAGTCTCCTCTCTTCAAACGAGTATTCCGTCTCATTAAGTTGTATCACTTTAACCTCTGGTTCGTGAAATAGGCGAGTTGGAGCGGGAGCGGGAGCCGGAGTTGGCGCAGGCGTCCCGGCGACCTCCATGGGCGCTGACACCGTCATCGGAGTTTTCGGTGTCGGAACTGGAACTGCCACTCTAGGCGTCTTTAGCTCCTCTTCAGCTGCACCGAACATAGGCTTGCCTGAGGGCATCGAAGGGATGTTGCTGACAGGAAGCAGGGGTGCAAACGGTTTGCGGGGTGTCTCCAGCTCACGCACGACGGCGGTGGCGTTGTATGGTGTCTTCTTAGTTGGAAGACCGGAGATATCTAGGCCTCTCGCCGCTGCAGGAAACGGAGTTCACAATTTTAAGATAAGAAATACTGGAAGGTTTCTTCTGTGAATGAAAACAACGAGGTTAATAGAAGCCGACCAGGAGAGAGAGCAAATAGATCATCTGTCTTCTTGTTAGGGCGTGTGGGCTTTGGGTTTGGAGGTTGAAGCACGGCAGCACCGAGAGAGAGCCTTCGGCTTGAACCCCCGGTGGACGGCCGAGGCATCTTCTTTGCACTTGGAGTCTTAGAAGGGCTGGGTTTTGATCCGTAGAGTGTTTCCTGCTCGGCAATCAGCTGGCCCTGAAGTTTCTTCTGGTCCTGATTTATCGATATGTGCCAAATTATTACTTTTGATTCTGAGAAGAATTGGGTTTTCGTGAAGAATCATTACCCTTTGTCTCTTGCGTTCCTGCTCTTTCTCGTGCCTGACTAAATTGTAATTCTCCAGCATTGACATAAGGCGCACCTATAAGATACATTAATAGTAAGTTTTTTTCATTAATCAACAAGGTCTTGGAATCTTGGAGGTCCTTACGCCATCATATTTGAAATAAATCGCTCTATGTTCCTCCCATTGCATGATCTTGACTGCAAGAGCTTCCACAATTGCTGCACACATAGTTGAAATCAATTGTCACATACACCAACAGCAGAGGCAGAAGAATAAAGTGGCACGACTTATTAGAAGTTCAAACTCAGTGGATAGTGCCGAATACAGACCTGGAATCTTGTTGACTAAAGCACGGGCTTTTTCCGCACGCTTAAGCGTTAAGTGCGCACCTCTCCCAGCACTGAAGCGATTTTCATCCTACAATACAATATAGAGAATTTAGATATAAAATAGGGGGAAGGAATAAGTAGCCCTCGTCATGATTGTAGTCAATCCTAACCCTGTTATACTCTTCCAGCCAGGCCTCTTCATCGCACGCAGTCATCCACTTCTCTACTTTTTCAAGGATATCCTTCCTGCTAAGTGCTTCTTCTTTGACGGCTGCAATCTGAGCCTCAATCTGTTCCAAGACCAAAGCGGCATCAATGGCTCCTGAAACAATGTAGATATGAAATGGCAGTTTGTAGTTTTGGTGCAGAAATAGCAAAACTGCAAGATCTGGGACATTACAATATTACCAGCCTCAATAGCATCAATTGCAAAATATATCTCATCATTTGCTTCAGCAACGAGATGAATTCGTCGGCGAAGCTCTTCTAGTTCTGCTTTCTTTTTCAGTACCAACTCTTTCATCTTGCTAACTTTCAGCTGTTCAAGTCTTAAAACTTCAGCTTCTACCTGCAATTACAAATGTTTTTCTATCATTTCGACATACAATAAAAAGAAATCATCTTCATTTGCTACTTACATAATTGATAAAGTCCAGTGAAAGAGTATTGGATTCAGTAAATTCTTGTTCCGAAGCAGCTATGTTACATGTGACATTCTGAAACATCTGTTGTTCCTCAATTGGTGTATCCATTAGATTCCATAACTCCAACATTGTCGTTGCGAGATCTTGAAGCTGCCAAAGTCAACATCATAACTTAATGGAGGATGAAATCAAATGGCATAATGAAATTAACTACCATTACTTACCTTCTGCATCCTTTCAATCTTTATCTCTCGCAATTTCTTTATGGCAGAGGCAAGCCTTTCAATAGTGGAAGTGCTAATGTTCTTCGATCCTTCAGATTCATTTAAGCTGGGATGTATATCTCTAATTATTTCTTTAAAATCTATTCCAAGCACAGCGCACAAAGAATTCAGTGTGTTCACATGGTCCATCACTTGCTTCATGCGATCACTCTGCAGGAGAAGGTTAATGATTGTTAAATGCAAAGATGAGAGTCCATAAAATAATGAAGTGCTGCAATTTGCAAATGTCATTATTTGGGAATAAGTTAACTCCAACCTTCTCCTGCTGAAGTAACTCCAGCTGTCGGTATAGATCTTCAAGTTTTCTTGTAGACAAATCAGATTCATCCAGGTTGAGAGATGAATTATGCTCAGTGGGTCTGAGCTCAGTTAATATGATTTGTATCTGATCTACGACTTGTAAGAATTGATTCAATCTTTCAGTTTTTCTCTTTCTCATTTCCTCCAGTTGTGGAGTAATCTCATTAAGCTCATCCTTTAAACTTCCAGCTTTCTGATTAGACTGACAAAGAAGGATAGTTTAAATCAAATCCTCTAGATACAACATAACAAATTCAAAGAGTAAGGTTACTTTAGTTAGCGAAGCAGTTTCCTGCATCAACTGAGAGGAAAAAATTAATGAAAAAAATTGAGGTGCCCTGTTGACAAGGTAGAAAAATAAGAGGTACAATTAACTCGAGTCTATGACAGTTTGGATTAGCAAAAATAGTTGATCTAAAAACATATAGCATGGACAAACCTGCCTTATATGCACTGGTCGCTCACCCATAGCTGAGCAGATGGAGGCAAGCTCTGTTTCGTGATCAGCAATTGCTTGGCGTAGCTGAGCCCTAGAGCGGTTTGCGTGGTCAACCTTTCTTCTATATACCTCTAGACACTCCTGTTCTAGCTCAAATAGCATTCTATCTCTTTCAGTGTCGGATTCCCCAACTTCTTCCCAAATTATCTGAAAGGGAAAAATTACTCTCTGAGAGAAATAACACATCCTAATGCAAATTCGAAAACCTCAAGTGTCAGCTTCATCAATATAAAGTATTCCACATACAAAAATATATATCTTGAAAATAATGATATGGTAGAGAAGTCAGAAAACTCTGTTAACTTAACCTCAGGTTTACTGGGAAAATATATCATTCTATGTATATTTTAAGAGGTGAATCAAGAAAGAGAGAAAAACAGATAACATGGTTTTAGAGCAAACCTGAAGCTCATACAAAAGAGAACCACAAGCTGTTTCCAGTTGCGAGAGTTGATCAGTTGAGGCACGAGCCATGATAGAGGAACCTTTATCTGCAAAGAGAGCATCAGCAAGAAGGCTCAGAAAGCTTAGCATTGTCAGGAAATTAAGAAGAGAGGGAGAGAGAGAGACGAACCAACTATAAAAATGCCTATGAGAAGACTAGTTCTAACGATAAAATGCTCATCTTAGATGTAATATGGAGATAAACATGAAACATAATTAGAATAATATTTTCAATAAATTATGCTATTAGATTCTTCATAGCCCCTCTGTTTCTATTCTTAGAGCAAATGAATTACCACCTTGATTAACACTTGAACAAAGTTCACAAATTCTTTCTTAATAAGAAGACAAGTAGCAGACTATTGCATATTCCAGACACGTACTTTCCCAAAAAACATATGTTCAGACCTACGGCAACAAGGCAAAACTATCCGCACTTACACGCAAAAACCTACAGAGGCAATTAATAAGATGACTATATGAAAGTGTATTGCCGAACAACAACGTCAATTTGGTTTTCCCCCTAGCGCTAATGAATGCATGTCTTCTGTCTGGGTTGAAGTATGTAATCAAATATTGCACGAGGAGAAAGTGTCACATATCCAAGCACCATTGTATCAATTACTCTCCATATCGATATACCTCTGCCTCTAAGCTTTAGTGGCACAAATAACATAAATCAAACACTTGAACCCGGCTGGTGCAATGACTAAAAAAATTTCATGGCATCTTAATCGTCTACATTTTATTCTTCCCGACCATACAACTCGATGAAAAAAATAAGTATAATTAATCATCTAATCCAGCGCTCATAGATCGGTAAAAATGTTGAGGAAAATCGTCATAACAAAAGGGGGAAATTCACCAAATAACTTACCTTGAGAACTGGTCGACAAGATGACGAGATAGGTCCCTATAGTCCGGCTATAAACTCCGGCAGAGAGAACGATCAGGCAGACGATCTGTTAAGCACTTCCCATTCGTCAGACTCAGGAAGGCAGAAGCAGATAGCAATCAAAGAAACAAATGAAAGGGAGATCGCACCAAAAATTATATCTCCAAAGAAGAGAAGAACAAAACGCGTCTCTCACAACAACAACAAAAAAATAAATAAAAGAAAATAACAAGCTGACAATGCTCCAGATTAGGGAAAAAATCAAAGAAAATTTCTTACCAATCTGGCCACCGATCGAGCTGAGAAGTGAGGAATTAGTCAGATCTCAGAGAAATGGAGCTGGAATTTGCAGCAAGGGTTTCGTCCTCGTCGATCAGGGAGGGAGAGAGAGACTGATCTGGACTGCGTGGGATTTTTGAAACGGAAGGAGGTGAAGAGTGTGAGGTATCTTTCTTTTATTTCCCCCATTAGGTGTATTTTGGGACGTGAGACGATCTGGGTCGTTGAATTTGAAATGTACGGGCGAGATTTGGGGCGCGGCCATTGGACGTTTCCATTTGGACATGGCGTGTTTAAATGAGGCCTCGTAAAAGAGCTTTCCTAATCTACGCACCGCCGTCAATTAAACGGTGTGATTAAGCAGCTCTAATTAACGGTGGCACCGCACCGTTTTAAAGTTTTAGGCGCATTTCCAAAACAGCGGGGTACAGTGAGAATAATAACTAGTCGGACCCGCGTACGGGCTTGATCATGTCGACACGAGCCCATGTTCATAACAAAACTCATCGACCATATAAAAAATTTAAAACATTTTAAAAATCGAAGGTCAAAACAATCTTTATTTTAATCTTTCAATTATAGTGATACGCTATAAATTATCACGTACAATAAGTCGATCAACTTATTATATAACTAAAATTCATCTTAATAATAATAAGTGCAACTAAAATTCATCTTAATAATAATAAGTGCATGAACCTATTGTATGTGTTGTAACTTACGTACTCCTTTTATCCTACACCTATTTAGTTTAAGATTTATATATTTGTAAGGCTAGCACACTATCTTGTTTGGACTTCTATCTTTTTTATAAAAAAAAAACATTTGGCATATGAGTGTCACACAAGTAAATTAAAGATACGAAATATGTGTGTGAAAATGCTAATGTCGATCTTATTATTGATTAACATTATTTTGTCATAAGTGGTTTATTATTCATCTTAAATATTTTAATATATCTCTATTAGTGCGAGTAAGTATAATCGAGTTTAGATTCGGAACTATTCATCTGGATCATTTAAGTTTTCAAAAACTGACCTTGAATTCAAATTGGTTTTCATATAAAATATAATATATGTGTAGTGTGGTATGTAACACAATATAATTAGAAAAAAACTTCATAAGAAATAGAAATATAGAATCAAATTGGCATTCTTTTTATTAACGTTTGTACGTACAATTATTATACTTATTTAAAAAGTACAATTAAAAAATACATGTCATAAACATTATTATTGTACAATAGTTTATGAAATTGGTTTAACATTATATCTAAAAGTTTTTTAACATCAACTGGATTTTGTTGTTATATTTTTTTTTAAAATAATAAACAATCTCATAAATAAATTATAATATAAAAATTAATGCCGACTTACCTTCTTTTGAAAAACTTTTAGTACAATAATAATACATAAACTAATACAAACTTAATATATATTCAACAAACAATGATGACAAAATTTATTTATATTGTTATAAATTGTAGTCACTAAGTTATTTAAAATGAGTATAATTTACTGGCGTATTATTAATTAATAAATATCTTTTATAAAGGTCACATAAAGAAGAAAATGGTTACCATACAGATCCATTTATATTGTGTAATGTTTAAAGAATAGTTGAGAAACTAAAGCTAGTTCTTGCTCTAATTCTCCAACTAAAACCACCAATTTTAGTTTCGTTTGATAAATAGAATGATAAATTTCATTTAATGTGCTCCAACATTTTTTTAATTTTATTCTTCAACTTTATTTTGTAATCAGATTGTCCTTCAATTATTAACTTATTTCTCGACTATCATTTTCACTAAATATAAAGTGATTTACCCATCATTTTATTTACGTGTCAAGTCACTAAAAATATATTAAAATAAATATAATAATAATAAATAAAAAGGTGATGACATCGTGAAAAAAGAAGGTGTTGCCCCCTCTACGAGCTTGTCGAAGCTCGTAGAGTCCTTGCGCATGCCAACAACATGAAAAAGGGGTCGTCCCCACCACCCCTCCCCCCCCCTCCCCAAAAACAAAAGAACTTTTTTCCCTACGCATGCCAATGACCCGAAAAAAGAGGGGTGTCGTCTCACTATGTGTTTCGCTTTGTCGATGCCCCTAGACACTGATGACATGTAAAGGGGTCTCACCCCATCCCTTTGACGTCGACGAAGGTTGAGGGGAAAGGGGCGCCTGTCCTCTTTTTATTTTATTTTTTAATTATTATATTTTTATTTTATTTTATGTTTAGTGCCTTGTCACATAAGTAAAATGACTTGTAAATTTGTGCACACCCGATGAAAAATAGTAGTTGGTGAAAGAAGTTAATAATTGAAGAATGAGACGATGGAATTGAAAAATCCATATAATTGGAGAGACGTAATTTGATAGAGCATCGTTAGAAATTGCATATGAAATATTAAATCTTTTTGAATAGTCTCTTTCATCAATATATCATCTGGATTTAATAAGTCTTACTTTTTACAAAATAAAACATTTTTCCTAGAGACAATTAAAATTCCCAGGAGAAAAAGTTTTGCTATTCAATTATTTTCTTCAATACCTTTATTATCATTCAAATAACATTTATGTCACTAGCTCAAATTATATCGAAGATTTTAGATTTCGTGCACACTTTGTCTTTATAAAATTGTGGATATATCCTATTAAGTATGTAATGTTTATAAATAATATAAGTTCAGCTCCTGTCTATGTTTCGGAGAATGATTTTAAAATTCGATTTAATATTTAATTATTAAATAAAAAAAGAAATTAAATATTTTTCTATAAAAAATGCGGGTTATTTATGTTATGGAAGAAACAAAAGTATATGTGATATCATATATATCATATTAGGGAGATATCATATATTCATTATATATCTTTAGTTATATAGGACTATACTATAATATTAGTATATAAAACTATAATATTAAATAATATTATAGTATTTTATAATATATTTTCTTTTTTATGTATGTATGACAAAAATTCATAATTATTATAAATAAATTATTATGAATATATTAATAATAACTACTAATAGTTATATAACTATAACTAGATATAACTATAACTAGGAAAGATGAATTATTATATTTATTTTTCTTATATTGGTAAATTCTTATCTTATATATATATTCTTTGTATAGAGTTATAGTTTTATATTCTTTTATTTTATATAGTTTTAACAGTTTGAATTTTTAATTATAGTTTTAATAGTTTTATTTAATTATACATTACTAATTATAAGAAATTATATGTATTTATGATGTAATTATATGTATTTATGATGTAATAATGTATATAATACAACTGAGTATAATTTTCATACAAGCTAAGTAGAATTTTGTATAATTTTTTATAAAAATTTTTATAATTTTGTAAAATATTCAAAAAAATATCTTCTTTCGTTTCTCGACGGTGAAGTAAGACCAAACTCATGAGCTTGTGTCTTTTCGCAGAGAAAAAAATTCTGAGCTAATTAATATATCAAACACAAAATTGAATCTTTGTACGAAGGATAAAATGGTCACGTCCTCATTTTTTTAATTCCTCTCATTACACAATTTTAATTCTACCTTAACCAAATATTCACCTACAATTAATCTATCAAATTAACTACTTTCCAGTAATCCAAATATCCCAAATTCAACTTATTGAACATAGAGTAGTTTATAATCTCAGGACACTATAATATAGTTAAATTAGATTTGGTAGTGTTTGCAAAATGTATTGAAAATAAGTAAAATCCATGTTTTACTTATCAAACTTAAATTTCCAGTGCTTGTCACAATCTACTGAAACTAGCCCAATTTTTGCCCGGTTCTACTTGCCAAGTGAACAAAGAATCATGGCTACTACGATCGAGTGTGGCCCTAGTTCGAATGCATTGAATCCAACAAATATTTAGAATAGTTATCACATATATATTTCATGAAGAGGTCAATGAATATGGGAGATGCTATATCCTCCTAAATTAGGAGGATTATCATCCTAACTCACTCACAATGGTGTTAAGAATGTGATTTTATCATTTTTTTAGGCAATTTAAGAATGTGAGTATTAAGAGGATTTTTAGATTAAACTTTTAGGAGAATTTAGCATTTTTCATATATATATATATTCTTTTTCAGTAAAGGCTTGTTAGAAATGGTTGATTCTATTAAAAAAATTAAAGGTAGAGGGATAAGTTTATAAATAAAATTAACATCTAGTCTCCAAAAGTTAATTAGATTGGTCTATTAAAAATGTGTAGTTGATCGCTAAAATTTAATATTAAAATAATTTCTTTAGCTGGCCAAGCAGCTAAATCTTATTTAAAATGTTATTTTACTTTTAACCAAACGTAACGGCGCAGCGAAATTATCATTTGAACATATAGGTACACCATCGACTCCATAATAGTCGCGTTACCGAACTATAACTAAGATGAGATAAAAGTTATATCTATATATATATATATATATATATGAGTTTAATGAATATACCGAGCATTAAAATTTCGTATGCATGCGGAGCAAATCTAGAGCCGTCGACCTTGTTATCAACGGTTGAGAGAATAGTGGCAGCTCGCAGGTGTCGATTGATCTAGAAGAGAGATCCCTCTCTTCTCACGAAAAATCTCGAATCTCCGAAAGGAAGCTACTGTGGAATCAAATTTGAAGACTGCCGCATCTCATTCTCATAAAATCTACCTACTGCCATGGCTTTCCCTCCCTCGGTCACTTGCAGTGCGCCACTACTCTCTCTCTCTCTTTCGACATCAGCTGCAAGCCATTACTCTCTCTCTCTCTCTCTCTCTCTCTCTCTCTCTCTCTCTCTCTCTCTCTCTCTCTCTCTCTCTCTCTCTCTCTCTCTCTCTCTCTGGAATCAGCTGCAAGCTGCCACCATTCTCTCTAGAATCAGTTGCAAGCCATCTCTCTCTCTCCGTCAACTACAAGCCGCCAGTGTCTTCTTCTATCTTCGACATCAATTGCAAGCTGACATTCTTTTCTCTTCGACATCAACTGCGCTGTTGCTCTCTCTCTCCCCACACGCGTTGTAGTTGCATCGTCCTAAAAAGAACACGTGCCCCATCAACCGTTGATTACAAAATTCACGATTTGAGATTGCTCCGTATATTCATTACACTCTTATATATATATCCGCCAACACATTATGCAATATATAAAATTTATTATAAATAAGTCAAAATCATACAAATAAAATTTTAAAACTAATAATTGTAATGTGCTCATAAAAAATTTGTATTGTTATATTTTATGAATATCAAGACTTAGAAGTCACTTTAAGAAAATGGAGAATAATAAAGCCGTTGGATGGAGAATGGTAAAGCTGTTGGACCAGATGGTATACCGATTGAAGTTTGGAAATGTTTAGGAGAAAAATGTGTGTTGTGGTTATGTAAACTATTTAATGAGATTTTACGATTGAAAAAGATGTTTGATGATTGAAGATTAAGTACATTAATTCATATTTACAAAAATAAAGGGGATATTCAGAATTGTGCAAATTATAGAGGGATTAAACTTATGAGTCACAATGAAATTATGTGAAAAAATGATTGAGTATAGATTGAGAATGGAGACTAGTATTTCTGAGAGACAATTTGGGTTCATGTCAGGAAGATCCACTACAAAAGTGATTTATTTACTAAGGAGGATGATGTAGAAGTATCGAAATAGGAGAAGAGACTTACATATGACTTTCATTGACTTAGAGAAGGCGTATGATCGGGTACGAAGGGATGTACTTTGGAAAGCCTTACAAAAGAAGAGGGTGAGTGTTGCCTACATTAAGGTAATACAAGATATGTACGATGGGGCATTGACTAGAGTTAGGACACCCGGAGGTGAGACAAATGAATTTCCTATAGGAATTGGCCTACATCAAGGATCAGCTTTAAGTCCGTATCTATTTAATTTAGTTATCGATGCTATAACCGATAGTATCACAGAGGAAGTACCTAAGTGCATGCTATTTGCGGATGATATAGTACTTTTAGCTGATTCAAGGGAAGAAATTAATACAAAATTAAAAATATGGAGAAATACGTTGGAGTCAAAGGGTTTTCGTTTAAGTAGGAATAAAACATAATATATGCATAGCAATTTCACAAATAAACAACTTAGAGACGATTTGAAAATTAGGTTAGGGGAGGATATAATTTCTCAAGTGACAGTTTAAATATTTAGGATCAATTGTAAGACAAGATGGTGAGATTGATGACGATGTTAATCATAGAATTCAAGTTGGTTGGTGTAAATGGAGGAAAGCCACTGGAGTTCTTTGTGATAGAAAAGTACTCAATAAAGTTAAAAAAAAATTCTATCGCACTGCTATAAGACCGACAGTGTTATATGGTAGTAAATGTTGGACTATGAAGAGACAACATGAACGTAAAATGGGGGTAGCCGAAATGAGGATGTTGAGATGAATGTGTGGTCATACAAAATTAGATAAGATTAGGAATAACTATATACGTGAACGAGTCAGAATGGCTCCTATTAGTAAGAAAATGGTAGAAAATCGTTTAAGATGGTTTGATCATGTTCAAAGAAGACCATTAGATGCGCCAGTAAGAAGAGTAGATCAAATAATCTAAAATCCGATTAAAAAAGGGAGAGGGAGGCCAAGGTGAACACTTGACGAACTAATAGAGCAAAATCTATTGGTGAATAATATATCGAAAAGTTTAATTACTAGGTGGTGAATAATATACCCCACCTAGTGAGATAAAGTTTTGTTATTGTTGTTGTAAGACTTAGAAGTCATTTTAATTTATATAACATTTAAAATTAAATAATGTATTACCATATAAATTCATCAAATTCATTAACCCCTAACTAAATGTTAAAACTTTAATACTATGCGTTGATCGATTAAAAATGTCAAACATATTAGGCTAGTAACAGAGTGGCGACAAATAATCTAAGGTTAGTAACAGAGGTCAACGGTCGGTCACTCTTGTTTGGCAATTGCATGGCACGCCAAACAGGGAAAACTCCTAGTCAAAGTTCTAGAACTATTATTTTAGGGTGTCTGTCTACACCACCAAAAAAGTTGAGTTTCCGAAAGAAAAGAATTGAAAATTGGATAAAATGGAGGAAAAAGAACAATATACCGATGTCTTTCTTTGGGAAAAAAACTTTCACACTTATGTTTGCCACAGGAATTGAAAAATCCATGTGATAGATTCCATTCTCCATCATCTAAATAAAGATAGTATATCCATTTCCATAACATTGTGCATGGTAATCTGCGTCATCTAGATCTAGTATGTCTCGATGGTAATATAACAGCAGGATCAGAAGCTTGTACTTCTGCAAATGTCATGAATCAGCAACTACAGTTCTTAAAACCCAATAGCAGTCATTTATATTCCTTGGCAGAAACTTCACACGAAGAGAATCTGCAGAACTTTGTGAAATTATGCGCCATTAGCATAGAGACGGGTCCATTCTTTTGCTGCATTACCATCGCCATAGAGGAGAAAGAAATCAGAATTCTCCAATAATAAGCAAATACAAGTTAGTTATTCTAAAAAATTAAGCCAACAATAGCTAATCTGACAAGCACAATGACTTTCATGATGATTTTCATCACTTTCCAAACTTGAAATTTTCTGGAATATCACTAACCTGTTTCTACAGCTTCAGCTTCATTTGTCTTCCAATGCTTTGCAATGTTCTCAGAGAGTGGGTCGTCGGGATTAGGAGCGCTCAGAAGTGCCTGAATACTGAAGTGAGCATAAGATATAAAAAAGTCATTTTTTTAAATGAAAAAAAGAGTCATTATTGTATGGCCAAATGATTGCACAGAACTAAGCACATTGCAAAACAAATTGTATGCCACAAGTTTGTTGGCATTTCTACATAATTAAAACAGGAATAAGCCAACTGCCAACATGAAAAAGGTTATTTCAATATTCCAGGAACAACACTGCTAATTACCTCAAAAGCACAGTACGAATCTGAAGTGCAGGACTCCATTTGTCCTTGAGAATATCAAGGCATATACGTCCAAGCTACACATATTAACAATCAAGCAATTGTTATTAGAAGTCAAAATAGTCGCATCAGAGCTCATACATCATAGGATAACAAGTTTTGAACTTGCCTTGTCAATATTTGGATGGTATATCTTTGTCAAAAAACGAACCTGTTACAAGGAAAACAATAGCAGAATGGGTAGAAAAGAGTTTCTTTAAAAAATAGAAAGAATGATAAAGGTACAATAAAACATCACATTTCCAAATATAAGAACATGGATGGATTTTGCCAAGGATAAAAGTGAGCAATCTAAGACAACTTCAGGTAGCAATATACCATAACAGATCTTCTCCTTGATGGCATATCACTAAACTTTTCGCAGAATATTAAGCAATGTACTTATTTAGTCTAGTTGATAAAACCATATGATTTCTTAATCACCAGAAATTTTTATGTTACAACTGAATCAAACATAATCTCAGACGCTTGAGAATATGCATGAAAGATCTATAGCCAGTAAGAAAATACAAAGACCATGATGGCTCAACAGAGAGGAAGTGAATTCTTTTGTTTTTCTAGAGGGAAAATGATGACAAGCCTTGAAGTTGTCATCCAATGAGGAAGTGAAGCTTCAAATGTCATATGTCTGTCTTACTTCTATTTCACAGAGTTGCCAAACTAATTTTGCCAATCTTATCCAATTGTTTGTCTTAACATAAGTTTAAAATATGTGCTTTTAATCCGCTAAAACAAACAGAAAAGCAACAAGATTGAATTTTCAAATTAGAAATCATATGATGGTTTATAGGAATTTAGAATAATGAGCCAAATTGATAACTTGAAGAACTATGTTTTACAAAAGCACATCCTTGGGCCACATTGGTGGTGTGGCCAATGGCTCTCGCCACATCACCACATGCTGCTGCATACTTGAAGAAATATATTATTGTCATGGGATCATTTTCTATCAGATAGGAAGGGCTGTTGCACAAAATGCACTTCTAAGTAATTGGCTCATCATGCTGCTTGGAAAAGCAAAAAGTTGACAACAATACCTATTTGTTTAAGAGAATGAGACAACATAGTAACATTCACATGGTATCAAAAGTATACAAAGAACCATGAACCATCTACAAATATTCAAAAAATTCACAGAAAGTCATAAATCTATAGTTCTCTCACCTTAGGTGCAGCCATTGGGTACTCTTCAGGCAAGAATAATTCGAGCTTAAAAACACCTCCTAATTTATAAAATGGAAAATAATTGGAAATCAATTAAATCCTCCAATTTGGTAGGAACTGATTGTACAACAACAACAACAACAACAACAACAACAACAACAACAACAAAACAACAACAACAAAGCCTTATCCCACTAGGTGGGGTCGGCTACATGGATCATACGACGCCATTCCGCTCTATTAGTAACCAAACCTTACAAGAACAAAAAAAATGATATTGACTGTAGATGATGCATGTGCATGTTTTCTCTAAAAGATGCATGCATGTGAAAGCCATAGAGGATAAAGAAAACATCTTTTTAAGATACTGATTGTACAAGAACAAAAAAAATGATATTGACTGTAGATGATGCATGTGCATGTTTTCTCTAAAAGATGCATGCATGTGAAAGCCATAGAGGATAACGAAAACATCTTTTTAAGATACAATAACAATGCCCCTTTTAGTGAAGCAACCATTTGAGAAACACAAGAGAGCTAGTTCAATTATCATGAAATTTGTGAAGAGGGGACGTGAAAAGAAAATAAATGGACCTGACTAGTTGGAAGCCCCGTTGACCAAACATAATTTCTTGGATAACTCAACTTCATGAAATACGACTGAATGATGGTAGCTAAGTAAGAAAGAACTAAATCCAAGGTAAAAGCCATTATCATCATCAAATACTACTTTAGTTTTTTGAGGACAATCTCAACAAGCTATAGAACTAGTTAAGCAACAGAAATTATAAAGGTTATGACATTAATAGATTTCCACCATCGCACTACACAATGAAAAAGAACAAGGCGCCTAAAACTAAAAGCCTCCACTGCATTTTGAAGGCTAACATTATTATCAAATAAAAGCCATAAAATGGCATATAAATCGGATATTAGTGAAACAGGACTACAAAGCAAACCAGCGACCAAATTGCTCAGAGACCGCAATATTACCTTCATATGGAGACTGCGTAGGACCAAGGATCATGACGTTAAAGTAGCGCATGTTGTCCTCCGATGGAGAGGCACTGATGCCGGGTGCTGCAACAAAAAGTAGCACCAAATCAATGCGACCATCCGTAAATTTCAAGTCAAGCATCAAGAACAACCATCGCAAAATCTTCAAACACTCCCAACTCAAATCCCACAAATAGATCAGATCTGATCATAACCAACCCCCAAAGCCTCAATTGATAGGTCAAATGAGAAGAATCGAACGATGAAAACATCAAATCACTGTAGAAGAGGGAGGGGCATAATTTACCTGGTTCGCTGAGCAATCGCTGCGTTTCCTGTGCAATCGAGAGAACGAAATGTCAAAAACATATCGAAACAAAGAGCAAAATCGTAACCCTAGAGAAGAGGTAGCAAACGAGAACCCAATTTTTTTTTCCTTTGTAATTCGGAGTGGAAGAAATGGGGAAGGATCGAAGAGGACTCAGACCTTTATGATCCTTCTGGGAAGATTGCTGTTCGCCATTGGAATTGAAGGTTAGGGTTCTTGGCGCCTGCTTTGCTTCTTGGAGACTTGGATCTCTTTTAGCAGATCGAATAATAGAACAAGGTGGATGGGCAGACGACGGGGAAGATAAAATAGAACGCGACCTTTTTTGCGCGAGTCATAATAAAATGAAAAAGGCGACTTTTGTTCCCCAAAATAAAAGCTTTGAGTTGTCTCCAAAAATAAATTTATTTCTATTTATTAAATTATTGTTATGGTGAATCTTATGTCATTACTAATAATTAATTAGTGAGATTGTGTAATAAAATCGACCAAAAAATAGTTGCTGGAATTATATTACTTGGTTCAAACCTATAATTAATCAAATGGTCAACTTTGATATATTATATATGAAAATTAGATTCTTCACTACTAGGAAAATAAAACAGTAAGAAACTCGCATAATAATGCAAATATCCAATATTTTAATCATTAGGAGGGTTTAGTGAGTTCAATTTTTATCGCATTATTTATTTATTTATAGTTTAATTTTTATGCATGAAAGAATAACATAACTGGAGTCCGATTAAAAGAGGGAGAGGGAGGCCAAGGCGGACACTTGGCGAACTAATAGAGCAAGATCTATTGGTGAATAATATACCGAAAGGTTTGGTTACTAATAGAGCGGAATGACGTCGTATGATCCATGTAGCCGACCCCACCTAGTGGGATAAGGCTTTGTTGTTGTTGTTGTTGTTGTTGAAAGAATAACATAAGAGTTAAACGCTCTAATTCACGGCCGCCCATTCTAAAGCATTCGTCGGTTCCACGAATAAAATACGGAGTAATTAATTATTAGTGACGTTTGATTTTATCATTTTAGTAATTTTCTTTTAGAAAATTTCGGCTCGTTAGTAATTGAATTACTCGAATAGAAGGAAAAATAAGATGTAGTACAATTATTTCGTAACATAAGACCTTTAGATCCCTATGGAAACTTGGCTTATCAATTACTTCCATGTTAGAAAATAAAAAAAATTACTTCCATGTAACTATGGATATCTCGAAGTTATTTCGTTGCATGTGAGTGGGCTCGAATTTTGAACTGTGTTCCTTCACGCTTATGAGAATTTTAGTATATCATTATTCGACCACAAATCACCCAAAAAAGTAGATCGTTATTGGCACTGACTTTGGTGTGTTGTGCCTGAAATCAATAAATTATCATGAGAATGGTGCTCACGTTTGCTTGTCAATTTGGAAGTTCCACTAAGACTGATTTATTCTTGGAATTAAGTTTTCAATACGCTATCATCAACATATTGTTTCGTTTCAATTATATTCTTATGTTTCCTAAACTAAATTTTTTGTACAGCATTCGGAGACAAGGGATGCTTCAAAGGACCACTACAAATCTTAGCTAAAGATTTTTTGTTTGTGGCTGATCCAAGCAAAGTCGTGTTGGGAAGGAAATCAAAGGAGAGAAGGAAAGAATTTAAGATGTTTGTTGGCGTTGGTCCTACGCAAAGGAATACAAGATCTTTTTCAAGGATAGAAAGGAAAAAGGAAAATTGATATGTTCATTTTATTATTGATTAAAAACAAATAAATTTATAATTTATAAAATCTCAACCAGGAAGGATTCCATCGGATATTTTAGATGTTCATTTTTTTATTTATTCAGAACCATTCTAAGAGCATTTGACAAAACATATGACAAACGAATAAGTGAACATTCGGAAATGATATCCTGTGATTTTTCCAATTGAATCATTGTATATTATTAATAATCATTTACATAAGTTTGAAACACAAAATGAAGGCTGTGTATACTCATTTTTTTTATTAATCCAATACATTCTTCTGATATCTTATTCGCTTGATGAGCAACATACCAAACTTCCAATATAAATGCAGTGAGCACCTAAAGGTTATAAATTCGCAGCGATAAATGTCTGAGAGTCCTGTTGCTTTAAAGTGTCAGCAACATGAGCTATAACACCTGCGCCAGCAATGTGAAGCCATTTCTTCTTTACCTGAAACACCAGGCAGCTATAAGAACAGCGAAACAAGAAACCACGGAGCAATATGGAATGTGAGGAAATTGACTCGTACGTGCATATTATTATGGGCAAAGAAGGGCCAGATTGCTGAGTGGAAGCTCACATCCACTTTCTTCCATCCTACCCTCTGTAGT
The DNA here is from genome assembly GCA_030549335.1 of Pontederia crassipes. Taxonomy (NCBI): domain Eukaryota; kingdom Viridiplantae; phylum Streptophyta; class Magnoliopsida; order Commelinales; family Pontederiaceae; genus Pontederia; species Pontederia crassipes. The sequence goes on from CM060195.1 coordinate 45,085,321, forward strand.
CCTCGTATCATTTCCTCTGAGTTCACTTTAAGGTCAGATGCTGTTGTGAAAAGAAAAAAAAAAATTCACTGATTCACCCAGATTTCAGATGACTTTTGAGTACACGTGCCTTCCATCAACTTATAATAGTCTGCTATGTTCTGCGAGTCTGATGCTTCCTGTGCAGCTTCCTTTCCTTTAGCGGCCTCTGTAGCGAAATGAGGAGCCTCAGCTAACACTGGGGGACAGTACTCCACGTCTACGACATGCTTGTAGCCCTTCAAAGATCTCTGACAGGGCTGAAAAAGGAATTGTGCAATACACAACTCTTATTAATGAAGATAAAGTCCTAGCTTTATTATGTATCAATCAATAAGAGTTTCTATATCTGCTCTGACTCTAATAATTCACCCATCTTTAAGCATTCATTGTAAACAAGACCATTTCCGATAAGCAATTGGACATACAAATGAGAAGCTTGCTGCTAATTTCTTGCCACCTAACTAAAGTCAAAACAAAGATACGCTGAATCTATGGAATGGTTTACTGCCACTACTTTTTAATATCACTTCTTTTAAGTTTGTGCTTTGTTCTTCAAAAAATGATCATAAAAGAATAGTAATTAAAGAACTAAAGGACCAAATGATAATAAAAAGTGACAACCAGATTTTAAGAGTGAAAATAAGAAATCCAAACTTATCACTAAGGTAAAAAGCCATATGATCTCTATAGCATACTTACTAATTGAACTGAACATTGTGCCAAAGAGGACCATAGAAATTGACAGCCTCATTTGAAAAATAACTGAAGATAAACTTCCTAAACTCTGAAATGCAGAGTAGGTGATTGGGCTTACACATAGAAGTATCCATGTACCTTGTTTAGTTCAGCTTCTCTCCTTATTGAAGATGTCCGCCAGCCAACCATGTCTGATATAGGATTAAGAAAGTTATACTGAACAGCAAATTAATGATGATTGTGCATCACAACATGGGTGGATAAAATGACAGCATCATCGTGTCAGCAGAGGATACGATCATATGAGACATTTGCGTAAGCAACACGATGCCTGAATGCAGCTAAGGAAGATCTACTAAATGAAAATGATAGATCAACAAGAATAGAAAAACCAAATTAGCATCAACTCTGGTTTATAAAAATAAGGAAATAACTCAAATTACAATTAAATTGCTTCGGCTTACATAAACTTTAGGCCTTCACAATCAGTTGCCATTCTTAAAAGAAGAGGTGGCTTGTTAGGTCTGTCATCAGTAAGGAACAGCTGACGACCAGTTCGACCAACCAAAATCGGAGCAACAGGTGGTGCAAGCTTCTCTAATATGTGCACTCCAAGAAGGAATGGAAGCTGAACCAAAAAAAAACCCATGATAATTAAAATTGATGAGACACTAAGTGAAGAAGGAAAGCATCCCCATTAAGGCCTCTTCCAAATACAAATGGATTGGCACAAATCAGAAAAGAACAGCCATTCACAAATAATAAATAAGAAAAAGGAAAAAAGAATCAGACAAACAAACATGTGATAAACTCTAAGTACTATTATGATAAATAGATTGTGTAGCATGGTTAAGTGTACGCATACACCTAGTGTAAAAGTGCATAGCATGCATTTTTTTTTTGTTTTTTGCATACTAGGTGTACATGTACGCACAATCTCTTTTCTATTCGGAAGCTGTTTTCAACATGATTGTAGAACTAAGACTTCCATATGTCCCCTTTCCATGTTTGATGTCTTGTGGGGGATGCGATCAGAAAGGATTTCCTTTTAAAGGATATACCAAGCTACTGATATTAGCCAGAATATTTTCTTACTTTTCCTGACAAGATATATTCATAGAATTTTGTTTCATCCATTGTCTTTAAATTGTGCCCATGAGGTCTGGTTTATGATGGGATAAATTTGTCGTGATCACTTATTTTGACTTTATAGACCTATTTAAAAAACCTTATTGATACCATTGGTGTCATAAATCGGTTATTTAAGTACTTGCTCATGTACCTAAAGTGTTTAACTATTTACAGTAAAACAGTGACCCATTGTGTAAAAGAAAACCCAGATACGAAAGAACTTTTCTAGGTCACATATCACATGGATTGGACTGCCCTACCTGTTTCTTCCCTCTGACCCCAAGGTGAGGAGTTGCTAAGGTGATGAAACTAATAGGCTCCAAACCACCGATTGTGCAGAGTGTTGATTCCCTAGAATTTAAATCATTTGTGCCCTCAAGATTCCTAACTTTCAAAGTGTCCAAAGAATAAAGCAGAGCGATAGCATATCTCGCAAACAAGCCACCTAGCGAATGTGCCAAGAAGGATATCTTCTTCAAGCTTTGTGTCCTCTGGATCACACTCAAAACCTGCCTCCATGAGTTCATTAATATCAAATCAGTGAAGCTGCTATTTATTTCTGAGCAAAATAAAAGAAAAAACTAGGAATCTGCAACTTCTGAAATGATAATCGACCAACACCTCATCTGCCAAACGCTTTCCAGCTCCATCAATTCCATCAAATGTTTTAGTGTAAGTGTTGGATGAACTTGCTGTCCAGCAAAGTAATCTATGAGAATATTCAATTGCTGAAAACAGTTCAAGAAATCTTGCAGCATAAACATATATTAATACCAACGTAAAAATGTACCATATATTAGATAGTTGTTCCCAAGTCGTGTTTTTAACACTGCCGATGCATATGTCCAGTCACTAGTGCTGCACAATCCATGTGCTTAAATTATGAATCTAGAAGTTCAAAGGAAACTTACAGATAAAAATAAACTTCAGAATATGTCAAGTGTTCGTAACACCTTGTACTAACAATGACATAAAGAGTCAGACCACATATCTGTTAATTTGTTGTTTAAGTTGTAACCAACAAGTTGATATTTTGTGCATGAGATAAAAGGCAGATTATTCAACTTCAGTTTTAGTTTATGTATATGCATCTGCCAAGGTCAGTGCAGATACATACATCATGCCTGTAGCAACATTCACATGATATTGGTATGGCCAGTTTTGATACTGTGCTTGATGCCCTCTATCTATACTGCTACATAACACAAATTTCTAGAAAATCTACGGAAGAGAATCATCAAATACTAATATGGACCATGGAGAAAAATGGATTATGTCTACTTATATCCCTTATCTGAAGGCATGTTATGTCAGTTATGTGGATATGTGAAACAAGTATTGGACATGTGAATGCGAACAAGAACACAAGCAAAATCGTCACAAAAAGTGGCAGTGTCAAATCAAATTGTGTGCTGTAGCAGTCGAGTTTTGATAACACACATGATTCTCCCCTTTCAAAAAAACACACATGATTCTCACTTTGAGAGATTTTGCCCAATAAGCAATGCAAATTAATTCAACGTAATAGCTGAAAAGAGATTTTTTTTTGTTGTGAAACCAGCCAAAATATAAAGGGTAGAGGCAACCAATAATATGAACAAAAGAAGCATCCTTCAAATTTGACCTGAATTTTGTTGACAATATTTTTGCATCATCTAACACTTCCAATAAAAAATTTTGGAATCAGACTGCTGAGGTTAGAGGTAGGTTCATTATTCAAGCTGCACAGTGGTACTTACCTAGACATGATGCCATGTACTAGAACAAGGAGATGATCAGGTTCATGCTCAAACATTCTCACATCTTTTGATGCTGCAGGACGTCCTTCAACTCTATTCATGTTATGTAATTTGCAATTAAGGCCACCCCAGACAGTGTTACATCCTGCATGGAGATAATTGATTTTATCTTGACACATGTACTAAGTTTAGTGGCAGATCAATGGATCGTTCTAGAGAAAATATTAACAGGTACAGTTTCTCAAATCACGAGTTTATGCTAAGATTCTTCACAAACTAACCATGTCATTCAAAAGAAAATATTGCATTTTTAGCAGAGTTTTATGACTATAAGTTGTGAAGAATAAGCCCATCAGTTAAGGAAGTTAGGTTAAGCTTCAACTATTGTCTAAACTGATTCTATATTTGCCGTGATCAAAGACAAAGAGTTTGGCTAAAGCGATTCTTCACTCGACAAATCTGGACATACTAAAATTCTATATGTCATCTGAATGCTGATAAGTCTCTAGCCATTATAAACTAACTAGACAAAAAAAAAAAGAAACATGAGAGATTAAAGCCTGTGAGATTGTTGGACAAGTCAAATAAGATTCAATATCGAACAATGTTCAATTAGGGAAAACCATAAAAGAAAGCTCTTTACTACCACTTCTTCAATTGGGATGCCAATCAAAGAACACTATCTTCCTAAAGGCAAGACCAACACTTGCGTACACCCAAGCGATCACCAGAGATCAAGAACACATATATGCAGCCGCAAGAACAGAAACATGCGAATCAACCAGAGGAGAAAGAGATGGGAGGACCTGAGGAGGGTGCAGAGGAAGGAGGCATCGGGAAGAGACCGGAGGAAGGAGTTGGGAGGAAAGGCGAGGGGCCGACGCACTCGCGGCTGCCACCATCAATCAAGAGCTTGACGCGTCGCCATCCGCGCGAGCTCCTTTGGATTCCGAACTCGAGATGAAGATGACGACGAGGAGGGGGCGATTATGGTGGTGGTGGTGGTGATGGAGGAGTTGAGGAGGAAATGGGGATGGCGAACACGACATCAGGATCGTGGTCTTCTTTTTGTTGCGTTGCGTGTGGATCAATTATTGGTTTGATTTTGATTGCTCGATGTGTCGTCTAATGGTTGTGAAAGGTCTCGGGCGGCGAGTCCTGCGGTCATCGCAGCGCACGGCCAACGCCTACCGTCCACGCACCGTGCCGTTGGTTTCTTTGTGCGCGCGGAAGGTAAAAAAAACAGGCAGGTGGAGAATAGTGACTTCGTTTCGAGTTCGTTATATCGCCCAATCCAAGTTCGCACTTTTTCTTATTGAGATCATAATTTATAAAAAAAAGATTTGTCCCTTTGATTGGGATTAATGCACTTATAAAGGGATCATAGACATGAAATTTAATTTTAGTCACACTGACAATCTTATTTTTTTGAACATGAAGAAATAAAGAAGTCATTAATGTATTTCTAGAGTATTTTTTTTTAACATGAAGAAATAAAGAAGTCGTTAATGTACCTCTAGAGCGTCCTCTGCTTTAGAAGGATATTGAGCGCATTTGGATTAACACTTTATTCACCGATCAAAATTTAAATAATTAAATTTAATCATTTTTTAATTAATTACATCAAGATTAATTTGTCGGATTAGTTGAACCGTATAAGTTTATGTCTAATATTTTATATTAAGTGAATGCAACCTCAATTTTTGGGTTACCCCTAATATATATATAGATTATATAAGATAAAATAAGAAGCTGGCCCGACCTGAATTAAAAAACAATAATAATTTTAGAAAATGTTTGGAAATATTTGAAAGAAAATGAGGATTGTATATAGGATTATGTTCTCTAATCATGTTTAAACTATCGCAATTTTTCACATCTAACTTCAAACTATGAACTTCATTTTTTGGGTACCTAAATTATCGCGATTTTTTCAATTTGATCCTTCCGTCCAATTCCGTTGACTTCTTCGTTATTTTTTATTTTTTCGTATTTGTGAAAGTCCATCATACCCTGCTCTGAATTGAATTTCATTTTTACATAAAATAATATATAATAATAAATATAAAAATAATTTTAAAAAATAGAAAAAACACACCACATGCCCCCCGACGCCAACGCCGACGTCGGCGACCCCCCTCCCCCTCTCTTTCTCGGTGCAAGGAAAGAGAAATGGGGGGGATTTAGAGCAGGGGTATAATGGATTTTTCACCAATGCGAAAAATAAAAATAACGGAGAAGTCGATGGAATTGGACGGAAGGATTAAATTGGAAAAATCGCGATAGTTTAGGTACCCAAAAAATAAAGTTCGTAGTTCGAGATTAGATGTGAAAAATTGTGATAGTTTAAGGGTGGTTAGAGGAAATAACCGTTATATATATTTAAAGTGGATTCATATATGTGAAGTATTATTGATTTAGATCTCTTAAATACATTATAAATTTACTTGAAAAATATTTATCATGGATCACTATTGTGAGTCCACATGTGGACTGTCCACACATTTCTTAAATTATATTTAAAATTTTTAATACTCGACTCTCTTAAATTAAATTAAAATTTATAAAAAAATTAAATTTTAATTAATTTATTATTATTAATTAATATTATATTATTTTGTGCGCCCACCCCCCTGTCCCTCCTCTATTGCCACTTCTCAATCTTTTCCTGTCACTCCAATGTATATTATTTGAATTAAATTACCATTTCTTAAAAAGGAAAACCAAATTACCATTTCTTAAAAAGGAAAACCAAATTACCATTTCTTTCATACAGTGAAATGTCAACAACATGCATTCATTCGGACAAACATTAAAATTGTCAATTAACTTTTTTTGTCAAAATAACATTTTATCAGCATTCATTTTTATTAATTTTTTCTTCGTATTAATTAACATAATTATTATTAAATAGCGTATATGTTAAAGTAAAAGAATAACGATTGCTTTTATATAATTTATAATAGTGTTTTTATTTGATTTTTTCCTGATTAATGTGTCAACGATTACGGTAGGTATTTTTTTTCTCTTTCTTCACATCAATCATAATTCAAAGTTTATTATAACAAACAGTTTTTTTATGATGAAAAGTGAAATACCACATAGAAAGAAAATGAAACAGGACGATCCTTTTACCAATAGATTTTATTATGAGAATACCACATATAAAAGAAATATTTATTTTTTGGTGTTATTATGAGATACCATATGTAAAATTTATTAATTTATGAGTCATCTTTTTAATTCAATGGAGTTTCTTATTAACTGTAATTTCTATTTTTTTCTCCTCTAGCATATTTCTTCTTGTTTTTACTGCATACTTGTATATTTAAGTCTCATAATTACTAATCTTATAATTGTTTTTTAATTACCTACAAATTTACATTTCCCCAATTAAGCGATATAGAGCATCACTATGATATTTGGACGACACAAGAATAAAACGTAGTTAAAATATATATTTTTATATAATAACTAAAACGTGAACTTTTCCTAACGAGATAGTATGAAAAAATTAGGATGCATTGACTTTTTCATTGATAAATATCAATAACAAAGAGTTTAATTTTTTGGGTGAAACTTTGTAATTATTCACATGATAATTTTTTACTAGCAAGAATAAAAATAGCCAAACTATCTTTTTAACTTAAAAGAGTAGAAATAATCATGACGTTTCAAATATTTAGTAAACTTAAAACTTATTTATTAGATTAATTATTATTAATTACGTTGTATAAAAATAATATAGAAGAAGTTTTTTATTTCATTTTCATGCGGAACTATTATGAATGAAAGTTAATAATCTATTGTTTACTTTTAATATTGAGCACTACAGTAACAGGCCGAGCAAATGGATAGCAATATTCCCCACGCTCTGCGGGGCTCACGACAAATCTTTTCCCCCGTGGGGTCGGGATGGGGGAAAATTGTCACCGAACCTACTTTTAGAGATCCGGACGGGAGGAGTTGTCCCCGCTTCGTGGGGCTCTGAATTCTCGCACCCTAAAGAACAAGTTTACAAAAATAGTCCCACGTTGATAGTAGTAGCAAAGTGAAAATAAATAGACAAGTATAAATGAAGGATGAGACTAATGGGTCATCGATGGCGGCGTCATCATGGATCATCGTCGAGGGCGGCGGCGCCGTCGTCTAGGGCATCGTCATCGTCGAGGGCATCATTGTCTAGGGCATCGTTGATCTGTTCGATCTGGTCGGCAGCGACGGCGTTATCGTGGGTCGTCGAGGACTGCCATCGTCGTCATCGATTCGAGGGCCACCATCGTCGTCGACTCGAGGGCCGCCATCGTCGTCGAGGGCTGCCATCGTCGTCGACTCGAGGGACGCCATCGTTGTCGTCGGCCGCCATCGTCGTCGGTGAAAGGGGCGGCGGCCGAAATCGTCTGCACAGAGGCGAAATCGGCCAAAAGGGGCGACAACGATTCACATGCGCAGAGGTGAAATCGGCCGAAAGGGGCGGTGGCGAAATCGCCTCTGCGCACAGTGCGCAGAGGTGATCGTGCGCACAACACCTCTGCACACTGCGCAGAGGTGAGTCACCTCTGCGCACAATGCAGAGCACGTTTTTTTTAAATTGTGATATTTTTTTGTAATTTTTTAATAAAAAATTTGGGGAATTAGGTCTCCGCGGGAATTCGGAGCCCCGCGGGGATTGGGGCGGGGGATAAAATTTCTCTCGGACCGAAAATTCGGGATGGGGTCAGGGGCGGAGACGGGTCGTCGGGGTCGGGGCGGGGGGTGGTGTCTCCCGCCCCGAATAGGATCGGGTGTCATCTCTAGGTGGGAGTTGCATTAGTGGGATCCTAGAAATATCATAATAGTAGCAACAAGAGTTGAGTGAAAGTGGATAACAGCTTCCCACCATTTAAGTAAAGGTCTCGAAATTGAACTATTGTGAATGTAGAAAATTTTCGCTGAAAAGCCTCACCTGACATAGCCAGATCAGGCTCGATGGGGTCCGAAACTCCAACTCATGAACAGTGCGCATAACTCTTAGCGCCAGCTGGGCTGAATGATCGGCGCCGCTTCTCGGACACTAGGTGGCAGCAAAAAAAAGAAACATCATAATAGTTTGATCTAATGAAACTAATTGAATTAATTTTCACTATGCATATCTTTTTTTTTCTTTGCAAAGTTGTGTACATTTTAAGGTCTATTTATAATAAAAAAACTAAATATAATTACATAAAAGAACATGCTCCTCGAGTCTGTTTTAAGGTAGATGCATGTTAACAAAGGAAAAAAAAGAGAGACGAAAGCAAATATAAGAGACCGGGTTCACTTAGTTATAAAACCATTTGAATTATTTTTTTGGCCATGTTGGAATATATTTTTCTTATCATAATATTTTACCAACAAAATCAAGCATATGTGAAATTTTAAATATGATGTTACAAGTGTCCGTTTTAACTTAGCTGATAAAAAATAGTGATAAATTATAATATTGATAAAAATTTAAGTGTTGCAGCTCATTTAAAAAATCTATAGTTATATATTTGAATAATTCAGAATAAATGTACCGATAATGATATCAGATTGTATATTGTTTGGTAATAAAATAATGAGCAAGTCACTATTGTAATTAAAAACTACGAAATATATAAACTACATATTTTACTTAAATCATAACATATAAATAAAAATGCCACAATGATATGATTATATATATTATATTAATGTATAAATATTTAATTAAATATAGAATAATAAAAACGAGGGACCTGTCCTTTCCAGAAAGAATAAAATATCATTCGCCTTTGAAAATATGGGGAGTGTATGGCTGGTTTTCAGCAGAGTTAGAGAGCTGTAATGGCAAATTAGCCAACTTTATAAATAGATTAAAACATATAAGTTGACATCTCTTTGCTTATTATTTTCTTCGTATAACCTATCGATCATCAAGTTAAGAAGGTTTCATCTGCTTACAAGCTTACCCAATCACGTTAGCTTAAATTGTTGGTGCCAAGTCCTCCTCCCCCCCCCCCCCCCCCCCCCCCCCCCCCCCCTCTTTCTTCATCGTGCATCGACAGAGAAAGGGGGCCGCGTTCTCTATCGGCACGCGCAGAGAAGGAGGGGGCCTCCTAGTTCTCTTCTTTACGTGTCATTTTCATTTTTTGTTTTTATTTTTATTATTTTAATGTTTCCATGTCAGTACATATTTATGTGAAGAAGAAAAAATATGTCACCTTAGTTATGCGATCGAAAAATGGACGATCTGACGGTGAAAAAGATATTCGGTGCAATGAGTTACAAGATGGAGTGTATTTGTTACCCCCCCCTTTCTTCATCGTGCATCGACAGAGAAAGGGGGCCGCGTTCTCTATCGGCACGCGCAGAGAAGGAGGGGGCCTCCTAGTTCTCTTCTTTACGTGTCATTTTCATTTTTTGTTTTTATTTTTATTATTTTAATGTTTCCATGTCAGTACATATTTATGTGAAGAAGAAAAAATATGTCACCTTAGTTATGCGATCGGAAAATGGACGATCTGACGGTGAAAAAGATATTCGGTGCAATGAGTTACAAGATGGAGTGTATTTGTTACAAATTAAAGTTGGAGGACAACACTGAGCAAATATCAAAATTGAAGGACATTTGATGTAATTTTTCACCATATGGAAAAAGGGTTAAGAAAAAGACCAGCAAGGAGGACAACATAGAACTAACATTTAACATCTTGCAAATGTCAAGAGGAATGATAAAACGTAAGCAAAGTTATTCTAACTGGTTGGACGATTGTTAATAGTTTTAGAATCAATATTTCTGAAATCATGTTGATAAAAGATGCCGAACACCTCAAACTCTAAAGATTTTAAGTTCAGACTCTCACTACAAATTTTAAAACTGAAATCCTAGAAATCATATAAGTTTTTATAGAGGTGATCTTCTTAGATATTTTTTGAGACTCAACATCTAGATAGAGACACATAGTGGGATGGCACACTTTGTCGTTCTTAATTGTCTAAGCCCTTTAAGCCAACATCGAAAATTTGGACAAAAACTTATCCAAGCTATCGCTGGTTCAACCAAACAAGCCCACACGTTTTTGCTTCGAAAGTAAGAACTTTCATTTTTTTATTTTTTTTTACTTTTTTATTTCTTCTGTTTTTACTTTTATATATTTTTAAATATATATATTAATTATTTATTAATATATTTTTATTTAGCTTATAAACTAAATTATTAAATTTTATTAATTATTATAAATTATAAAGTATTTAGTTATAAATAAAAATTTAAATTAATAATTACATATACTATTTTTTTATTTACTATAATTTAGCACCTCATAAAATAATAAATTCTATTTTTAATCCCTACTTTTTATACAAACACTATTAAAAACTTATCTATCAAATTAATTTTTTAAATTATCATCATTATACTTTTCATCCAAACATCAACCTAAATTTTCGATAACTAATGAGAACTCAAAAGTTCTGTACAAACACTGTGTAACGCTCGAGACTTAAAAAAAAGTAGAAGGAAGAAGATAAAAAGGGAAGAGATTGAAATCGAATAGGATAAGATAAAAGCAGGGAACAAAAAGATCAGATCTTTTGATTATTTATTTTATTCGATTTCAACTTCTCCTCCCCTATAAATATCTATCGCCCCGCGAGGATTCCCTGTTCGGGGCCCCGGATTCAGAGATTTTTCCCCCCACGGGGCTGGGGATGGGGGCCAAAATGTCCTCGTCCCCTCTTCCGGGGATCAGGGTGGGGTGAACTGCCCTCGTCTAGTTGAGTCTTATATATACATACATACATATATATATATATATATATATATATATATATATATATATATATATAACATAAATCCCTAACTATTATCTTTCTTTCTCCCTAAATGCCTGGCCGTCGGCCGTTGATGTCCCTTTAACTGCCGATCACTGATGGGCGATGAATCCGACTCCGAGTTCACAAGGTATATTTTTTCCTTTTTTTTTCTTTATCATCTGTCCTTCTCCCTCACCTCTCCGTCGTGGCCATCGCATCGGAGTCCAAGTGGCAGACCACTACGACGAGTGTTCTTCTCCACGGGCAGGTCGAGGTCATCGTCGAGGGCGTGGGCAGGTTGATCTGGTCGTTCGATTGTCATCGATGGCGCGGGCGGATCGATCTAGTCGTCCGATCATCGTAAAGGGCACAGGCAGGTCGATCTGGTCGTCCGATCAGTCATCGAGGGAACGGGCAGGTTGATCTGATCATTCGGTCGCTGTCGAGAACATCGTCATCGAGGGAGCGGGCGGGTCGATCTGGTCATCCAGTCGTCCGATCATCGTCGAGGGCATCACCGTCGAGGGCATCATCATCGTTGAGGGCGACATCATTGAGGGCGACATCGTCAAGGGCATCGTCATCGAGGGCGTCATTGTCGAGGACATCGTCATCAAGGGGCGTCGTCATCGAGGTCATCGTTGCCATCGAGGGCATCATCGTGGAAGGCATCGTCATCATAATCGAGGGCGCAGGTGAGTCGATCCGATTGTTCGGTCGTCATCGTCGAGGGCGGCGCCGCCGTCATCATCGAGGGCACGGGCGGGTTGATTCGGTAATTCAATCATCATCAAGGGCATGAGTGGGTCGATCTGGTCATTCGGTCGTTGTCAAGGGAGCAGGCGGGTCGATCTGGTCGTCCGGTCGTAGTCGAGGGCACTGTTGTCATCGAGGGAGGGGGCGGGTCATTTTGGTCATCTGATCGTCATTGAGGGTGGTGTCATCATCATCGAGGGCGTCGTCATCATCGAGGGCAGCGTCATTGTCATCGAGGTCGTCATCATCGTCGTTAAGGGCGTCATCATCATCGAGGGCGGTGTCATCGTCGTCGAGGGCATCATCATCATCGGGTCATTCTGGTCATCCGATCGTCCGATTGTCATCGAGGGCGTCGTCGTCGAGGTCATCGTCGTCAAGGGCGCGGGTGGGTCGATCCGTTCGTCCGGTCATCATCGAGGGCGGTGGCGGCAGCGGCGTCGAGGGCGGCGTCATTGAGGGCGCGGGCTGGTCGATCCGATCGTCATCGAGGGCGTCATGGTGGATGGCGTCATCGTCGTCGTCGTGGAGGGCGGTGGCGGCATCATCGAGGGCGCGGGCAGGTCGATCCAGTTGTCGTCGTCGAGGGCATCATCGTTGAGGGCGTTGTCGTCGTGGAGGGCGTCGTCATCGTCGAGGAGGGCACGACAAGTAAATTCTGCGCACAGTGTTCACACCATTTTGTTTTTATTTTTTTAATTGTAAATTCGATTTTTTTTGTAAATTCTTTTTTATTAATCACATTTTAATTATTTTAATTTTTTTATGCAGAAATAGATGGAGGGGATCATCAATTTGTCACTCCAATTGGAAGCATGCAATTCAATCAATTCAATTTGAGCATAATAAAAATACCCCGGCAAGTTCCAAAACTGAAAATGAGAAGGAAGAGGGTAGTCCAAACAAAAAAGTTTAACTTCTCAAGCATGGAGTCATTTTCATAGAGAATTAATTGATGGAACATTTCGTGCACTATGCAAGTATTGTTAAAAGAATATTTCTAATGATTAAAAAAATGGAACTAAGCATTTGCATCATCATCTAAAAATTTGTAAGCTTCGTACAAAAAGAGGACCAAAGCAAGCAACTCTAAAAAATTTACCCACTTTAGACAATAAATGTGATATATTTGTTGTTGGTAATTATTCATTTAAACAAGATATTGCAAGGAAGGAACTTGTAAATATGATTGTCCTTCATGATTATCCTCTTTCTATAGTTGATCATGTTGTGTTTAGATGATTTTGTGATTCTATGCAACCTTTATTCAAGGTGATTTCTCGTAAATACTATAAAAAGTTATATTATGAAACTATTTGGAATTGAGAAGGATAAGACATCAAATATTCTTGAGAGGAATTCAAGTCGTATTGCAATAACTACTGATACGTGGCATCTAGTAATCAAAACAAAGGTTATATGGCCATTACAGCTCATTTTATCGATGACAGTTGGACTTTGCAACATCGACTTGTGAGGTAATTAGTTGATTACTCTTGATATTATATTTATTATATACTTTTGAAACTATAAATTTTAACATACATCATTTGTATTCTTATAGATTCCTTTACGTTCCAACGTCGCACAATGTCGAACGGCTTTCAAAGGTTCTTTTGGATTGTTTATATGATTGGAATTTGGATAGAAAGATATAAATTCTAACCATTGATGATTGCTCAACCAATGAATTCCCTTGATTTTTTATAAGATTCCTTCAACTTCTTTTATTTTAAGAGGAATAATATTTCATATGCGATGTTGTGCTCATATTTTGAATCTGATTTTCAAAGATTGTTTATCAAAAGTTAAAGATTTTTTGAAAAAGATTAGAGAACGTGTTAGTTTTTGGGTTAGAGACCCAAAAGGGAAGAAATATTTGGTGATACATGTAGGCAATTGAATATTGCTTATTCAAAAAAGCATGTGCAAGATTGTAGAACTAGATAGAATTCTACTTATTTGATGATGGCTTCTGATTTGCCACATAAAGATATTTTTTATTGTTTAAAGCAACGTGATTCTGAATGCAAATATTATCCTAGTGCTGAAGATTGGGAATGGTATTTGAAGTTTGTGATAAGTTGGAAGTTTTTCTTATGATAGAATTGAACTATTTTTTGATTTCAAGTATCCAACTTTAAATGTTAATTTTCCTAAAGTTTGTAAAATAAGAATTGCTTTGGATGAATGGTTTTCTTCTCATAATGAAGTTATTCAATTGATGACTTTGAGTAGGAGTTCTAAATTTGACAAGTATTGGAAGAAAAAATAATGGAGTGATGACAATAGGAGTAATTTTGGATCCAAGATATAAGATGAAGTTGTTGAAATTTTTTTTTCCAAAGCTATATGGAAGCCAAAACAACAATGAGTTGGAGAAGGTAAAAATGTTGTGTGAAGATTTGCTTCTTGAATATCAAGCTAATAATACTAGATGTGTACTTGTTAATTCTTCATCTTCAATTATAACAGAAATTAGTCCTCCACCGAAAAAGCAAAAGTGAGAGTGTGCTTATATTGATTTTGTAGCTAAGATTTCACAAAATAATTTAAAATCAGAATTGGAAATTTATTTATAAGAGCCTATTTTAATTGTTAAATCAAATGACGAAATGTTTGACATATTGGGTTATTGGTAAAAAATTGAATTAAAGTACAAACTCTACAAAAGATTGCAAGGGACTTCTTAGCTATTCCTATTTCTACAATTATTTCAGAATATGCATTTAGCACCAGAGGTTGTATATCGAGTACACATCGTAGTAGATTGAAGAGACCGTTGAAGCTTTGATGTGTTATCAAGATTGATTTATAATATATTAAAAGGTTACAATCTATTATTCATTTAATAAATTATGATGTGTCATTTCTTTTTTAAACAAACAATGTTTTTTTTGTAAACTAACCATGCTTTTTTGTTAGGTCATTCAAATGGAAAGTGTACTTTTTACACAATCAACAAAGATGAAGATGAAGATGTAAATGAATGAACGATGAAGTTGTTGTAACTTTTTATCATTTTTATAATTTTATTCAATTTAGTTTTATTGTACTAATCATTTTTAATTAATTTTTAGAAAACTTTGTAAATGAGTGAAGAATGAAATGAAGAAAAATGATGAATGTCCTCTTATTGATCTTTTATAAATGTTGTTAAAATATTTGGTGTTGTAATTTAAATTTTATGTTATGAAACTTGAATCAAAATTGAAGTTTGTGTTGTGGTAGAATTTGAAAATTATGTTGTGGTGAAACTTGTGTCAAAAATTAAATTTTATGTTATGGAATTTATAATTAAATTTGAACTTTATGTTGTGAAATTTATAAATAGTGATATATTTATAACTTTGTGCATGACTGTATAATAATTGGTTCTTTCCTATTTTTCATATTTTTTAATAAAATTTTTGAGGAATCGAGGTTCTCATGAGGATTCGGGGATTCGCGGGGATTGGGACGAGGGATAAAATTTCCCTCGGACCGAGAATTCGGGGCAGGGCCGGGGCTAGTCAACGGGATCGGAGTAGGGGTGGGGGGTGGGGGTGTGTGTCCCCCACCCTGAACAGGGTCGGGTGCCACTCCTACCTGAACCCTACGTCAGTTATTTGGTGTTTATTAAATAAAACTATTTAACTTTTCTTCATTTTCAATTCTTAAAAATTATGAGCGAGTTTGTAAAATCCAAAAATCTAGCAATCTCAATTTCCATTAATTAGAATATTGATTTGGATAAAAGAAAAATCCACCCAAGAAAAATTCAAAACCCAGTCTTGTAATATCATATCAGGCATGATTCTCTTTTATCACTTGGGCTTTATACGTTTTGGATTTGGCAAGTTGTTAAAAATAAGATAGAAGATACCCAATCTTGATTGACTTAATTGGTAGTAGAGTTGACGTTAGCTAGAAAAAAATCATTTCTACTCTACTTCTCAACTCTAAATTAGTCGAATGCTAATCGTCTTGACATCGGAGGCCTCTCGTTAATCGAATCGATAAAAAAAGATTGAAGATATACAAATTGTGTTTCAAGTAAAATGATTAAATCATAATAGTTTTAGTAGAATAATCGAGCACTTAGATGCTTTTAGAAGTATAACAATTGAGTGGAAATATCGGAGATGATGTCAAATACCTTTCAATGATCGTTTTCCCAATATTATCCTCTAACTTTACTTCGTAACACCTTCCATTTTTTAATTTGTTTCACCAAATGCCCTTTTCACCAATTATAGGCCGTTACCCGGTCGTATTGCTGACCCAACATCTTCTCCCTTCTTCACATAAGCATTTATTGATGTGGAAATATTAAAAATAAAAAATAAAAAAATTTAAAATAAAAAAAATTCACATAAAGGAGAGAAGGAGAAGGGCATCGCCCCTCCCTTTGCAACCACCGGCCGTCACTGGAGGTGGGGGGGGGGGGCTCCTCTGCGCATGTCGAAAGAGAAGGGGGGTGCCCTCCTCCTTTCTCTGTCGGTATGCGCCGGAGGGCAATGGGGAAAGAGGGGGTGACGACCCCCCGACCTCACGCCGGAGGTCGGTAGGGGCATCGTCGCCCCCTCATTTTTTCCCTACGTCCTCTGCGACCGATGCAGGAAATTACAAGAGAGCGACCACCCCCCACCCCCTTTGTGACCTACGGCATGAGGTTGCAAAGAGGGGGGCCGTCAACCCCCCCCCCCCTTTTTTTTTTCCGTGCCGACAGGGTGTGAGGTCGTAAAGAGTGGGGCCGTCGCCCTCCTCTTTCTCCATCATGTGTTGTCAGAGAAAGGGGGTCGCGTTCTCTGTTGGCGCGCGCAGAGAAGGAGGGGGCCTCGCCCCCCATCCGATGGTCACAGAGGTAGGGGCGACACCCCCTCCTTCTCTTCTTTACGTGGCATTTTTTATTTTTCTAACATTGTTCTAATGTTGCCACATTAGTAAATTTTATGTGGAGAAGTGAAAAGATGTCACGTCGGTTATGCGACCGGAAAACAAGCGATCAGACGTGAAAAGCACATTCGGTGCAATGAGTTAGAAGATGGAAGATATTTGTGTTACAAATTAAAGTTGGAGGACAACACTGAGCAAATGTCAAAATTAAAGGACATTTGGTGTAATTTTTCACCATATGGCAAAGGGTTAAGAAACAAGACCAACAAGGAGGACAACATAGAACTAACATTTAACATCTTGCAAATGTAAAGAGGGATGCTAAAAGTAAGTAAAGTTATTCTAACTGGTTGGACAATTGTTAATAGTTTTAGAATCAATTTCTGAAATCACGTTGATAAAAGATGCCAAACACCTCAAACTCTAAAGATTTTAAGTTCAAACTCTCACTACAAAATTTAAAACAGAAATCCTAAAAATCATATAAGTTTTTATAAAGGTGATCTTCTTAGATATTTTCTAAGACTCAACAACTAAATAGAGACACATAGTGGGATGGCACATTTTGCCGTTCTTAATTGTCTAAGCCCTTTAAGCCACCGTCGAAAATTTGGACAAAAACTTGTCCAAGTTATTAGTAGTTCAACCAAATACCTTATGTGATGGAAACTTGGACACCAGAGGCCCACAAGTTTTTGCTTTGAAAGTAAGAACTTTCATTTTTTTTTACTTTTTTCTTTCTTTTGTTTTTACTTTTAATTGTTTTTAAATATATATTAATGATTTATTAATATATTATTATTCAACTTATAAAGTAAATTATTAAATTTTATTAATTATTATAAATTATAAAGTTATTTAGTTCTAAATAAAAATTTAAATTAATAATTACATATGATATTTTTATATGCTTGTAATTATCATTTAAAAAATAAATACATATAATATTTTTATTTACTATAATTTTGCACCTCATAAAATAACAAATTCTATTTTTAATCCCTGCTTTTTATTCAAATACACATTAAAAAACTTATCTATCAAATCAATTCTTTAAATTATCATCATTATACTTTTCATCCAAACATCAACCTAAATTCTCGATACCTAACGAGAACTCAAGTTTCATACAAACACAACGTAATGCCCGAGACTTTAAAAAAAAAGTAAAAGAAGATAAAAAGGGAAGAGATTGATATCGAATAGGATAAGATAAAAGCAGGGAACAAAAATATCAAATCTTTTGATTATTTATTTGATTCAGTTTCAACTTCTCCTCCGCTATAAATAAGAGGCAAAAACGAACCAAGAAGCCCCTTTTGATTCCCTACAAGTCGGCCCTAGCTTCGTTCCCTGTTTCGTGTGCATTTCTCGTCCTCTCTCACGTCGGAAGTATTGCTACCTGATAGGAGACCCACCGGAGGACGTGAACGGCGAAGGGCGAGCACCTAGACCAAGAGGAGCGACCGGAAGAAGAGGAAGAAGAAGAAGAAGACTGCAGGATTAGTTTCTGGACAGAAATTAATAAGGTATGGAACTAAGTTAGATTCATCCTAGAATCTTGATTTTAGGCCCGAAGCATGCTCTAGTTGCTCCATCGTTATAGTACTATGATTTGTAATGATGCTTAATGTCGCCAATCGTCGAAAAAGATGACAGGAGTGCCTTGCGTGTCCGTTGTTCTTTGTATAATGAAACCCCACTCGGGTTCACTATGACTCGGCCCCGGCAGGTCCACGCTCGGACCACGTTCGTCAGAACTCAGTCCGAGTTCGCCATTGTTGAGAGCTTCACAATGAAGAAGAACCCGACCTGGGTTGATGATAACTCGGAAGCGGTCAATCAATCTGTCACAACCCGAACCCGACCCGAGTATGATAAGGACCCGATTTGGGTTATGTCTTAGTTTTTTGATATGATGTATTACGAACTCGGCACAGGTTCCAACTAGATTAGGTTGATTTTTATGATCTTTTGATCCCTGATCCATGTGCTTAAACTTGATCTTAATTATGATGATGATTATGTCCTCCTGATTTACTCTCATGATTCGATCTTGTAGTCTTGATTTAAGGTCATTATATAGATTAATTAAAAGCTGCAAGATAAAAGATGAAAAATATTAAATGGAAAGCTCTTTTTATGATGGACCGACGTCAGTCAAGTACGGGCTGACTTCAGTTAGTTATGGGCTGACTACAGTAAGTTATAACTTGGCTCTATTAATTATGATGATGATGGACGGGTTGAGACATGCTTCCCCGTGGATTAAAATATACCACACTATAGGTCAAAGATGAATAATAAGATGATGAAGAAGATGAAAGCATATGAATAATAAAACTTTCTTTATGATGTTTGGCCTTTGCTGCCTTTATGATGATTACCTATGATCATATATTCATGTCTCTCAACATGATTTTCTTATTCTTATGATAATCATGTTCACTTTATTTTTATATGATGATGATATCTTTATGATTCCTTCTAGTATTATGATTATTTTTACTTTACTTTCATCCTGAGTTGCAAAAATTCATAGGGAGGTTTCTTCCCTGCATCTTCTTAAATGTAAGATTAAGTCAAAATGATGAAGGTGACCAAATGATTACCGATCGAACTTGTCGGTGGCTGCACATCGATATCTTGAGCCTTTTATATTATGGAATAGATTTCTTTTTTCTAATATTAGATTGATGTATTAGTTTTTCTTGGACTCATATAAAGTTCTTTATTAGTCTTTCGCATAGTATGATATTTTTGGTCAATATGATGTACACGTAAGGATGATTCGTAGCATCCTCAAAATATATTCTATCACGTGGTGGGGTGTGATTTGAAAGCGTTACACAGTATCAGGGAATGTGTGTCGTAGGAGTCTAAACGATTTACAAATTGATAAAATTTTAAGTCATTCAACGCATGAGTAGGCTCATTCAAAAGCATAGATCACTCTTAAAGTTATTTGGATAGAACTATTATAGTTGAGAAAATAAACTAGGAAAACAGAATATTCCTCAACTAATATGGTTTATCTTTTTGAAAACCATGAAAAACATTTATATAGAAAAATTTACCATTTTTTTAACCTCGTTTATTTCATAGTCGCTTGACCATGAAATCAGAAATCAGACATTAACAGTAAGAAATCCTCCTTCGATCTAAACTCGTGAAGATGGAAAGAGGACGAAGAAAGCAAACAGACTGCTAACTGCTACCATACAGAATGCTAACATTAGGGTCTTGTAAGTCATGCTTCAAGGCATTATGTGCCTGTGTGTTCTCCCATCAGCTGAAAATGTACCTCATCCTAACCCAGAGAATGTGTCCAGTAGATTTACTTTTCCATCGTAATTAAGTGGCACTAAACTAGCAAGAATATCATGGGGCCAAACAAGAGGAGTGAAAAAGAAAGGTGAATGAGTGAAGATAATCGATTAGAAGACCAAATGTAGTAACGAAGACCAGGCTAAATATAACATGTCGTTTGGGCGTCCAAGCAGTTCAAAATAGTGCCAAAGCATGCTCATCTTGAAGTTGTGGTTAGAGTAACTACTTATCCCCAGAAACATGAGGGAAAATGCCTTAATTTTGTCTTGCTAGTTAACCCGCCCATCTCGATGGTACATTTATTCGAAGGTTTGCAAAATGTACTCTATGGCGGTGTTTGATTGCAGAACAAAGGGTAGAACAACTTTTTATTCTGCCAAACATCTTATACGATGAAAACTTATAAAGTTCCCATCATGTGAAGTACGAAGGGATTAAAAGTTCCCGCCGTAAGTTCTTGCTAATTGTAATAACAATCATATTTTTTTTAATTTTTTTTCATAAGTCTAAAAGTAGTTCCAAAAGTAGGTGGAGCTACTTTTAGACCTATAACTTAATATTTTTATAATATTTATATATATTATATTCTTATATTATATATTATATACATATATATTATATTTATTTATTATTTACACATTATTATAAATTTATAATTTATTTAGTTATACTAACAAAAAGTACATTTATTATTTATTATAATTTACTTTGTGTTATAATAAAATAAAATTTTCCATTATTATTTATCATGAAAATATATATTTTCTTGTTTAAATGTTGACGTAAATATTTTAATTTATTTTACTTATAATATATCATAATAAAAATTAACTAGTATGATATTAGTATAATTATTAATTATGGTATTCAAAATAAGTTATAATTATATAATTATTTTATATAAATATGATGTTAAATTATCTTTTATATTTCATGTTTTAGTTATTAATTAGTTTATCTTAAATTTTTTTCTTCTATATAATTTGCTAATTATAAATATTATATTAATTAAACTATTCAATTAGTTTTTTAAAAAAATATATTATATTTAAATCTTAAGACGTACGTAAATTATAATATTAATAATATTTAAAATATTTAATAAAATATATAAATAATATAATAATTTATGTACATTATAATATTAATAACATATTTTTATTTACTATAATTTTATATCTCATAAAATAATAAATTATATTCTTAGTTCTTACCTTTTTATCCAAACAACTACTAAAATTTATTTATCAAATCATCTTTTTAAATCTCCATCATTACATTTTTTCATCCAAACACCAATCCAAACTTTTTTATCAAATTGATTAGTTCTCGAAAACTTACAGAAACTTATAACCCAATCCAAACACAGCAAGGTTCACTTATGTTGTCCTCGAATTACATGACAAACCTCGATGTCTTATATTGAATTTGAGCATATACAGGAGTATCAAGCATGAACTGTGTTCTAGCAGGGTTCATTTGATTGGCTCGTTATTTGTTGAGATATCTTCCACTTTGGAAGGCAAAAAGTAGGGGTACGCATATCCAAATTGCAGAGAACTTGATCATTCTTTTTTTTATCATTCATTAATGTGGGAAATATACAGAGACCAATTGCTACCTACTTTGCTAGAGAAGGAGATTTGCGACGGCTTGGGTCAGAGTGTACAAAGTAACGCTTGAAGTAAAAAACTTTGCCTGAAGTAAAAAAAACATACGATTTTAATTTAGACATTACAAAAATGAAGGAAGAACAAATAAACAACTACCAATGGTTCGACATGTATTTATGAAAATATTTTTTTACTATATTTTAAAGAACCAAATTAAGGAGCCTTCAATGGCGATTCACTTGCTCGCTCTCGCTCGCCATTAGACGCCCCGATTCCTTCTGCAATTGCACTAGTAGTTGTAGTATTGCTTCTTTCATACTTCTTCCAGCACTGATGCTTCCAACATTGACACTGCGCCCCTCCTCTTCTCCTTATGCTCTCTGTTCTACCCATCGCCGCCACCGCCTCCCCACCTTCACCCCTCCTCACGAAGCTCATCGCCGGAAACAGCGCCGCCGTCGCCGGCGGCGGGCCTCCTTCTTCTTTGCTTCTTAGCCACAGCTCGCTCATCCTCCTCTTGATCTCGCACCCACTCTCCTCATGCTCTCCTTCACAGAAACTGCACTTGATCTCGCACCTGCCTTCGACTCCTTTCCTCGCCTCTCTTGCGCTCCTCGCCTGCTCCCAACTCAGCGCCAGCCTCACCGCGCCGGCTAGCGTCTCCGGGCGCTGCGGCAGCACCCAGTCCTGGTAGTCCTCCCGCAGACCGTCGACAAATATCCCTCTCAGCAGCGCGTCGGGGAAACCGTGGTCGGGCCACTTCTTCAGAATCCACTGCAGGCGGAGGTGGTAGCTGTTGACTCCCTCGCCATCCCTCTGTCGGATCGACATGAGCTCGGCGCGCGCCCGGTCGGGCAGGTCGGGCCGCACGAAGGCCTCGAGGAACGCGGTTCGGATTGCGTCCCACGACATCGGGGGCCGTCGGGGCTCGACAGAGAGGTCGTACCAGAGGGCGGCGTCGCCGTCGAGCGTGACGGGGAAGATGCGGAGTAGCGTCTCGACGGTTGTGGCGTTGTTGGCGCGGCAGACGCGGTCGAACCTGGAGAGGTGCGCGACTGGGCACTCGGACGGATCCCCGCGGAAGACCGGCAGCGGAGCAACGTTGACGTAGGCGGTGGGAAGAGGAGGCGGCGGGAGAGAGTCCGACTGGTAGAAGGAGCGGGAGCCGGAGTAAGAAGAGAGCTCTGACTCGGCGTTCGGCTCGGAGGCGGCCTCCAGCCCGTCGTATCCGTCGCCGGAAATCGAGTGGGGCGGGGAGGAGGACTGGTCCCGTCGGTCTTCTGAGGTTGCGGAAGGGGAGGGAGGGACGCGGCGTCGATGTTTCCGGCGAGGAAGCGGCGGGGTCGCCGGCGGTGAGTTGGACAACTCCCGGGAAGAGAACCTCATGGCTGACAACTTGCAAGAAGAAATGTGGTTGATGACAGAAGCGCAGAGAGAAGAAAGGATGGAAGAAGCAAGAGATCAAGAGCGCTGAAGCGGTTCCATGGATATAAAGCGAGTAAGGGGAGAGGGCGGGAAGAGACGCGTCCTTCTTGTGTTTGAGAACAACAGAGTACAGACAGAAATGGTTATTACCGGGGAAAAAAAAGGAACTGAACTGTTTTACACACAAAAATAAAAAAATATATATGATAAGCAAAATAACGAAGAAGTATTATTAATTATATTTATATGAATCAATACATTATGCTTGCGGATATTAGGGGGTGTAAGAAAAAAAAATCAAAAACCTAAAAACTCAATTCTATCCGACATAACTTTTTTAGATTTTTTGGATTCGAAAAAATATAGTTGGTTTTTAAAATTAAAAAATCATTCGAGGAGGCCGCCGAAGGTCTACATAATTAAAAATTTATAAAATATATGTTGACATTATATTTTAAATATTTATAATATATACATTTACTCAACATATTATTTATCTTATAATATGTATAGAAAATTAATATAAGGCATAGTACTGTTCAAAATATATAACATGTCAATGTCATTAATTTATGAAATAAAACATCTATTTATATCTTTAATATTTTTTATAAATATAAAATGTATAAAATATAGGGCTTCAAACAAAATTTACGGAAAAATTTTTATAAGATTTTTTAAAATTTAAAAACTCAATCAAAATATATAGGATGACTTTTCTTAACACATAAATCCATTCGACCCGCACCAATTTCACCCCTAGTGGATATATAATATATTTATAGATAAATAATTTTCTAAATGAATGAAAAGTGTAAAACGATAATAAACTAAACTTTAAAGGTTAAGAATGAAACTCTTTAAAAAAATATTGTATTTATGTCCAACTTTGATATTTTAATTATTTTAATATTAAACTAATATCTTTATTATGCATATTTATTCTATTTTACGTTATTGGTGTGATATTATGTCAGATGCATATACATAACTATACTATAGATATATAGTGGTAATTAATATAAAAGGAAAAAGATTTAGGCTGTCTTTGCCAGTAGAATTTAAAATAGCATTTAGCAAGAAAAATATTTGTTAACTTTATTTCAATATTAGCAATATGGTTAATTAAATTTTTATTAGGATAATTTGATTAACTTTTATAGGGTAGAGAAAAAATTTTCATTCCAAAAATTTTTCGTACTATTAAACTATACGCACAACATATATTTCACTATAAATTAATTTATACATCTTATTGGATAACTTTTAGTATTGAATTTATTGGTTGTAATACTATATTAATTTACTTATTATTTGAGTAGTTTTAAAATAAATTAAAAGTGGTAATGTGGTTTTAAAATAAAAATATTTTACCTATTTATGAATATTACGGTAACAAAAATGTTAAAAAATATATTTATTACAATTAAAAATTAAAATGTTTTACGTATAATGTATAGTTATTTATTATGTTATCTTCATTCATGTTGTTTTGTATAAATAAGATCATTCAATCATTAAATTTATTTGTTGATCTCATTCCTTGTCCGCTGTTATATATCTAACTTGCTATATGTACATATATGTTGATGAAATCGTTATTCACTATTAACTCATTAAAATTGTAAAATATAGCATTAATGGTGTGTTTTGAAAAAAAAAAGTAAATCACAAAATTATATAAAAAAAGAAATCCATCAACCTCAAATTTAATGGTATTTATTATAGATAGCTAACATGATACCTCCTATTTAATACAGTAAAATTTTGGATAGTTATTCTAATTTACAAACTTATCATCTTGGCATCTTCTCTCTCATTCACGAATAATGGGTTGTAATTGTACTTAAGTTTAATTTTCTTCTTAAATACACGACTCAAGTAAAATTGTAGAATAAGGGTAAATTGTATAAAAAAATTATGCTTTTAATTAGGTTGCATAGCCAAAATAAACTTTTCTTTCTGTTTAAACAATCACAAAAGTTTAAATTAATTACAACAGTGCCAACTTATGTTATAATTTAATAAAATAATATCATTAAATATTAATTCAACCATTTTTTGCTTATATAACTAAATATTAAATCATCAAGTTAGTTTGTTACTTTTTGTATACAAGTATAATATTACTATAATTTTACATATGCTAAACTTTAATTTATTTTACATAATGGCAAATTTGCATGAAATAAAATGATAAAAAAATATTTTTTAAATTTTTTTATAGATCAAGATATCTCATTCTCTTATACATGTGAAGATTTTTGAATTGATATTTTATATTTTTTAATAAAAAAATAATAGTAGTCTACATTTACAACCAAATTAAAAATTCACGACCTTTTAAACAAATAGGAGATCAAAGAAAAAGTTCATACTTTTTATACAATTTATTCTAATATACTTTAAGACAAACTCTCAATATATATATATATATTTAATATCTACCTGTTTATAGTTTTTAATATTTAGAATTAAATTAATATCTAAACCATAATGATATTTTCATTTTATACAATGACGCGGCATGCACCATGATGTCATAACCATGACATCACCAACCATTTATATATAGAGAGACAGTTTAATGTTTGTACTACCTTTTTAGCCTACGAACGATTATTTGATTAATTTTTTTTATCCACCATTCATTATAAAATGGATGGTGATTAATAGAAATATGATGATGCTACTCTTAAAAGAGGTAGCACAATAAGGACGTCAAATCTGAACGCTCGATTTCATATCAATATTAATTTCTAAGGTCTACTAAATTAATCAAGATTTAAACTCTAATTGATTAAATTATTCCTTTAAATGTATTCATTAACAATAATTAGGTAGTTTTTTCCATCACAATTGAGTTTCAAAGGAACCATATAAAAATATTTATATGATTCTAAAACACAACCATACGTTTCAAATAATAATAAACTTAATAGAAAAAATTAATATAAGAAAATTTCCTAACTAAATTAAAAACGACGAACAGTCAAAAAGACTCAAGCAAGCTAGCAAAAGACCCACAATACTATCCCCATACATGCATATATACATTAAACACTATCAATAAAGTTTAATATATAGCATTTATTATCTTTAAACTCAAACATATTTAAATGATATTGTTGATTTTATATGAGTGGCATAACAGCACGAAAGAGTCGTTACTTATCAATATCTCATGTATAAAGATGAGCTACAAAAATATAATTAAATCATTTCGACGAGAAAAAAATTAATTGAATCATTTAATCGGAAACAAACAATTAAATCAGATTGGATTCAATCTCCTTTTTTGGATGCATTGGTTGGGATGAAGTCGAGCATTAAGTACGCACGGCTAAGTAAGGTGATGTCTCGTGCCCCCCATTTGTTTAATCATTTTTACTCCAAAAAATCTCATAACCACGCAAATGTGGAATTTAAAAATAAATGTGATATCACTCCCTATCGAGTTGACGGAGACGTATGCACCTATTTCTCTGCTTAGAAATTAAAACACTGATTGGTTCAAGACTTCAAGCGATGAAAACAAAGTTAACTGCAATCAATATGTCAGCAAACCAGAACGAATTATGAGGTTATTATTTACTGATTTAAAATTTATTATATATAAAAATATAATTTTATTCATTAATTGTAGTATATTCTTTTCAAATATGGAGGCGTAGCATAATATTCAACGACCCTCCTAATAATAGTAGTATTGCTTTTGACAAATACGTACTATGTAATGAATAATTGAGATAAAAGTTTATTTTCCAAGTTTATATCCAGTTAAATGATGTCTTGAATTTTGAAAGCTAAATAATGGCTAATGTTCGAATGCGCTGACGCATATAATATCCTAATAATTGTAGTAGTGCACCTTAAAATATCCTAACAATATATGGTCCTTGTACCTTACTCTATACGTGTCATCATCTTACGTGGCTGCACTTGCTTAATTGCGGGTGGCATTTAGCTGCGACTTGGGCCATCTCGCACAGTGAGTAGTCACTCATTTTACTCAAAGACAAACTACTTTAATATGATATGCACACTTCTGAGAGAAATCAATTCACATAAAAAATATGCATAATTATTACATCGGGTGTGTGCTTGTTTTAATCGTGGCACGCATGATGGTTTATATATAGGTAAAATGGACGTGCTGAACGGCTCATGATCTGCACAGTATCACGTGCGTATCCGATCGTTCGTGCATGAACTTGTGGCTAATCCGAATTTCTCGCGAGATGGAGCCCTCCCTCATGGACCTCATCGTGCTCGTCGCCGTGGACCTCATCATGCGCGGTCCTCCCCTCTCTCGTAGACCTCACCTCATCGTGCTCATCGCTGCCTTGTGAGAACCTCACCATCACCGTGCCCCTCCCTTACGGACTTATCTTTGTCACCCCTCCCTCCCGGATCTCGGTGTCTTCATGCCCCCTTTCACTTGGACCTCGTTGTCGCGCCTCCCTCGCGGACTTAGTCATCGCCGTGCCCCACCCCTCGCGGACCTCGTCGTTGGTGTCGCCGTGCCTTTAGATTGTCTCACCTCACCGCCATGGCCTCCATGTCGCCGACTATGAGATCGCAATATTTTGTTCCGTCGACCTCCAGATCACCTCGTGGTCGCCCATGTCGTCTCCTTGCTGATCAACCTCGTTGTTTGATTGCCCTTGTCGTCTCCTCACTTATCGACATATTATGATTTTTCTTGTATACCTTATTTTTCAAAAAATTCTTTCATCTGAAATAATCAAGCAATCACATATTTATTTCCTCAATTCTTCATTGAGTTAGTTAATCCCATTGGAATAACTTCAAATTTATAATGTAAATCATCGTAAGATCATACATACTTAGCTTCTAGAGAATATGTTATTCAAAAATCAATTCAGGCAAACTAGTATAATCTTTGACAACAATTATTTTGTGTGATTCAATAGTACCAACAATTAGGTACGGCGAGAATTGTCGTGAGGGCGGAGAATTCGTGGCACGTGGCGACCTGCGCCACCAACTATACCATCTTCTTCTTCGCCGATCGGAAATACATGTCATCGCCCGAGCCGACGGCAGCCTAAGGAAAGAGGACGGAAAGATGAGCGCAGCAAAGCCGTCGGACTGGTCGCGGAGCATGGCATCTTCGTGGCAGAGGAGAGCGGCGTGGCGGCAGCAGCAGCAGAAAACGGCGTTCTATGCAACGTGGATGGATCATCCTCTCCTTCATCATCGTCGCCTACGATCGCCTGCCACTGGTGACGATGACAAGCAACAGATGCAGAGGAATACAACGCTTTCCGGCCACGACCACATGACCAATTTGATCCACAGGTCATTGCGTCTCATTGCTTGCGGACCTCAATCGAGTTCGCCGATGGATTGCGAGTTAGCCGACGGAGACACTGGATGCCGGTGGCGAGGTTATCATCGGGCCTCAACAGTGATCAACGGACTAGTGGAGAAGAGCAATGAACAAAGGTCGCCAGCAGTTGCCCGTGGCTCTGATACTAATGTAGTAACAAAGAAAAATAACGAGAATGATTTGAGGACTTCCGACAAGTTTCCCTTTTCATTCGTATGAGCCTTTTATAGTGCGATGGCTGCACCATTGTTCGTCCCCATTCATTCCTCGCGTTATGCCCACTGACATATCGCTTACTTCCGTAACGTTCAGCATCGTGTCATGTTGGCCATATGCCAACGTCGCATTTCGTGATATTTCATGACATGTAACGGTCACAACTAACAATCGTCGCCTTGCCGGAGATCGAGAGAGGGAGAGAGAGCCAGATCGCGCGCGAGAGAGAGAGATCGTCATTGCCTTTGTTGCCTAGATCGGAAAGGGAGAGAGCCTGCATATCATGTGCAAGAGAGAGAGAAGGTGAGCGCGAGATGATTCAAAAAATTGCACGCCTTCACTTGGACTGTCAGATCACGCACGGACGGTCGGTTACGTGCGTGACACTGTGCAAATCACTATCCACTCAGCACACCCATTTTATCCATATATATATGCTTTCTGTTAAATTACTAAATAATAAGAAATTATAATTGTGCTTTATACTTATTGACATATTCGCTCTAACATAATTCTTCACGCGCATCATTACATAATGGAAAATTTTTTAATGATAAAAATTTAAACTCAGAAATTTCTCGACCCCATTCTAATATAGTAATATTGTACTATTCAAGGAAATAGGAATTTGATAAGATTTGTTAAGATTCAATTATATAAACTATCATATCTTTTGTAATGGTTTATCCCAACTAGCTTGAGTTGTTTTCTCTATCAGGAAAAAAAATCATTAAATCCAATGAAGCAACAGGTTATGAAATGCCCGGGTTACAAGACTTGTGATATTGTTCCCTGGAATTTAATAAACGCCGGGATCTTTCATTGAAAACCATAGAGGCCCCCGCCCCATATATATAAACATCGTATCTTTGAAATAAGTTATTATTTATTAAAGGTGCGGCTTATGGCCTCATACCATATTTGCATGCCAAAGCTTACACAAGGATATACAATTTACAAGTTGAGACAGCAAGCCCTGTACAATACGGACCACGTACGTATCATCTACGTAAGCGTACATAAAACGTGTACGTCACATGACTGAGCAAGAGTTGGGGTTTTCATCACTGAAGAAGCCCCGGGCCTTCTCGTCGACGAAGCCGCCGTTGACGTGCGACTGAGGCATGTAGTAGCCTTGCAGGCTGCTGGTGGTCTCGTACCCGTGCTTGTAGTAGTTGTAGGAGCGGGGCTCTGCGTTGGAGATCAGATGCTGAGCCGTCCCGGCCATGGCCATCGGCCGCTGGAGATGGTGGTAGTACTCCGGCGCGTACGCGTTGTACTCCCAGCTGTTCGCCGGGTACGTCCAGAGCACCGCCCACCGGCCCGTCTTCCGCACAGCCTTGAGCACCTTCTTCTGGTCCGCCCACCCGGTCACCGTCACCTTCTGCCTCTCCAGGTCTATGTCAACATCATCCACCCCTGCAAAATTTTAACAAGCCCCAACAAAGATCACAAACACAGATTTATGAAGGGAAAAAAATACTTATTTAATTGAACAATCTAATTTTTTTTGCACTACTACGCACCTCGTAGTTTCTCAAGGGCCCTTTTTATCTTGTTCTTGCATCCGTCGCAGTCCATGTGCACGCACATCTCCACGATCTACGCCGAGAAATCAAAGGTTTAGAAACACATGTAAAGATTACTCAGCGTGCATGCATATATTATGTGCAGAAGAACTGTACATGCATAGAAACCAACTGAACAAGAACTAGAAAATAGTAAGCTAGAACAGAAACTTACTGTCATGTTGCCGATATACTTGACTTGCTTCCTCTCTTGCTAGATTCTTATCAGTAGAACTACGCAGCACCCGTCTCTTGAAGTGAAGCAGAAAAATACAAGCTTCGTTTTCTGATATGGATCGAGTACCTATTAGGACACACCCACATACATATATTTATATCCACCGGAAAATGGATTTTATATATGTATGTATATTATTTTACATATCCATCACAAAAGGGATGTGTGTGTGGATCACTAGATTAGGCTGCCAACATCATGCGCTTTGAAACCAACAAGAGAAATGAAGGGGATGATTAAACAAGATGCCAAGTTGGGGGGTGACTTGACGAGCCGTCGTCCAGTCAAGAAGTATAACTCTAAACAAATGGGACAACTACGATATATATATTAATAATATATATTAACGGCCTTTCTTAAGTCTCCAAGCAACATGCAAACCAATCAGAAGCTGCCACATTAGCCTCAGTCCCCTTTCATGGAAGTTGCACGAAAAGTACGTGGGCTGGGATCGGAGGTTTCACGTCACACGTACATGATCTGCATATGTAATTAAGATCTAAGGGGCCTAAAGAGAACCGTGTGGAAAAATATATTATAGCATAGTTTTTTTTCCTGATTTTTTTGAAAGGGAAGCTTACTAGTATTCACAGAATTACAATTAATGAGTTGTTGACAAATAAGAAATAAATTTTTCACGAATTTCTTTAGTAAAAAAGAAAACGATATTTTCATAGTCTCCATAGAAATTAATTGGATATTTATTAACTGTTGAAAGATAAAAAAAATTGAAAGAAAAATTAATTATAATCCATCAACGAATTAACAAGAGATGATAATACAAATAATCTAGAAATCAAGATAACTGTTACCACCATGCAGTTTATTATTGATAAATTGATATTATTAAATTAATAAATAAATATCTACGTGGAGGAGTTCTATTTGTTAGAGGATCTCCTTGAATTACTTGTCCACTAGTCCCTTGGTCTGTGAATGCGAGTTAATTTAATTACTATTATTATTTTTGTTATACATTTATTAATTATACTAATCTAAATATAATTATGTTACGAAAGGAGGGAGAGAGGGAACACACGAAATACAGAAGAACACGAAGAGGAAAAACGGCGGCGGCTCTTTGTTATGAAATAATGATGATTACAAGGATGGGTCTCGGTCTACACCCCTAGGGAGTTTATATAGGCACTCCCTTTGACAGATGATAGGAATTACATACGGACTGAGACTCTAAATAAATCCCCTGAAAATAGGACACCTATCTCGTGATAAGAAAATAAATCAAATCCGAATCACAAACAGAATACCCCTAAAAATTTTTCGCTCAGGGGGCTCCACCCCCTTGCAACCCCCGCAGGGGGGATCCCCCTGGATCCCCCCTTGACCCCCCACAGGCTCGTTGACCGGGCAGCGAGACCCCCGTAGAGGAATTCTGCTGAAGCGTCTAACTATGTAGGGGGACCAACTGGGTTCAGATTCAAGGCATTATTAACAAATCTCCACCTTGACTTGAATCATTTTCAGAGCACAAAAGCGCACCACGCCGCCGCCAGTCCCATCTTGAAGCTATTACCAAGTATTTATGTTAAGCAAGTCCAAACAATGTTGGAACTTGCCATAAGGAACAGATTTGGTGAACATATCAGCTGGATTGTCTTCAGTGCCAATCTTCTTCACCTTGATCCTCTTCTCAGTGCGGATGAAGTGATATCTGACATCAATGTGTTTGGTTCTTTCATGATGTACTTGATCCTTGACTAAACATATTGCACTCAGACTGTCACAGTGCACTATAGCCTGCTCCTGATGTAATACGAGATCTCCAACTAAGCCTGTTAATCAGATGCTTTCCTTGACAGCTTCCGTCAGTGCCATGTATTCAGCCTCTGTGGTGGACAATGTAACTGATGGCTGAAGTGTAGCCTTCCAACTAATAACTGAACTGCTCAAAGTGAAGACATAGCCTGTCATAGATCATCTTCCATCAACATCTCCAGCATAATCTGAATCTGAGTACCCTGCAACCAAACACTCTTTATCACTTCTGCTTGCCAGTGCTCCTTTCCTGGATCGCTCATGAACCTGCTGACAACACTGACTGCATGAGCAATGTATGGTCTTGTGCAAACCATAGCATACATCAGACTTCCAACTGCACTAGCATATGAAATCCGAGACATGTACTCCTTTTCTGTATCTGACTTTGGTGCGAAGGCAACAAAAAGATGAACATTTGCAGTTGATGGAGTATTCAAAGGCTTCGCTCCAGCCATTCCAAACCTGGATAAAATCTTCTCAATATAACTTTTCTGAGATAAGAAGAGTTTACCCTGTGCGCGATCCCTTAGAATTTCCATCCTCAGAATCTTCTGTGCTGCACCAAGATCTTTCATGTCGAATTCTGCACTGAGGAGCTTCTTCAGATTTTGAATGTCTGTCATGTCTCTGACAGCAATAAGCATATCATCAACATACAAGAGCAGATAGATGGTGGAGCCGTCATTCACCTTCTTGTGATATACACAGCAATCATAGGGACTTCGACTAAATCCTTTACTGATCATGAAGCTGTCGAACCTCTTGTACCATTGTCTGGGAGACTGCTTCAAGCCATACAGAGATTTCTTCAGACTGCAAACTTGATTCTCCTTTTCAGAAATGAAGAATTCCTCTGGTTGGCTCATAAGAATATCTTCTTCAAGTTCTCCATGGAGGAAAGCAGTCTTCACATCTAGTTGCTCGAGCTCTAGATTCTGATGTGCTACAAGAGCAAGTAGCACCCTGATAGAAGTATGTCTGACAACAGGTGAGAATATCTCATTGTAGTCCATACCTTCTTTCTGATTATAACCTTTAGCAACCAGTCGTGCTTTATATCTCGTGCCTTCAACTCCTAGAATTCCTGCTTTCTTCTTGAAGATCTATTTACATCCAACAGTCTTCCTGCCTTTAGGCAACTTGACCAGCTCCCACGTCTGATTCTTGTGAAGAGATTCCATCTCTTCACCCATAGCAGCAATCCACTGTTCAGATTCGGCACATGTGATGGCATCCCTATAAGAGGACGGCTCTAGAGACTCCACCTCTTCAACTACCTGTAGTGCATAAGCAACCATGTCCTCGAAACCATATCGCTTAGGAGGACCCACTTCTCTGCGAGGACGTCTAGCAGCAATTGACTCCTCTTCAGGTTGCTCATCAGATTCTTCACCTTCTGGTTTTGCTTCTTGATGTGATCCTTCAGCATCATCCTCAGTTGGAGTGATTTCAACCTCCACCTGTTTACTGACACTCTCTTCAGCCTCCACCTTCAACTGAAGCATTGATGCTTCATCAAAGGTCACGCTTCTGCTGTGGATGACTTTGTGTTCTGAAGGAGACCAGATTCTGTAGCCCTTCACTCCTGCACCATATCCCATGAACACCCCTTCTTTGGCCCTTGGCTCCAACTTCCCTTCACTGACGTGATAGTATGCTGGACAACCAAAAATTTTCAGACAAGTATAATCAGCAGAATTTCCTGACCATACATCAGTTGGAGTATTGAGATCAATCGCAGTCGCCGGACTTCGATTCACCAAGTAGCAAGCTGTGTTAACAGCTTCAGCCCAGAATGTCCTATTTAGGCCAGCGTTAGAGAGCATGCACCTTGCCCTCTCCAGAAGTATCCTGTTCATTCGTTCTGCAACTCCATTCTGCTGTGGAGTATCCCTAACTGTGCGATGTCTGGCAATGCCTTCATCTTTGCAGAACTGGTCGAATTCAGCAGAATAGAATTCCAAACCATTGTCAGTGCGAAGACGCTTCACTTTTTTCGACGTCTGATTTTCCACCAGAACCTTCCACTGCTTGAAGGCCTTGAAGGACTCACTTTTGTGTTTCATCATGAATACCCAAGTCATCCTCGAGTAGTCATCAATCACAGATAGGAAGTACCTCGCACCTCCTAATGATGGAACACGAGAGGGACCCCAACAATCGGCGTGGATGTAGTCAAGTGTCGCCTTCGTCCTGTGCACTGCCTTGCCAAACTGAGATCTTCGCTGTTTGGCGAATACGCAGTGCTTGCAAAAGTTGATTTCAAATATCTTCTTCTCCCCTAGAAGACCTCGTTTGCTGAGGATATTCATCCCGTTCTGACTCATATGCCCAAGCCGCATGTGCCACAGCCTGGACCTATCTGATTCGGATGAACTAGCCACTGCAGCAACGCTAGAGACTGTCTTGCCTTGTAACACATACAATGACTTCTGTCTGACTCCCTTCAGAACCATAGCATCACCTTTCATTACCGTGAGGATGCCTCCAGCAGCATTAATCTGACATCCTTTAGAGTCGAGGACTCCAAGTGATATCAAATTCTTTTTCAGTTGCGGAACATGGCGGACATCTGCCAGCGTCCTCACAAGATTGTCATAAGTCCTGATCTGCACAGAACCGATCCCAACTATCTGACAGGCTGCATCGTTGCCCATGATAACGTTTCCACCATCAATCTTCTGATAAGTTGAGAACCACTCTTTATTCGGAGTCATATGATAGGAACACCCCGAATCCAGAACCCAACTATCCGCTAGACATCCTTGATCAGAAGCAGCCAGAACCAAATCATCTTCGGAATTTCCTGTTTCATGTGCCACCGCAGCGACATGGGCCTTCTTCTTCTTCGGACAATCCTTCTTCCAATGACCTGGTTCCTTGCAGTAATTACAGATGTCTTTCGCAGTGATTTTCTTCTTCTTCGACTTGGATTTCTTTGAATTCGAGTACTGTCCCTTCTCTGCGGTCGATATCAAACCCGCGGCCTGAGACTCTGCAGAATTTCCAGATGCCCTATGCCGAAGTTCACGAGTATGGAGACTTGATCTTACTTCTTCCAGACTTATAGTTTCCTTCCCGATAATCATAGACTGAACGAAATTTTCATATGATTGAGGAAGCGAAACTAACAGAATTAGGGCAGCATCTTCATCCTCGATCTTAACATCAATATTTCTGAGTTTCATCAACAAAGAATTTAACTGATCAAGATGTTCCTTCAGAGGGGTACCTTCCTGTATGCGGAAAGAGAACAGACGTTGCTTCAATAGCAACTTGTTGGTGAGAGACTTCGTCATATATAGACTCTCGAGTCTCAACCACAGACTGATCGCTTTTTCTTCATCTGCGACCTCGATTATCACCTCATCCGCCAGACACAACAGGATCATCGAGTGCGCCTTCTCCTCCTGTGCCGCCAAAGTTGCGAGGTCGATCTCCTTTTCTTTGCCTTTCGAGTCTTTCTCCTTTGGCTTGTTCTTCGACACGTTTGAGAGCGGCGCCCAGACTCCTTGGTGCTTCAAAAGTGCCCGCATCTTGATCTGCCATAATCCGAAACTGTTTCTGCCGTTGAACTTCTCCACGCTCACGTTGTGCGACGCCATCTCCCTGCTGATCGAGAATCGTTGACAAACCCTAAGGCTCTGATACCAGTTTGTTACGAAAAGAGGGAGAGATGGATCGCACGAAATACAGAAGAACACGAAGAGAAAAAATGGCGGCGGCTCTTTGTTATGGAATAATGATGATTACAAGGATGGGTCTCGGTCTAGACCCCTAGGGAGTTTATATAGGCACTCCCTTTGACAGATGATAGGAATTACATACGGACTGGGACTCTAAATAAATCCCCTGAAAATAGGACACCTATCTCGTGATAAGGAAATAAATCAAATCCGAATCACAAACAGAATACTCCTAAAAAGTTCTCAAAATTTAAATAATTTTAGAGTTTTTATTTTTTATATAAACTTCATGATGATTAGGTTATTTTGTATTTTTATAATCATCATTATTTCATAATAAAAAGAATCATCATCGTCCGAGGACGTAACCCGATTTAAGATGAACCTCGTAAATCTTGTGTATTATACTATCTCTCTCACTTTTTTTTGTAACACTAACAGTGTTTAATTTAGCACACCAAGATGCGAAGTTGGCAAACAGCAACAGGTTTAGGATCTAAGTAATCATCCTCGCCTCATAGGTGGCTTGTTCTCCGCGTATCTACATCTCTATTATCTGTTGCAGCATCTGGAAGTAAACTGAAGGGTACATTTGATTCAAAATTTAGGTAAAAAATGGGAAGAAAAATGATGAAAAAAAATTGTAAACAAAAAATAAAGATGAATAGTTATCTTATTTAGCTGATATCATTAAAGGGACGATTTTATCTTTTTATAAGATCTGTTACTCTTCTTTTTCATCATGATTTGAGGACAAAAGAAAAAAAATATTGAAAAAAAATGAAAAGCAATGAATTTTTTTTTACATAGTACTCACATAATATTAAGTCGAGCGATGTTAGGAGCAAGATATCAAAAATCAAAATTATAGAACGTCGAAGTTCGTAAGATAAACATATTATAGATAAATAAATACAAACAAACATATACAATGAATAAGATTAATATAGCTATACTAATAAGATCTACCGCAACATATACTATGCAATAATAGTTTAGTCAATTTTAATGAAATCAAAAGAAAACAAGGCAATTGCATTAGAGCATTACCATAAAGTCTAACAATATTGTTTTTTTTAAATAATATTAAAATTTAAATCACAACAAAGTATCTTCCTTTTAATTTCCCTTCTAGAAAACTCATGTTGCACTTTTGATAAAATTATAAAAAAACTATTGAAGAAAAAACTATTAGAAATCTGGAACAACATTTTAGGATCAATACTATCAATAATAATAACGATCTTACAAAATCGATATCATTCAAAATCGAAATCCCAGTCCTAAAACAATATAAAGATTCTTCTTCGTTTTTATCAATAAAAAACCCTTTCCAAATTGTACAATACAAAAAGAAAAAAAAAGTGTACGTAAGCTAAACAAGTAAAATTATTGAAGAAAGATTAACTCCTAAAATAATCCAGATGATCTTCCTTTTCCTATAAAATGAATTTACCTGCATCTTTAATTTTTTTTCCTTTCTTATCTCCACTAGTATTCCTGGCGCTATAATTTTGTTGGTTTCTAACAAAAA
The DNA here is from genome assembly GCA_030549335.1 of Pontederia crassipes. Taxonomy (NCBI): domain Eukaryota; kingdom Viridiplantae; phylum Streptophyta; class Magnoliopsida; order Commelinales; family Pontederiaceae; genus Pontederia; species Pontederia crassipes. Next base: position 45,123,084 of record CM060195.1, read on the forward strand.
TTACGGCAAAATGATAATGCAGTCAAAGTGAAGTCAGTTCCTTCTTATACAGTACAAGCACATGGAATACAAGTCTTTTCTTCACGAATAATAATCTTTCCAGGAGTTGATGAATCCATCACAAGGCAGGAATAAGACAGAAATACAGAATCGTTGCTGCATATGGTCAAGTCCCTATAAAATCATGCATTGCCAAATTAAACATGCACATAAATGTGCATGATTAGAAACATGTTAAATCGCAATCACAGAGGAAAATCCTAAGCTTGGATTGGGACGTTTTGAGTGCGGTTACATCTCTGTGTGGGGAACTGCGGATCGCATCTCTGTGGTGACTTCACCAGTCTGCCAGTCCCCTACATCACTAGTCGCAGTGCAGAAATGTTTAAAACTCACGAGGCCTTTCCTTAAACTAAAAATGTTCTTTCCTCGTCACTTATAGTGTTTAAACATGTTCCCCTTTACTTTGAGGTATTCTTCTTAGCAGCTTATACAACCCAAAAACATTGTTTTCTTGCCATTTATATGGGATAAAGAAAGAGCGGTAGATTGCAGGCGATAGCTCCCTATCAAGGAAAGGTATGGCCGCCAGGGTCTGTTATCAAAATATTATAGTTAGAGAAGAGAGCTACACGACTCAATAATGTAACTGAGAAATCTGGATGTAAACCATAAAGATTATACCTCCCATGTTGAAAGGTCCGTTCCACGAGCTGGATATGGCCGCTTTAGATCTAGCTCTACCAATAAAGTACAGAGTTCAATGTCTCTAAGCTGTCATAATCAAACCAAGTTAGCCTCAAAAGCAACATGGAAAAAATGTACCATGAGCAAAGTTGCAAAGTTTACATATTGCTCATCAGCAGCCTTGTTTTTGTTGTTAAAATAAGGAGGGGCAGCTGAAGTGCCTCCCAAAGTCGAATTAAAAGGAAACGGAAGAAGTCCTCTGAATCCATCATCCACCCATCGAACTTCGCTAATATATGAAGGCACAAAGAATGAGGAAGGGAACCGGTGCCACTCACTTCCGACGCAAAGCACAGCACCTATAAGCATACAATACATCATATTATGCAATGACTTTTCTTCATAAAACATACTATTTGCATCTAATTATCAACTACCAGGGCACATAAAGTCATCACACAGTTTCATGCAGGCATCGGTGAACACTAATCTAAAAGTATGACATAGGTAGCTTCAACAGTAAACACGTGTTATAAATGTCAGGAGAACCTATCACCTCTATCGTCAACCATACAACAGAAAGGAACATAGATTCATTGAGATATTTTTTGAATCCCCACCCCACAAAACACCAAAAAAATATGTAGGGAAAATGTACAATAAAAATTTGTAAGTCATTTTAAGTAATTTAGTGACAGTTGACTTGCTTTTGGTTAGTGGACCCTTTCTAACTACTGACAGTGAAGCTACTCGAGTATTTGAAATGAGGAAGACTTGAACAAGCTTCCTCATGCCAGATTATCTTCAATGGTATATCACCATCAAATATAAGATGCTTCCTGAAGTTTACGGTTATTGCACATGATAATTTTTATTCCATACAAGGTTAAGAATTATAAATGAAATTCATAAATATGATCCTCTGTGTTTCCATCCTAATTGATGGGAATCTACTTAGTTAATCCTAACCTTAATCAAGTCATCCACTTAAAAGCTATCCACTTAAGAAATAATTAGAGAATAATTTTCATTTATCTTCCAAAAGGAACCATACAAAAGCATTTATAACTTTTAAACACCCCGTGTACCAAATGTCATGGATACCTAAATAAAAGGAAAACCTAAACAAAAGGAACCATACAAAAGAATTTATAGGTTTTAAACACCAAATGTCATGGAAACCTAAATAAAAGGAAAACTCCTAATAACATGGAAAACCAAACTAAGAAGCTATACTAAAGGCCCACAACTAATTACTAGTGTAGAAGGCTCATAATGCTAACCTTCTTCTACTTTAACCGGGGGGTGAAAAAATATAGTTAGCATATAAATATCAGGAGAAAACTACTTCCTCATTTAGATTACTTATTTATAATTCTTCATGACTCAAAGAGAATTTCATAAGATAATATGATTTTGTTCAACTCCACAAGGCCAAAATTTTTAGTTTTGTTTTTTAGAGGGCCACAATTTTTAGTTGACTGCATTATCTAACCTCATTAATTAACTGAGGAAGACTAAGCACACATAACTATAACCATAATGTATACAATGATAAATCAGGTTATGAACACTGCATTTCAAAGTCACCTACATGAAATTCTTACCAGTTCCAACATCATCATGATGCTCCAACTGCTTGTATATCTCCAAAGGAGCAGAATATCCATTAAGAATAGAGAATGTGCGACTGTGAGAGGCACATAAAATAAGCCCAAGAAATAAAGGTCTAATCCCTTTTGCAATCTGCAATAAGGAGATAATGAAAAAATTAAGCTGCTGCTAGACTTTTGGTAGATGGCTCTATAGCAGATAAACGGAAAATAGTTGGGATGATTTCATGCTCACCTGAACAATGAGAGTATCTTCAGTTGCATACTTGTCTCGGAAAAGATCAGGGAAACCATCAATTACTGCTGCAGCTGCTGTGCAAATAAGTGGATATATTGGATAGAGAAACCTGTAATGCTAAAAACTGATTTAGTGAACAAAATATATGACTTCATATATCATAAGTCTCTGTTCAGGTCAACCTGGCCATCTTAGCATAAAACAATAGCAAGATGAAAAAATCCTAGAAGCAGTACTTTCACTTTCTATTGCTTTGAACTTATTTGAGATTCTCACTGTTATTTGATGCTTATATTTTTTTCCATATTGGTTTTATCTAAAATTATATTTTAAACAATCTATTAAATATCAAATGGATCTAGGACAATTTATGGGATAATATTTTGATGTTTTAAAAGTTTTCGGTGGAAATTCAAATAAAAGGGTAACACAAAAGTTGGTAAAGAAATGTGATCTCCATGTTTTAAACAAAGACGTTGCTTACTATAGCTGTTTTATGGGCGATATGGTTTCAATGTAATACTTGTGTCTTCGGAGGGGAGAGGTGTTATGTGGATAATATCAGTTTGCACGGCCTAACCTTGACAAATCTGTGATCCATGGAGTAGTGAGCACTTAAGGGATTTTACTACACATATGGTCGTGTATTCGTAATCATCACGTTTATTAATGAAACAGGATGTCTACAATGGCTGATAGGCATCCACATCCCAGTCAAAAACAAAAGTGTAACATGGGACTTCCAACATAACATACGATTTAGCCTCTACTGGTTATCTATAAAAATACGGAAACAATAGCTTCAATACTAATGAATCTGGAAACATAACAAAACATAGTAATTAATTTAAAGGACACACTTCAGAAATGAAATCGATCATATGAAGTGCTGAAGAGAAAACTATGAGATCTTGTACCTTTCTTCTTTATGTGCTTGCAGCGACATAAATGCCAACCAAACATATAGGGGAGAGACCACGATTAGCAGATCTCGTGCATTTTTCTTCCTCGTAATTGGCAGCATAACAACAAAAAGAAGAGCAAGAATGAAACAGAAATTAAAGTTGTTAAATCCATTCCTGAAATAGAACAAGGGTCCTTCAGTTCCATATAGGTGGCTCTCACCACCCCCCTGAACATTATACTGCAACAGGTTAAAGACAGAAGATGTCCATCTTCTATAGCACTGGTGGTCAGCAAGTATTGACAAAGTCTACAAACAAAAGACATTAAAAGTCAAAGTTAACATTGTGAGCAAGACGAAAGATTCTCAACAAAAGATGTCAGCAGTAACTGATAAGAACATGCTATTTACTTTTCACTTACAAGCAAGCAAACAGAGGCCAATAAACCTGATAGAAATACTTTCCACCTTCCTCTGATTAATGAGAATATTGTAGCAGGAAGGACAACAAGGATAGAGAAAGGCCATCCAACAATCACTCCAGTGGCTGCAACAGCAACTGCCAGAGAGTACTTCTCAAGCAGAAAGAGAGCTGATGAAAGAGTTACAGAATACATAGAAAAGCTACTTGGCAGAAAACCTGCAAAAATAACCAAGAATTTCATATAAAAGATGGCAAATATAACCTCATAATTGAAAAAAGAAGAAAGTACAACAGTAAGGAAGCACACGAGAGGATATACAGAAAATAACAAGCTGCAGATGCATAAAAAACATAAACAGTAACAAGAAAGGAACTTACTTGTACTTGCAAAGAAAGAACCACTTGTTAGGCATAACATTGCAAGTGCATAACATGCAAGTCTTTTGCCATACTTCTTTGACAAAGCAACAACAAGAATGGTCTCCGTGAAGGTCGAAATAAGTCCAAGAAAAAGCCTTACAGAGTAGAATACTCGAACCTAAATTCCATCAGGGACCAAACAAATGAGCAGGTGAAAAATGCATCATCAACAAAACATTCATAACATTAGAGATGTTCACCTTTTCCTCAGTGTAGATTAATGATGCAGGTCCAGCTACCAATGCATGAAAGAATATGTATAAATACGATCTTAGAGCAAATGCAGAACTGCACAATGACAATAATCAGAACCAAGTTCACAAAGACAACATCATTAGTAGCCATAAGTTTATACTACAAACTATTTAACTAGTTGTACTTTCAGCAACTTTTACTATCATAACTAGTTAAGCACTCCTAAAAGTTAACAAAATACAGATCTCACAGCTTTGATTATCCTACTTGAAAATGCCTCCAAATAGGAGGTACATGGTATTTAAAACTTAGATAAACTTGAGAGATGCAAAAAGCTTCAGCACATTCGATTAACGCAATGCAATTGGGCATGAATATAAATCATATTTAGCTGTTACTATGAAAACTTTACTATGAGGAGCCCCACTCCATAAATTGTGGGAATGAGAATTCCATAAAAAGAATAACAGGATCCTTCCTTTCCATTACCAGTTCTTTTTATTACCAAAATATCCAGAAATTCAATTTCAGCTGTCCTGGTAACTATGGTATCTCAATCATTTCCTCTCACAAATCCCCGGAATATACATACTCACGCCAAATATAACATTAACATCTTTAGCCAATGACCATTTCATTGCATGTTACATCAACTATTCATAGAACTAGGGTTTTTTTTTTCATTTGACAAAAAAATATACTAAGTCATACTTGTAATCCAAAGAAAAAGGAAAATTCTTCGTTGATTCACTTCACTTCTATCCTTAAAGCGACCATTTTTTTTTCACTAAGACTACAAGCATTAGAGTCCAACATCGTTCAGAGCTAACTGAATCATGTCAGATAGATGTGTTCTGCGACCAAAACTACATCTCGCTTAAAGGAACATAGCAATTTTAACATAAAAAGAGATCGACGTACGTGCAATAATAAAACGGCGGAATCCGGGTGCAGTCTCTACCTATATTCCCAGGTTTGGAAGCCAGACTTGTAGAGGAGGTAGTGGAGGGGCTCCCAGTAGTTGAAGACCTCGTCGCAGTCGTGAACGATGTTGGAGGTGGCGCTCATGTGTCGCAGCAAACCCAGCGCCAGCGCCGGCAGCACCCACCACAAGGCCGCTCGATCCGCCTCCTTCTTTTCCCCCTTGTCTTCCTTCGAGTACCGATCCGAGGACGAGTCCGCCAACGAAGAAGAAGAACCAGCCGCCGGTGTCCGGCGCTGTCTCGCCGCCGAAATCTCCATCGCCGATCCCTTTCTTCCCTCTCGCACCTCGTTCGGTCGATGCTTCTGGCTCCTTGCTTTTGCTTTATTTATTTTTCTTCTCGGTTTCGGACGGAATTGGAGAGAGAACGGAGGGTTTAAGAATTAAATTGATCCGCCGGATCACGCTAATTAATACTGTCGAATTGGGGAGAGTGAGCCAACAAAAGAGTAAAGAAGGTAACTTAAAGTAGTTCCGCGGGAATATCTCGCCGGCTTCATCATGCTTCCGTAGATCACGTGATATCCACGTGATTAACAATTCAAACAGCAAAGGAATGTGATTTCTTTGAAAAAAATTTATCTCCGTTTGTAAATAAATTTGTATATTTATTTATTCTGACAATAAAGCAAAATATTCCACTGTATTGATTTTCGAAAAAAAAACACGATTTCGTTTTATGGATAAATATTTTTGGGAGGTAATAGATATTGTTAGTCAAAAGCAAATTTGTAATGCCAACTTAATCATTGAACAAATAAGAATTATTATTAAGAACGAAAAAGTAAATCCACAGTACTCCAGCAAGTGCGAGCGTCCGTCATGAGTTTTCTTTTCTTTTTGCGAAAGAAAATTTTGGTTATCCATTTGGAGAGAAAAAAAAAACTATGTAATGCTTTATACAATCAAACATCAAAATGTTAAGACAATTTGTAATGCCAACTTAATCATTGAACAAATAAGAATTATTATTAAGAACGAAAAAGTAAATCCACAGTACTCCAGCAAGTGCGAGCGTCCGTCATGAGTTTTCTTTTCTTTTTGCGAAAGAAACTTTTGGTTATCCATTTGGAGAGAAAAAAAAAACTATGTAATGCTTTATACAATCAAACATCAAAATGTTAAGACAAAATGGAATGATCAACTTACAGTTCTCCCTTAAATCACCTACAAAGAAATTTATGTTTCCCTGCAAGGATATTGCATTAAGGAAGACATTCTTGAAAGTTCCCCATATTGAACATTCACCAGTGAAGGCAAAACCAACCATCATATATTTCAATAATGAACAGCATTAGTGTTCTTTTGCGCGGCTAGTAAACACATTGTACTAGTAGCACAGTAGTTATTATAAGGCAACATTGAGGATCTAATTTACAAGAGTTTTGAGACAGAGACAAAGACAGTAAGGGATATACAATTATCTCTAGTGTACAATTCTCTATCATTATTCGAGGAAGACAAATCTAAACCATCTGCTACACGAGTAGAAAGCTCGAGTATACTGCAAACCCACCAGGAAACTGTTCAAAGTTCTATTGCTGACAGCAAAAACTTCCCAACGAGCACAAGGACCTTATGATTTAATCTTCAGTTGGGTAGGAGGAGCTTAAATTGGAGAAGCAACTGAATTAACCAGTGTTGCGCATGCCGGCAGCAATTCCTTTCATTGTCAGTATCAGAGTGTCTTCCAGACCAGGAGCATAATCACTAGCTGGGTTCAGCTTCACCAAATCCGCTGCTGTTGTTGCTTTTGGTGAATCGACAACCTCCTTCGAGAAAGGGTGATTGGACTGGAAGCTAGGATCCCTTATCCGCTTCAGTGTATACGCTTGACAGACATTTAGAGTGGTAATGTAGGAATCCCGCAGAGTCAATCGTTGTTTCAAGTATGGATCCCCTTCAAGAAGATCCTTGTGACCAGCAACCTAGTAAAATTTTCCACATTCCAAGCATAGAAACAGTCAATAAATAAAAAGTGATAGCTAGTTGATAATGAATTGTCATATTAAGTTTTTCTGTATACTCGAAGTTAAGAATTGTCATATTAAGTTTCTCTGTATATTCGAAGTTAAGTTTTGAATCAGATGAGCATATTGAAGTATGGTTTTAAGGCATTGTGGCTCTTTAAAGTTTTCTAAATCAAATCTGAAATAAAAAAAATTAAGTAATGAAATATAAGTGAACTTCACCTGAAGAAGAAGTCTTTTGGTCTCTTCGTAGTTTGCTCTTAATCGCTCCCCAAATTGCAGCAAATCATCAGAGACAAGCAATTTGTCATACAATGCTGCAATTCCTGGGTCACCCTTGGCAAAAACCATCTCAACTAAATCCAGTGTAACCCTAAAAAATGGCCATTCCTTGTACATCTCTTGTAGAACGCGGAAGTTTCTGATATCCTTTTCCATAACATGTTTGAAAGCTGCACCAGATCCTAGCCATACAGGTAGGTGAAATCTTGTTTGTGTCCAAGCAAAAATCCACGGTATAGCACGGAGAGATTCTATCCCCCCACTGGGCTTCCTTTTCGATGGTCGACTTCCAATATTCATTCTACCATATTCCATTTCAGGTGTGGCCTGTAAATTTGAAAACAAGGTTAGATTTTTCTTAAGACAAAACAGTAAACTGATCCAAGAAAATAAAGGAAAGAGAAAAGGAAACTAAGAGAACAGTAAGTATGCAGACCCTCAATTAATAAGATTGTACCCCGATAACATGGATCAGCTTCCTTTCAAGCTCAATCCAGAAAGGACTAAATAAGTGAATTTCTATGTTCTAACAAGTCAAAAAGGAGGCGTCTAACTCTCAACATGAAGAAAGTGGACATCCAGTAAAGATTGCAATAATATATATTGTGGGATTCTCTTTTAGGAAATATCACATGTAATTCCATGAAGAAGAATTCAATTGCATAGCATGATAATGACAGCTTACCAGTCTGAAATATTCAACGAAACGTGGTTCTTTGAAAACAACTGAACGGTATTGCTCGGTTGCCACTACAGCCATCTCATCCATAAGATCACGCCACTCGGCCTTTGGTGAAATTGGAGGGCGCATACCATGTTCAAGAGTAGCTGCTGTAAAACGCTGGAGTGTCCTAAAGCATAAATGCTCCTCTCCAAATGATTGTTCAATTACCTCACCTTGAACCGTGACACGAAGAGATCCATTGATAGTGTCTGGTGGCTGAGATAGTATAGCAAGATGTGTAGGACCACCACCTCTTCCAACAGTCCCACCACGACCATGGAACATTGTCAGTTTAACACCATATTGCTTAGCAACTTTCACAAGCTCCTCCTGAGCTTTGTATAACTGCCATGCTGCAGAAAGACGACCTGCATCCTTACCCGAGTCTGAATAGCCAATCATGACCTCCTGCTTTCCATTTATCCTGTCTCTGTACCAATCAATAGAGAATAGTCTGGCTACAGCAGCAGGAGCTGCCTCCAAATCAGCAAGCTTTTCAAATAGTGGCACAACCCGTAATGGTTTCCTAACACGGCACTCCCGCTGCAAAAGCTCCACAGCAAGGACGTCTGACGGAGCAGTCGCCATGGAAATGATATAGGCCCCAAAATTATCTGCAGGAAGTTCTGCCAAGACATGGAATGTTTCCAGAACTTCAGCAATTTCTTCTGTTTTTGGAAGGTCCGGACCAAATAGAGGCCGCTTGCCTCTAAGTTCTGATAATAACCACTCTTGGCGTTTTTCCTCAGGCCAATCGCGGTATGATCCAATTCCAAGATGATTTGTAATAGCATCAATTACATCTGTGTGCCTATCAGATTCTTGTCTAATATCAAGTCGCACAAGCGAAAGGCCAAATGTCGATACTTGTCGCAAGAAGTCAAGAAGGCTACCATCAGCAATAGGTCTATCACCACATGAACAAAGTGATCTGTAGCAGAGTTCAAGAGGTTCCAAAAGCTGAAAAGGATGACAGCAATCAGCATAAAAATCAAGGAAGAAAGTAGTTAAACTACTCACATAAATCAGTGGATAGATACAGAAAACAAGAAAGCTGACAGTTTTACAGCGAAATCAAATCTGATTCCTCGTGAAAGTTAGTGGTAGATTTCTCTATCATAATTAAGTACCACATTTCTTCCTAGGTTATTTTAAACAACTTCAGGGAAGAAAGTTTAATTGCAATTAATAATCTGTTGCATAATTAATTGTTTTGCATACTGTAATTATCTAATCCTAATTTTTCGAAATCAAAACTCTTAACATGGTGAAGTACCTGCTCAACATTTGTAAAAGTGGTTTCCTCAGGAAAATCAGAAAATCCATTAGATAACAGTTGCCGTGAACGTTCCCGTGTATTATATAGCCTATCCCTCACATCACCAAGTATAACGCGATATGGTTCATTAAGAGGAATATGTTTCCAGAATTCTGCATAAAAAATTTATTCAGAATGATTTCAAGCATGGAACAAAAGTATTTAGAAGTAGGAGTATAAACTATACAGCATTAAAAAATTATCATTATCAATCACAAGAAGAAGAATTGAAAAGAAAATAACAAACCATTGAAATGGAATCAATACATTTTAAGTTATTTCAACAGCATATCCATGTAGCGCAGATATTTTAGAAGAAACATGTATCTGGTACAGTAAAATATATATGCCAACAATTGAAGAGTACACAGTTTCCCTTGGTAATTTGGTCTTGAAAGTTAAGTTTTTAAATAGTCAATAAAATACAGGGAACAACCAAGTGAGAGGTTTAGATAACAAGAGAGCAAAATGGTGCTTGCATAATAAAATAGTATGAGTGGATCGATGGAAACAGAAAATTGAACAACATGGTAATACAAAATCTTCAGAGAGAATTATTACTTAAACAATATGGTAAATATAAACAAAACACTTTGTGCACCTCAAAGTAGAATGCATTCTGGACTTTGTATTCAGGATGATAAGATGGATAAAGGGATATGAAGGACCATAACACAATGCAATTTGATACAAGAACTAAAGCCAGAAAATAATATTTTTAACTTAAATAAGCAAAAGCTTCATCATAAAGTCCTACAAATCCAACATGTACAGAAGAAGTTAATTAGGAAGATCCTAGTCATAAAATACATTAAGAAAATATTTACCTCTGTGGACCAATGAGAGTATAAAATATAAATGGACCAATGATAATTAGTAAATAAAAACTGGTAGAAATTCAGCTAAATACCCAACATTGAATTTAAGTTTGTTAAGAAACGGCGAAGGTCAAACTAGAGGTAAACAACTTGAAATACTTGACAATAAGCATCATAAGCTTCTAAATTGACTTTTAATATGTAGAAACTTCTGTATATGCATAAAAACTTGATATCTAAATGTTTATGTCTCAGAAAAGAGATGTTAAATAACAAACAAAGAATACCTTCTCCTATGTGAAAATCTAAGCAAGGGTAAGAACATGAACATAAGTTGGTTTGGTGGTATCATATCCCCTGATTTAATGTAGTATTGATTATCAGTACCTATATAATGTTTTGCGTCTTTCTTAGTGGACTGGTGCAGTTCATTTGCTCGGCCTCGAAGTTCATCACTGCAGCGCCACATAGAGAGCTAATAAAGCAACAACAAAACAGTGTGAGCAACAAAGGAAGTCCATCATCAGTATAAACCTTGGATTAAGAAACAATGCTAGAAGGAAGATTAGAATTGGGAAATGTAAAATGTTACATGTTACATTACCTCAAACATTAAATCTTCTATCTGGGAGTAATACAAGGTTGCAGCCATCATTCGTGCCAGCAAACATACATCTCTTGTGACCTCTGGGGTAACTCTAGGGTTTCCTGAGAGAAATATAAAATAAACAGTTCTCTGTGAGTGATGACATCAAGATTGTGAATCTGATTAACGATAATGGATGGACAAGCATTATTCAAAAGGTGTAGAATAATATATGTGCAATCTTCTAAAGTCGTGTAGAATAATTATCATAGTGTTCATGCTAATTTGAGAACCTATTGAATCATGTCAATTGAGTAAGTGTTTCCATTACTTTGAAAAATATCATATTTCTTACAGATTCAGGGTATCTTTCATACCTGATGAAAAAAATAAACAAATTTATCAATTTGAAGAACTTTCTATCATTGTACATGTACACATGCAAACTTCAAGAGATATCACAATCTAGAATTACATAGATGAATAAGAAGACGATACTCTACCATCACGATCCCCACCCATCCAGGAAGAAAACTGTATCAGGGGAGCATTATGAGGAACACGCTCATTAATGCCAATGTTCTTAAGAGCTGTATCAACACGACGCAAAAATTTGGGCACACCCTTCCAAATTGTTTCATGGAAGTAACTCATTCCTGCCCTCATTTCATCTTGTGGTGTTGGAGGAGTTCTTCGGATCTCATCAGTTCTGAATGCCGCCTGAATCTGTAAATGCAAAAGGAGAAGAATATATACAAATCGAAATTTAACAGGATAAATCACGAGGACCATCGACAGTATGGTAAATATGTATCCGAAGAGTGGTTTTATCATCAAAATTTCCCCAATGCTTCTTATGGAAAATTTTGATGATAAAACCACACAGAATATGGGGATAGTTTAGTTACCTCTCTCTGAAGAGCATCATCAAGTTCATGCTTTTCATCAGGAGTAATGTCCTTAGCATGAAGCTGGGACAAACAATTCCTTATCCTGAAACAAAATTCCATGTGCATACATATATAAGAAAATGACCCTAATTCACAAAACCATGCATGAATCCAGTACGCAGGACTAGAATTTTTTTGGAAAATCTATTTTGTCTCCACATATCTTATGAATGAAATGAACATATTAACTAATCCAATTTTTATCCTAAAGGTTGGCAGATAACCTGGCATGTTTCTGAAGAAGTGATCTCCTGACAGATTGAGTTGGATGAGCAGTCAAAACCAGATCCACGGTCTGGTTCTTAAGAGCATCAAATATCTCCTCGGGTGATTTCTTCAGCTCCTGAACGAGCCTTTTAAATGTCTCTTCAATGTCTGACTCCGTGGTTGCATTATTCTCATCGACAAAGTCTCCCTTCTTAAGCTTGTTCCTCCTTCGGTAAGCAATCTGGACTTCCTCGGCCAAATTGGCCAAGTTAAGCATATGCGAGAAGGAACTGGTGACAACAATGGCATCCCCAGGATCCAAACTTGTCAGAACATTCCCCAGCTCCTCCAGCTTACCAAGGTCATGCTTTTGTTCATATTCTGCTGAAAGCTCGTGGCATTCTTGAACCTATCACCATCAATGCAATCAAAATCAGAATTTTCATTTGATACAATTTAATATGCATGGCTGAAATTCATATAGGAAAGCTCTTCAAAATCAACAAAAATGTCTTCCTTCCGCATAATAAGATGGAAGAATTCATGCACATCCAACTAGAAAGAAACAGGAAGAACTAGGACTCGTACAGATAGGAAGACCGAAACAGGTAACAACAAAGAATACGGAAGAAAGAAATGAGATAACCAATACATCAGAAATATTTTGTCCTCCCTGTCCACAGCGATCCAAAAAAATAAAAATAAAAAAATAAAAAACATCAGTTTTAAGAGTAAACCCTGTTGCTCAATAAGATCTAATCTCTACCAAGTGCGACAAGTATTATATCTATAAATACAAAACGCAAAGAGAGAATAAAAAAGGATGAGATTTTTAGATACCGTTTCCCTGATATTTTCTCCATGCAAGTTCTGGAGGATCTCGAGGAAGCAATCCAACAGGTGGGCGTCGTATTCCACGAGCTTATCGTCCTCCGACACCTTCGCGGGCGCCAAAAGTCTCAACTGGGCGTCGATCGACGCATGCCTCTCCACCCCGTTCCGCGACATCTCTTCCCCCCCTTCGCCAAGTTCCCACCTTTCCGCCTCTCAAAGGCTCCGCCGCTCCGCAACCCCCTGAACGCTGCAGGATGCCAACAAAAAGAATCCAACTTTCTACGGCTTTCCACCGATTAATGCGAGGAGAAGAGCCCCTAAGATCCCTTCACCTCCAAAGACCTCGACTGGTTGGTTTCCTACTGGTGGTCTCCAACGCCAAGAAGGCACTCAGAGATCCAAAACGGGGAGCGCAAGGAGGGAAGGGGAGAAGGGTGTGGGGATTGGTGCACAACAGAAGGCCTTTTATACATGAATCATAGATTTGACCTTCTAGGCTTCCACATGTAAAAGCGTACGGTTTTTATTTTCACTTTTACTAACATGATTTTTATTCATTTCTGAATTTTGAAAATTCACAACAAGATATTTTATGTATATATACAATAACAAATATATATATATATATAGTATACGCAACAAGTTGTCAAATATAGCAAATGAAATAAGTCAAATATTTCACAAAATATATCACATAAACTGCGTTGGAGCACTAATCATGCATCAGTGTGGCCCAACATTGGTACGTAGCATTTTACATAAATTATTATCATTTCATTTAACTTTAATAACAATGATGAGTTCATCACATTTTTTCCCACATTAATTAGAGTATATTAATGGGAAGAAAAGTTCTTTTCTAACTTGGATTCCGTGTAGTGTCCATCCTGTTTTATCCCTGCCAAAATCTTTAATCATTATTGCTGATGATATTACTGTCATTATTATTTCTTACTAGAAATGTCATTTTTTCCACTTCGACGGGTGCAAAGAATTGCATGCCAAAATTAGTTGTGCCATTATATTTATTTTAGCCAAACATGATTTTTAAAGTCATATAAGAAAATGACAAGTATATTTATTAGTTCTCAAAATTAATGTTTAGAAGAAAAAAAATGTAACGATGAAAATTTTTATTATAAATTTTTTTTGACTTTATGAACTTGATTGTTACAACATGTTTGGCTGAAATTTCAATGGTAAGTCTAAAAGTACGCTCATGCTATTTGCAAATGCTACCGAATCTAATTAATGAAAAATCAACTCGTAACTGGAAAAAAAACAACAAAAAGAGTTTCTTAATTTCTGTAAAGACAACTTGCATCATATTTAAGTTCGATTAAGGATGTTAAAATAAGAGAAGAAAAGATCCAATTTGTGCAAGAACAACAAAACAAAAAAAAAAATAGATTGACAATTTCTATCCAAATTCTAAGGTGACGGTGACACCGAATTCGTTGTCGATTCACCTCATATACGACGCAAACAATTTAAAAAAAAAAAGGAACATGGCCGATGAAAGAGTGGAAAAAAAGGGTACGCTGTTGGTACAACAATTTTTATTTTCTTATCATGATCTATATATTTTTTTACGCACATCAATATTTTAAATGTACTAAAATAGTTTTTTTACGTATATTAATACCTCTCGTAAAGCACCTCAATCAACATTGTGTTCTATAATTTAAATATTTTGTCGTTTCTTTTTTGTCTAACAACTTCAGAGGAGGATCCTGACAAACTGAGAATTAGGTCGAACTTTGTTTCGTTTCTCTTTTTTTTTTTTTTTTTTTGATCCATAGGGATATGTTTAACTTTGCTCACTAATGGTAGGATTAAAAAATTATTACATATTTATAATATTATTATTTAATCATTTTGGTAATTGATTACGTTCAAAGTTTCAGGTTAATGTAGGATTGGACAACCCAACTTTTCTATACAAAAGCGGGCAAAAGAGGCTTTATGCCCCACATTAATGTTCACATTAATTAGCACTATAATCAGCACCCGTATTAATTAGAACATTAATTATATATATTAACTACCTTATATAGTTATTTAATGGATATTAGTTGGACTCTCAATTAATTTCAAGCATGCATAGAATGAATCGTTAATAAGATGGAATTGCCAAAAAAAACTAATAAATAGGCTTTGACTCATTTACGGATGCTTTAATTAGCCTCTTTTCGTTTATAAATAATTGTCCTGACTTTTATCTAATATGGTTTTTTTTTAAATTATCATGCAATAATTGTCCTATTATTCTTACAAACAGTATTATTATATATTGTTGAGTGTAACTAAGGGTGAAAATGGTGCGGGTCGGGTGGATTTTTTCGTTAAAAAAGATCATCCTATATATTTTGATTGGGTTTTTAAAATTAAAAAAATCTTATCAATTTTTTCGGGTGATTTTTTCGGGATCTTTATTTTATACATTTTATATTTATATAAAAATTATTAATGATATGAAGGGATATTTTGTTTCATAAATTAATAACATTCACATGTTATATATTGTAATAGTGCTATTTATGGCTTATATTAATTTCCTTTACATGTTATAGGGTAAATAATATGTTTAGTGAGTAATTTATATATATTATAAATATTTAGAATATAATATTAATATATATTTTATAAAATTTTAATTACGTAGGTCTCCATCGGGCTTCTCGGGTGGTTTATTTAATTTTAAAAATCACCTAAATTTTTTTTAATCGAAAAAACCTAAAAATTTCGTGTCGGGTCGGATCAGTTTTTTAGGTTTTCGGATTTTCGATTTTTTGCTTACACCCCTAAGTGTAACATGTAATGAATGGTTAATATTAGTGACGATATAATATTAATTAAGAGTGAAAAATTGTTCAGTCAGGGATTTTTCGGCTAAAAATATTAACTTTTAAATTTTAGGTGATTTTTTAAAATTCCGAAGATAAACAAAAATAACGCAGGTGGTTTCCATTTTTTTAATTGATGTCCAATTTAAGATATACTATTTAGAAATA
Organism: Pontederia crassipes; assembly: GCA_030549335.1. Classification (NCBI taxonomy): domain Eukaryota; kingdom Viridiplantae; phylum Streptophyta; class Magnoliopsida; order Commelinales; family Pontederiaceae; genus Pontederia; species Pontederia crassipes. Next base: position 45,139,250 of record CM060195.1, read on the forward strand.
TATAAAAATATAAACTAATTATATAAAATGTTTAAAATGTTACTATTAAAATTTCAAATTGAATTTTTGGATGTAATTTCATCATAGTAACACACTATCATATCACAATTCAACATATTGTAATTAATAATTTTATGTTTCAGCCTAATTTTATAATACACATATTCAACTAAACGCAGTCAATAATAATATTCAAATTTAATGAGAGCTTAAGCGAAAAAAATACAAAATATAATTAAAATGAAAGTAATATCCTAATTTTATTTGGTATTATGAGATTTTCTTATACTTTGTATTATAACAAAATTCATTTGGTATTCACCGAAAAAAAAATCATAAGGTAACCGAAAATAAAAAATCATATTGCTCGTCGGCATAATATTTCGTCCGTGAAATCACACTCTTATTTACCGGGGCGACAAGCATGACATTTGCTATAATCCTGAGTCGCATACTGTTCAAATATTTTGATAAACCGCGGTTGCATGCACGAAGATGGACATTGTATTTTTATCTAAAATACATATTTTATTATATTTTATTATAGTAAGATTTTGATTCGATATGTTAAATTTGATGTGCTAATTAATTTTCTTAAAAATTTAAGTCGTTAGGAAGAATAACATTATTAATTTTATATTCTTAACACGATACATAGACGGCATTGAAAGTTAGGAGAGCGAAATATAAAGAATGCAAAGAAAAAAAAAGATATGTATATATGCATATATGCATATATAATTATTTTAAAATATAATAAAATTTAAAACAAATATTCTAAAAAATGTACATTATAAAATAACTTAGAATTATAAATTTTATCTATTTTAATAAAATATATATTTTTATTACTCACCATGTATTTTTTTGTCATGTTCATCTTGCAAGTTGAATTTTATGATAAAATAATATAATTATATTTAACATAATATATATATATCGAATAATTGACTTCAAAAAGTTAGATGAAAATATATGCAACTAATTTTTAAAATACTTAATCAAGTAGTTTGATTTGTTATGGAAATGAATCAAACTTATTGGTTATATTTTCTATAAATGCACATATTACATTATAAATGTTTTCATATATACTTATAAATACAATAATATAGTATATTTATGTATATTTCATAAAAATAGAAGGGCTTATTAATATATATTTTTAGGAAAAATATATGATATATCGTTATATATAGTATACTTAAAAAAATTAGGAGGAGCCAACCATAATTTTTTTTATAAAAACATATATAATATATCATTATATATATAATATAATAAAAAATTTGGAGGGGGGCAAGGCCCCGTAACTCCTAGATAGCTCTGTCCCTGGTTCGATATATCAGCATTCATGAAGATGAAAAAAAAATTCTTAATTATTATTTATCACGCATCAAATCTTGTTTTTTTTGGAATCGAAAATACATCCACTTCGAGAAAAAAAAAACTATATAAGCTACTAGGAAGAAACATGAAATTCATTTATGCTTCATAAAAAAAATTCAAAAGGAAATAAATTACGAGAAAGGAATATTTTATTGTGATTGGTTTAGCGTAGAATTTAAATTACTTATCTTTATCAAGAAGACGAAGTTGATAAATTTTTTAATCACAAAATTAATCTATCCACATCTTTATATCCCAATAAATTGTGTTACATTTTTATTTTCATAACTAAACGAAAGTGATTAATTAAGCCAACTATTCTGAAATTTATTTTTTTCTCGAAATATAAGAAAGTTAAGATTTGCTAATTAGTGTAGGACTGCACAACGAAATATTTGCAGAGTTTGAGACCAATCAAAAGCTCACATGCTGCGGCATGTGAACTAATTAATTTTTTTTTCGGCGTAGATGTGAACTAATTAATTTGCACTGCATGAGAAAGCTGGAAGCATAATTGAATGGTAAATTCACATGTCATGCACGTGAATTTGTTAATTTAGTGGTCGGTACAAAGTTTTGCGTGGGCAGTGTCATTAAGCACGTATCCATGTGCCATGCATGTAATCAGCAATTTAAGTATTATTATTAGCACCCCTCTTATTTAGTTTAGCTGTCAAATAAAAATAAAAATAAGATAGTGGAATGATAATTTACTTTATTCATCAACATCATTTTTTGATAGTAAAACAAACCTACTATTTGCTTACTTAAATGTTGTTTGGAAAAAAAAAGTTATAAATTAAACAAATTGCAAGTGACATGGCATATGCAGCTTTCGGATGAAATATTTATTCAACCGGTTGCTGAATACGCAACAATGTCATGTCTCTTATGCTTTTATAGTTTACACACACACATATATATATATACACACATATATATAGTGTTAAGGTCACATTACGCATGGTTAATGACACTCCAGTGACAAGTGCTCATTGGCTATGGGTGCACTTTATTAGCGACATGAATTAATGTGACTACTTTATAGGTGCAATGTATAATTAATCGAGCTATATATTTCTTTTCTTCTACTATAAACTATAATCCTTCACCAATGAGAAAGAACCGCTTTGATATAAAAAGATTAAGACTGTATAATCTCAATGATTGGTATAGGAAAAAATTACACTAAATAACCTTCGGCTTTAAATTTGTTGCACGGAATGCCCTCCCGATCAGAAATATTCGATTTCCCGGTCGGTCACGATGCTTTCTCTCTGCCACGCAGAAGAGCATTCGATGTGGCACCGCCACATCAGTAAATTAATAAATTAATAAATAATAATAATAATAATAATAATAATAATAATAATAATAATAATAATAATAATAATAATATTATTATTATTATTATTATTATTATTAATAAAAAGGAGGCCGACGAATGAAGGAGCCCTTATGAAAGGGTCTCATTCTTAGGTGCTCATTTTGTCTGGGCTTTCAATTTAATATTTCTATTCAACGACCGCGGTTATTGGCAAGAATTTCTATTTAATAGAGAAATATATTTGATTATACATCTTTTTATATATAAATTGTCTGCTCTTTCCAAGTTTGATTTCTATGGTATGTATGGCTGTGCTTAAGGGCATATCGGTTGAAGTAGATTCTTCTTTTTTATCAATAAAAACTCCTTTTCAAACTGTACAAGCTTCTTCCAAAGCATACGACTTTCTAAATGTATATGATGATATCTGGATAGATGGATCTTATATGAATCGTATGATGAAGTACAACGTGAGTAGATATATAGGAATCCAAATCTACTGAATAACTCATGCTCTTTGCTCACCGCCCTCTTCTCCCTCCGACATCTTGACAAAATGCTTTTTTAATATTTTATTATATTATTATTAATTTGCTAGCGTGGCAGTACCACGTCGAATGTTCTTCTGCGTGATGGAGAGAGAGCATCACCACGTCAGCAGACCGATCGGAAAACCAGATATTCTCGATCGGGAGGGCATTTCGTGCAATAAATTCGAAGATAGAGGGCATTCGTGTTACAAAGTGAAGTTGACGGGCATCGCTGAGTAAACGCCAAAGTTGGGGGGATTTTATGTAATTTTTCCTTAGTATAGAGAGGAAATAGAATATACTTAATGATTATAACCTATAGAATATATTAAATATACATGAGTTTGATGGATTTTTCTTTTTGTTGTGTGTGAAACAATTCATGAGATTGAAAGTAGGGGTGTGTCACGAGTCGAGTTTGACCTGACGCGATTTGAACCCGATCTGATGTGTCCTATTTTGATCGAGTCGGGTCAAGTCGAGTCAACACTCTTTTGAGGATTGAATTCGACTTGGTTCAGATAATCGGGTGGTCGGGTTATCCGACCATCATTTTTTCTTTATTTTTTCTTACCTTTTCTATTATTTAATATAAAAATATTATATAATATTTATTTTAAATATGTAAAATAATTTTTTAAATATTTAAATATTATTTTACATATTTAGAATATTTTTATTATTATATATATATAAAATATAAGATGAAAGTTAAAAAAAATTGAGTCTGCGGTCGAGTCGAGTCCGGCCCGCTGAATATCCCTAGTTGAAAGTTCTCAATATCTTATTGATATGATCTTATTTATTCAATCCAATAGACGAAAAATGTAGGACTAAATTCTAGGTCGACTTCATACGGATGAATTTTTACCTTAAACTTTGTTCATGAATACACAATGACATCATACTTCACGAGAGGGGAGACAACTTGGTTTTTAGGTAGAAAGATTTTTGTGTTAAGCCGTTGAGCACGATCATTCATGCCACATGCCCATTTAGATTTTGGATAAGTTATATTTGTATGTGTAATGAAAGAGATTTACCCCCCAAAAAAGAGGCTATTATTGGTGTGGCAGCTGTAGTTAATTTGAATTACTGGTAGTTAATTTATATCCGCGACAGCTACACTAACAATTAAAAGCATTTCATATGAGTCATTGTTCGTCATATGAGTGAAGGATCTTGCATATATAGTGCATAAAGTATTGAATAGATTTTATAAATTTATTGATTCATGACTATAGTTTGTCGTAAGTAGTTGAACGACATGCAAGCATGGTAAAAAAGGCAGCATTTTCATCAGACAGAGATAGTGAGTGAGAGAGAGAGAAACAAGTCGGAGACCCAATTATTTCAAGTGCTTATTCCCATCTGATGCTGCTGATTATTTTATCAGTTGCCACCTCAGCGTCTGTGTCCGAGAAGTGACGTCAATCGTTCAATTCATCTGGCGCTAAGAGTTATGAGTACTGGTCACAGGTTGGAGTCACGGCCCACCATCGAGTCCAACTATTTTGATGTCGCCCCAGGCAGCATGCCAGGCTATGATAGGTGAGGCTCTAGAAGAAATTTTTTACATTCACATAAGTTTGAATTCGAAACATCTACTTTGATTTCTTTGATTTCAAGGAATTGAAAGTATTGTACAGATGCAAACACATATATCAAGCTTAGAGGACCATGAAACAACACAGGACGTTCCGAGGATGATCTCGATAGAGACCTGGAGTGGGAGTGAACCTGGAGTGAGTCCCCATCTCCGGTGTCCCCCGTCGGCGGCGCCACCGCAGACCTCCCGCCCCCGCTGTGCCTCCCTCATGTCCTAACTTCCTGCCCTTCCGCATCTCAGGAAGGCGCTTGCCCTCTACGGGCGGTGCCCGCCCCGGGTGACCGTAGCCATGTCATCCTTGCAAAACACCCAGGCCCCCTCATTTTCTTCTTTTCCTCCCCTACCAAACTCCATAATCCCTCAACAAGCGCCATTTGCAAAGCCTCCACCGTCCCACGGTACCTGGGCCGACATAGTTAAGGAGCGTCATAGCTCGGCCCACTCACGGATCTCCGCACGGGAATGGCGGCAGCTTTAGACCTCTGTTATTGACACCATTGACATCCCCTACATCTCCCAACAGGTGGTGGTTACGAGCGAAGCCTATTGGGCCGTTTTCTGGGTAGCAGGGATGATTTTGAGGCTCTCGCCTCCGATCTCTCCACTATCTGGAACCTTTCCGGACAACTCTTGATCCGACAACTCGGTAACGTGTATCTCCTCTATACTTTCTCCAACTCTGATGATTATCTGTAGGCACTCACCCGAGAGCTGGCGTCCTTCCACGGCCACATCCTTCACGTCAACAAATATAAATCTTTTTCCGGCCTTTTGTGGAGCTGCCGGACTCCATCCCTGTTTGGATCCAACTTCCAGGCCTAACTTTTGACTTATGTTCCCTGGCCGCAATCCGATGTATCGCTTCTTGTTTTGGCACTCCTCTTCGGATCAACATCTCCGCTGAGCACGAGGAGGCTTGGGCGCCACGCTTCGGCGTTGACATGAATACGAAGGTTCTGATCAAGCAAGGAACGTGGGTGAACCTGTTGGACGGTTTTCGGTTTTTCCAGCAAGCTTTATATGAAAATGCTCCCCTCTTTTGTTTCAGATGCGGTATTATCAGCCACCGACTGGAAGTCTATCCGCGGCTGTCCCTTCCAGTGACGGTGCAAATGTTCTTCTATACGGACCATGGATGCTTGCAGGCTCACACAGGCGCTCTCCGCCGCAGCTGCGTCATCCGGCTCCTCCGCCGGGTGGTCGGATTGCGGGCCTAGGCGCGGCAGGTCATCCGACTGGTAGTGCTTCCGTCGGTGTCACGGTGCCTGACGGAGCGCAGCTAATGGTTTCTAATGGTACGCATGTAAGGGTTACTGACGACGTTCATTTCTGTCAGTCTGCAGGTGATGGCATTCGGTTGGCTCTCACCACGGTGAGAAACGATGCAGCGATCGATGACATCCATCCCGCATCATCATCTGTCGCCCGCGATGCTCGTGATGGCGATGCTGCGTTACAGCTGTTGAGCACCTCGGTGTCGATCATTGAGCCGATGAATGACACCTGTCCTGAGTGTCTATCAAATGGCGAAAAAAATTGGGTCATTTTCGACGGCGATGGCTCCTCGCGCAATCCGAGCCCCCTCAGATGGCCGACACATGGACTCCACCATCTACCCGATACAAATACTGTAACCCTAAACCATCCCCCTCAGACCCCTCGCGTCCCCCCTTCGTCCAAGCCGCTCTCCATACTCTTTCCCCCCTCTCGCAATCCCGGCCTCCAGTTCGTCGCCTCTACGCATCCCCGGACCTCTCGGTCCTCGTTCCCCCTCTCCGCCCCCGACCATGTTGGACCATGATGCCTTGTGGGAGTCTGTTCTCGATAGTTTTGCCGCGACGGAGTTGGAACTAGTCCTTTCAGAGTCGGATCTAGAGCAAGTTGATGAGGAACTCATGTTGGAACCTCCCCCACACGAACTGAAAAGAAAAAGCTTGGAGTTCACTATGCCACAACCCCCCTTGCGGCGCCGGAGCTATGGTACAGGGATCGACGGGCGCAGGTGAAGGGAAAGAACATATCAACTCGTAAAAAGTCCTCTAACCTTTCTTCTTTGCAGGCTAAAGATTCGAGACCAATAGCTGGGGCTGCTAGTTTGGATCTCAACAAATGAAGATACTAACATGGAACTGCATAGGGGCATTCCGTAGTAAGGTTCGCGAGTGCCTCTCAGACATCATCAAGAAGGACCACATTTTGGTACTGGTAGAAACACACTCTTGTCATAATCGTTCTTTGCAGGTTATCAGACGGCTCGGTTCCGACTGGTAGGGGATTTTTTAGCCTAGGACGGTTGCGTGGGCGGCATTCTGCTCGCATGGCAGGATCCAGACATTGCTGTACCATACAATTGACAACTTCTTTTTCCTTCTCACATGTATTTATGCTAGTGTTCTCCCCAACTTGCGGTTGGAGCTATGGCGGCATTTTTCGGCTCTGAATTTTGACAACATTCCCTGGCTGCTTACGGGGGACTTTAACTCCATTTCCTCGCATGCAGACAAACAAGACGATAAACCCTTCACCTACACTAAATCGGTCCGGGCTTTAAACGATTTCATTTCCTTGCAAGGCCTTGTCGATGTGGAATGCCCGGGGAAGAGGTTCACCTGGTGCAACAACCGCCTTGCACTACAAGAAAAAGCCCGATTTCCGACGGTTAGTTTTCGATGGGCAGAAATCCGTCTGAAATATCGACGGATTTTTCGGCGGATCGAACAAACCGTCGAAAATATCGAGAGAAAGTTTTCAACGATTCTAGCCGTCTAAACTTTTGACGGTTCCGAATTCGTCGAAACTTTCGATGATCATAACCGTCGATGATGTTAAAACCGGCTGATCAGTTTTCAAGCTAGTTTTTCGACGGTTCAGACCATCGAAAGTTTCGACGGTTCACCTATCCGTTGAAACTTCCAGCGGTCTTAGCCGTCGAAATATTTTAACGTTGACCGGGTATTATTATTTAATTTTTTGACGATTCCGACCGTCGAAAGTTGCGACGTTCAAGGAACCGTCGATATTTCGGCGGTCAGACCCATCGGAATGTTAACTGATTTTAATTAATTAAAATATTCTACTTTAATTGTTTTTGACGATGTTGACCATCGAAAATGGAAATTTATAATTTATATAATTCTTTCAAGTGACATATTATTATATATTTCAATGGCTAAAACCGTCGAAAGTTTCGACTGTTCGTGCAGCGGGTTTGACCGTCTTAATTTAAATTAATATTATAACATATTTACCTACGTTCCGACGGTTATGATCGTAAAAAACTGACGATATAAATATCCGACCCACTATCACTTTCTTCGTTTTCCTCTCTTCTACACTCGATCGCTCGCGCACATATCGTCCGGCGGCGACCTCCGGCATCCGCGCTCCGCCAAACGCGTGCCACCTTGACCGTCGGCCGCCGGCGCTTGTTTTCGCCACCTGCATTGTGTTCGCTCGCCGCCTGAAGCTCACGTCCACCGCCAGCCAGTCGACCCGCAGCCGCGTCTGCAATCTCCGGCGAAGGTAGGCTCCGATCCCTGCCCTCCGTGCTCTCTCCGCCCTCCTAGATCCGGCCGCCCTCTGCGCGCGGCGGCCAGATCCGGCCGCCCTCTGCGCTCGGCGGCCAGATCCGGCCGCCCTCCGCGCGCTGCAGCCAGACTCGGCCGCCCTCCGCGCGTGGCAGCCAGACCCAGATTGACATATAATTCCTCTTTTGTTTGTGCCTTTTTTTTTATAATCCTCCCTTCTTGCTAATTTGTTTTCTTCTTGTTCTTGTGATCAGGACGGCAGCGACAAGGATTTCAACCTGGGCGTGTACAAGTGCAAAGTCCTCCTCGTCGTCAACGTCGCTTCCAAGTGGTAATTAATTCATGTCTATTTTGTTCTCCGATTCTTTCGAGATTAATTAATAATTCATTGCATTATTTTCTTCTTAATGTGATTTCTCTAAGCTTCATTCCTTTATTTTGTTTTCTTTCAATTTTCCTGGGTTCATTTGGATTCTGTTGAGCAGCGGCCTTATGGATATCAACTACACGCAATTGATGCAACTCTACAGCAAATACAAGAACAAAGGTCATTCTTTGCTCCTTCTCTCTCTCTCTCTCTCTCTCCCCTATTTTGGTGATTATCTTCTTTTTCAATTGTTCTTGAGAGCATAATTTGGAGTTTGCATCATCATTTCTGTTGGAATCAAACAAACTTTTTAAATCCGGTGGATTGCGTTGTGTACTGGTACTAAAACATAAAGGATTGCATTCAGACTACATGTGTTATTTATCCTTCAACAAGTGTTCTATGTTTAGGTTATGTTTAGTGTATCATATGCGGTTACTGGCTTCGACCTGTCTCTGAATGCCAAAGTTGCAACTTTGAGACAAAGCTCTTTTTTTTTTAGTACAGATATATATTAAGGATATGAAACATGAAATGTAATATATATCTGCTACTCTTCCCCTTTCTTTCTTTTGAGTGTCGTCATATTGTGCCGAAACTGTGGCATCAATGATGGACACATAATGGCTAAATTATAATACAATTGCAGTGATAATAACATTAAGAACATGGTTGTTGTGTAAGGAAACATATCTTTCTTTTGATTTTCATGGTTCACTTTGGAACATATAGCCGCAGATGATAAGTATCAGTGCCACTAACAGGTGCTGAATTTATATATCCAACCAAGTACATATAAGTTACCATTATGATCCCTCAACTATTAGTATAACAGTAACATGAAAAATTCTGGGTGCTTGCTTAACATGCCAAAATGTGAGCGATCTAAGATAATGGGCACTGCTATCAAATCCATCAGTTTGAAATACACAAGTATTGCGTTGAACTTGAAATATTAAGTGATGTTCTCTAGACAAACAACTTGATCATTCAATAGTACTCCAAACTGATGATAAGATTTTAGAGAATCAGCATGATGCATAATAAGACTAACTATACCCGACGTCAGAGATTCCTGTTCATCAAGTTCTGTGGCTTCTCATGTCCATAGTCCAGCTACTAACTCTTCTAGACACAAGACCATTAGCAACCAAGATTTGTCACATTTAATGTTGAATCCATCATAACAATCGGACTAAGAAAATTTGGTGCATTTGCACTCCAGCTTTGATTGCGAATCACAATTTTAGAGATCGTTTAGCATTCTTAATATAATAGAAACATACTCATTCCAGTAAGAGTTAAGAAAATATCATTTCTGTGAAAAACTTATGTGAAATTACAATTTTAATTGAAACTGTCATATTTCTAAAATAATTAAAAAAGAGGTTAACAAGGCTTATATGCAAAGAAATAAGTAGCTATTTATTTAATGGTTCTTTCCAATTTACATAAAATGTATGCATTTCTATGTTTCATGCCTCAAGGAATGGCTTAGCGGTTGATAACTTGGCTTATAATAGAAGGTTTAAAGTTCAAACATCAGAACGAATAAGGGTTTATATCCAATGAAAAATACAATGACTCGTGAGATTATTCCACAGACTTCATGAAGGGAAAAAAATTGGGGGGTAAGTGAAGGACAAAAATCTTTATGTCGATAACAAAACCAATCTTAAGGAAATTATCATCATATCCATGGTGAAACCAACCTTATTTCCAATCCTGTGAAGCAACTCCTTTGTACCATTTATTTGTTTCTGATGCAATAAATTCGCTGATGTATCCAACACTGATAATAAAAAAAATGGTGGTGGAAAAGTATCAAAGTCCTAGTTTACATATAAATAAACTTATTGCAAGAGAGATATTATAGGCATGGAAATTTTCATCGTTGAAAGAAGACCTGAGAGGAATGAATTTTAGTATACATCATACATTCCAACCAGATGATTGATCTGGACTGCCATGAACTGGCATGGAACATTCATTATAGTACATTGGTTGTCCACTTTTCTGCAGAGTTGGCATTCCTCAATATAAAATCACTTTGTATGCATGTTATATTGGATTTCACATGAACCCATTGAATGATATTGCTGTGCAGCTTGATAAATCATACCAAGAACTCGAACCAAATGTCAAATTTGATTTCATTTGGAAAATTATCAAGCCAAGATATGATGTTTTTTGAGGATCAACTACAAAGAAGTAACCATTTGTCAAAGGGGACACTGCTAGTGACATTGCTACATAATGGATATCATATCATAAGAATTTGAAGTGCCTGAAACAAGAATCGCATCACTGTTACAAGTTGTTGGTGGAAAGACATTACAAGTCGTTTTGCATGGCAAGGCGCCTTTACAAAATTGATCACGTATTTATACCCAGTTTAGCTGATGAAAATTGAACCTTTTTTTTCTTTTTCTTTGGATAGTTGGTCATTGCCTATTTGCCTTGCTTGAATGGACTAAGTTGAACCAACAAAGGAACCATTGCAGTTTCACTTGTTTTGCACGTACAAAAATATTTTGGTGATAGTAAATATCTTGAAACCGTGCTATGAGAAACCAGTTGATAGCACACATAAAAAGTTATAACTTTGGCTCAAAAAATTATTTAAGACTTATACAGCTTTAGAACACTATGCGTCTATTCCTACTTTTTGAAACCGTTTTTAGATAAACTCAACAACTGGTTGGCTAACTTGAACTTCAATAGACATCATCAGTCATTACAATTTAAAAGCATTAGCATGTATTGATATTTTTCTTATTTTTGTTTAACTTGGTTCCAAGTTTCAACTTAAAATGCTTTTTGTTTGGCTTCAAAGTGTTTTACTCAGTCGGACGAAGCAATTTCTGCACATCTCTTTAAGTGACATCTAAATTCAAAACAACAAGTCAAGCTAGATATGAAATTGAGCATAAGTTGAATTATGATACATTCAAAGTTACCATATATAATCCTTTCACAGCATATTACTCAAAGCAAGAAATGCTGTTACAAGATAGAGTTGCAATTATCTCAAAGTTCTTAACTTAGACAGACAGTACAAGTTATGTTCTTTAAATTATCGTGCATTTAGCTTGATATATTGATCAATTACATCATTTTAAATACATATATAAACTCGAGGTCAGACATTGATGTTATGAATTAAAACATAATACTACAACAACAAAGCCTTATCCTACTAGGTGGGGTCAGCTACATGGATCATACGACGTCATTCCGCTATATTAGTAATCAAACCTTTCGGTATATTATTCACCAATAGATCTTGCTCTATTAGTTCGTCAAGTGTCCGCCTTGGCCTCCCTCTCCCTCTTTTAATCGGACTTCAGATTATTTGATCTACTCTTTTTACTGGCGCATCTAATGGTCTTCTTTGAACATGACCAAACAATCTCAAACGATTCTCTACCATTTTCTCACTAATAGGAGCCACTCCGACTCGTTCACGTATATGGTCATTCCTAATCTTATATAATTTTGTATGACCACACATCCATCTCAACATCCTCATTTCGGCTACCTCCACTTTATGTTCATGTTGTCCCTTCATAGCTCAACATTCACTACCATATAACACTGCTAACATTATAGCAGTACGATAAAATTTTCTTTTAATTTTATTGGGTACTTTTCTATCACAAAGAACTCCAGTGGCTTTCCTCCACTTACACCAACCAGCTTGAATTCTATGATTAACATCGTCATCAATCTCATCATCTTGTCTTACAATTGATCCTAAATATTTAAACTTTGTCACTTGATGAATTATATCCTCCCCTAGCCTAACTTTCAAATCGTCTCTAAGTTATTTATTTGTGAAATTGCTATGTATATATTTTGTTTTATTCCTACTTAAACGAAAATCCTTTGACTCCAACGTATTTCTCCATATTTCCAATTTTATATTAATCTCTTCTCTTGAATTAAAACATAGTAAGCATATCATTTTTACATGTGCATGAACATGCAATCCTCCTTTGCTTATAGCATTTTAAGTGTCTATTTCTGATTGATGAAATAAATTAAAAATTCATCCGAAACATACATTTATTTTCTGAAGTTTCTTGTCCCTCAGCCTGTCCACAACCTCTTTCAGTTGTGATGCAGTCCAAGCTCTTATAAAATTATGAAGATTCTGAAACTTGAGAAATGCACTGATACCAGTGCAGTTAAATTTGTACGGCAACCAGAATTTTGAACACATTTCCCAATATAAAAGTGAATGCATTTGAAAATATAAAATTAGGACAGTAGGAAAAAAACTACTTGTCAAGAAGGTCGCAGCACTGATGATAAGAATCAATCATAAAGCATGGAAAATAGTAGTAGGTTTGCTCATCTTGATATTTGGCACGCCAATAAGTACCTCGCTTTGCCGCATAAAAAGAATTGAATACACAACTTTTATGCACTTAATTACACAATTTACATAAAGCACAATTAATGATATCTTGTCTAATAACTTTGCATAAGTGATATCTTGTCTAATAACTTTGCATAAGTGGTCATCTAGTAGTAGTGTTAAGAATATAAAATTAATAATGTTGCTCTTTCTAACGGCTTAAGCTTTTAGAAAAATTGGTCAGCACATCAAATTTAATATTGTGTGACGCCCTACTACTTCTTTTGACACCACAAGAGGTAAAATCAGAAACCAATCATTTTAAATTCAAATTTAAATCTTCAACAAAAAATCAATGTTTCAATATAAACTAAGTCTGAAAATTTTTAAAAATTTCAACATGACGTATGCGTAAATTCGTCTATTCGTCATATACAACAATTCATATATATCTCATTTCAACAATTAACTTCAAAACTTTAATCATCACATGCAGTTATAAAAACATTATTGACAATTTATCAAATAGCTAAAATAGTAGGACACATGCCCAAAATAGTGAGTTTCAAGCACACTCTCGAATCAAAATCACGAGCCAGATGCTCGTAAGTCATATAACGTGAGCGTCCTTCGCTCCACACAATTATCCAATATTTCCAAAATCTTTCAAAACATTCATTAAGTAATAAATTCGTATAAGAAAACTCAATAAAGCGCAAGTTAGCTATTCAATAATCACGCCTCTCACACATGCTCATTTCCTAACCCCTTTACATTCCTTATTTTATGCTATGCAAGCTTTCATTCATTACCTGAAAAGTTAAACAAGATGAGCGAGCATAAAGAGGCTCAGTGAGTAAAACGACTATCTCAAATATTAAAACAGCGAAGGAAAAACTAACGTTTTCATTTCCAGAAATTATTCCAAACCATTCTCATTTCCCCAAGAAAATTCATTAAAATAATGATTATACCGAAATGAATGCAATGGATGCACATGCATGGTAATAAGATAACATCATAAAACTTGGGGAAAACATCATCAAACACGGATATCCATATCGCTCATCAATCGAGTGCTTCTTCACACACCCCTCGTATCACTATATCGCCATAGGGTGGTTGTTTTAATTTCGTCCATCGTGTCACTATATCGTTACGGGACGTTGAACCGCTCCTCGTGTCATTATATCGACACAATGCTTATTTCTTTTCTTTTTCCATTCCATCTCTCGTGTCACTATATCGTCACAAGATGATTATTATAATTTCATCCTTCGTGTCACTATATCGACATAGGGTGTTGAACCTGCTCCTCGTGTCATTCTATCGACACAAAGTAAATCGGACCCCAACCGATCTACTCGGAGTTGGTCAATCCTCCGATGTGAAAACACTCCGCCTTTATGCGGGTTTTTACATGTAATGCACATGATACATGAATGAAATTTTCAAATAGAAGTTTAGGATTGGAAACCATCATATAAACTTTCCTTTTCAAAAATCAAATATTCACTTCAATTTCACAAGATAAACTTCGATGGATTTCCAAAATTCATAATAAAATGTCAAATGATGACACACATATGGAGCATATAAATATATGAATATGCATGAAGGAAACTATCACAAAAACCCATTTTCACATCGGGTGGAACAACGTTGTCACTCCGAAGAGTTTAGCAATTCATATCAATTGAGATAAGTTCCCTCACCTTGGATTCGTCGAGTCCCCAAATTATCCCCTCATACGAATCCAATCAAAAGTAAACACAATCTATCACATCAATTACTTGATAAATTAGTATTATAAAAATTTAATTGATAATTCACTCTTCGCAACAACTCAACGTACTTATCATAAGACATGTCATATTATGGATTTACTAAAATACTTATCGAGAAGGAAAAGAAAGTTTCGTCGACTAGTAACCGCCTAATCGAATCTAAACAACCGAAACGTCTCCTCCGATTAACAACCCCTATAAGCGAAGTTCAAACTAATTTTTAACACAACTTCCACTAGGACTTTCACTACATTATAAGAATTCATTTCTAGTTATCCAAGCATTCATACCACGACTTAGCCACCGCTCTCAAAATCACCTCCGCACCCGTCAAAATGTCGAAAAGGCCGTCGAACGTCTTCTTCATTACAAATAAAATAAAGTTGCTTTAAATTTGTTCACATAACTGAAATATAATCAAATGCAACCAACCACGATACGAGAACCAGTCGCTGGTAAGGTCGTTAGAGAACGATCGAACTTCGAAACCTATGAACCTAAAAAGGATTAACGACTAATTATTATACGGACAGCAATCTCATTTCTTTTTTTTCTACCTACCAGAACGTCGAGGTGAGCTGGACCAGAGTTCCCCGTCGGTTCGTCGGAAAGCTCGCCGAAAAGCCCAAATCTCGGCCTCCTACGTGATTTGGAACAAAAACATGATTAAAACCCCTCAAAATGATCCTAATCGATCTAAAAATAATATACAACTCACCAGGAGAAGGATAGGTGCGAATCGGAGTCGGAATCGTCGCAGGCGAATTTTTCGTCTTCCTCGTGTTTTACCACTATAAGAAAATTGGCAATTAGCGACTCAAGGAGGGAGGCGCTAGGGAGGCGCTATTACGTCTCTGTTGTGAAGATCGTCTCCTTAGCATCTAACTAGCATCGCAAAATTGAGACGCTAGAAATCGGTGGCTAGTGGCATCGCACTAGAGTCAAAGACAATGAGACGCAACTAGCGCCACATGTGGCTAGTGGTATACCCTTGCTACGTCGCGCACAGTGGATCGATCATCTCGTACAATATGTCAAAATGTTCGTCTCGTCGTCCTCTTTCCAAAGATACCTCACACGTGAAAAATAGTAGCCGGACGGAGGAGATCGGACGGTCGAAAGGTGGCACGGCGGGAGAGCTTCGCGGGTTACTGTAGCGTTGGGACTGGGGAAGAAGTTTCACCTTTTATTTCTTTTTTTGTGAAGCTGTCATCTCTTGCAAAATGTCCAACATGCCCTTACCTTTTAAACTTTATTACACCTTTTTTTAAAATGTTACACATGGTATCAGAGCCAAAGGCCAAGAGTTCAAACTTCGCTAAGCTCTTATTAAAAAGTAATTTCCTCTCTTAATTATCCACGTGTTGGGTTTGGGCTAGACCAAAAAATTATCAACAGTCCACACGTGAGGGGGAGTGTTAAGAATATAAAATTGTCGCTCTTCCTGAAGCAAGTCCTGGAAACATGCAATTTTCTTAAGCAAGTACCGTGAGTAATATTTTTTTCCTCAATGCGACATTCAATTATTCGAGAGAAAATAAACATAAACCTATATCCGATGTTAACAAGGAGAAACCTTCGAATTGGGCATAAAAAATGAACTCTATTGATAGGCAAGATTCAAGACCACAGTTATCGCGATTTCTACAACACAGTGGCAGAAGCGAGCAACAATAGATGACAAAAAAGAGCACACACAAAGCAATATTTACGATAAAACAAGAGGTCTTGGGAGCAGCAGGACAGGAACATACTCCGGCATGATCCCTCTGCGACTCGTTTGATGAGCACGAGGAAGGCAACTTCGTAAACGTTTTGGTGCCCTCCCCCACAATGACTCGTTCCAGACCTCCATGAGCGCTTACCAGTTGGGAAGGGCTCTTTATGCTCTCAATTCCATACGTTGAAATTGAGAAAAATATCCTCCAACTATAGTCTCTTTTTAACTCTATAATTAGAGTGTCCTTTAATTATTAGTTTCTTCTTTGCCGTCAGCATTGCCTCCCTCCCCGCCCATCGGATCTCATCGTCGATTGTGGTGGCGGCGTCTACGACGAAGATCAAAACGATGATAGTCGATCAAAAGAACAATGTTTTTATGAAATAAATCAACAATCTTGTATAAATTCAATTTGAGAAACAAATTATTAAGAAATAGAATAAAGTTTGAGATCAATGATTAAATTATATATATATATATATATATTTGAGAAACACATCGAAAGTCGATTAACTTGTTGCTTCTTTGAATCAAGTTGCATGATTGTAAGACGAGAGCAGGTCTCTGTCATTTCAAAAAGTTCCTTGGCTACCCGGCCGGAGGAGGCAGCAACAAGTTGGTAGAACCGATGCAACACTGCAGAACAGTACCATACGCGCCAAAATTTCCCCTTTCTTTTCTTCCACTTTCATGTTATTCCGATGATCACATTCAAACTTCCCTTTCGACAATATATAAGTAATTTTTCGATCAATTAGCTTATGTGTTAAATAAAATTATAAAAAAAATAAAGAAAGAAACTTGGCTTCTAATGCATGCAAAATACAACATATTTTAGATTATTATTTTAGTTAATTTTTCTGTAATTTGATTATGTCATGAAACATTTTAGACCAGTTTTAGTCATAATTTTGAATTTATCGATTTTAATTATTAATTCTCTGAATATTTTAATTGTGGATGGATTAATTTTATTTTTTAATTATTCTGCAGGTAAGTCGAATTAACGAGAAGATTTTGAAGTGTCACGACTAAAGATTTATCATTACGGCCTGAAATCATTGGGCGAAATAGAAATGAAACAATGATCTTTACACCCAAAGGTCTTACGGCCGAGATGATCACATGAGGGCGTAAAATTGAGTTTATCATCTTCATTGGATAAAGTTACGTCTCACTCCGTTGGGGGTAAAAACAAATGCAACTTGATTTTTTGGGCGTAACATGACATGCATAGCTATAATTTTGGGCGTAATGATTAAAGGACTCTTCTTCGTTTTGGCCGAGATTAGAATAACGGATTTATCATTTTGGACGAGATTAGAAGAAGGGGCTTATCATTTTGGCCGAGATTTGAACAAAGGAGTAAATATAAGAAGATGTTATCATTTTGGGCGTAATGGCAAAAAAAACTTATCGTTTTGGTCGAGATTAGAAGAAAGGGAGTAAAGATAAGAAGACTTATCATTTTGGGCGTAATCCATACATTTTGGGCGTAATGACTTATGTTTTGGCTGAGAACGAAGAGAAGTTTATCATTTTATGGTCGGGAATGAAGAGGCGCAAAACGGATAACCTTTTATCATTAATCAAAGTTTTATCGACACCGTAAAGTTTATCTCGCGAATTTAAAGTTGGCCGTACGATATTCACGATCGTGATCAACTTGAAGTCTATCCGCACCTATAGATAGAGGACGAAACCATCAATTCAATTTGTGCTTTGAAGTGTGGTTTTCTTCCATAGCGAGTCGTTAGCTCTAATTGACCAAAAGGAGATAGGTGCGACGGCTGGAAGTTGATCGCGACTCTGATCAAGTTCGAAAGGCTGCCCAATTGTCTGCCCGTGATTTGAAACTTCGACTTTTTTATTATTTGGGTGTAATTCTTCCAATTTTTATTATTATTTTATTATCTCTCTGCAATTCTAGGATGAACTCCATATTTTAGCTATTTTATTTTTAGGAGATTATTATTAAAGGGAAATTCTGTGAACCCTTGCTTTATTATTATTATTGAATTTCTTTTGATCAATTTTTAATTGTTTTAGTGCTTTTGATTTAATTATTTGAATTTCTGAGTTAAGTAATTACCAGTTTGTGGACTACTTGATTTCAGATTTTGTTTAATTAAATTAAATGATTTATTGTGAAATTAAAAATTGACATAGGTCTAATAACTAGTGTGTGGAGAATTAGATCTGTTTTGTCTGTTAATTTATACCAGTTTGTAGAGTGATTAATAGTATATGATTTTCATATTAATGCATCTTAAATTTAATCTTATCTGATGAAAACCAATTTGTGGGACTTCAGTTTTGATTAAATTTAAGATAGTTTGATTTGTGAGATTAAATAGCATAATTACAAGTTTGTGAACTCTATAATTTTAATTTTGTAAATTAATAACTTGGAAAAATTCCTAATCCATCTTAAGAATTTTAATTTATCTTTTTCTGGTTCACATTTTTATTCTTAATGCACTATCATCCTAAGATCAACTTCAACACCATTATCTTATCTTATTATTATAATATTTTTCTTATTTTATTTTATAATTACAAAATCCATATTTTTACTCTCTAATTAATTTATAAATTTAGATATTAAATTAATAATATTCCTCGTGGGTTTGACACTCTTACTCCTATTTTCTATATTACTTGAGCGACTAGTACACTTGCTAATGATTTTATTTTACTACATCGTTTTACGCATCAACCTCTCCCTTTGGTTGTCGATGAACTATAGTTGGCGCGCAGGCAGTGGATGGAAGAAGGCCGAAAAGGGGGCAGTGACAATTCTCCCGCAAGTATACGGAGTCAATGTCGTAGTATATAAAATATCGTCCCACAGAAAAGATTTGAAGTATTAGAATTATATGATTCTAATTGATATCTAAACGGTTAGAAAGGGGTGAAATAATAATAAAAACTAAATAAAAGTGAAATGCCGAAATGAGTGCAGAAAATGATGAGAAAGGACGAGAAATGATTATGAGAAATAAATGAGAATAAAAGTTATCGGATTTTGAATCCACTTAAGGTATTGATCATAGGGAATTTAGAGATAATAAAATCATTAGTGTTCTACTCAATATTCAAAAGTCATGCATCTCCTTTTCAGGCAAATACAATTCTAATTAAAATAATAAACGTCTACTTTCATGGTCATTTAAATTATTTTAATTGCATTATAAGCCAATATTCATAAGTAAAATGATTATCTTTATTTCTAAGAAATAATACATTTCATGTCATTCATTTGAACTAATCTTGATGAAATACTTTCATAATCAAGAAGATCTTTGGTCGCTTAACTCGGTGGCCAATCTAATATAAGCATTTCGTCAAGCACGTGAAAGATAAAGAACACATCAGATCTAATAAATTATTCCCTAAAGATCAACCCTAGATTTCATTAAACCCGAGAAAAAGAAGTTTAGCCATGCATAGAGAAGGAAATCATCATTGAAATGTAAGAGTTCATAAAAAGAGAATGAGTTTAAGTCTAAGAAAGATATAAAAATGCAGAGAAAAATAAACGTTCGTCCCAGCCATCTTGATCTCCTCCAAAACAAGGTCTGAACTCCTATTTTCATCTTCACAAATCCCTTTTATAGCCCTCCCAAATTAGGGTTACAAAAAGGCCCAAAATAATTCAAATATTAGCCCAATACGACCAAAATAGGTCCAATACGGCCTAAGGTGAAACGTTACGGTCTGTTGGATCAAGCCGTATTGATTCTGGAGCGCGATACGGTCTAAAGAACTTTAATATGGGCAAACTGTCTTAAATATGACCTGCCCGTATGTTCTGGTGCGCGAACAATATGACCTGACTGACTTTAATACGGGCAAGATGGCAAAAATATGGTCAGCCCGTATTTTTCATTGCGAGCTCAATATGACCTGAAGGGCTTTAATTCTGGCATGAATGCTTTAATACTGGATGCCCGTATTGAGTCTCTATATATGTGTTTTTGTCAAACTTTTGCCAGATTTTTCACGGTTTCTGAAACAAATCAAACAATAATGTAGATTCCAAAATCTTTGATGATTAAAGATGAAATAATATAAGACACATCAATCTTGACAATAATTATATTAAAATAATTGAATAACTTCACGATTATCAGGCAGCGGTACGAGCTCACACCGACGAGCTACCGGGGGGAGGGGGATGAGAGAGGACGAACAAAAAATAGGAGGCCGACGCCCCTTTCTTTGTGCGCAGTGGTGAGCACAAAAAAGGGTGGTGTAGGCCCTCCTCTGCCCAGCTCGTGAAGGGGTCGATGCCTCCCCTTTTTCGGTGCATGTCGAAGCATAAAAAATGGAGTTTGGCGTCCTCTTTTCTCAGTGTGTGTTGACGAGCACAAAAAAAAGAAGGCATCATTTTCTTGTCTGCGAGTTCGTCGACGAGTTCGTGGAAGGGTCGACGTTCCCTTTCTCTCTTGTCATCACGCACAAGAAAGAGGCATCGATCCTCGCCGAGCCTATAGAGGGGGCAACATCCCTTCAGCTGTGTCGGTGGCGGCTCACCGCGCCGGAGAGATAGGGAGAGAGGTCGAGTCCCCTATTTTTAAAACAAATCATTTGTTTAAAATTTAAATTTTTATTTTAGTATTTAATAATTATATTATTTTAAATAATATGTCACATAAGCTAATTGATAAGGAAACCATATATATATACGAGCTAATGATTACTTCATTAAGAAATCAAGATAATTTGTCAAAAATCATTCCAATAAGATCCGTAAATTAAGATGATTAGAAAACATAATTTTTGAGCTACCATTTATAACTTCTGAAAAAAACTATATATATTGGATTGGGAATGAGATACGAGCTAATGATTACTTCATTAAAAATCGAGATAATTTGAAAAAAAAAAGCATTCCAATAGATAATATTATGGTTAGTAATAATCTACATAAGATGGAAAAGAATTCCAATAATATGTCAAAAAAAAAAAAATAAAATGTAATGTTGAGAGTGGGATTTGAACCCACACGCCCTTTCGGATCGAACCTTAATCTGGCGCCTTAGACCAACTCGACCAACACGCCCTTATTGTATGAATTTTTAATGATGAAAGAGAGAAATTTTCCAAAAAAAAGAATGAAAACTAGAAAACTTAAAAAACCGATCCAACCGACAGAAAAGTTTTTATTTTTTTCCATTAAAAAAAACCTAGGCGATTTTTAAAAATTAAAAATACCACCCGCGGAACCCAATGGAGATATATATAATAAAAAATTTATAAAATATATATCGATATTATATCTTAAATATTTATAATATATATAAAATTACTCACTAAATATATTATTTATCTTGTAGCATGTATAGAAAATTAATATAAGCCGTAATAACACTATTACAATATATAACATGTAATTATATTTTTATGAAATAATATATCTCTTTATATCATTATATTTTTATAAATATAAAATTTATAAAATATAGGACTTCAGAAAAAATCATCCGAAAAAATTAGTAAATTTTTTATTAATTTTAAAAATTCAACCAAAATATATAGAATGATAAAAAAAATCCATCCAACCCGCACCTATTCCACCCTACTTTGTTTGGGTGTTTCATCGTTAAAGGGAATGAAGGAAAATAAAGGGAAAGGGAGAGGAGAAACATAATTTTTTTCCCTTCTCTACGTCTCAACATGATCTTTAAATTTTACCCATCTTTTAACTTTTTTAGTACCACTAGGTATAGTGAACTTTTAACTATATCCTATGTTTGGATGGAAGAGAAAGAGAGGTAAAGAAGAGGAGGGGAAGGAAAAAAAACTTTCCCCTAGTTTGGATTAAGGCTTTGTTTGGGTAACATGTCATTAACACTGTGTTTGGATAAAAGGTCATTAAGGAGAAGGAAAGAGAATGAGAGGGAAGATAAAGGGAGGGAAGGGAAGGGAATTGTTACACCTCATTTTTGGGTTGAAAATAAAATAGCACAAATGGAGGAAAATAAAGAGAAAAAATTGGAGATTCTCCTTCATTCCTCCTCATTAAAATTTTATTCAAACAAAAGAAAAAAATTTACCTTTTCCTCCACCTCTTTACCTTCCTTTCACCTCAATCCAAACATAATGTAAAGGAAAAGGAAAAAAAAGAGAGGAGAGAAAAAGAGAGGAAAGAGAATGGAGGGGAATTTATCAATGGTTCGAATTAAATGAGGGAGAACTTGTAAGTATCAATTTTATAAGACGCTTATGCCCTTACAAATAATAATAAATAATTATTTATTTTGGGATAATAGTGTCATTCATATCATTAAATTATTTATTAACGTTTTATCCCCTTTACCCCCAAAATGGGGTTGAAAGATCTGACTCCAAAGAAAGGAAACGGAGGGGAAATTCCCCTCCATTTTCTTATATTACCTCCCATCCAAATCAAGTGAAAAAAAAATCTCCTCCCCTCCTCATTACCTCTTATTCAAATAGGGGCTAAATTTAAGTAGAGGAGAGATTCCCCTCCATTTCTCTCCATTCTTTTTCATTTGATCATATTTCATTCAACCCCGATTTGAAGTGTAGAGGAGGGGATCTCCCCTCCATTCTCCTCCATTTGGTCATATTTCATTCAACCTAGGGTTGGAAATGAGTCGAGTCGTTCATGAGCAACTCGTGGCTCGACCTATTATCAAAATAAGTCAGGCTAAAATATTAAATAAAATATATTTTCTTAAAGAGGCTTAGCCTCTTAATAATTAGTCTAACCTTATAGCTTATCAGGCCAAAATTTATTAATATATTATATTATATATATATAATTTTTAATTCTTTATTTTTTAACTTTTTAATTTTGAGTTCAATATTTATTATACGTTTAGAAGAAATATATTAGTGGTGTCTCTTTTATTTACTTCATATCTATTATTTCTTTAGTAAATAAGATTTATTATATTTAATATAGTAGATCATCAAAAAATATATTTGGCTTAACAGGCTAATAAGCTAGGCCAGTCATTAAAAGTTAATAAAATAAGTTAAGCTAAGTTTATATTCATGATTTATTATTGGCTATAGATCAGGTTTAAATACTTTTATTTTATAATAGACCTGACCTATTTAAGCAGAAGCCTAATTCGACCTAGCTTGTTTCCAATCCTAATCATGCATCATCATTCGGTGCATAAATTATATTATTTGTTCAGAGTCGAAAACGTAAACAATGACTATTGATGTGGACACATCAACGGTGGCCCCGTCATATTTGAAAAATTAAAAAAGAAAAAGAAAACAGAACCACCCTTCTAAAACATTACAGACGAATTGATATCTGCGAAGCTCAAATACGAGTCCACATGTTCTCGTTACGACGAGTTATTATCAATCTTCCAATCGTTTTTAAGTCCTATGTTACTAAACTTATCAATATCAATTTGAAGATATTATTTAATAATTTTAAAAATGTAGTTGATAAAGAAATATCAAATTTATTTATAAGCCAAAAATAAATAAATAGAGGAAGATTTTTTTAAAAAAGTTACTTAGTTTGATCTTTGTTAAGTAGTTATTATTGATTTAAACACGCAATAGTATATTTTTTAAAAATAAATTACATAAAATAATTTAATTTTTATAGAACGAATTTTAATGTAAAATAGAAATACAAATTCTAATATTGTCTAAATGTTGTAAGTTTATCCTTTAAATTCTCGTGTGAGATTTGGACCTCTCAAACTCGAACAATATCTGGTATCAAAGGACGATTTCATCATTCTAATTATTTGAGTGTTTGAATAATATTGGGATAAAGATAATTTACAATTAAGCTGAAATTTAAGGCGTTATAAAAAATTACTAAATATGATTTTGGGTGCCTGGGTGGCTTCAAGAAATTATTAATTGTAACTTTATTTTCGATCTAAAAAAATAAAATTACAATATGAAAGACACGAGTCAAGGTCCTAATGTAATGCTGCTAAATCAATTCTCCCCATGTGAGAAAGGTTGTTTTTAAGAGGTTAGAAACACTATGACTTTGACTAATTATTTGATTAAATCAACCAATGGACAAGACACATCAGCAAGATGAAATAATGAATATAAGATGAAATAATGAATATAAAATAATAAAGATGAGAAAAGATAATTATAAAGTGTGAAAGTCGAAGAGTTATTGTAATGCATTGAGAAAATAGTTTCATAATTATTACATTAGAGTTGTAACATAAAATATAACTAGGTCCTTAAATTCATAAATTCATGTGTTTTGTCATTGCTCGAGTATTGTCGTCATCGCACATCACTTAGATCACCCATCACTCACTTGTCCCTACAGGAATTAAATGCAAGAGGGCTCATTCCCGTAAACTTTTGGGTAGGGGTGTTCACTTGTCGATTTTGATTTGACCCGAATTTGCCCAATTTCATTAAGGTTGGGTGACCCTCATTTGGCCATTTGGGTCACAAAAGTCAACTCAACCTGACCTATTCAACTCGACATTGAACAGGTCGGGTTGAGTCGGATTGGCGGATTATCCATTGTGTTAGACTATGATTCTAGCGTGATGACGGCGAGCAGGGCAACCAGCGACAGGGAGGCCGAGGCATGAGAGGACCAAAAGCGTGAGAGGACCAGAGGCGCAGAGATCCAGAGGGCAGAGGCGGTCGACAACTGATGACTTGGCGGCAAGTAAAGTAGTTAAGATCATGATCTTACATAAAATCGAAAGGGGTCCCCGTAAGATCAGATTGAGAATCATAAGATTTTACCTATATATTAAAAAATAATTTAATATGTAAAAGTATATAAAAATTAAATTTTAAAATTAATTTGTAACAATTTATATTATAAGTAATGTTAACTTTAGTGTTATCCTACTAAGATCAACACTTATATATTATTTATATAATAGTAATCTAGTGTCTAAAATAATAAAAATTGACAATAATATAATTAATATGGAACACAAGTGTATGAATAATTTTTAATATACTTTATATTAAAGTTATTTTGTGAAAAAATATTTTTAAAATTATATTATAATTAATCATCTTTCTCTAATTTTATTTTATCCAAAATTTATGTTGCACTTAGTGCAAAATTATAATAATTGGAAAACATAAAATGATAGGATCGATCTTGTTATTACGATCCTACCGATCCTAAAAAATGATCTTAAATTTGAGATCGGGATTGCGAATCTTAAATAGGATCATAACGATCAAGATCGTGATTTTGATAACCTCGGCGGCAAGCAGGGATGGCGAGAGGCTTTTAGGCATCTGACGTTTTGCACATTTCTGCGAGGCGTAATAGCACCGACTGGCGACAAATGTCTTGGTGTTTCTATGAGAAGGCTAGGGGTCGCCCGACGATTGACGATGAGAGGCTTCATAATTTTTTGTGAGGCGACGACATTGGCAAGATTAGGAGTGAGAGAGGGGCGAGAGGAGTAGAGGACTAGGGCGTCGATGACGTGAACTGGAAATCAGGAAGGATCACTTGAACAGTCCGAAGCGTGAAGTCGTGAAGCATCACTCCGATGTTGGGTCTGGTGGTGGTGCTGAGGGCAACGAGTTAGGAGTTAGGACAAAATGCTAAAATCGTTCATTCATTCCGTAGTTCATCACTTCAGTGGTTCCACTCTTCATTCTTCAAGCTTCAATGGTTTGGTTCAATCGAGATAGATTTGGTTCGGATATACCGAATCAGGTCGGGCCCATCCGGGTCCAAAATGTGAATTCGAAACCAGTCATCATCTCGATTCAAGATGAGTTCGACCTGATCTTGAATCCGAACTGACCCAATCACTAACGAATTGGTTTGGTTTAATGGGTTCACCCGGTGAACACAATGAAACACACACACACACACACACACACACACATATATATATATATATATTCATATTAGAATTAGCATATATAGCACTTAAATTGTAATGTCCTTTAACATAAAGTCTAATATGATACACTTGATTAACAATAAGAAAATATCAATATCAATTGAATATTTCATCAATACACATCCATGATTATCATGATTACAATGAACAAAATGTTGGAACAAAGCATTCAGTATTCAATGAATTTGTGATGTTGCCTTACGACAGGCATTTCGATGATGGAGATAAATATTTGATGTTTAATGAATCAATGACTTTATGATGAGAACGATACCGATAGAGGCAAACATTTGATGTTCGATGAATCAATGCCTTCGCTTTATGATGAGAATGATATCAATATATAGGAACGAACGATGTTTGGTGAATAATGAATTGCTTTGATCAATGAAAATTGATTTTCAACTTCTTATACATTATAATCATTGAAAGAGATCTTAACCTAGGTATAAGGTACATAGTGCAAACTGTAAACAATACAACTTCATGTCAATGGTCGATGGTGGATGAGGCCACAACAAATGCCCTCTTTCGAGGGAAGGATACATCACTCTCCTTAGGGAGGAGCTATTATTGATAAACAGTAGTGTTCGACTTGATAAAATTGACCATTGGTCTTTATATTTTTTTATATTTAATTTAGAAATGACTTTAGGCATTAAATCATTGGTGTAACCTTAGGGGTAGAGGGCACCCCCAAATAAATATCATGATGATCTGATTCGGTAATGTATTAAATAATAGATACATGTTCATAATGAAACATTGGGTTTATAATGAAACATGTTCATGACCTTGTTCTGCTTGATAACGACAACAACATAATTGTTGGGAATATTACACTGACGATCAATGAATAATCAACGAAGTAGAGAAATAGAAGAAAAGATGAATATAATTATTTAACATGATAAAACTCTTTATATCAATGTGAACGTGAGAGAAATATTCACAGGCAAATGAGATCACCACAGAAGAAATTTATTATGAGCAAAAAAGAGTACATCGTGTAAAACTCTAATGGTCCAAGTCATATGCTTTCGCCATATATACTTATTTTTCTTTTTTTTTCTTTTTTTTCTTTTATAATTTTAGATACATGATACATAATTCAAGGCACATCAACAATAATGATTCAAGAGTTATGAGCAAAAAGGTATTAGGAATAACAAAATTTTAATCAGCAACTTCAATAAATTATATTACATTATTATTCTAAACTTATGAGTATTATGGTAGCCTATGTATATGATAAAAGATAACTCATGAGGAGCATTGACTTCTTAGAGGCTTTTGAGTTAAATAATAGAGGTACATAATGATAACCTGACAAGGATGTGATGATGTGACATTAAAATTATGACATGAAGAAAACAACTAGAGTTCTTGCCGAGTCCACTATCAATATGCAATCTCATACAATATATCTGATGTATTATAATTAAGTTTAAATAATCATATAATTAATTTTAGAGGTAAAACGAACATCGCACAACAGAAAAGATCAATCAAGCAAATTATGAAACTAATCAACACATAATCCTACCAACCATGAATGCATGCACATGGAAAAACAACTATTCAAGTCAACGAGGTTTATTTTGGCAAGCTTTTGGTTTATTTTGGCGGGCATGCGGCTACGCCGACAAGCACAGGGTTTGCATCGGTTCTGCTGCCAACTGTTAGCTGCCTCCTCCGGATATTGACTTTTTGGAGTTGGAGTCAACGTATGCTGCTGTGTTACACACTTACACGCAGTCTGAGGCCATGCCCGCTTCCTTGCAACTTGTTTGCGAGGGCCTGGTCGACTGAATTCTTCTGTTTTCTAAATGGAAACGGCTCTTCCTTGGTTTTCCATATTTTTCAACTTTTTTTTTCTTTTTTGCATCTCCCTGCTTTTGCAGGTAGAATTCACTTTATATAATCTAACCAACAAGAATTAGAATGAAGTGAATAGTAACTCCTCAGAGTTTAAGTAAATGTTTCGAATTTGAATATATGTGGACGTAAAATTTTTTTTTCTAGAGCTTCACTTGTCATAACCAAACATGTTATCCGGAATGATATTAAAATAGTTGAGCTCAATGATGGATCGAAACTTCAATCGTAACCA
Organism: Pontederia crassipes; assembly: GCA_030549335.1. NCBI lineage: Eukaryota > Viridiplantae > Streptophyta > Magnoliopsida > Commelinales > Pontederiaceae > Pontederia > Pontederia crassipes. The sequence goes on from CM060195.1 coordinate 45,167,860, forward strand.
ATGTGCATAACTTTTAGCGCAATTCGAGTTGAATGATCAGCGCCGCTTTCTAGACACTAGAGTGGCAACCAAAAAAAAATTGTACAATGTAATAGCACTCTTCTTGTTGAGAATTCCATCTGGAACATTAAAATCTCTCTAAAATTTAGATTGTTATATCTTCGTTCTTCTCTTAACGCTTATTCTGGGATTTTTTTTTATCTACTGATCACCTATTCTTTGAATGACCCTGATGGCCTGAACTATTTTCTTTTAGCCAAATATGGCAAATATCAGGTCCCACCATCCGTGCTTATGATTTATATACTTTTTGAAAAATCATGGTCACTCAATTTTCATTTTCTTTATACAAGCAATTAAAAACAGCGAAATAAAACTTTAAAATTATAAGTCACTCAACTTTTGTTCCTTAAGGCACCTAATTTTAAACTATTTATTGAGCCACGGCGATGCCAACAACACTTTTTCAGGAAAAACATTTTCAAAAGTAGTTTTGTTGCTGGAAATTGTTAAAGTTACTTTTCAAATTATATCTGAATAAAATATTTTAAACATGTAATTGTATTTTTAAAAAATATAGTTTTACTTTTTAAGTTGGATGATATGTTATATGTGGGATGACTACTTGGCGCATCACTAATTTTATTGATCACCCAAATTTTAACATGAAAAATATTAGTGACTTTTATGTTGATACAATTAATGATTTTGAATTATTTGGGAGACACTTTCGTGATGGCTAAAGACAGACTCAATTAAAAATTGAGGAGAGTAATTTAAAGAAATATGAGTATAAAAAAATTTGGATCCAAAACAATTTTACAATATCAAAACTGTGAAGCTTAATATCATAAACACCAATACTCTAAAAATAAATAAATTAAATTTATTCCAAACTTAATATATAAATATATTATTAAGAAATTAAAAGTTTGGAGGAGTTTAGAATCCTCACCTTATCGTGGCCATGTCGATTCCTCCTAGACCACATTTGCCTTCCAGCGATGTTTGCAAAAAGTTGTTTTTTTTTCACTAAAAAATCATATGAGAAAAGAGAAAATATTTTCACAGTTTGTAATCCCATTGTCTCCTGCATATAAATAATTATATTAATATGAAAACTTGCTTTATTTTTTGAGTAAAATAATTGTGCAACACTGTGCCTTCTTATTTTCTATGATATAACTTTTAAAAAAAACTCTCTTAGTTTTCAAATTAGTGATCTCTTAATTTTCGAGTGTAGGGACGCCACTTCATTACGCCATAGTTGTTGTGATGAGTGATACTTATCTCTTGACAAAGGGCTGTGAAGAACGCGGCGAAACAGTACGCAAATTTGTACCAACGGCGCAAATGGGAAGCTTGACCATGACCACCCTGCGACTTCAAAAACTTCAAACCCCTTCAAACCCGCGACTCGAAAAACATGTCCTGAAACCGAATTAGGGACATGCCCCAGTTACGCAGCTATTATTGGGATTACGTGGGCCATCAAAACGAAATGTGAGTATATCCCACAAAGTGTTATTACACGTTTAAAAAATATTATAAATTAAGAACTACTTATATTTGCTTCTCTATCTCATTTTAGCATTAAGAACACAACACTAATCTAAAGTTAATTAGCATTTAGAAATAGGCAAGAAAGGACAAACACTTAGTTCTCTGCTCTCTCTATATAAAGCTTGCATGCTGCCTGCAAGCAAAGCAGATAACGAAGCCACCAATGGCGACTTCATTCGTGCCAATCCCTTTCATCTTCCTCTCGTCCATTCTCATCCTGCTCTCGTGCGCCTCCGTCAGTGGCGCCAAGAAACTCGAGACCTTCACGTATTTCAACGATGGCGATTTCGGTGACTACGCCACCGAGTACGGTGCCTATTACCGCCCCCTCCCCGTCTTTACCTCCCCCTTCCAGATGGCCTTCTACAACACCACCCCGGGCGCCTTCTACCTCGCGCTGCGCATGGGGACCCGAGGCGGCGACTCCTTCTTCCGATGGGTCTGGGAGGCCAACCGCGGCCGCCCGGTCGGCGAGAACGCCACCTTCTCCCTGCTTCCCAGCGGAAACCTCGTCCTCGCCGAGGCCGACGGACGCGTCGTCTGGTCCACCAACACAGCGAACAAGGGCGTTGTCGCCTTCGAGCTCCTCCCCAATGGAAACTTGGTCCTCAAAGATGCCAAGGGCAAGTTCGTGTGGCAGAGCTTCGACTACCCTACGGACACGCTGCTCAGCGGCCAGTCGATCCGTGTCGGCGGCCCCAAGCTCGTCAGCCGAAAGTCGGAAACCGACGGATCCTTCGGCATCTACAGCCTGGCGCTCGAGGACGGCGGCATCACCATGTACATCAACGATGGCCGGTCCAATCCCTTGGCTTACTACAACCATTCCGACGACATGCTCAGCTTCCGGGACAAGTCGGTCACCTTCGCCTGCGGTGCGCAAGATGAGAGCATCGTCTGGGACTGCATGCTCGGCAATGCCCTGCTTTCCAGCCCCAAGTACAACGCGACCATCTCATTCCTGAGGCTGGCAATCGACGGCAACCTCGTGTTGTACAACTACCACGACCCGGTCGGCTGGCATGCGTGGGAGAAGACCTTCGCCTTCTTCGACAACGACATCGGGTGGCTGAACGGCTGCTTGCTGCCATCCAGGTGCGGCTCCTACGGCCTGTGCGAGAACCAAATGTGCGTGGCGTGCCCGTCGCCCGGCGGTTTGCGCGGGTGGAGCAGCAGCTGCGCGCGGTCGAGCTTGGTCAAGTGCACTACCAGCCCGGGGAAGGCCAAGTACTACAAAGTGAAAGGCGTGGAGACGTTCCTGAGCAGGTACAGCCGTGGCGAAGGCATCGTGAAGTTGGAGGAGTGCAGCAGGAGGTGCAGCGCGGACTGCAAGTGCGTGGGGTTCCTGTACTGGGAGAAGGAGTCCAAGTGCTGGCTCGCTCCGGTGCTCCAAACGCTCGCCAGCGTCTCCGACCAGTCTCATGTGGCCTACGTCAAGTACTATTAAAATTGCAACGTTTTATGCAGAAGCAGTAATGCATGTATGAGAAGCAGTAATTTTTTGTTGTCGTGTAGTGATCCATGAGCTCATGTATGAGAAAATAATCCAAGGGCATCCTGTACACTCTTCCAAGTGTTAAAACTTAATTTGTTTAGTTAATTCTGTACTTTGGTGTGCTTTTTAAACTCGTCTAATATTCTAGTACGATGAAATAAACTCATTATTGCCGACTCGAGTCCACCAGATATTTTCGGCGTCCGACGTCATATCGGACGATTAATTCAGAGTTGAAATTAAAAAATAAAATAATAATAATTTATTTTCTTACATACCTCGGATAAACTCATTTTCTGCCCTTTGGCCTTGCAGTCCATTTTACCCACTTCTGAATTGTGACAAAAGTCAATGCAGATTCGAACGTAGCCGAGAGAAAATTGTTTCAAGTGTTCATTTAAAAAAGAAGACCAGAATCATTTCATGTGAGAAAAAATAACTCCAAATCCTCCATGCACACGATGTTTGATCCAAACACCCAAATCCTAATTCATTTGTTCCCTATTCACGTGGCTGTATGACCAGCTACCAGTAACTGGTCTTTTTTTTGTGTGTTCTCTCATCCACGTCATACAAAATTGAAAATAACGAGAAAATGCGATCATATGAATAACATGAAAGTCGAAGAAGGCGAAAAGAATGTGATCATCGAAATAAATTGTTCTTCGCCTTTCTTGTATTGTCGAACATTTGATGAAATGGACTTTCAAAGCGACACCACAAAAATTTATTCTTCTTCGCATCGATGAGAATGCATAAAAAAATTCTCACCAAATAAATTTTATTCAAATTATTATGTATTTTAAGGGTCATGATCATCTATTTATAATAAACACAATGAGTTTAAACTTTCACACGCACATTTTGATATTTATATGCCTTTTTGACATTGATACACTTTTTTTATCATTATGTATATACACATATATACCTTTAATCTTTATATACCTTTTTGACATATATATACACCCCTTAAATTATACGTCTTTTGGTATATATATACACCCTTTAACTTTTTTGTATATACACTATTTTATCTCTACACATACGTATCATACCACGTTAATAAATATATCCATAAATACTTTGAACACTTTTTAGATAATACTTAACTGTATAATTATGTTCATATTAAACTCAATGTTGAAATTATGTTCCAACAATCTCCCACTTAAATTATATATGAAACTTTACAACTACATATCCCAAAATGAGCTCAACTTTATTGTCAAAATCATAATATCTTAAAATAATCTCATTCATCAATCATACTAATAAAGGATCAAAATAATCTGTCGCATTCGTCGGAACTCGACTCAAGAATGGTCACATATATCAATATAATCAATAACAATATTTTGATATGGATGTGTAGAATGGAAGTTACATACAATGTGATTATATCATGTCTACTCCCAAATGATCCATTTTGCCAAGATCAATCTTGATAAAAGTGAAACTAAATTGCAAATCTACATATCTTAAACTTACTATAAGATAAAATGTCTACGATATGAGCATTTATAATTATGAACATCCATTGAAAATGAGTATCATGAATTGAAATGACACTCATATTACCGATGTATTTGAGAAACACCTTGAGTGACAATCCTTGATAAACGGACCTGCAATAGTAGAGTTTGTCCTTATATGCTCAATAGACATTAATATTTTTTTCACTCTCTTTCTTTTAAGAACAAGGAGCATGACTTTAATGTGCCTTAATTTTATCGTGCTCTTGTTGTTATTGGAATATATAATTGTCACCTTATTGTCATAAAAAATAATTTTAATAATCTTTTAATACCATCAACTATATTTAGTTCGTGATAAAATTTCACATCCAAATTTCATAATTAGATGTCTCGTAACACACAATAAATTCGACTTCTATAGTTCAAGAGGCTAACAATTAATTGTTCGACAATTTTCCATAATATAGCATATCCTACAAATAAACGTAGTCTAATGTATATTTCATGCTATCTTAAGCATTTGACAAATCAGAGTTTGAATATCCAACGATCTCAACTTGATATGTCCTTCGATATGTCACTATTGTCTTTTGTCCTCTGTAAAATATCGTAGGACCCTTTTGACTACTTTTTCATAATCTATTTTTAGTTTATTTAAATATTTTCCTAATATCTCAATAGTGTACGTAATATTCAAATGCGTACAAATTTGAACATACCTAAGACTTCATAGGAAATCGCCTACATTTTTATTCTTTTGAAGTCATTTTATGATATTGGTTGAGACTAAACTTGTCTCTTTTTTATGTATGAGTGCTTCTTGACTTGTAAGCATAATTTCATTATATCTAAATCTGCAACACAAAAGATATATCACAAAGATTTTTTCATCTCAAAATGTCTTATTGAAAATCTCTTGGTTTTTTGAATGTGCTTACTCCCATCGAACTTATGACATATACAAGTGTTAAGTTCATTTCAAAATGGGAAAATGGGACGGGTAAGTAAGAGGCCAATTCTTCCACGACCTAAGAACCCTTTTTTTTTTACTTGACTTTATGGTCTGGTTCCCTTCCTTCTTAGAGGACTGATGGTGAATTAAATGCTCTTATTAGAGTCTATCTTTATTTAAAAGAATATTCCACTTTGTTGACATGCTTGAAAAATATTCCTAACCTTGCAAATGAAATAACAACTTCATGAAACTTATGATATCAACGTCCATATGATGTGGTTCAAAATAAAATGTATTACCAAATGCTATTATAATATTAGAAGAGTCATTATATGACACAATAAAAATGTCTCTTAAAAATCAATGCCTTCTTTCTTTACAAAGCACAATAAACACTTTTGGACAATGAAACAAAATTGTAAACACTATCATCATTAATGAAATCTTTCCATTTTTTAGAATTAAAACTTTCCATAAGTTGATGGAGGTTGATTGGATCATCCTCTATTATATCATATGAGACTATGTTGATGTCTTTTTTAGATATATAGTATAAGCATATGAGACTATGCTTCTCCTCTATCTAGTGGATTTTCTTAATGATAAATATTCTTGAGTTTGTAGAGTTTCTCTACAAGGATCTTCAACATTATATTAATTATAATTGACATTCTTAATATCAAAAATAAATTTCTAATCAATGACAATCGTATCTATTAGAATCTAAATTGATTTCTCCTTAAAGATCATATTCCTAATATTATCTCCTCCTTTAAACTCAACATCCTCAAAGAACTAAGCACTCTTATCAATCATATCTCAATCTGGACTGTACCCACAACACTTATATATAGTACTTCTAAATACTTTTGGAATAACACCTTTAATTGTTTATACTATTAAATTACTCTCATTTTTCTATCTCCCTCATTTCATTAGAGGTACTTTTTTAGTAATTCAATATATTTGGTAATTCTTGAAGCATATATAATAAAAAAATCATTACTCCGAGAGTGATATTAATACTCTCTTGCCATGCTATAAATTTGTGTCATTATACATGAGAATGGAATTGATGTTTATATTAATATTACTAACAAATAAATAAACTTGACATATAACAAATCCTAAATACGAAATTAAGTCATAACAAAATTTAATTGTGGACAAATCTCATCACAATATTAGTATTAAGTCTTTTGACAGAAATATTAACTTGTAATTGACATCTTCTAATAGTAACAATTTGATAATAAAATAACATATCGAATAATACATTTTCTTTTGGGACAATTTATTATTCATATATAACACTAAATAATTATCACTAATTGTCGTCATGATATAATAACAAAATATAAGTATGGACAAACCCCGTAAGAAGACATCGACACAACATTAGTATTTAGTCTTTGGACATAAATACTAACTTGTAAGTGATATCTTCTCATGGTAATAATTTGATAATAAAATAAAATATTGAATAGTAAACTCTCCATTAGACCAATTTATTACGCACATGTAATACTAAATAATTATCACAAATTATTGTCACGATATAATAGCAAAATATAAGTATGAACAAACTCCATCACAAAAGATCGTCACAACATTAGTATTTAGTTTTTGGACAAAAATATTAACTTCTAAATGATATCTTCTCATGATAACAAATTGATAATAAAATAACATATCGAATAATAAATTTTCTTTTAGATCCATTTATTATTCACATGTAATACCAAATAATTATCACAAATTGTTGTCATGATATTATATGTTATCAATTCAAATATTAAACCTCCTTTGGACTGTCCAATATTTAATTAATAACATGTAGATCACTGTTTATATTTTGAATTAAATTAAATTACACAAAAGAGACTACTCTAATAACATATTATGCAATAATAATTTATTTTCAAAATATATGATTGTCCAACATTTACTCTAATAAATCACAAATGAACTTCATACTTGGACAATTATTATATTCATGCAGGGTGTGCAAGATGATGTTAACAGAAAATGTAACGTCCGGTTTTGTTGGAAAAAAAAGATAAAATAAAAGATTGAAATCGAATAGAAGAGAGAGAAAAGAAAGAAAAAGGGAATAAAGATAAAACCAAATCAAGAAGATAAGCTGGAAACATATCTAAAATAAATTTAAATCCAACAACATCTTATTCCTCTCTTATAAATATGAGGCCAAATCAAACAAAGCCAGCCCCTTATTTTTCCTCACGAGCCGGCCATAATTTCCTCTCATTTTTGTGCGTCTCTCTCCCCCTCTCTCGCGCCGTCTGCTGCCGCCAATAGGAGGCCAATTGGGAGACGTGAACATCGACGATAACGTGCCTGGACAGAGAGGAACGTCTGGAGAAAGAGGAAGAAGAAGAGGAGGAAGAAGAAGAAGAATAGAGTAAACAGTTTCTTGGACAGGAACTTGCAAGGTATGAAACTAGGATAAATTCTTTCTAAAATCATGATTTTAGACATGAAGCATGCTATAATAGATCCCTTGCATTATTCCTTTGATTTATGATGATTCTGTATACCGGCCGTCGCCGGAAAAGTTGAACAGAATGCGAATCATGCGTCTGCGCAGGTTCTGCGTCAGAGGAACCCGGCCCGGGTTCACCCTGATCCGGCCCATGCAGGTCTATACTCGGACTGAGTTCGATGGAACTCGGTCGAGTCCGCCATTGTCGCGAGCACGAAGCTCTGCAACGAAGAAGAACCCGGCCCGAGTTGATGATGACCTGACTCGGGCAGTTCTACGATGAAGTCGCGCTCGGCCGTGACTTCTGTCGAGCGATCGACTGATTCATCGAATCGGCCGACGGAGCTGCTAAGTATGAACCCGGCCCGGGTATGACCTACACCCGGACCGGGCCATGTCTTGATTTTCCTCTAATGATGCCATTACGAACTCGATCCGGGTTTCACTCAACTCGGCCCGGGTTTCAAAGTGATTAAGTTGATTTTATAATCTTTTTTATCCCTGATTACATACTTAATTCAGAACTTGATGATGATGATTATGCTATTAATGCTCCTGATTCATGTACGTAATACTAATCTATGTCATGATGATAATTATGCCTATTATGATTTTATGATGACTTAATTTAAATTCAATCATATCTATGACGACATTGATCCATATTCATCGATCTTGATCTATCTTATGATAATGATGATGATTATGATGTTCATATATTTCTAATTTCTCTCCATAATCCTATCTTGTAGCTCTGATTAAGTCATATATATAATGATGATGATGATTAGGACCCTTGATCAGTACGATTCGTTGATCCTTTCTTATGATGATCAAATCTTAATCACGATTCTTATGTCCTAATGAAAGATAAATTAAAAGCTGCAAGATAAAAGATGAAAAATATCAAATGGAGAGCTCTTTTACGATGGACTGGTGACGATTAGTTATGGACTGACTCTGGTCAATTATGGGCTGACTTCGGTTAGTTATGGGCTGACTACGGTCAATTATGGATTGGCTTTATCAGTTATGATGATGATGATGGACGGGTTGAGACAGGACTCCCCGTGGGTTGAAACATACCCCATTGTAAGTAAAAAATGAATAATAAGATGATGAAGAAAATGAAGCATATTAATAATGAAGTCTCTTTATGATGATTAGTGACTCTTGTCACACTTATGATGATCTTTCCATAATCTCTTGATCTATTATTAATATGATATAGAAAAGATGATACAATTCATAATTTTTTATCTTCATACAATTATCTCTCATGAATCTTTATATGAAAATGACCTTATAATCATGATGATCGGCTTTTGCCTCCTTTATGATGATTTATTATGATCTATCATGATCTTCGATCTTATGATCTCAAGAAGATGACGATCTATGAATTCCCTATTCATATGCTAAGCTATAGGGCTTCTTTTACCATATGATGATGATGTCTATTTTCTATCTATATGATGATGATATTCTTATGATTCTTGTCTAGTATCATGATGTTATGATGATATTTATGTTACTTCCATACCGAGTTGCAAAACTCATAGAGAGGTTTCTCCCCTACATGTTCTTAAATGCAGGAACGGATCTAAATGATAAAGGTGGTCAACGGTGACAGATCGAGCTCGTAGGTAGCTGCACATGGATATATTGAGTCCTTTAGTTTGATGTACTAGCTTTCCTTTGGACTCACATGAAATTCTTTATCAGTCTTCCGCATATTATGATGTCACACTTTTTTATTATTTAATAATGATTAGTCTTCCGCTTTTATCGATGTCGAGTTGACCAGTCAAAATCTTATTTTTGATCAATATGATGTACACGTAAGGATGACCCGTAGCGTTCTCGAAGCATATTCTGCCACATGGTGGGGTGCGATTTGGGAGCGTTACAGAAAAAGTATTCATCCATATCAACCAATAGATAATATAAGCATTCATCAAATACAATTTTAAGAAAGAAAAGAATAAACATTCTAATCTTGTACATGAAAAAGACCTTAATGATAATTTGAATTTACTTATCATTATTTGTTCACTTAATATTAAAAGTGAGATACTTTTAATATAAAATAAAGAACCCAAAATACATGAATCAACTTGGACTGATCAAACAAAGTTCTTGCATGAATATACCAAAAAATGAAAAAAAAATAAAAAAAATATGTCCATACAAAAACTTAACATTCCTAATGATTCAATCATGTAGGCTCTAATACCTATTGAAATAATCAAAATAACAAAACTAGATCGGATCATGATGATTCATTAGGAAACTTAATAAACTTAATGCAGAAACTTATAGTTGTCCTTTCTTTCGATCGCGAATAAATTGTTTATCACTGAACGCTTGATAGAATAGACTTTCAAAATAACGTCACAGAAATCTATTATTCTTCGCATGGGGAATGCAAAAAAAGAACTTTCGCCAAATAGATTTCACACAAATTATTATATATTTTGGGAATCATGACCATCTATTTATAGTAGGCACAAGGCATTTGAAGTTTTACCCATCATGAAACCTTCGAATGCACCATTTGATCTCTATATGTCTTTTTTGACATTGATGCACCTTTTGATTATTATGTATATACCATTTCATAACACATATATATCTTTAATCTTTATATACCTTTTGACGTATATATGCACCCCTTAAATTTTATATGGCTTTTGGTATATATATACATTATTTAATCTTTTGGTATGTACATCTTTTAATCTCTCCATATATTATTCCATATCATACCATATTAATAAATATGTTCATAAATATTTGATCACTTTATTTGAGCCTTAATATATTTTGACAATAATTAACTATATAATTATGTTCATATTAAATTCGATGTTAAAAAATATATTCGAGCAGTTGATGACATCAAAAAGTGAGAGAGGGGCCCTGGAGGAGTTGGGAGCTGTGGATCACCGACGACGCACAAAGTGCCTCTGCTCCGAGTGTGGCCGACCAGAAAAGGGGCATCTCCTCCTTTGTGCACAATACGTCCTTCTCATGCATGGGACCACATGGCCATCTAATTGAATCTATTTGAAGTATACAACAAAAGAATTCTCGTCGTCAAGCAATATATCATTAATTATTTTTATAAGTTTTCGCTAATAGAAATGAAAGTGTTTAACGAGACATGCATTGAAACATGTGGTTTGAATGAAGAATAATTTTTAAGGAATAACAAAAGTTATTCAAAAGAATATAATATTTTTGTCATACTCTTATTCTATCCTCTATTTGGTGTAAAAAGAATAACTTTTAAATATATTATATTTTATAATTAAATTATTTTATTATAAATAATTGATATTTATTATTTGGTAACCGACCTCGTCTAGTGGGATAATGTTTTATTATTATTGTTGATATTTATTATAATAATAATAATAATATATAGTTAAATTATAAAAAAATAAAAAGAAATGATAAAAATGAAAACGTTGAGAATATGCTATTCAATCATTTTGGTGGAATGTCAATTTTACAGGGTAAATTACATCAAATGCCTTTCAACTTTAAAGTTTGCTCAGCAATACCCTCCAACTTCATTTTGTAACACAAATGTCCTTCATCTCTTAACGTGTTTCACCCGATGCCCTCTTTACTTGAAATAGCCGGTTTTCCGGTTTTTCGTCGATGTAGCGTCCACGTGATCATTTCCTCTCTCCTCCACGCAAATAGTCGTCCGACGTGGCATGCTCTGACGTGGCACATAAAATTACACCAATGCCCTTCAACTTTAAGGTTTGCTCAGCGATACCCTCCGACTTCACTTTGTAACACAAATGCCCTTCATCTTTTAATACATTTCACCCGATGCCCTCTTTACCTAGGACAGTCAATTTTCTGATTTTTTGTCGATGTAGCGTCCACGTGGTCATCTCATCTCTCCTCCATGCAAATAGCTGTCTGACGTAGCATACTCCGACGTGGCACCACATATTAAACCATCATACTTACCGTAAGTTGACACACTCACTGTTAAATTATTTTCTTATTTCCCTTTTTGTTGTCATTCACATGAAATCTCCTTCGCCGTTCGCACTCCTTAGCCGTTCGCTCTCCTTCGTCGTTCACCTCCTTCATCATTTATTTTTCACGTTCGTCGGCACTGTCTTTGCTCAAATTGGTGTAATTTTATGTGCATTTGGTGAGCAAACTTTAAAGTTAGAGTACATTTCACCCGATGCCGGACAGTCAATTTTTCGATTTTTCATCGACGTGACGTCCACGTGGTCATCTCCTATCTCCTCCACACAAATAGTTGTCCTACGTGACATGCTCTGACGTGACACATAAAATTATATCAAATGTCCTCCAACTTTAAAGTTTGCTTACCAAATGCACATAAAATTACACCAATTTAGACAAAGACGACGTCGACGAACGCGAAAAGTGAAAGATGAAGGAGGCGAATGACGAAGAGGAGCGAACAACGAAGGAAAATTGACTGTCATAGGTAAAGAGGGCATCGGATGAAATGTATTAAAAGATGAAGGACATTTATGTTACAAAATGAAGTTGGAGGGTATCGCTGAGCAAACTTTAAAGTTTGAGGGCATTTGTGTAATTTTATGTGCCACGTCAGAGCATGCCACGTCGGATGACTATTTGCGTGGAGGAGAGAGAAAATGGCCACGTTGATGCCACGTCGACGAAAAACCGAAAAATTGGCTATCTCAAGTAAAGAGGGCATCGGATGAAACGCGTTAAAAGATGAAGGGCATTTGTGTTACAAAGTGAAGTTGGAGAATATCGCTGCGTGCTTGGCAATGCCCTATTGTCCAGGCCCAAGTACAACGCCACCCTGTCATTCCTGAGGCTGGCCATCGACGGCAACCTCGTGTTGTACACCTACTACGACCCAGTCGACTGGCATGCGTGGGAGAAGACCTTCGCCTTGTTCGACGACGACATCGGGCGGCTTAACGGCTGCCTGCTGCCGTCCAGGTGCGGCGGCTACGGCCTGTGCGAGAACCAAATGTGCGTGGCTTGCCCGTCGCACGGCGGGTTGCGTGGGTGGAGCAGCAGCTGCGCGCGCCCGAGCTTGGGCAAGTGCACTTCCCCCGCAAAGGCCAAGTACTACAAGGTGAAGGGCGTGGAGACGTTCCTGAGCACGTACAGCAATGGCGAAGGGGTCGTGAAGCTGGAGGAGTGCAACAGGAGGTGCAGCACGGACTGCAAGTGCGTGGGGTTCCTGTACTGGGAGAAAGAGTCCAAGTGCTGGCTCGCTCCGGTGCTCCAGACTCTCGCCAGCGTCTCCGACCAGTCTCATGTGGCCTACGTCAAGTACTAAGAAAAAATTAGTCATTAGTAACGTTTTGCAGAAGCAGGAAAGCATATATGTGTGATTCTTGGGACTTTTTTTGTTGCCGATCGTGTCGTGAATCGTGTTTCATGTGCTTGTCAAATTTCAGATGTCAATCTATTGAAGTACGAGAAAATAAATATTATCTCGTACCACCCAATTTGACCCTCGTCGATGTCCTAAGCTTATGCTTCTGTTAATTTGGTACTATAATAATGTACTGTTTAAACTTGTGACCAAATCATCTTGCAGCACGACGAAATAAAACTCATTAAGACGGATGAGACTTTAAACGTTTTTTATTAATAAAATATTAAATAATTGTTTAAACAAAAGAGAGAAATAAATGCGCTTTACACTCGCCCACGTGAATAAACAGTATAAATAATATAAAGTTAATACTAACAAAGTCCATTGTTTTTATTGTTCCCATTGTTTGTACTTAAAGCCACTAATGCTTTTTCATGATGTTTATGTTTCCGAACAAGTCCTCCTTTTTTTAGAACGATTCCCATATTATGTACAACTGTTATTATCAATGATTTCTACAATATAACAGTTAATCAACCTATCTCTTGTCTGATATTAGCAGCGGCATTCTACAAGTATCTACGACGTCCATCTTTGTTTTGTTAGACATATAATGAAATATGCAAAAGGAACAGGTGTGATTAATTATAAGTGAAATATTTATCCGAATGAATTTAGGCATTTAAATATACATGAAAATGAGAATCGTAAGAAGTGAACTAAATAAGTATGAAATGTGATATGAGTATAAGTTAGAATATAAACCATACAAATGTTTAATTTTAATTAAATATATTTAATATATGCATAGCAATTTCACAAATAAACAACTTAGAGACGATTTGAAAGTTAGGCTAGGGGAGGATATAATTCTTCAAGTGACAAAGTTTAAATATTTAGGATCAATTGTAAGACAAGATGGTGAGATTGATGACGATGTTAATCATAGAATTCAAGCTGGTTGGTGTAAGTGGAGGAAAACCACTGGAGTTCTTTGTGATAGAAAAGTACCCAATAAAGTTAAAGGAAAATTCTATCGTACTGCTATAAGGACAGCAGTGTTATATGATAGTGAATGTTGAGCTATGAAGAGACAACATGAACGTAAAGTGGGGGTAGCCGAAATGAGGATGTTGAGATGTATGTGTGGTCATACAAGATTAGATAAGATTAGGAATGACCATATACGTGAACGAGTCGGAGTTGCTCATATTAGTGAGAAAATGGTAGAGAATCGTTTGAGATTGTTTGATCATGTTTAGAGAAGATCATTAGATGCGCCAGTAAGAAGAGTAGATCAAATAATCTTGAGTCCGATTAAAAGAGGGAGAGGGAGGCCAAGGCGGACACTTGGCGAACTAATAGAGCAAGATCTATTGGTGAATAATATATCGAAAGGTTTGGTTACTAATAGAGCGGAATGACGTCGTATGATCCATGTAGCCGACCCCACTTAGTGGGATAAGACTTTGTTGTTATTATTGTTGTATATTTATTTATTATATACTATTTTACATTATTATTATTATTATTATTATTATTATTATTATTATTATTATTATTATTATTATTATTATTATTATTATTATTATTATTATTATTATTATGGGCACGTTATTCTTTTAGATTTTTTTAAGCTTAAACGCTTCCACATTTTTTATTTACTATCTCTAGTTGTTATTTTTATTATTACTCATTTATTTTAACTTTAGTTTGTTTTTATTTACTTGCTTTAAGTTTCCTTTCCAATTTTAGTTTATTATTTTTATTTATTTATTATGTTTTATTATTGATGTTCGTGTAACTGTAATTTTATACTTGTTTTTATTTGTAATTGAACTTTTATTTTTAAAAATCTTTTTGGCGCATCCTTATTTTTATCTCAAATTTTTTAAATTATTTCTGTGTACATTTAAATTTTTTATGTTAAATTGCATAACTTATTTAAAATTTTCTTTTTTTAGATTTTCTTTTTCTTATCTCAAGTTGAACGTTTCACGGACCCTAATGCTGTCAGAGTAAATCCAGCACAATATCCAACTCACGACCAGTTGCCTCCAGCATTAACTAGAAATATAGATTTATTTATATAATATAAATAACGAATTAGAAATAAAAAAATGTAGAAAGGACCCGGCCACACCCGGTCGGCTTGAACTGTGCCCGCCGAAGAATCTAGCCTGCCCTGCCCGGATCCTTGGGTTTGATCGGCATCGGCCCCTAATTAATAGTGATTGGAGATTAATAACATTAATTAAAGAGTAAAGCTATCATCAATGAAAAGATAATGCATTATTATTGTTACAAAAAGAAGAAAAGAGAGCGCACACGAGCACGAGATTTATAAGATTCATTCTAAATCGGACTACGTCCTCAGGGCGTCAACGACTCTTTTTGTTATGAAATAATACTGATTACAAAGATGCAAACTAATTTAGTCATCATAAAATTTATATAGAAAACTCCAATACAAAATAAATAATAGAAATTCTAAAAGTCCCCGATCCTCCGGGGATTCCTCCTAAACCCCCTCGCAAACTCGTTGTCCGGACACGAGGCGTCGAGACCCCTATAGGGGATGGACGGCTTCGTCGCTCTTATTGCTGAAGCGCCCGACTAGATAGGGCCATCCAAAATTACAACTCATGTTCAATTTCGAGACATTATCAACCATTATCTTTCATTTAAATGTATATATTTGAAATAATTTTCTCCCCGCTACAGGTGAATCTACAAGCACTTCAAGAAAATTCATTTTTTTACGGGAATTTGCAATGGTCGCAAATCTGCTGCAAGTTCCAATGACATTTTTTGATGATTGAAGCTATCCTTCGAAAGTCAGGCGCGTCCATTTTCCACAATCATAGCCGTGAGAACTTTCCGCAGGGCGATCGTACTACGATCGACCGAATCCGGCCGTCCACGAGCAGCCAGATCTAGCCACCTGGTGGACAATCCGACATCGGGCGGATGAATCTGGCAGCCCAGCCATCGATCAGACTGTAGGCGGCCGACTCGTGCCGCCCAGCCGCTGAGACCACTACGGGCAGTCGGATATTGACGGACGACGGATGATGATGCCGCTCATTGCCCCACGGAACGATCGAGCGGACGGTCGTTTTGCCCGCAGACAAATTTTTTTTAAAAAAAGAAATAAACGTTGCGACGGTTAAAGCGGTGGGAAGGAAAGCGCTTCCCGCGGTCTAAGTCGTCGGAACCTTCCCGCGGCTAAAGTCGTAGGAAGATTTTCCTACAGCCAGAACTATGAAAAACATTTCCTATGGCTCCAGTCGTGGAAATGTTCCCACGGCTCTAGCCGCGAGAGCCTCTTTACTCGCGGACTAAGTCATGGGAACCTTTCCACGGCTGCAGTTGTGAGAAACGTTTTCTACATCTATAACCGTGGGACTTTCCAACAGGCTAAAATCGTGGGAAGATTTTCCACAGCTGCCGTGGGAACTTTCCACGACTCGCACCACGCGAAGTATTTTCCTATGGCCAAAGTCGTGAGAACTTTTCCACGGTTTCAACCGTGAGAACATTTTCTCACGGTTCTGACCGCGGGAACTTCCAACGGCTAGTGGGGAATCGTCAAAAAAGTTTTGCAATGAGCAATTTTTCGACGATTGCCTTCCGTCAGGAAAACCGCTGAAAATGTAGTTTTCGACAATTTTTCTGAATTTTCCCACTATTGTAACAGTCGGAAACAAGCATTTTCTTGTAGTGAGATGACTTTTGTCACAAACGAAAGGACGGAAGAACGAGCCTTTTTTCATTATACTCCAATTGTGATGTCCTACTACTTGTTTTGGCGCCACAAAGGGTGAAACCGGAAAATCATTCGTTTAAATTCAAATTCAAATATTGAACGAAAACCAACAATCAACTAACACTAGAAATTTTCAAAAATTTCATCATGACGTATACGTAAATTCGTTCAGGCACCAAATACAACTTTTATCCATAACTCTTCAATTCACAGGCAATTTATAAAATTTAATATGCATCATTGGCAATTTATAATTATCAAAGAATATGGGACTCGAGCCCAAAAAGTTTCGTCTCAAAACTATTACACTAACAAAACATATCGAATGCTTTCCAAAATTCATTAAGGGTCACAAGCCCTTATCCAATTCTATGATAGAGACTCGTCTATATCATCTCATACATAAACCATGGAGTCTCAACTCCCATCAATCAATTTTTATCCACAATAAATCATGGACCACAACCCAAAATCAAGCGGTGTCAAGATAAATAAAAATCATAATAGTCAATTTAAAAAGAAACAATAAGTATCAAAAGAACAACGTTAAGACAGATAAATTCCTTGCAGAATCTCACACAATATTCCTTTTGAATCAATACATATTTCCAAACAACCATACAGTATATGTATTCCTTTTCTGTAAACATTAAAAGAAAAAGGGGTGAGCATGAATTAAGCTCAGTGAGTTAAAACGACTACCTCAAGTATTGAAATCGTTGCGAAAATTCATATATTTATTTTCAAGGAATATTTAAAATCCCCTCTTCTTCACAAGGAACTCATTCAAATAATGATAATACAACATGAATGTCATGTGTGTACATGCATGTTGAAATCATATATAAATATATATAATATAACTTGGAGAATCATCATCAATATGGATATTCAATTTTCTCAATGGAGTTCTCAATCGCACCCCTCGTATCCCATTGACACAGGGTGGTTCACTACAACAAAACAATCATTTAAGGACACATAATTAAGGACACAAATTGAAGTGTCTTTATTTTATTAAAAGTGTTCATTTATAAAGACGTTTTTATTGCGTTGTCATTATTATAAAATAATAAGGACGCAAATATATTTAGCATCTTACTTTTCAAAATTTAAAGACACATTAATTGTGTGTCCCAATTTTAATTTAGAATATAAATATATTTTAATATTAAATCTCATAATTTGAATGATCTAATGACGCAAGTTCAATTGCGTCCCAATCATATTTGATAATAAGGACACTGCTTATTATACATCTCAGTAATATTAAATAATAGGATGTCACTTATCATGCATCCCAATAATATTCGGCAATATGGACACCCCTATTGTGTGTCCTAATAATATTCGACTATAGAGATATCACTTATTGCATTAAGTCCCACTAATATTCGATAAAAGGGATATGACTTATTATGCATCCTAATAAAAAATCATGATTAATTTTTAAATATTTAACTAATTACGAAATATATAATTATATATTTTATAAATATTATTAAATTAAATGATTTAGTTAAATATATCTAAGAGTTAATAATAAATCTCTCTCTATATATTGTTATCCTATATCTCATGACTATATTCGCATGATTTTTTTCAATGCACTTTCATATTCTAATAACTACCTTCTCATACCTCCTTTCATTCAAGATCTTTTAATTATTTTTCTAACCTCCTCCCATATGTAACCATCTCTCATCCATATTTTAATAATTATTTAGTTAAGCACCTTCTCACCAAACCTCCTCCAATATCCACACATTCCTCTCTCTCTCAACATATGGAGCTACACGGGGTGGTCATCGGCTTGGCATCAAAGATCCTGGATGGCCATAAGTTCTTGCATCCACTCCTCTTCAGCATGCCCGGTTCACTCCATGCGCACGCGTATGTCATCATCAGCTTATGATTTGAGATGTAGTACCCTCTGCTTTTTGTCATTATATCAGAGGTGTCAGACCTCAAGTACTTCACCACGATGTACAACATCTGAGGACTTGTGACCCTATTAGCACTTGTAAATGATCAACATCAAGGTCGTCGGGTACCTGAAAGACGATGAATGATTTAACGATACAATGTTATGTTGTTATCCTCCTACCCTCTCCCCAATATGGGTTTATTGTCTCAGTTTTAAATTGTTATATTTTTTTTTTTGCTTCTTTTGTGCTAGTTTGTAAAACCATCATATAAATGTACCATACACATATTGAATGATATAATTTAAAACATTAGTTATGAGTATTTAACCTATAATTAAGGGTATTTCTTCCAAATGTGATATCTACAAAAACTAAAAAAGAGAATTGAAGATAGAAAATAAGTGTGATTTTTAATTAGGCAACATTTAACAATGATGTATATAATATAAATAATGTTTTAATATTAGAGATGCATGAAATAATGTTCCCAATTTAGTCACAAAAATTAACATTGCAAATAATAATGTCTTTACATTTGCATTGTGTGATAGAGATGCAAATATTAGTGTGTTAAAAAATTTTGATACCAATAATAAGGACATTTTGAAAAATGTAAGTGAATTTGTTGACGACACAAGCTAGCAACATAAGTTAAAATGTCTTTAACTTGACGACATCAATTGACGACACACCTAATTGCATCCTTAAAATAGAGGCACAAGCAGACGACGCTAGAAATAGTGTCGATAATTTAATAACGCTGACTATAAACAAAAAAAATAAGTGTCTTAATATTTGAGATGCACGTTAACAACATAAAAAATATTACATCTCTGATGTTACTTTCGACACCAAGAATAAGGTCGTGTTTAAAAGCGCAGGCATCCTTAGATATTATTTTTCTTGTAGTGGTTGTTCTAATTCCGTCCCTCGTATCCCATTGATACAGGACGTTGAATCGTTCCTCATATTCCATTGACACATAGTTTATTATCTTTTCTTTTTCATTCCATCCCTCATATCTCATTGACACAGGATGGTTGTTCTAATTTCATCCTTCGTGTCACTGTATTGACATAGGGTGTTGAACCTCCTCCTCGTGTCACTATATCGACAGAGCAAACCGAACCCCAATCGATATACCCGGAGTTGGCCAATCTCCGAGGTGAAAATACTCCGCCTTATGCGAGTTTTTACATGAAGTGCACATTATGCATGAAGACATATTCACGGTGAAAGTTTGGAGCTTGAAGTCATCACGCTAAAATATTTCATTTCAAAACCGAATCTTTTATTCAGGAGAACAATAAAAACTTTTATAAAAAATGATAGGCTTCCAAAATTCATAATAAAACATCTTCATATGATGACATACATATGAAGCACACAAATAAGTATGATTATGCATGAAGAACCCACATCGGATGGGACAATATTACCACTTCGAAGAGTTAAGTAATTAATATCATTTGAGGTAAGTTCCCTCACCTTTAATTCCTTAAGTCTCAACTAACTTCCATTCGAATCTGTTCAAAGGAGATAAATACTTATTACATCCATTTAAACTTTGTTTAAGAACATAAACTTATTATTTAAGACATTTATAACTTCTAAATATAATTTATCTTTTAATTCATTAATCACTTCATAATAATCCTTTGTAACGACATCTTGGTACCAAGAATTATAATTTATAATTTTCTTATCTAAGTTAATAAATAATGAACTATAACTATCATATAAATTAATTTTCATAAATCGATCATCACTATAGATTTTTAGCATGCTTACCGATAAGGGAAAAAATCGTCAGCTAATAGCATCCTACTCAAAGCTCATCGGACAGCCACCTATCATGTCCAATTAAGCATATAATAATTCGAATTAGATCCTATAACCAATTCTTATCAAGTATGCAATTGAATCTTATAAATAGTTTCGGCCACCAATCATTCTTACCATAATAATGAAACCACCTGCTCTCTAAATCGGAATCACACCCGCCGAACATCGAACGTCGCCTCTTCATTAATAGCATAATAAAATTATTTAAAAATCTATTTCATATTTGAAATCCAATCTACTGTGTATTTTCATTCGCTTACCAACACATATTGAGAACGAGTCGTCGAAAATATTGCCCGATGATCAGAACCCGAAATCGATAAACCTACAAGTAATTTGTGATTAATTTTTCATACAGACAGCAACTTGATGCATTTCTCTCTGATGTGAACACCTGCCATAACGTCGCGGCGAACTCGGCCGAAATCCCTCGTCGAACTCACCAGAAAAGTCATCGGAAAAGGATGCTTAAAACTTCAATCTCGGCCATCTATAAGATTGAGAGCACAAACACATTTACAACCCCTTAAAATGAACCTAATCGACTTGAGGATGATGCACAATTCACCGGAAGAAAGATCGACGCGAATCGAAGTCGGAATGGGTCGCCGGAGAAGTTTCCCACTTTCTCGCATTCGACCCTCACTGCGTCACTTATGGTGGACTGATCATCTCCTTCCATATGTCAAAATGTTCGTCTCATCGCGCTCTTTTCAATGGTACCTCACATGCAAAAAATGGAGGTCAGATGACGGAGATCCGATGGCCAGAAGGTGACAACGACTGGGCTCATGCGCGTGACACTGTAGCTGACCGTTGGTAAATAGTGATGATGGAGAGAGAAGATGCTGTTTTCTCTCTCCACCTTTCCACTTATATTTTTTTTTATTTTTTTTCTTGTCAAAAGACCGACTTGGACTCTCCTTTTAAAAGTATTTACACTTTTTTTTATTTGACGTGATGTTCAGCAATGCAAGAAATGAGATGGATTTGAGAACATGAGTTTAAACAGTACACCGAAGTACAAAATTAACTAAACAAAAGTTTAATACTGGGAATAGGGTTAAATTGGCAGGGAATATTACTATTTTCTCATACTTCGATGAATTGACCTCTGAAGTCTGAAGTTGACGAGCTCATGGATCATTACATGATAATATTCCCTTGGATTATTTCTCGTACTTCGATAGATTGACATCTGAAGTTTGACGAGCTCATGGATCATTACATGCTAATGGCAAAGAAATCTAAAGCGTCACACATGCATTACTACTTGGGCAAACGTTACTAAGTTTCCTGATATTTGACGTAGGCCACATGGGACTGGTCGGAGACGATGGCGAGCGTCTCGAGCACCGGAGCGAGCCAGCACTTGGACTCCTTCTCCCAGTACAGGAACCCCAAGCACTTGCAGTCCGCGCTGCACCTCCTGCTGCACTCCTCCAGCTTCACGGTCCCTTCGCCGCGGCTGAACTGGTTCAAGAACGTCTCCACGCCCTTAAGCTTGTAGTACTTGTCATTCCCGACCGTCGTGCACTTGCCCAAGCTCGGGCGTGCGCAGCTGCTGCTCCACCCGCGCAACCCGCCGGGTGTCGGGCAAGCGACGCACATTTGGTTCTCGCACAGGCCGTAGCCGCCGCATCTGGACGGCAGCAGGCAGCCGTTCAGCCGCCCGATGTTGTCGTCGAAAAAGGCGAAGGTCTTCTCCCACGCATGCCAGTCGACCGGGTCGTAGTAGGTGTACATCACGAGGTTGCCGTCGATGCCCAGCCTCAGGAATGACAGGGTGGCGTTGTACTTGGGCCTGGACAACAGGGCACTGCCGAGATAGCAGGCCCACGCGATGTTCTCATCTTCCGCACCGCAGCCGAAGTTGATGGACTTGCCCGTGAAGCCGATAGCTAGCACGTCGTCGGAGTAGTTGTAGTAAGCCACAGGCTTGGACAGGCCGTCGTTGATGTACATCATGATGCCATGCTCCTCGAGCGCGAGGCTGTAGATGCCGAACGAGCCGTCGGTCTCCGACTTGCGGCTGACGAGCTTGGGGCCGCCGACGCGGATCGACTGGCCGTTGAGCAGCGTGTCCGTGGGGTAGTCGAAGCTCTGCCACAAGAACTTTCCCTTGGCGTCTTTGAGGACCAAGTTGCCGGTGGGGAGGAGCTCGAAGGCGACGACGCCCTTGTTTGCGGTATTGGTGGACCAGACGACGCGGCCGTTGGCCTCGGCGAGGACGAGGTTGCCGCTCGGCAGCAGGGAGAAGGTGGCGTTCTCGCCGACCGGGCGGCCGCGGTTGGCCTCCCAGACCCATCGGAAGAGGGACTCTGAGCGCCGGGTGGCCATGCGCAGGGCGAGGTAGAAGGCGCCCGGGGTGGTGTTGTAGAAGGCCATCTGGAAGGGGGAGGTGAAGACGGGGAGGGGGCGGTAAGAGGCACCGTACTCGGTGATGTAGTCGCCGAAGTCGCCGTCGTTGGAATAAGTGAAGGTCTCGAGCTTCTTGGCGCCATTGACGGAGGCGCACGAGAGCAGGATGAGAAGAGACGCGAGGAGGATGAGAGGGATTGACACGAATGAAGTCGCCATTGTTGGTTTCGTTAGCTACTTAGCAGCTCGTGGGTATGTCGAATGCGTGCTTTATATAGAGAGAGAGCGCGGATGCGGAGAACATACTTCCACTGCTGGCCACTAAGAACGCTTTTTTTCGATGCCTTTTTCTAAATGGTTAATAATTTTAGATTAGTGTTGGTTCGAAATGCTAAAATGAGGGAATCCCATATTATGAGTTCTTACTTTGTTAATAATGCTCCTTTATAAGATATATTTTTGTATGCATTTTGTGGGGCATAGTGTCTTCATAATATATATCGTTACTAATTTATGAAGGAAGCTAATTTTTAATATTAATTTATATTTTTTTTTTAAAAAAATTATATATAGGTAAGATCTTATCAGATCTAGATATTCAATATTATATAATCATATTTCATTTTGATGGTCCGCGTGATCCAAAATTGATAGCTGTCTAACTAGTTTGAAACTTTGTAGTTTGAAACTATTTTATATGCATACAATTTTTAGAGTCACAATTAGAGTTTATTTTATTATTTTCGTCTAAAGATCAGATAAAGCAAATGTTAATAATACTGTACACTAATGAATTCAAACCTAAGAAACTTAGGCGTCCTTTGAAAGGATAATGTAGGGGTCATTATGATTATTGAGTCCTTTTATGCTTATGCCTAATATTATGTAGTCTTCGTTAGGTTATAACGGTATCGATAGATCTTATGTACATATATCGTTGTGAATAAAATAAATATTCTTTACATCGATAAATCTTTGTGAATTTAAATATATATATTTAAGACTCTGAGTTCTATACTAATCAGATCTTGGTCATGATGTTTACTTTTCTATGTCATGCTTATGTTATGTCTATTTTGAATTATAATGGGAGTTTTATATAAGTTTTAGTTGTCATGCTCGTGACACATGTCAACAGCCCTAGAATCCGATGCAACCCTGCTGTTCTCAAACATTCCTGCATTTTTTTAACATGTTCGTGTTACTCAAAATAGTTGTTTTATTACTTTTGGTATGACGCGAATGGTAGAAGAAAAAGACCAGCTATTGGCAGCAGCTAATAGAAAACCAGGTATGATCAAAGTTTTTGTTTTATAATTCTTTACCTAGTTTTTTTCCACGTGAAACGATGTCAGGAAGACAAAGGGAATAATTCTGGTCTTTTTTTTTTCATTACCAAAGGGGTTTGAACTTTGATTAGAGATATGTAGCAAGTGGTTGGGTTTTTTTATTTTATTTTATTTTATCTTTTTGAAATTCAATATTATAAATATGTAGAATTATGTTACTATTTTAAAAATGTAAAAAAAACAAAATATTGATCTAATTAACCATTTTAAGAATTAAGGTCAGTGGACTGACATTTTCACTTCATTCTTTTATCCACAAAAGAAAAGGTACGCTAACTTTGAGCAAAGATTTTTAGCTTTGTAATGGGACATATAACAAGATAAGTTGAATTAATCATTTGAAGTTTGGGTTTCACTGGAATCCGGATATGGATGTTTGATTTTGGTTTAGGACTTTATCTGCAAGTTGATTTGCAGGCAAATCTGAAAAGAAAAAAAAGTATTTTTATAATATTATCATTTTATAAAAAATTATGTTGGTCTATTTTAGAAAAAAATCTTTATAAATTGTTGTTTAATCTTAACTCATTAACATTTGAGTTGACATACATCATAATCAATTTATCAAGTCCCAAAACTCGATGTGTAAATTCATTGTCCTTCAATGAAGCATTACTTCATCCGGATTCAATGGAAAAAACTCATTATTTCATATGAGAGGGAACTCTGAAAAAATATTGCCAAAATGAAATTATCAGGGTATCCATAACTTAAATCCTCGGAAATAGTAATTCGTTCGGTAATATTTTACAAAGGTGTTGTTCTGTTTTCTTTTTCTTTTTCATATATAACCAGCCAACATTGATGTGTCCACATCAAAAGTCATTTTTTATGTTTTCCTCTCTGAACAAATATTTTTTTTCACCCCTGACACAATAATAAAGGATAACTCATGGGCCTCTAGTTTTATCCAACTATCAACTTTTATAGTTGAGGAATAGTGAGTTGTCACTGATTATTTTTCTCTCTCTACCTCATTCAATAGGAAAAAATGTTTAAAAACAAGACCCCAAGAATTCATGGGTTGTGAACTCGACTATCGGGGCGAGTTGAGTGAAATATTTATCTGAGTGAATTTAGTATTTAAATATACATGTAAATGAGAATGTAAGAAGTGAACTAAATAAGTACGAAATGTGCCCATGCCAAGTTCCAGCATGAAGCGGGTCACTGCCAGGCTCTTGTTCAAGATCGACAACCGACTCAGCTACCTGAACCGGCTGACGAATCATTTCGATGCCCTAATTGGTGAGGAGACACACGATAGCGGATTGGATCCTCACTGATCGACTCAACAAATGGTTGCCCCACCGATTCCAACAGGGATGGAGCCAGGATTGAAAGTTAGGAGGGCCGAAATATAAAGAGTGGGGAGAAAAAAATTGATATGTATATATGCATATATGCATATATAATTATTTCAAAAATAATAAAATTAAGAATAAATGTTCTAGAAAAAATGTACATTGCAAAATAACTTATAATTATAAATTTTATTTGTTTTAGATAAAATATATCTTTTTATTATTCATCATGCATTTTTTTGTCATGTTCATCTTGCAAGTTGAATTTTGTGATAAAATAATATAATTATATTTAACATTATATATATATAAATCAAATATTTAATTTAAAAAGTTAGATGAAAATATATGTAACTAATTTTTAAAATAACATACTAAGTAGTTTGATTTGTTATGGAAATGAATCAAACTTATTGATTATATTTTCCATAAATGCACATATTATAGTATAAATCTGTTCATATATACTCATAAATACTATAATATATTATATTTATGTAGATTTCATAAGGATAGGAGGGCCTATTAATATATTTTTAGGGAAAAATATATGGTATATTATTATATATAGTATACTTCAAAAAATTAGGAGGGGCCAACCATAATTTTTTTAGAAAAACATATATAATATACTGTTATATATATAGTATAAATAAAAGTTAGCGGGGGCCAAGGCATGTGGTGACCCATGTGACACCACCTTGTCCTGCGCATGCCTGGCGCCCAGCTATTTCGAGCTCCTCGCACCTCTCTACATGTGACTGCGCATATGGATGAACTTGACACCTCTCCACGTGGCCTCTTGCTAGTGATCTGATCGCCCCACATCCGACAGTTGTCGGGTGCCAACAGGGAAGTTCTCATGTCTCTTGTCTCTCTTCTTCTTCTCACAAAAATCTCTCTTCTTCTTCTCACAAAAATCCTACCTCCCTTTCAGTGCAGACAATGCGGAATCGTGATGACCTTGTGCTCCAAGTTCTTCAGGCTTCCAATCCCCCATCAATATCACACCTCGGAAATGGAGTCCGAGGAGGAGGTTGATGAAAATATCATCATGGATCCCCCTCCGGAATCTCACAGGAACTTCGGAAATGGAGTCCGAGGAGGAGGTTGATGAAAATATCATCATGGATCCCCCTCCAGAATCCTGCAGGAGTAGGAAAGCTACCGCATGGTTCTCTCCTCCTCCCAACCTCTCAGCTAAGGGTGGCCATATGAAAAAAAGATGGGTCCTCTCACCACTCTAGTACTAATATGTCTTCCTCTTCGGTGAAGGGCGATGATCCTACTTCCTCCTCCTCCCATTCCCATAAATTGAGCAATGACATCTGCACTCGTGTGGAACTCAGGTGCGGCTAGAAGTTAGGCGCGTGATAGCCTGTGCAATCCCCTCCTTGTTCATAAGCTAGCCATCGTGGTCCTTCTAGAAACTCGTACTAGAGGTAATAACTCTAATCAAGTGATGCGTAAAATGATGTAGCAAAATATATCCGTTAGCAAGTGCACTAGTCGCTCAAGTAATATAGTAAAAAAGAGTAAATAGTGTCAATTAATAAGAGAAGAAAAATATAGGTTTTAAAGATAAGTTTTGTAATTATAAAATAAAATAGAGAAAAGAAGATAATAATAAAATAAAATACTGGTGTTGAAGTTAAGTCTTAGGATGATACAAATTAAGGATAAATATGTGAATCAGAAAAGATAAATTAAAGTTCTTAATATAAATTAGAATTTTTCGAAGTTATTAATTTGACAAGACTAAAATCAATTATTATTTAATCAAGCAAATCAAACTATCTTAAATTTAATCAAAACTGAAATCCCACAAACTAATATGCATGCATATGAGATTACAATTAAGATGCATTAATATGAAAATCTTATATTATTAATCACTTTACAAACTGATATATATTAACAAACCACACAGATCTAATTCTTCATACACTAGTTATTAGGTCTATGTTAATTTTTAATTTCACAATAAATCAATTAATTTAACTAAATAAAATCTAAAATCAAGTAGTTCACAAACTGGTAATTACTTAACTCCGAAATTTAAATAATTAAATCAAAAGCATTAAACACAATTAAAAATTGATCAAAAAATTTTAATAATAAAATAAGGGTTCATAATATTTTCCTTCAATAATAATCTTCTAAAATAAAATAACTAAAAAACATGAAGTTCATCCTAGAATTGTAGAGAGATAATAACAAAATAACAATGATAATTGAAAGAATTACATCAAGAATTAATCAGGATCCTCGGATGTTGCTGGAGCGCCTAGATCAGTCGTCCAACTATCTCTCTCTTTCTCGGTCGAAGCATGTAGAGCTTATGACTCACCATGGAAGAAAACCACACTTCAAGGCACGAATTGGAACGATGGTTTTCTCCTCTATTTATAGGTGCGGTACGATCTTCATGTTGATCACAGTCGATAATATCGTACGGCCAACATTAAATTCTTCTGGAGATAAACTTTACGACTTGAATGGTTTACGATTTTATCCACTTTGGCGCCTGATGATAGAGTTTCACGACTGATAAAACTTCACATAAGATAAAGACCGACCAATATTAACTTTGATTCTCTGATTCGACTCCCAATAAAACTCCCTTAGAATTGTTTCACGGTTGGTAATAGCTTGAAAAGATCAATTTTATCGCCTAATGATGGATAGAATATTAGTTTGGCACCCGATGATTCTTCTTATTTGTCTCTCGACTGATAACAGCTTTATCATGATAAAATATCGGCCAATGATAACCAAGTGTGTTTTGCACCCAATGATATTGAGTTTCTTTCACGGTCGATGATGAATAGGATTTTGGCTAATGATAAACTCAAGGTGAGTTTTAGCCCCCAATTATATCTCTTGAGCCCGATGAAATTATCCTTGCATTTGATCATGAGTTTAGCGCATGATGATTAGGTGAATTTGGCGCCTTCATTGAAGTTCGGAATGCTAATCCACCTGATAATCATATATTCAGTTTTTTCTACAAAATAATTATGAAACATTAATTAATCCACCCACAATTAAAAATATTCAGAGAATTAATAATTAGAATAGATAAATCCAAAATTACGACTAAAAATGACCTGAAATGATGCATGCCATGATCAAATCATAGGAATATTAATTAAAATAGAAGACTAAAATATGTGATATTTTGCATGAATCAAACTCTCCCAAGCTTAAAGTCTTGTTTGTCCTCAAACAAAAATTTCAAAACAAGGCTCAAGAGAGTTCCATCATGGCCTCCATATTATCAGTTGACTAATTTTCTCACACAGTTCTTTTGCACACCTACTACTCAACATCTCATCATTTTCCATGCACTTAGCTTCATAGAGGTTCTGAATGTTACACATATTTAAAGAATCTCAAATTCAGCCTTGTAAAAAAATAAACACATAATAGCATTAATATTGAACACATAAGTTCTATTTGAGCTTATTTTTTCTTTTTTCACACTTTTATTTTCAATCATTTTAAGAGTTCTAATCTTCAAGAAGAATTGCACATGGAAGTTCATGTAGCGGGCTTTGGACTGACGACTCCCAAACCAGATGACCTTGGCAACAGATGATAAAGCACCCCTCGAGTTTATTTGCCCGAACAACCAAGGTTTTGAATGAAGGTTTCGAACTTAGCCATGATTCAGTACGCATGTGCTTCTCCATATTCCACAAAATGGTCTTTGTAGCTGGCTTTTGATCGACGAATCCCAGAGAAATTTCCCTTAGGTCATCAGGCATCAACCCCTACGGATCTAATTATCCGAACACACATTGATTCCTGATAACACTTTTGTACCTACACATAACTTTATTCAAACATTTTTTTTACTATAATTTTTTAAGACATAGAAGTACTTAATATGGTCAATAAAGAGGCTATTACTATCAAGACTTAATAAAAAAATAAAAGCCATGAACATGACCTTGTAGTCTAGACAACCATAATTGTACTTAGCATAGGCACATAGTCCATAAGTTCAATACTGAAATAGAAATGATAAGAAAAAAAAACATTCAAATTTCACCAGTTAATAACATGTCTTTAAACTTTACTTAAAGATAATTAAAACAGCAAGACAAGAGTTAGTAAGATGGTAGCAAAAATAAATGCATGCAATGGTATTTTTGGGAAATATTTTTATTTTTTTGGAATAAATGCATACATAGGCAATTAAAAGAAAATAAAGAAAAATGTAATGCATGAAATGCAAACTAACTCCCCCAAGCTTGAATTAGACAATGTTCTCAATGTTTAGTCCCAATAAGGAAAAGGGATACAAACTACATAAAAAGGAAAAAAAAGAAAGAAATGAAAAATAAAAAAATAAAAAATAAAGAAAAAGAAAAAGACACAATTGGATTTACTGTCTGCGTGGCGAAGAAGGTGGGTGGTAGCCGAAATGTTCATAGCGCATATGATAGTCATGGATGTGCCTCGTCATGCGAACCTCTTGATCTTGGCGGGACTCGAAGCGGCCTTCGCACTCTTGCATATCCCCGAAGTCTGCTCGAATAGTGGTCAACTCTTGGGCCTGTCAATGTTGCTCTTCTCGAATAGCATGCAACTTTCTACCTGGCGAAGTTGCTCAACGTACATGGATTCCCAGAAGCTCTGCATGGATGCATAGTCAGGATGTGGCGGCTGAAGTTTCAGAGGAGGTGTGTAATATGCTTGCTCATGTGGTGACAAATAAGTGGGCTTAGGCTCTTGCAGAGGGGCAGTAGTTCCTTGTAAGGAGTGGCAGGTATGAACGAGAAATCAGAAGAGCTCTCATGTGCTGAAGATGGCTACGGAGAAGGCATCGGCATATGTGGTGAAGGGGCAGATATTGCACAACATGAAGCTGTCGATGATGTAGCCTAGAAAAGTTGTCACTACTGAATGTACTATTGGGCTGCAGCATAATCAGTAGAATCAAATCAGGAGAACACCTCATCGTGGTATGCCTGACCGATAGAGGTAGATGGTTCTACATATGGAATTAGTGGAGCTACGACCTATTTAAAAAGTAGCCAATTATCAGGATTAATTGGTGTAAAAGCATTTCGGTCACTGTAGGGCACCTCCAAATCACTCTCTTTAAAAATAAAAATATTAACTCCTACATTGTTAGTCTTGGCGCGGCCCATGGTCAGAATGATTCGTCGATTGAGGTGGGCGCTTCTCGGGACAACTTCAAGATCATCCAAGTCAAGTCTAAAGTGTTGAGCTATTGGTGTGATAATGCGCCCATATTGATGCTCCCGCTCCGATGTGTAGTACGACAATGAAGACGATGGATGAGGAAGGCGCTGACATTGACCTGTGTCATGTGGAGCATGTTGTGGATCAAGAATAATTCCCCCTAAGATGGCTTCATCATTGTCACTTCGTCCACCGAGGATGTTGCTAAGCATGCAACGGACAAAGCACAAGACAGGATTATGAATTGTGCTTTTCTTAACTGTGCTCCAGAATAATCGATCTTCTTCGATTATCTATTTTCAAAAAGCTTCAGCATCAAAGTAAGTAGGAACAGAACGAGCTCCATAATTGGGAAATCCATAAATATTGTTAAAATCCTCTAAAGTCAGTATGAAGGATCGCCTATATATCTGAAAAGAAATGTGGGGCTGATCATACTGCCAACCATCTAAATTGAAGACATCGAGAGATGACAAAAATTCAATAGTAAAGACTTCATAAGTCGGCCACTACGTTGAACAAAATTAGAAAGGCCGATCTAGGAAAATAAAGATGGATATCAGCAACTAAATTGTACTCACTGAGCAATTCGGTGTCTGGAAATTTAGTGGTGTGAACTTGTATAGTAGACATTCTTTCAAAATGATCCTGATAGGCAAGCTTGGTCCAATAATAATCTCCTGGATATGAAATTAATTGTGAAGATTGTGGCGCGAGTTGAGCGTCCGGATGTCGTCGGTCGTGACGCCCCCTCCAAATATTAGCAAATCGCCTCATCTCGAATGAAAATAAAATTTGCCCCTGTGTACCATGAAGAAAAGTGGCGGCTTGCTGCGGTGCTCAGCTGCAATATATGTTGGTCAAGTCTCGGTCATGATAGAACTATTGAAGCGCCACCAATAATGCACAGCTCGAAGGTGTGGTTTTGGCCGCAATAGTTGTCAGTGAAGATCCGTTAGTCGATGAAGGGTCTTGGCCGTGAAAGGTGGCTCTCGGCTATTAGAACGAGAGTGGCTCAATGTATTGATGTCTCGGCTACAAGTGACACAGAGAGAGGAACAGTTGGTGGCGATACGTCCGACGCAAAGGAAGGAAGTAGAGGGGCACAAAGAGAGGTTGGAGATTGGCTTCGTGTTCATCTGCAAGGCAATTGCAAGGGTAAGTATTTATAGAAAATAAATGGCCATGAACTTCTCTTTGCTGAACAGCCACGTCGATTGGAGTCCGGGTGCCAAACAATATGCTTGCTGAAGTGTCAAGTCGGGCGCAAACTTCAACGGTTCGTGTATGCACAGTGGCTAGACTTGTGCAACTGCGTGATGATCGGTCAAGTCCATTGGAGTTTGGGCGCCAATTTCAACATGCATGACCTTTTGATAAGATTCATGCATGCATTTGCGGAGCGCCGAGTCAAAATATCTAAAAATTGAGTATCTGAATTTCTCTCCTTGCACGAATCATAATTAATTAGATAACCCCATAAAAAAATAAAAAAATAAAGTGCCTACTTTAGAAAAAAAATCACCCAAACTAATTCTTAAGATGGATTAGAATTTTTTTAAGTTATTAATTTGACAAGATTAAAATCACAGAGGTCACAAAACTAATAATGCTATTATTTAATTAAGAAAATCAAATTATTTTAAATTTAATCAAAACTAAAGTCTTACAAACCGGTATTCATGCATATAAGATTACAATTAAGATGCATTAATATGAAAATTCTAGACCATTAACCACTCCACAAACTAGTATAGATTAACAAATTACACAAATCTAATTCTCTATACACTAATTATTAGACCTATGTCAATTTTTAATTTCACAATAAATAATTTAATTTAACTAAATATAATCTGAAATCAAGTAGTCACAAACTAATAATTACTTAACTCAAAATTTTAAATAATTAAATTAAAAGCATTAAACATAATTAAAAATTGATCAAAAGAAATTTAATAATAAAATAAGGGTTCACAATATTTTCCTTTAATAATAATCTCCTAAAATAAAATAACTAAAAAACATGTTCATCTAGAATTGTAGAGATATAATAACAAAATAACAATAATAATTGGAAGAATTACACCAAGAATAAATCATATTCCTCAGATGTCGTTGGAGCATTTGGTTCAGCCGCCCAAGAATAATACAGACGTATTCTCCCAACACTGATACTTGGATAAATTTGAAGACAGACGATGCAAATTCACTAACTCAACTGTCCAAAGTAACAAACAACAAAAGAAAATGTGCCTCTTTACATCAGCATGGTAGATTCCATTGCACAAAGAAAGAAAGCTTCCTTCACACCTTCATGGGCAGGTGTGGACAAAAAGGACTGCTAGGACAGTGAACATGTGATAAGCTAAGGAAAAGGATAACAAAGAAGGACCATCAGAAGATTTCTTTTGCTAGGACAAATAGATATGTGCCGAGCTGGAGACAGCCATGCAGGACTATAAGAGCATGAAGGACCACAAACAACCATGAAGGACCACAACAGAAATTCTTTGTTGCTGGTTGATTCTGGGCGGATGGAAAACTAAGAGATAGGAGTGACCACAGACATTTCTTTGACTGGAAAAGCTGAAGAAAGATATGAGAAAACAACTGGAAAAGCATTGAACAGATGGTACGAACCCTAAGACTATAAAAGAGCAAGAAGGTTGAAGAAGAGAAGGTTCCAATTTGGCTGAGTTTGGTTCCTTTTTGCTATTGAAAGAGGCTACACTAGCAGCCTCCATTCTATTTTCTATTTTCCTTCTTTTTTTCTAGTTTTTGTAATGTGTAACTAATCGGTCAACTAGTGGTTGGGGATGTTGATCATAACTTTCGTACTTTATTTTTATTCTTCTTTAATGCTTTCATGACTAATCGAATGTCAAGCTTCGCTTTCATTTCGACGACATCTGTTTTAATCTTTTATATTTGAGCTCACGAATCATCTTCATCTTGCACCCCCGATCGTAGGAACATTATATGCTCTCTGCGACCGAACATAGAGAAATCGAGCTTTGATGAAGATGATTCCTTGCGTGATTTTCTTATTTTCCTGACAGCTATATGTTAGGGGGAGTTTTCTGGATCATTGTCGCCTGCACCCTGACCATAGGGATACTATAGGCTCTACGTGATCGAACGTAGAGAAATCGAGCTTTGGCAGTAGTGGTTCATAGTTTGAATCTTATTTAGAGTTAGCAATAATAGTTTTCCGTTGTTTGGTTTAGACGTCGTACATCTTTCACTCCGACACCTAAAAAGGTTATGCATATTTCAATCCTCTGGCAATAGATGACCGTATTGAGTTGGAGACTCAGATCATCCTAGACGAGTTCGAAGGGTGTTTGTGTGTTCTTCCCTCATCATTACTATTTTTTATTTCTTTTTTTATTCTGGAAGGTTCTGCCTGAGAGGAAACATCTGATCCTCATTTGTAATCAGTGACCCGAGTAGGGCGGATGGCAAATGAATTACTTCTGAAAAACTTCCAGTAATCTTTAATCGTATTTTCCGAATCGATCCTCTCTTCCCCATCAAATTATTTAAACAGTCTCGGTGATACACTAAGCATTTGCTTTTGCCTGGGAGGGTTGTCCATATTCCACTAAGGCGAGTATGAGTCGACTGGTCTCGCCTTAAGTGTATTTCTCTTGAATGCTTGGTACTCAGTGGACACGAGATCTTAACTCAAATCTAAAATAAAGAAAGCTCGATTTAGCATCATGCACAAGAGTGACTATCGCACCAGTTCTATAAACCCCTTCATGTGTGTAACATAGACTTCTGCGAGCACGAGAGTGTCATGGGTAAGTAAGTGTCTTCCCCATCATGATTGACTATATAGATGTGTGAAGGGGCATTCCGTCATTTTTATCCTAAATGTAAGTTCCAAGTGAAAACATTCCCCCAGCACTAGTGTTTAGCTACACACTTCTCTGTCTACTTTGGCATTAAAATCCATAAAAATTAGAATAGTCTTATTTGTTGTGATTTTTAGTTTATCGTAATTCACTTTCTTATTTTGAACAACACCTATCGACTTATATTTTTCCTTCAAACAATTTAATTAAGTGTGAACATTCAACTTTGTCTATGTGAATCGGCCCTCAAACACTACAATGATATGTCATATACTTTTGGTTCTCGTAGTAATAATGTAGAGGATTTATAAATTTAAAACTTCATTCGACATTCTTTTGTGTTTAACGATATACACACTTTCTGTGAGTCAACTATTGTAAGACAAAAGAAAAACTCTATTTTCTCAATTAAAGATGAAGACAATAACACATTTATCAATGACAAGTAAATCCAAGCTTGTTTTGTTAAGCATTACTTCAACCTTTGGGTTCCGGACACTCTACCTCCCTCTCCTATATTTGATTGACCAACTCTTCCACAATTAAACTACTCCTGGGTGTCCCATCTTGTTTCCCCTATTATCCTTAAGGAAACTAAAGACACCCTTTGGCATATGGAACCAAGTAAAGCTCTGGTTCAAATGGGTTTACAATTGAATTTTTTAAGAAATCCTTCTTTTCTTTCATACTAATCAACTGCTTGCAAGTGCCAAAAGCACTGCCATGACCTTCATCCTTGAAAAATATCACCCTATATATGTCAAATATTACATGCTTGTACATCAATGTAACATCACCTATAGGGTTATTGCAAAATTGCTAGCAAATCGACTAAAACCCACATTATCTCATCTCATTGATATCTCGCAAGCCGCCTTTATTAATGACATGTCAATTCAGGATAATATATTCTTAGCCCAGGAGATCACTCATTGTATTTCACATGGTAGAAAAAAGTTTTTTTTTATCCTGAAAGAGAACATGGAAAAGACTTTTGACATGGTCTTTTGGAATGCTATTGGGCAGGTGCTTATTCAGGGTTTCCATCCAAATTTGTCGGTTTGGTAATGGAAATTGTTTCTTCCCCAATATACCTATTACATTAATGAATCATTTTCAACTTATTTCCACAACTATAAAGGTCTCAGACAGGGTGACCCTTTGTCCCCATACTTGTTTATCCTTGTTTCTCAAGTCTTCTCCACCTTGATCAATGAACAAGCTAATTTAGGGACCATCCAACCATTTTCTGTTGGACCAATCTTAATTAGTCATTTACTTTATGTTGATGATCTCTTAGTCTGTCTAGCATCCAATGCTACAAACTATAAGCACTTGAAAACAATCTTTGAAAATATAAGAAGCTAACTAATCAGAAGATTAACTTTGGTAAATATGCCATATATCTCCCTCCCAAGCTAAATAGAAGTATAATATCAAAAACTTTTTGAACAATAATATTAGCACTTATCCATTCATGTACTTAGGTGCACCCATTTCCTATAAGTTCATAACCAACAGCATATTACATCTAAGCTTCATGATCGTCTGACCGATTGAAAAATGAAAACTCTCATTCAGGCAAGAAAATCTAACTTAATTAAGACCACCCTATCCATTTTCCCAACTACTCCTTAAGCTCAGTACATGTCTCCTCTTCTTGTCCTCAACCATTCCAACCATCTCCTAACTTTAGTTGCAAATCACAAATATGACATTCCTCATCCTTGGAACACATTCATAGCTCTCGTCCACAGTTGACCTGGTCGTGAAAATTGCTTCTTCAAACTTTAGAGAATATTAAATTGGGGTTGAGAAAATGTATTGGTAATGGGCTTTCTACGTTAGCTTATACTGATCCATGGATTTTCATCGTGCCTTTGAATTTCATGCCAACTTATGTTAAAGTGTTATCTCCTCTGCCTTCTCTCTCTATTGTTGATTTTATGTTGGAATCGACATGGAATATTAATCTTCTCATGCAATGCTTTGATTCATATCTGATAAGTAAAATTTTAAATATTAAGTTGCCTGCTTTCCCCTGTGATGACCGTTGAATTTGGGTTCCAGATATCGGTATACCTACTGTTAAGTCCGCCCATAACTTTATTAACAAACCCCTGGGGCCGTCACCTTGTGTTGGAAGGTCAGGCTGGAACACCATATAACATATCAAAGTCTTCCCCAAGGTCCAATTCGAAATTACTACATAATCGTCTCCCCACCAACTATATGTTGATCAGCTTTAATCATACTATCGATCCATCTTGTCCCCTCTGTGGTACTGATGTTGAAACCATTGTTCATTTATTTTTTTGTCTATTTGTTTTCTTCACAAATCTGGTAGCTCTTTCAGATTGAAACAAAATTTACTTTTACTTATATGAACACTCAGGGAGATGGGGACCGGATCAAAGAAGGTGAGGATTCTATTCTTGCTCATGCCCTCCTTTCTTCATTCCAATTGCTATTCGCTTTAACTCTGTAGGGAATTTGGAGATGCCGAAATGATGTTGACTTCCAATCCAAACTAACAATCGTAAAGCTGACCTGGTCTAGGGTTGTAGCTAGCTACTATGAGTTTCCGTTTACCATCATGTCTGAGGGGATTCTTCCAACACCTCTGTCCTTGGGGAATTGGGAGTCTCACCTCCATCCTAGTTCAAACTGAATATGAACGGCTCATTCGTGAGCAATATCGAGATAGGAGGACAAACTACTTGGTTAGATTTGCTAACACCAAATTTGTGTGTGCAGGGGCTCATCGACAGAAAAGCTCGGTTGGAAGCTAAACTTTGGGCAATTCTCCAAGTCTCCTGATCCATTGCTGTCGATTGAGATTATCTTGCATCATTGTCGAATCAGACTCTTTGATAGCTCTTGCCATCATGAATCAAATTCATAATTCACCCAGACACCTGCATAATGTAATCAATGATATCAAGACCCTCAGCTCAAAGTTTGTGAGCTTTGTTTGTACATCAATCGCCTATCAAACTATGAAATAGATTTATTAGCTAATTTTGATTCGCCTATCTCTTTTGAGAGGACACCTCTCCTTTGGGAATCCCTAATTTTTTGTACCCTAAACTTTGTTAACATTGCGACTTAATGATATTACTTCTCTTTTGATTTAAAAAATGTGATGTGAGTGTGAGTTAGAATATAAACTATACAAAAGTTTATTTCAATCAAATATATTATTATTATTATTATTATTATTATTATTATTATTATTATTATTATTATTATTATTATTATTATTATTATTATATGGGTATGTTATTTTTGCTATTACGTTATTCTTTAGATTTATTTAAATTTAAAAGCTTCCACATTTTTATTTACTATCTCTAGTTGTTATTATATTATTACTCATTTACTTTAACTTTAATTTGTTTTTATTTACTTGTTTTAAGTTTCCTTTCCAATTTTAGTTTACTATTTTTATTTATTTATTATGTTTTCTTATTGATGTTCATGTAACTGTATTTTTATACTTTTTTATTTGTAATTGTACTTTTATTTTTAAAACCCTTTTTGTCCATCCATGTTTTTATCTCAAACATTTTAAATTAATATTTCTGTGTACATTTTAATTTTTTATGTTAAATTGCATAACTTATCTAAATTTTGTTTTTCTGAATTTCTCTTTTTCTTATCTCCAAGTTGAACGTTTCATGGACCCTAAGATTGCGGAACCGGACGGAAATCGGGTCTTTCATTCGGTTCCGCCAAACGCTAACTAGAAACTAAATTTCCGGATGAGAACTAATACCCTTGTATCATGTGACTTGATTCCAGAGGTCTCGGTTCCACCAAGGTGGAACCAGGGACTGTAGCATATTTTTTTTAGTTCGATGCGACGGTTTTTTAATTCGTTTTTTTTTCTTTTCTCTCACACCATATCCTTTATAAAATAAATTATTTAATAAATATAAAATATTCATCATAATGGATTAATATAATAATTATTTATTACTAATTATTTCATTAAAAATTAATTTTTTATTAAGAATAATTAGCTTTAAAATGATTTTTTATATTTAAATAATATATTTTTGTACAAATGTTTTTCTTGAACAATTTTTAATATTAGTTTTTATTAATAATAAAATTATACTTTATATTTATAATAATTATTTTTAATTCAAAACTCACCAAAATTTAATCTATCATATAATTTTTTTATCACATCAACTCTCTAGTTACTCATTATTAGGTTTCACACTCCATCTAAATACATTTTAAATACATTTCGAATTAATTTGTTAATTCAACTATTTATAAAAAAAATTGAGAGGAACACTATTAGGAGTGTTCACGAGTCGGGTCGGGTCGGGTTGGACCCGATCCATGAACAAATCCGACCCGACCCGTCGAGTCGGGTCAGGTCTAAGGGGCTGGATCCGACCCAACCCGATCCGGTTCGGTTCGGGTCGGGTGGTTGGGTTACCCGACCACCCAATTTTATTTTTAAATTTTTTCTTACTGGTTTATATTTTATTTAATATAAAAAATATTATTTAATATTATTTTAAAAACATAAAATATGTTTTACAAGTATTTAATATTATTTCTGCACTTAAAAGATTTTATTTTAGTTTTTTAAATTTTTTAAAGCAAATATAAGCCTTAAGTTTAAATAAAAAAAATAAAAAAATAATAAAAAAATAAAAAGTCGGGTCAATCGGGTCGGGTCGGGTCAAGTCGGGTTGAATTTTTTCAACCCGTACCCGACCCGACCCATGGTCGGGTCGAGTTCGGGTTGGGTCCGACCCGACCGCCGATACGATCCGACCCGAACCGGTTCGTGTCAGGTCGGGTGATCGGGTTCACTCGTGGACCCGAGATGAACACCCCTAAACACTATTCATTTCCAAACGCCGCCTACTGCTATGAGTAAATCCAGCACAATATCCAACTCATGACCACTTGCCTCCAACATTAACTAGAAATATATATTTCATTATAATTTTAAAAAAACACATAACGAATTAGAAATATAAAAAAAAAGGTAGAAAGGACCCGGCCACAGTTGGATAGATTGACATCTGAAGTTTGACGAGCTCACGGATCATTACATGATAATGACAAAGAAATCTAAAGCGTCACACATGCATTATACTACTTCGGCAAACTTTACTTGAGTTTTTCTTAATACTTTACGTAGGCCACATGAGACTGGTCGGAGACGCTGGCGATCGTCTCGAGCACCGGAGCGAGCCAGCAGAAGGATTCCTTCTCCCAGTACAGGAACCCCAAGCACTTGCAGTCCGCGCTGCACCTCCTGCTGCACTCCTCCAGCTTCACGATCCCTTCGCCGCGGCTGTACTGGTTCAGGAACGTCTCCACGCCCTTAAGCTTGTAGTACTTGTCATTTCCGACCGTCGTGCACTTGCCCAAGCTCGGGCGTGCGCAGCTGCTGCTCCACCCGCGCAACCCGCCGGGCGACGGGCACGCCACGCACATTTGGTTCTTGCACAGGCCGTAGCCGCCGCATCTGGACGGCAGCAGACAGCCGTTCAGCC
Source organism: Pontederia crassipes (assembly GCA_030549335.1). Lineage (NCBI taxonomy): Eukaryota > Viridiplantae > Streptophyta > Magnoliopsida > Commelinales > Pontederiaceae > Pontederia > Pontederia crassipes. The sequence goes on from CM060195.1 coordinate 45,208,392, forward strand.
GCCCGATGTCGTCGTCGAACAAGGCGAAGGTCTTCTGCCACGCATGCCAGTCGACCGGGTCGTAGTAGGTGTACATCACGAGGTTGCCGTCGATGTCCAGCCTCAGGAATGACAGAGTGGCGTTGTACTTGGGCCTGGACAACAGGGCACTGCCGAGATAGCAGGCCCACGCGATGTTCTCATCTTCCGCACCGCAGCCGAAGTTGATGGACTTGCCCGTGAAGCTGATAGCTAGCACGTCGTCGGAGTAGTTGTAGTAAGCTACAGGCTTGGACAGGCCGTCGTTGATGTACATCATGATGCCACGCTCCTCGAGCGCGAGGCTGTAGATGCCGAACGAGCCGTCGGTCTCCGACTTGCGGCTGACGAGCTTGGGGCCGCCGACGCGGATCGACTGGCCGTTGAGCAGGGTGTCCGTGGGGTAGTCGAAGCTCTGCCACAAGAACTTGCCCTTGGCGTCTTTGAGGACCAAGTTGCCGGTGGGGAGGAGCTCGAAGGCGACGACGCCCTTGTTCGCGGTATTGGTGGACCAGACGACGTGGCCGTCGGCCTCGGCAAGGACGAGGTTGCCGCTCGGCAGCAGGGAGAAGGTGGCGTTCTCGCCGACCGGGCGGCCGCGGTTGGCCTCCCAGACCCATCGGAAGAGGGACTCTGAGCGCCGGGTGGCCATGCGCAGGGCGAGGTAGAAGGCGCCTGGGGTGGTATTGTAGAAGGCCATCTGGAAGGGGGAGGTAAAGACGGGAAGGGGGCGGTAAGAGGCACCGTACTCGGTGATGTAGTCTCCGAAGTCGCCGTCGTTGTAATAAGTGAAGGTCTCGAGCTTCTTGGCGCCATTGACGGAGGCGCACGAGAGCAGGATGAGAAGAGACGCGAGGAGGATGAGAGGGATTGACACGAATGATGAAGTCGCCATTGTTGACTTCGTTAGCTACTTAGCAGCTCGTGGGTATGTCGAATGCGTGCTTTATAGAGAGAGCGCGGATGCGGAGAACATAATTCCACTGCTGGCCACTCAGAATGCTTTTTTTCGTTGCCTATTTCTAAATGGTTAATAATTTTAGATTAGTGTTGGGTTCGAAATGCTAAAATGAGGGAATCTCGTATTATGAGTTCTTACTTTGTTAATAATGCTCCTTTATAAGATATATTTTTGTATACATTTTGTGGGGCATATTGTCTTCATAATATATATCGTTACTAATTTATGAAGGAAGCTAATTTTTAATTTTAATTTATATTTTTTTAAAAAAATATATATACAGGTAAGATCTTATCTGATCTAGATCTTCGATATTATATAATCATATTTCATTTTGATGGTCCGCCTGATCCAAAATTGATAGCTGTCTAACTAGTTCTTCATGTCTTTATTTCCAATTAAGGACAATTTTTTTTTTTATCTTGCGGGTTTGAAACTTTGAAGTTGCCGAAGTACGTGGTCATGCCTCCCATTTCTGCCGTTGGTTCAAATTTTGTGTAATGTTTCTTCATAATGTTCTTCACAGCCTTGGCCTAGAGATATGGATCATTCACTACAATAACTGTCCTAGGACCCAAAAATATCTTGGCACATGTTGTAGCATGGAAAGGTAAAATATATTTTCTGGAAAAAAAAGTTTACTTTTTTCTTTCTTTAATCATATCATAAACTTAAGGTTCAAGTCTCATATAATATGACTATTTTAACAGGAAAGTAGGCCTCCTTAATCAACAATGGTTGTCAGATAAATCAAATGTTGATAATAATGTACACTAATGAATTCAAACCTAAGAAAGTTAGGCGTCCTTTGTAAGAATAATGTAGGAGTCATTATGATTATTGATTCCTTTTATGCTTTTGCCTAATATTATTTAGTCTCTGTTAGCTTACACGGTATGGATAGATCTTATGTTTTTATTATTATGATCATGTGCTATTTACATTGATAATTCTCTGTGAATTTAAAGACTCTGAGTTCTGTACTAGTTAGATCTTCGTCATGATGTTTACTTTTCTATGCCATGCTTATGCTATATCTATTTTCAATTATAATTTTCAGTTTTATATAAGTTTTGGTTGTTTTATGAATTCTTTTATTATGTTATGATTGGATTGTTATTGATTCTCACTACAAGAAAATTGTCATTTTCCGACGGACAATTTTCGACGGATAGAAATTCGTCGCAATTTGCGACGAAAATATTTCTGATGGATTTTTCGACGGTTACAACCGTCGAAAATGAAAATAATAAATTATATAATTTGTTATATTATTATTTTATTTTTTGACGATTATGAACGTCGATATTTTCGACGGATATCCATCCGTCGTAATTTTCGACGAATTTTTCGACGATTACGATCGTCGAAAATGAAAATAATAAATTATATAATTTATTAATTTATTAATTTATTTTTTGACGATATATTATTATTTTATTTTTCGACGATTAGGAACGTCGATATTTTCGACGATTATTATTTTGTTTTATGAATTCTTTTATTATGCTATGATTGGATCTTTTATGCAATGATGTTGAGAATTCGCTCGTGAGACATGTCAACAGCCCTAGAATCCGATGCAACCCTGAAGTTCTCAAACATTCCTGCATTTTTTTATAACATGTTCATGTTACTCAAATTAGTTGTTTTATTACTTTTGGTATGAAGCAGATGGTAGAAGAAAAAGACCAACTATTGGCAGCCGCTAATGGAAAAACCAGGTCTTTGTTTTATAATTCTTTTTTTCACGTGAAACGATGTCAGGAAGACAAAGGGAATCCTTCTGCTCTTTTTTTTTCCCTTACCAAAGGGGTTTGATTAGAGATATGTAGCAAGTGGTTGGCTTTTTTATTTTATTTTATCTTTTTTAGGTTCGAAATTATAAACATAGAATTAGGTATTGTAAAAGTGTAAAAGACTAAATATTGATCAAATTAGCAATTTTTAAGAATTGACAGTGGGGGCTGACATTTTCATTTCATTCTTTTATCCACCAAAAGAAAAGGTAGGCTAACTTTGAGCAAAGATTTTAGCTTTTTAATTGGACATATAACAAGATCATTTTGAATTAATGTACAACTGATTTAAGATCATTTGAGGTTTGGGTTTCACTGGAATCCGGATATTGATGTTTGATTTTGGTTTAGGAGGACTTTATCTGCTAGTTGATTTGCAGGTAAATCTGAAATCAATGACCCCAAAAAGAGAAAAGAAAAGAAATAATTTTATAATATTATCATTTTATAAAAATTATGTTGGTCTATTTTATTATATTTTAGATAAAAACTTTATAAATTGTTTGATTAATTGTTTAATATTAACTCTTTAATATTTGGGTTGACATACATCTTAATCAATTTCTTAAGTTTTGTCTATATGTAAATTCATTGTCCTTCGATGAAGCATTACTTCATCTGGATTCTATGGAAAAAAGTCATTATTTCATATGAAAGGGAAATCTGAAATAAATATTACCAAAATGAAATCAGAATATGGGGCACCCATAACTTAGATCCTCGGAAATAGTAATTCGTCCAGTAATATTTTACAAAGGGGTTGATCTGTTTCCTCTTTCTTCTTCATGTATAACCAGCCAACATTGGTGTGTCCACATCAAAAGTCATTTTTTTATGGTTTCCTCTTTGAACAAGTATTTTTTTACACCCCGGACAGAATGATAAAGGATGAACTCATAGGCCTCTCGTTTTATCCCCACTCTCAACTTTATATGAGGAATAGTGGATTGTGACTGATTATTTCTCTCTCTCTTTTCCATCATTGAAAATTCAGACACTAAAAATGGACAATACGAAAAGAATGTTTGAAAAGAGGACCCCAAAGTTCGGAGCACAGGGATTCGGATTGAACTCGATATAATCTCATTAAGAACGAGAACAGCGTGATAGGCATGTGAGGTTGGATCGATTCGGATTGGGTCGAGTGGTCGGATTATTCGTTCATTCTTTTTTTTAAAATTTTTTTTATTCTTTTATTTAATCATTTTAAATATAAATATATATATTAATAATTTATTTTAAATTATAAAAATAAAATTTTTATTTGTTTACTATTTTTCTATATTTTAAAGGATTTATTTTTATATTTTTAAAATTTTTAATCATATAAAACTCTAAACTAAATAAAGAAAATTTTAATATAAATAATAAAAAGGTCACTTCGTGAGTCGGATCATCGGTTCGAATTGGGTGAAATTTATAAATATTTTCGATTACCGTGTGATATTATTCGTTTTGACCTTTTTTCGCATAATTTTGTTAAAATATATCACACTTGATAAAGGACATATTTTCATATATAAACTTATACATGTGAGACTAGTCTAAGATATGCATCGTGCACCCTTTCCCTCTTAAGGGATTCAAGGTTCTCATTGAGTGCTTTGTCCATACGATTTTGTTAAAACACACCACCTAATAAAGGAGATGTTCTCATATATACTTAATATATTTTTCTATGATTTATGCACGTGAGACTAATTCAATGTATATCTCATACGTCAAAATCATGAGCCTAGGGTGGAAGCAAAATGGACAGTATCATGCTGAGTATAAAATAGTACGAACCAAGATCCAAAATAAATAATCACACGCTGGTTGAGAATATTGATAAAGAGTCGAGAACCGCCTCATCTAAACTTCTATTATAACTAACAATGGGTGATCACGGAAGAATCGTTCCTCTAACTTTTATCTTTCCAATTAAAATTATAAAACCTTATATAACTAAATCATAATTTATTATTGCAAATTTAACTTGTTCAGTTGACTTCATAATAATACTAATCTCATCACAAGAATATTATTAGTCGCTGAAATAATTAACTAAGTAACATACATAAATTTATAAGTTGTAATTATTTATTGTATTAATTAAGATTGTAGGTTTATATATTTATTTAATATAATAAATTTGATGCATTCATTTATCGTATACATTTTTTGTATTAACATATAAATTATGAATTTGATATTATTATTATTATTATTATTATTATTATTATTATTATTATTATTATTATTATTATTATTATTATTATTATTATTATTATTTAAGTACAATTTTAATTAGTCAACCGACACATTTTAAATAAAAAAGAAAATCTAAACTTAGTAACGGAGCTATCAACATTTGGGAGGTTCCATTTTTTCAATTGTTATCTATTTATGGGGAGATATTAACTCATTTTTATAATATGAATATAAGGCCTGGCCCTACAATTTTTCATTCAACTAAATGCTTTTTTCTTTTTGTGTTTTTCGTTTCACCAAAATAATTCCATCAAATTATTTTTTTAATTATCATCATTTTAAAATTATCAATAAATCCAAAATTATTTTTAAAAAATAGAGTTTGACTTTACATAAAATAAAATAAAATATTAGTTATCATTTCTTCTTTTTTAAAAGGAAAGATGGCATTCAATTAAGTAATGGGAGTTAACATTGTCATCGAGTATTAGTTATCATTTCAAAATTATATAATATAACAGTAAAACGTAATAGGATTTGATATTAATTTAGAATTAATTTTTATTTTTAATGTAATATTAAGAGAAGAATCGCGGGTGCAATTTCGAGGGGGCTTCGTTTATGCAATGCAAGAGTGTGTTGGGCCTCCGTGAGCGAACTGGAGACCAAGCCCATGTCCTCTTCCCCCACCTCCATATCTCAAACTTATCCGTCCGTCTCCCACTCCTGCGCTTATTTATGCATAATTTTTTCCTCCTTCCATCACCATTTTTATTTTTTTCCCCTTTTCGCCAGTTATATCCAACGTATCACGATCTCTTCCATAACCTACCCAATTCGCTTCCACTAAAAAATAAAGCCCAAGCAATCCAATAAAAAGATAAAAAAAACAAAACAAAAGGAAGCCTCTAACTCCACTCCCGCTACCCTTTCATCCACTCCCTTTAGAAATATTTGGACCATTTTGCCCCTATGCATTCATCATATGAAAGAAGTATGTTTGCTATGCGAAAAATAAAAAAAAAGGAAGTGAGATAGTGAATTAGCGATTCCATCGAGTCAAATTTTCATTTTACGCAATTCATAATATTTTCATAAATTAATTTGGATAGTAGTAGATAGAAAATAAAGAATGGCAGGATTATTCTATCTTTCTAGGCTATCTATTTTATGGTTAATTTTATAGTTCTACAATTACTCTTGACCTATTAGGGATCATTTAGTTGGGCGCTTGTTTTGAGAATAAACGGCAGAATACCATGATATTCTCGGAATATAATTAAACATTACGTAGAATAAGCATAAATCGATCAAACTTTGATTTTTTTTAAAATACATTAAAAATTGTGAAACCGCTAGTTTTATCTCATATGAGAATACATGTCTTCTTTTAAAATAAAGAAATATAGATATTCTTATTTTTTAACATTTTTCAATTTTATTTTATTTTTATTATTTATTAATACATTATTATATTAATTTTTATTATTATAATACTAATGGATATTAGATATTCATAATAAAATATTTTAAATATAAAATATTACATTTTTAAATTATATTATCCTTGAACCAAACACGAAAGGGAATAAAAATATACTTATTTTTTAAAAAAATACGATATTACCTTAGTTTATTTCATTAAAAAATATCCTTCAATCAAACGGCCATATTTTTTAGAAGAATAAAGTAATAGAATATCATATTCATAAAAATATAGTTATTCTTATTCTCGCTTGTATTTGGATGGAAGAGAATAAAATTTGTTAAAATATAAGTAAAATATTTTATTATAAATAGTCTATAAATATAAGTAAAATATTTTATTATAAATATTCTTATTCTCGCTTGTATTTGGATGGATGAGAATAAAATTTGTTAAAATATAAGTAAAATATTTTATTATAAATAGTCTATGTTTAATAGTATAATAATGATAAAATATTAATATAATAAAAGATTTAAAAAAGAAAAAGAAAAAATTCAAAAAGGTCAAAACGAAAGAATATAGCTATAGAATAAAGTTTAGAATAATTTGATATTCCAGATAATATGCCAAACGAAACATAGAATAAGATTAAATGAGTCAAATTTCGATTTTTGTAAAACCACCTAAAAGATCGTAAAACCATTATATATATTCCAATATGAAGAATATTTCTATTCTTTCAAAATATTAGAATAGAGATATTCTACTTCTTTTCATTTTTTGATCGTGATTGTATTTTTTTTATTATTTAACTATATAGTATTATATTATAATTATTATGATTATAATAATAAATGTAAACTATTTATAATAAAATATGAAATATATTCCTTTTCAACAAAAAATAGAAGAAGAATATAATTAGAATATTATATTCTTCAAAATAAAATATGTGTATTGTTATGACAAGAATAAAAATGATGATTTCATCGTTATCAAGGCGGTTTTATGTTTTTCGACGTTTGATCAAAATATTCCTATACTAGCTCACGTTTACCTATATTCTCGGGTCGAACCAAATGGCCTAAAAATATACCAAAAGTTTATACACGAGTATATAGTTATTCTTTAATATCAATATATATAAACGTTTATTGATGAAAAAAGTAAGGTGCATGAATATCAGAATATATATATATATATATATATAATTATATATTTATTCACGTCTAATCTAGCAAACAAAATATTAGAAACTAATTGCTTTTACATTAAAATATCTTGAAATGCATATGATATTAAAGATTGCAAACTTATTAATTTACTCATTACATCTATCTACGTTATTTCATATTCGTCAACCAATTTAAGAATTATTTTTACCAAATAACCTTTTTTTAATCCTACAATTGAATTGCTAAATTCTATTCGCCAATTTTGGTTGTATACTCGTGTCTCATTGTACGCTTGTTTGACCTCTATTTTCCTCCTGCTATTACTAGTTTCCAAAATCATTCTTAAAAAGGAATAAGTCGTTCCCGCTCTATTATTCTTAAATATCAAAGACCTTCCCTGAATTCGTAACGCGACCCAAGAAAATTACTTTGACATAAAAAAAAACTTCGTGTGCTACCAAAACAAAATAGTAAAAAATATTTTCAAATTACGATACCCCATGAAAGTTTGTTTTCGAAATAACATTACCTAGATAAAAAAAATAATATTTTGAAGTAAATATTGTTTTAAATTGTCTAATGGAATATAAAAGCTTGTGAAAATGTCAAAAGAATTAAAAGTAATTGACTTTTGCTATTGATCTTTATAATCAGAAATGATTTAAATTTTGAAGTGAAATTTTGGATCTCATATACATAACTAATATCTTTTAAAGTAATTATTTAATTTATTTCATTTCCTCCACGAAATAAAAAAAGTTGTTGCCAAATTGTATTCCAATCAGATGTAGAATTAAATCCTTAGCCAGTACCCGAGGAATCCAATGAGGTATCATGTAAGTAAGATTACATATTATATGTATTATTTTTAGTTGAATGTAGACAAAAGTGTTAGGATTTAACTCATGCGAGGACGCTGTTATTTCGAAATATCTTAAAATTCAGAAGTTGGGATGTAATTTAAAGCATTATTACCAAGAAGCATTAAATTAACAAAATTATAGATATATGTGGGCAAAATTATATAAGCTATACATGATAATATTATTAAAAAAAGATGTGATTGATATCATCTTATAAATTAACCAACATGATAAATTTTTAATGTCTCGAGTTGCTAAAATAATCAAATAACGTTTTTTCTTATTTTAAGTAAACATCCAAAAATTGTAAAGTGACTTCTTAACTATAAAAAACACGGTATTTCATCATTTTCGTCACACTTTGATTCATAGTGTCTGACGAGTGAGGTCAGATTGGTCCAGTCCAATCGAATGATTGAATCGTATAATATAAATTAATAAAAAAATAAGATAAGTTAAAGTGACTGTTGCAATATTATTAATATGTAATATATTATGTAACAAAAATATAATATAATATAATAATTCAGATCAAATAATATAATAAAATAAGTATAAATTAAATAATCAATTGAATATTTTTTAAATAAAAATTTTGTGAGTAATTATAAAAAAAATAAAGATATTAATGAAATTTTATATATGTGATAAAAAGAATATTTAAACATAAATTTTTAAGTATATATATATATATAATATTCTAAAAAATTAATAGATTTTGTATATTTTATAATTGACCCAACGAGTCGACTAGTTGAACTTGAATTTTGACTGAATCAACTCCATGGACAGATTTTGAACAATTCGCAAATTATTTTAGTGCTCGAATACTAATCCGATCAAGTAGACCGAGTTTTATAACACTACTTTGTACAATATAATTGCTACAGTCTTGGAAAATAAATTTTATCTTCTTAAATAAAAATACAGTTGTATTGGTAAAGTACTAATTGGGTACTTATCCGATGCAAAATTTCAATAGAGCAATTAAAGCGTTTCTATTGATAAAATCAATAAAGAAAGTTATTTTTTTCGACGTTGTTTTGTCATTCAACAATTTAAAATAATTTTTAGCATAAAATTATTACGGATGTCGTGCGAAATGCATCCCCACACAAAATTTACCAAATTTATTTTTAGTAGAACTACGCCATCAAACAATAATAAAAGTTTATTCTATTTCGAAAATTACAAATAGGTCCCGTGCCTCTAATAAACTTACAAGAAGATGAATACAACTTCAAATGAGATAACTCTATTATGAATCTATCACTTAACTTTAACTTTTAAATGAAAAAATATAATCTTAATAAAATAAGAAAATAATGTGTATAAACAAACTTTAAATCTAAGTCGCGTGTCAAAAGATTAACTTTTTTTTTTTACCTTTTTCTTGTCGGATGACGAGAGAAGGGTAAAGTGGTCTAAAATAATTTCTGGGGGGTGACAGTTTGAGTGGAATTGTAATTTTGCTAATAGAAAAAAGAGACCCCCAAGTCCCCAACCAAATCTAGTTCTCCATCTCTCCCCCTTGATCGAGATCGCCGTCTCCGGTCGCCGGATCGCCCTCGATGCCGGTGTTGAAGACGCCGTTTAACGGCTACGCCGTCCGCTTCAGCCCCTTCTTCGAGGGCCGCCTCCTCGTTGCCACCGCCCAGAACTTCGGCATCCTCGGCAACGGCCGCCTCCACGTCCTCGAGCTCTCGCCCCCCGGCGGTCCTCCCGGCCTCGCGGAGGTCGCTGCCTTCGACACCGCCGACGGAGTCTACGACTGCTGCTGGTCGGAGTCCCACGAATCGCTCGCCGTCTCCGCCGTTGCCGACGGGTCCCTCAAGCTCTGGGACATATCCCTTCCTCCCACCGCGAACCCTGTCCGCTCCCTTCATGAGCACACCCGCGAGGCACACGCCGTGGACTGGAACCCCGTCCGGCGCGATTCGTTTATCTCCGCTTCTTGGGACGACACGGTCAAGCTCTGGACCCTCGATCGCCCTGCCTCCATCCGCACTTTCCACGAGCACGCTTACTGTGTCTATGCGGCCGCATGGTCCCCGCGCCACGCCGATGTCTTCGCCTCGGCTTCCGGCGACCGCACCGCTCGCGTATGGGATGTGCGCGACCCCACGTCCACCCTCGTCCTCCCTGCTCATGAACACGAGATCCTCTCCTGCGACTGGAACAAGTACGATGAGTGTTGCCTCGCCACGGCCTCCGTCGATAAATCCATCCGCGTCTGGGACGTTCGCGCCCCACGCGCTCCAATGGCAACCCTCGCTGGCCACGGCTACGCTGTGCGGCGTGTGCGCTTCTCCCCGCATCGGGAGAGTATTCTCCTGTCCTGCTCCTACGACATGACCGTCTGTATGTGGGACTACCGGGCGGAAGACGCACTGCTCGCACGGTATGATCATCACACAGAATTTGCTGTTGGGATTGACATGAGCGTTCTGGTCGAGGGCCTGCTGGCCAGCACCGGCTGGGATGAGCTCGTCTACGTCTGGCAGCATGGAACTGATCCAAGAGCGATGCCTTGATGGCTAATTTGGCCTCGTGACTGTCGGTGTTAGTGATGGTGGCCGAGGAAGAGGGGATGGGAAAGAAGACTGCTGGAAGAATGAATTTGATAGAAATGGATTTTTGAGCAAGATAATTATGCAATAACAAGAAAGAAGATGAAAAAAAAGTTGGAAGTCTTCGTTGGTTCTTTTGGAGTAAGCTTTGTTCTTCTCAATTATGCTGTGGAGAATTATGCTTAGATAGTTAGATGTGTCAATTATGCTGTAATTCTCTCTTCCTCTTTATACATGGACAAAATGAACATGTCAATTTATTTGTCTTGGTGATATGCATAGTAATAAAACGATTGATGAAGAAACTTAAAGTTGAATATTTGGTATGAAGTTTAGTGAGGCTTATGGATGCTACATCAAGGTTCATTTTTTTAAAACTTCTACAAAAAGCTTTTCAATTATTACATGTACATTAATTTGGCACCTGTTATTCCACAAAGACGGGCTTTCTAAATGCACAATGGCAAATGGCTTATCTGATTGAAATTTTCCATTGGGTCTAGTGAGACGTCGACCATAAATTTTCTGAATGTGTTTTGCAAATGTGTATGTTTTCCCAGTTCTAGCTTTTATCGCCTATATATGTGAGTTGCTTAGTGTGTTAGTACGTAGAGGAATTGTATAACGTGGTATTAGTACCATGGTTTCCAAATTATCTTTTCCAATTACTTTAGCTTTTATGATATCTCTTCTTGATCTGCTTTACCATTCCTGCTTCATAATTTGATATCCTGTCTCAACCAGTTATTTGTTGTCACTGACTTGATTTTCCAATGATTTTTTTTTTGAGAAGATGATTTTCCAATGATTAAAGTTCCTTCAATAATCAGTCTGTATTGTTTGATTATAATTGCAGCAATATTGATCATTCAGTTAATTTTTATGCTCTATTTTTCTATCACGTCTACTCTTCCACTATTAGAAGCCATACCGTTTAGCTCTTCCATTGTTACTCGGACCTCACTGATACTTGATACTGAGAGAAATTATGCACACTTTTTTTGCTGTACTGTTTTCAGGGCATCTATAAGAATTTGTGGTCTTGTATTCATGATATGGCTTGGGTCATTCCTAAATTTATCAATATATCTCCAGCATTACTTTTCTTTCAATAAAATATCCCCAACATTACTTTATTGTACCCCAAAACCAAAAGGTCATTTCAGCTTATCATCTTTGTATGAAGTTCCAACAACAACAACAACAAAGCCTTATCCCACTAGGTGGGGTCGGCTATATGAATCATACGACGCCATTCCGCTCTATTAGTAATCAAACCTTTCGGTATTATATTCGTTGATCCATATTCATAAGATTTGACATGATTTTATGCTGACTGTCGGGGCCTAACACAACCCTCCTTCTTTATCCGGACTTGGGACCGGCTATCTTTGTATGAAGTTCCGATCAAATATTTTGAGGACACTCAAGTAACTTAATAATGTGAACTTTTTTGGAACGTGTGTTGTTGAGGAAGTGATAAGAAGTCTTGAAAGCAATCTTGTGCGCATGTCCTGTTTTTAAAAAGTATAAAAATATTTTATCTAATATTTTCCTAAGTGTATAAATTTAGGAAAGTATCATTTAGCGCATCTAAGAATTAAAGTAATAGAAACATTACAGAATGGGATGTCAGAGATGCTTGCCAAATCGGAAGAAATTTACAGGGTTAAGTGAATATTTGTATGTTTTAGGATTAAATGTGAAAGTACTTTATAGTTCAAGTTTTGTGTTTTCCAGAAAAAAAAATCAAGGGAAGGAAAAGAAAGTTAGACCTTTGTGTTTAGTTCCGTATCCTTTTTTAATCCTTTAGCACATTATTTCCCTAAAAAATGGAAACCAAGAAAAGAACTCGATCATTCAGTAGTTTGGAGATAACATTTATGCCAGAATTTTTTGCAAAGCTCAATATCACAGATAACAGATATTTCTGTATTTATTGTTGAACTGTGCAGAACGAAATCTTTACTTTTATATTGACCCCAATATAAAAAGGAGTCCAGTCGGGCCTCTTGAATGAGTCATGATTTGGTTATTATATGTTCTTAGATAGTACGCCATTCTAGCTGCTCTGCAGCAATTTCTAACGTGTCAGCTCGAGTGTCTTCTTCAGATAGCTCTAAGTATTATTTGCATGTTAACGACTATTTTGTAAATTCTCCTCTTAATTTGCAATGTCTCTTTGGACTGTTTAATATATACTTATGTACCTTGAATTGGGATGGCTGATAAGGATTTTTTTTGCTGCTTCTTATTTTCTCCTTTTCCCCTTGGAAAGTAACTCAGTCAAAATAAAATTATCAATCTACAAAGCAATGTAGTGGTAATTATTTAATTCTATTTTGTACGTCTTAATTATAACTCCGCCTATATTTTATAGTCGGTCTCAAGCCCGGATAAAGGAGGAGGATTGTGTTAGACCCCGACAACTAGCATAAAATCCTGTCGAATCTTATAAACATGGATCAACGAATTCGTCGTATGATCCATGTAGCCGACCCCACCTAGTGGGATAAGACTTTGTTGTTGTTGTACGTCTTAATTATGCACTTTATTCATATGATTGTTTCTACAAAAAGTTACTTGATGGTCATGCTGACTTTCTAATCACTCACGTTTGATCATACTTGTTATGCGTTTTATTATTTTCTCTTTTTCTGCGACAGTCGTTCGGTTCTTTTGGATGATTACCATAAAAAATATTGACTTTAGCAAACATATTAGGCTATTGCTTAGGAAATTATGGTTTCGATGTTTTCTTTATCAAACAGACTGTTTAGAATTGTTTGAAAAGAGAACTTTCCATTGTTTAGAATTGTTAAATGTATTGTTGATCTCTTTCCCTTGTCATTAATCAAAATACTGGTCACCCCCTTCTATCATTTTAGCATATTTATCTTTATTATTTCCTTTTAAAAAAATCTTAATTATCTTAAATTTTAACAATGCTGTTCAATTATATGACCGATGACAATTCCACGAGTTTTATTTTTTCTGTATCGATAGTTTTTCAGTATTTTATCACATCTACATTTTGTTCTCTCACGCATGTAATGTGACAAAACAATAAAAAAATTCATAATGTAAAAATTGAACAATAGAAAAAGGGAGACAACCCTTCAAGTCAAATTTCGTCTTGACTCGACTTTAATGACGAGGAACTGTTTTACACGTACAAAAAAATCTAAATTGAAAACTTATTTAATGGCGAGGAACTGTTTTACACTTCAAGTCAACCTCAGACAATCTGATTCAATAGCACCATGTCATACTTTACCTTAGTGAGGATGCTGTTGACGTAGACGCAAAGAGACTGAAGCTTGATAGCCAAAACCTACGACCTTCCAGCAGCCATCACTTGAAGTGCTCATCTGAAGGCATACTTGAAAACAAAAATTTGAAAATACTCAACTGTGTGTACTACACATAAAAAGGTTTACAACTCTTGGATTTGCACTAGCAATTTTTTTTTCTTCTAATTTTCATAAACACTAACAAGAGGGGATGGAGTTTTTGAAAGTATGATCAATTTCAGTTGCATTCTAAAGATAAATAAAACAATCCAATCTTGTTATATCAAACCGTCTGATTCGTTCACTTGTGAAATGCTTGTTACAGGGAAAAAAATCCTTTTATCCCAAAATCTGAATCATAAAACATTAGTCCATAAGCAACAGTTTGCATCTATTAGAAATCACACCTAACCTGAAATTACATTTCGAAAATCACAACATCGCATGCATAGTAAATATAATGCCATTCTCCTGTTGTGGGGAAAATATAGGTCATATCTGGTTTATCCAAAAGGGCAAACAAGTAACCAGAGTGTTGGATCAAACTAGGGTGTTTAGGATCACATAACCGTGTTCTGAAAAAATTCAACATACTTTTTCGTCGTCTTCAAACAATGCATATGTTGAAAATTTTCTAGGAAAAAAGTTAACATAATCTACATTGATTATGTACGCTTCTTATCATTGTCTCAATGCATAAATCAGAAGGACAAAACAATCTCTGTAAGTAAAATATGACATTTGTCTTTTGAGTGTGTATAAGATGAAGCTTCACGCGCCAATTAAAATGCAAAGGGCACATCCCTGGATAAATTACAGAGAATTACGCAAAGAGGGTGTACCGGATCATTCTGAACTTGCACAAAATTATAAAGAAAGTAAAGCTTTCTTACATAATATGTTGCCATTCAAACTGAAACATCTAGGTGCAGAATAAAGAGCTAACTAAGGCAGTTCCGATTGGTGTTCTAGAATCAGCAAAACATTAAGGAACTAACATACATTGAACGAAATCGAACTCTTTATCTTGAGCAACGATAGAATCCAAATCAATCAAGCAATGTGATCCGTCCACGATTCTCAGTTTGTACACTTGCAGAGCCAGAGATCCGGAAGATTGAAGGAAGCTAACAATCAGGAGAGAAAATTTTCTCCAAGCAACGACCAGTTCTTAGTGCAAGATTCCTCAGTTTCATCATGGAGGATGGTGTAATTCTTGCTGCTGACATTTCTGAAATAGCAGCCATCGGTGCTCTCATACTTGTACACCTGCTGTGTGCTTGCCAGTCCACTCACCACCAGATTTCCCTTCACCCGCATGCTGCCTTGCCCTGTCTGCGAATTCTTCAATGAACTATACGAGAACCCGAACCTCTCGCCGGATAACCGCTTCTCGTTGAATCCTAAGGAGACATTTGCGATCAACGAATACGAATCCTTAACCTGGTCTGCAATTGCGGAGTACAGATGAAGGGGGAACTTCTGAAACACCTGCTCGGAGTAGAGCACTGAGGATGGATGCTTGGTGAAAGTGCCATAGTTGGCGTCGATTGTCTGGTTCACCACCTGAATGTTCCCGTTGTCAGAGTACTCCATCAAGTTTTCAAACTCAAATTTCTGAAAGAAATGTGTTGTGATCTTGCCGAAAGAGGACTTCACCCACCCCGTCGACGAAATCTGACGGCTTGCGCGGGTCTTGAAGCTGCCGTCAAGCCCTTTGAACTGTGAGACGAGAGAAGGCGCGAAGTCCGGCGCTTCGTACTTTTCCAAGCTTCCGACCGTCTGCGAGCTCTTGGCGTCCAACCAGAGATGCAAATTGGCGTTAACGTACCACACGTTCAGAGCGGCCGTGACCCCGAACCCGAATTCGTGCGCTTTGCCGTCAAGGATCTTTCCGAGGAAAGGCGTGATCTCGATGTCGTAGGACGGGAAGTTGAACGATCCGATGGCGGAGATCGGTCTCCACAGGAGGGGATTTATGCCGCCGGTGTAGACCACCGTGAACGGCCACACAGCGCCAACGACCTCTCCATCGAGCTGCACTTTGACTTCTCTGAAGGCGCCATTTCCGGGCGTGCCGGTGAGGTTGTTCTCCACAATGTAGCTGTTGGGAGGGTTGGTGTACCAGAACTCGTCGGCCGCCTGGGGTGCGACGTAGACCTCGAGGACCGCACGGTAGGCGTTCCTTGGCACAGAGAGAGCCTTCGTCTGGACGTCGGTCGAGTTCTCCACCCTGAACCAGAGGCCGTCGTTCAGCGGGAGGCTCCGCGACACCGGCAGGATCAGGTCGGCCGGCGAGGAGAATCCCGCGATCTGGGACTGCCGGTGCCGTGCGCCGCTGTCCTCGTCGAAGTACCAATGAGCGGAGATGTTGACGTGATAGACGCCGGTGTACGTGGAGTCGACGAGGTTTCCGAGGTAGACGGCGAGGGTCTGCGGCCGGGCGAAGAGGGAGGCGTAGCGGGTGACGTCCTTCTCGACAGTCCAAACGACGCCGGTGGGGCGGGGCTCGGCAGTGCAGCTGCGGAGCACCTCGACGCCCCCGAGCCACACGCCGATGAGGCGGTCGTACTGCCGGCCCTGGCTGGTGGCGGACCAGCGGAGGACGATCCTCGACGGGCGCCGCAGCCGGCCGCCGTGGCGGCAGTGGGTGGGCGGGGTGTAGTTGGCGAGGACGGGAGGCAGGCCGTAGGTGTAGCCGAAGTCGTGGCGGAGGAGGAGGGCGGAGCAGGACTCGGCGTCCGGGAGGGCGACGGGGCGGGCGACCTCGAAGAACGTGGTGGGATCGAAGGGAGGAAGAGATGTCTGCTGCTGCTGCTGGAGGTCTGGAGTTAGTAACAGTTTGGTTCTGCTGAGATGGCCATTGGAGATGGGGAGGCCCAACAGGAGCAAGAAGAAGGGGAAGAGGACAGAGCAGGAATCCATGGCCATGGTAAGATTCGTTCTATCTACCAAGGATTCACATTACAAGACACATACATATATATTAGATATAAATAGATATGATATGAGAGTTTGGGTATTTGGAAAGATTTGAGAAATTTAATGATTTCGCAGAAATAATTGGAAAGAAACAGCGAAGAGTCGTCATGATTAGAGGCGTGATCTTATCATTTTTTTTCCTTTCCAGTATTGTGATTTTATCATCTTTAACTGTTCTGGAGACAGGCGAAGATTAGGGATTAAAAAAAAAACAACTCACGGGTAATAAAAAAAGTTTAGGGATAGAAACGAGTTGTATTTTTATTCCAAACAGCTGGGGGCCTGAAAGCGAGGCAGCATCTTAGTTCATTTTTTTAGATATTTTTTAATTATAATTTAGAATTTCATTAATGAGAAAAAAATATTTTAAATGATCAGTAACAATTATTATTCGACAATTTCACGTTTTAGAACTTTTAAACATTACTAATTTTTATAATAAATATATGTATTTTTTATGATTTATTATATTGTAAAGTTTTTTTAGCATCATTAATGATGTTTTAAATTATTACTAAATGATATTAAAAATCTGAAAAAAATGTTTGTAAAATCATGTGATGCACTCTAATGACTATTTATTATTAGAGAAGAGATGCACGTAATATGCCGATACTAAATTAGAAAAGAGAGACACTAATAAGCAAAAAGTAAATAAATGTCTAACAATAGATACACAATACGACGTTAATTGATAAAAAATTAATTTAGTTTAAGAATATATATATAATAGAGATACGGTTGATTCTTTTTTTAATTAGCGCCTAAAAGTACTAATGGAATGAGATCGTGGATTATTTAATCAATAACATCAATGATAGGGGTGAAGCATGTAGTTAATAGGAGAGAGAATCTATATAATGGTGGAGGAAATATTGCACCCAAAATGAAAAAAAAAACAACAAAAATGATAAATAACAATGGATTAATGTTAGAGTGCGTTTGGTTTAAGTTATATCACATTACTTGAAATCTAAACATTCATAGAAATATAATTTTCAGGAATCCCAAAATTAGATTCCAATGGTTGTTTCTATTTAACAAATCAAAGTCATCTCTCTTCGAAAAGCACGACGAGCTGAATGGAATCGCGTTCTCCACCAGCTGGGCGGCGCACTCGTCACTGCCGAAGGACCTGGAGCGGGAGTTCGCATATATGCATGTGAAGGGAGCGATGTTGGTGTGCCTAGTGGTGGTCGACTGGCCGGCGAGATCTCCTTGTTGGATCAAAGTTTTTAATCCCTATATAATTATATTTTGATGATACAAATTTCAAAAGATTAAGAGTTATATTTAAAATATCGAAAAAGTTTAAATAGAAATGAATGACTTCATACACTAAACTTTCAATTAATATTTGTCTATGTTTGCATGATATTTATATTAAGAGGTGAATATAAAAGTTATAGATAACTTTCTTGTCTTTCTAGAAGATTAAGAATCACCTCATTGGGACAAAAACATAAAACGTTATGTTTAAATGAAGTTTGAAAAGTTCAAATTGCATTTGATATTTTTATCTACTAAACTTGTACTTAATATTTGAGTATTCCATCATGAGATTTGGATAAAGAAGATTAATATAAAAGTTATATATAATCCTCTTATATTTTCATAGAATTAAGAATCATCTCATTTGGACAACCATATCAAAAATTATACCAAAAATAGTGAAAATCGACAAGTTCTATTCAAAGTTGATAATTTTATGTGCTGAACTTTCATTAAATATTTGATTGCTTTATCAACTAATTTGAGATAAGAGATGAGCATGAAAATTGTAAATAAAAGTGTTAGCTTTTCATAAAATCAAATATCATCTCATTTGCATACTAGTATGAAAAGTTATGTATAAAAGAGTAAATACATAAAATGTTTCATTTGAAATGGACAACTTTATGCACTGAACTTTGATTGAATATTTGACTATGATCTTATTGGATTTTGAATGAATGATGAATACAAAAGTTGTAGAGAATTTTGTTATCTTTCCATAGAATTAAATATCAACTTATTTGGATAACTATGCAAAACGTTATGTATAAAAAAGTGCAGATCTATCAAGCTGTCAATGACAAAATGGTCGACCGATATATTAACGATCGACCGTTATGGGTAAAAAAGGATGAACGATTTAAAACAGACGACCAAAGGTGCTGTCGAAACGACCGCTAATCACAGAGACCAAAGACATTTCTAAAACGGACGACCGAAACATTAACGGTCGACCATTATGGGAGCAAAGGCAACAACAACGGCTAAAATCCTTCTACGGACTACCATCAACGGATAACTATGCAGAAAAGACAAGCACAACGGCTAGTTACTATTCATAACGGTCGACCGTTATCTAAAATGGTCGACCGTTATAGAGCTAACAGCACAATCTTTTTGAATTACTTTACAACGGCCAAATTTTCAAGAGAAGCCTATAAAAGGGATTCAAAAGATTGAAGGAACACCAACTAAGCAAGGCAAATCATTCTAGAGATCCCTTCAAATCCAAAGCATTTTTCTTGAGCCAAAGTTGCAAATCATTCCTTCCCTCTTCTAGTTTCTTAGTGAGAACATTATTTGTAAGAAGAGAGCATTAGAAGGAATTCTTGTTTAGATAGTTTTTTAGAGCTCCTTATAAGAAGAAGTGTGCCTTATCTCTTGAGCAAAGAAGAAGACATTGTGGTGTAAAAATGGTTATTCTCTCCCTAGAAGAAAAGAGAAAGCTAGTGAATCTTCGACGGTCTCGAGGTCGAGAAGTCGGAGCGAGGATGTAGGTCAAGGTGTAGCTGAACCTCGTCAATAAATCACCGTGCATCTCGAGTTTATCTTTCTATCTCCTTCCTACTCTATTATGCATGTGATTTGATTGCTATTGTGTTGGTTTAAATATTAACGAATCGATTTTAAACTTCCGCGACGATTTTCGTAAAATCGGTATTTTCGATTTAAACATCAATTCACCCCCCTCTTGGTGCCTTGTGATCTTACAATTGGTATCAGAGCAAGGTTGCTCTTATTTTAAAGATTTAACCATCTTTTAGAGCATGGCGCTATTTTTTAAAGAAGGTTATTCCATTTTCGACCCACCGAGTTTTAAAGACCATTCTTTTTCTTCTTGAAAAATTAGAATGAAAGCTTATATTTGTTCTATTGATTTTGATATGTGAGAAGTTTTGGAAAATGGTTTTGAAAAGCCAAAGAAAATTATAAATAGTGTTTCTATTGATATTCCATTTTTTGAATATGACGATTTTCAAATGTCGATTGAAAAACTTGACTACAATGTCAAAAATGTCTTTTATTCCTCTTTAGATTCTTATAGTATGAATCTTATTTCTAAATGCTCCACTTCTCGTGAGATTTGGCAAGTTTTGTTAAATAGTTATGAAGGGAGTGACTTTGACAAAAAGGTCACATCGTATGTGGACAATGAAGAAAATGATAGTTTTACATCCACGACATTCAAAGTGAAGTGTTATGCTTAATGGCCAAAATTGAGGATAATAAGGTAATGTCAACTTCATCTTCTTCTTCTAGCGGTAGTGATAGTGATAGTGATAGTGATGATATTATTGATATTGATGTTCATAAAGAATTTTTATCTCTTATTCAAAAGCATCTTTCTCTTAAAAAGAAAAATGAAACATTAATGAATGAGTATATTGCTTTCAAAAATGATTTTGAAAATTTAAAAAATGAAAAGGATGCATGCTTAATTGAAAATGAAACTTTGATAAAGAAAATTGATTCACTATTCTTGGAAATTAAAAATTATGAAGTTTTGAAGGTAGAAAACTCAAAGTTGATTATATTACAAAATGAATCACAAAAGAAAATAACTTATTTACAAAATGCTTCACATAATAAAAGTGTTATGCCTTTAAAACATATTA
The DNA here is from genome assembly GCA_030549335.1 of Pontederia crassipes. NCBI lineage: Eukaryota > Viridiplantae > Streptophyta > Magnoliopsida > Commelinales > Pontederiaceae > Pontederia > Pontederia crassipes. Next base: position 45,229,565 of record CM060195.1, read on the forward strand.
GGAATGTTCAAAAGCCTATTAAAATGTTTGCAAACTCTAATGATTATAGAAATGAAATGAACTTGAAGAAAAATGTTAAAAATACAAAAGGATATTATTTGAAATATTCTTATTCTTCAAAATCAAAGCATGCCAATGATTATTATTTGAAGAATAAACGCTATTATGATCGCCTTTTAATGTTAAACATTTTCATGCTTCTAATTATGATTATTCAAAGTTGAAATATGATCAAAATAATTGTGTTATACCATATACTATTTGTCATTATTGTAATGCTCATGGTCATTATTCATTTGAATGTCAAATTAAAAAATCTACTAATATGGGCATGAAATTGATGTGGATTCCTAAAGGAACCAAAATTAATCATGTTGGACCCAAACAAGTTTGGGTACCATAATGCAAATAATTTTTGTTTGTAGGTGTGCTTCACAAGGAATGAGAAGAATGATTCAAGCAAAGTGAATGTACACATTTTTTGGTAAAGTATCATTGAAGTAAAATTTTTTCTTCACATATTATGACATATCATATCTAAAACTGAGCATTTAATGTGTCCATTCTTGATGATGATTATACACAAGCTCAAATACATAAAAGCTTTAAAATCTTCATGTTAACAAAAAATTATGATACTTTTTATGATTAAGTGTGAATATGTATTTTGATTTGATGTACAAAATTTTTGATGATTTTGTGACTTGAACTAAATATCTATTTTATGAAAGTTGTATTTTATTTTGATAATAAATACTTGTATATAAAATTAAGATGATCTTACTTTTACTCATAAAGATATAAGACATTTGGGTTTATCTTGATATTTTTAAATATTTGTGAGGAGTGCATAATGAAGATATTTTGAATTTAATTTTCTGCAATAATTATTTGAGATTTAAATTTATTTACTAGTTATCATAATTTTTACACAAGACTATGATTATTTTTTTTAAAAAAGGTAAATTCTTGTGCATAATTGGATCATTCTATTTTGAAAATGATTATGTCTACATATGCTTAACTCTTAAAAATGTGAGCAAGTACAATTGATTAGGCTATTATTAGCTTTTTATTTAGACATTTGATGCATTATAATTTTGAAATTAAAAAGGACTTATAAATTTGGAATTTAAACATAAGAACAACTTTTTGAAAACAAAGTTTGAGAGAGTTTTAAATTTTGATATCATAATTTCTTTTGACTTGTGATAATGTACTTGAAAAATATCCTTCCTCACATGTTAAATAAAGTAACTATATGCATATCTTAATCCATTGCCACATCTATTCTAATTGTCATTATGATTTGGCAAAAGAAAATGATATATGTGATAATCTTTGATAAATATTTTATCTATTAACATTTGAGAATCATTTATGCAAAATTAAGTTGAATACAAATTTAAGAAATATTTTGGACATCATTATGCTTACTTTTATGAATCTATACATGTTCATGATAATGCTTGAAATATAATTTCTATTTGTTATGCATATAAATTTCATAATCACCATTTTCTTTTATGCGTAGTTGAACAAATTAATCATGGTGAAATGAAATTATTTCTAAAAACATATGTGACTAACAACCTTGGACCCAAATAAATTTTGGTACCAAAATTGATCTTTTACTTGTAGGTTTGCGTCACATGAAAAGAAAAATGAAAATAAAGTTGAAATGAGATTGACACATAAAGTTTCCGATAAAAGTATTTTGTGTACGAAAATGAAAATTTGAACTCATTTTAATGTAATGCATATTTATGCTTTGGATTTGTCTATTTATTATCATAAAGATAAGCATTGACAAAATATTATGATTTTTATGCATACTAAAATTATCTTGCTTATCTAATCTTGTAAATTCTTATATTACTCATTTTGATTAAATATGCTTAAAGATTATGATCATTGCTAAGTTGACATTTTTGGACTATCATACTAATTCAATGTGAAAATCATATTTGATGAAATAAGAGCATTTATATCAATACTAAAATTTACATGCATGATTCTTCACACTCAAAATATGTTGATTATGGTATTAAGCATGTATAATTGATTTATATGAACCTTGTGTACTATTTTGCATCTTGATATTTGTGATCCTACAATGATTCAATATAGTTAAAAGATGCTTATAATTTTGAAGTATAAAAGAATTATATTTTTATGAGTAAAAATTATTAAATGGTTTTGTTGGATTGAAATTTGATTATCACATTTTTTTTTGTTGATGACAATTGATGTTTTAATATATTGAATTAAGAATTGAATATCTTTTGAATATTTAGAAATGCAAACTTATGAAAAATTTCTAAATTAATATATAATATCTTCTTATTGACTTGTGATAATATATGCTTGCAAAATTTATGTTGTTCACATGTCAAAGGAAAGATGATTATATGCCTATTTTTTCTCGCGCCATATTTATTATTATGACTATTTGTTTGGCAAAATGAAAAGACATATAAAAATATGAAAGTTAAGTCTTCTAAACTTGAATAACTTTTTTATTATTTATAAAGAAGACTTCATATTTATAATAAACATGTTTGACACTATATTTATATGACTCTTATGTTATGAGCTTTATGTGCATGAACATATTATGAATTTTGACTTATCATTTATACACATTATGATGTGGAATAAGATGATTGATCATATTGGTGTTTCATTTGAAAATTATTGCATAAGACATCTAATTGCTAAACTCTATGCTTATACACATATTTGAAATGAATCATATCACTAAAGAAATCATATACATCTTCTATTAAAGTTAATTTGTATGCTCATCTTTGTGAAATACTTTGACATGTATTTTATTTTTTCATATTTGAAATTATCATGTCATAAAATGAAAGTTATTTCTCTCATTCATAATTTGAAATAACTACTTTAAGAAAGAAGGAACATATAAAAGACTAAATTTTGAATATCTTTTAGTTTCATTTCTTGTCACCAATTTTGATAATTATCTGTGACAAAGAAAGAAAAAGAAAAATGGATTTGAGTGAGTGCAAATACAAATTTTATGGTAAAGGTATTGTTTTAAACTTGAATATACTTTTGTGTCACAATTATTTGTGCTTGTCTATTAGTAATCATAATTTGTGCACAAACCTATGCTTATTGGAAAAACAATTTTTGGGTGTATGTTTGACTTTGAAAATGCTTATACTATTTATCATAATTAGTCGTTAAAATTTGTGAGTATATATATTTATTTGGTCATATACTAGTTTTTGATGCTTTGTAAAATTGAAATTGAAAGAAGTTTTAGTTAAAATTTGGGAAACTTTTAAAATATCATATACCTCACTTGTATTTTTCTTGGTAAATAAACTCTTGCTCTATAAGATTAATGTGCATTAATTTATATGATCATGATTTGTTATCATTTGAGTAGCCATAAATCATATGATACATGACTATCTATGAAATTTGAAATGATATGGTATCATATTATAAGGCATTTTGACTTGTGTACTAATGTATTTACATTTGAGATATTTATGTTATATCATGAAAAATATCAACTATATGAGTTATATGAGCATGGATTTACATTTTTATGATTTGAAAAATTATTTTATTATCATATCTTAGTACAAATCCTTTAATTTTCAAATCTTTATGTTATGAAAATTAAATTTTGACTCGTTATTCACAATGTTATATTGTTATTGATTCTTTCAAAGAAAAGATAAACATATAAAGGATTAAAGTAACATAAAAAAGAGAGAAATTTGATCATGATAGGGGGAGCTTGTTCAAAAGTTTGAAAGATTATTTTCTCCCTTCACTTTGAATATTGTTTTGTTATCATATATCTTTATTGTCAAATCCTTAATTATTTGATATAATTCAGTTTAGATTTGACATATCATTGTTGTCTCAAAGTTTTATGCAATATTTTAATTCATTATATGATATTTTGAGACATGTTATTCATACCTCCTAATTAAATTTGATTTCATTTTTACCTCTATGAACCGATCATAAACTTAGGGGTGCTATTTTTGCCTATTGCATATATTGTTACTTATATGGCAAAAGGGGGAGAAATATATTGTAAGGAGGATGACATGATTATGGGAAATTTATATATTGTTTCTTATATACTTCATGTGCAAATTATTTTTTGATGAAACAAAAGGGGGAGAAATATAGGAGAAATATGATAAAAATATATAAGAAATTTATATAGATTTGGACTTCCTAAATATAACTTTATAAGAAAAGTACCTTACAATTAAGACAAGAGGAAGAAATATAAGAGATATGATAAAAAAGTTTATATAGGAGAAATATATATAAACTCCTGATTTATTATGTGGACCTCTTGAATATAATTTTATATGAAAATTACCTTACAATTAATACTTATGTGCATGTCTACTATTGTAAGGAAAGCTTAATTTTAGGGGGAGTGAAATTTCGACTTCGATATATTTTCCTTCCCAATTTATATACTTTTTATATTTCTCGGTTTGTCTTCATCAAAAAGGGGGAGATTGTTGGATCAAAATTTTTAATCCCTATATAATTATATTTTGATGATACAAACCTCAAAAGATTAAGAGTTATATTTAAAATGTCGAAAAAATTTAAATAGAAATGAATGACTTCATGCACTAAACTTTCAATTAATATTTGTGTATGTTTGCATGAGATTTATATTAAGAGGTGAATATAAAATTATAGATAATTTTCTTGTCTTTCTAGAAGATTAAGAATCACCTCATTGGGACAACAACATAAAATGTTATGTTTAAATGAAGCTTGAAAAGTTCAAATTGCATTTGATATTTTTATCTACTAAACTTGTACTTAATATTTGAGTATTCCATCATGAGATTGGATAAAGATATTAATATAAAAGTTATATATATTCCTCTTATATTTTCATAGAATTAAGAATCACCTCATTTGGACAACAATATCAAAAGTTATGCCAAAACTAGTGAAGATCGACAAGTTCTATTCGAAGTTGATAATTTTATGTGCTGAACTTTTATTAAATATTTGATTGCTTTATTAACTAATTTGAGATAAGAGGTGAGCATGAAAATTGTAAATAAAAGTGTTAGCTTTTCATAGAATCAAATATCATCTCATTTGCATACTAGTATGAAAAGTTATGTATAAAAGAGTAAATATATAAAATGTTTCATTTGAAATGGATAACTTTATGCACTGAACTTTGATTGAATATTTGACTATGATCTCATTAGATTTTGAATGAATGATGAATACAAAAGTTGTAGATCATTTTATTATCTTTCTATAGAATTAAATATTATCTTATTTGGATAATTGTGCAAAACGTTATGTATAAAAGAGTGCAGGTCTATCAGGCTGTCAATGACAAAACGGTCGACCGATACATTAACGGTCGACCGTTATGGGTAAAAAAGGATGAACGATTTAAAACGGACGACCGCTAATCACAGAGACCAAAGACATTTCTAAAACGAATGACCGAAACATTAACGGTCGACCGTTATGGGAGCAAATGCAACAACAACGGCTAAAATCCTTCTACGGACTACCATCAACGGATAACTATGCAGAAAAGATAAGCACAACGGCTAGTTACTATTCATAACGGTCGACCGTTATAGAGCTGACAGCACAATCTTTTTGAATTACTTTACAACGACCAAATTTTCAAGAGAAGCCTATAAAAGTGATTCAAAAGATTGAAGGAACACCAACTAAACAAGGCAAATCATTCTAGAGATCCCTTCAAATCCAAAGTATTTTTCTTGAGCCAAAGTTGTAAATCATCCCTTCTCTCTTCTAGTTTCTTAGTGAGAATATTATTTGTAAGAAGAGAGCATTAGAGGGAATTCTTGTTTAGATAGTTTTTTAGAGCTCCTTATAAGAAGAGGTGTGCCTTACCTCTTGAGCAAAGAAGAATGCATTGTGGTGTAAAAATGGTTATTCTCTCTTTAGAAGAAAAGAGAAAGCTAGTGAATCTCCGGCGGTCTCGAGGTCGAGAAGTCGGAGTGGAAACGTAGGTCAAGGTGTGGCTGAATCTCATCAACAAATCACCGTGCATCTCGAGTTTATCTTTCTATCTCCTTCCTACTATATTATGCATGTGATTTGATTGTTATTGTGTTGATTTAAATATTAACGAATCGATTTTAAACTTCCGCGATGATTTTCGTAAAATTAGTATTTTCGATTTAAACACCAATTCACCCCCCCCCCTCTTGGTGCCTTGTGATCCTACACTCCTATGGCACACACAACCACGACGGCGATCAGAGGGAATAGGAGCTGAAGGGTATGGACGAGGCGGAGGAGAGGTCGCTGGCGAGGTGTGGGATTCTGTGACGCACACGAGCAAGGTAAAATACTGCAAGATTGGGCAAATAATTCATGGGAGCGGGGAGGAGGAGGTGACGGCAGCCGCTAAGCAGCAGCAGCTTCGGGACCTTGCGGCGTTAGAGGAGGAGGAGGAGGAGGAGGCGACGGCGGCTCGTGATGTTCAATCAAAGGGCGGTGCTGCAGCAGCTTCAGGATCTAACGTTTCTCTATTTCTCAGCGAAGGACCAGTGAGAGCACCAGTTGAAAGAGGTTGGAACATGAGAAAAACACAAGTCAGGGGGGATTGGGATTTCGACAGTTAATAGGATTATCACTTCAATTGGAATGTCAAATTCCTATTAACAATAACAAATGATACATAACCAAACGTTGTAATCTATTATTCTCATAACGATTCCAGGGAATGAAAATAAAATGGAACCAACCAAATACACCCTTCCGAGTTTGAAACTGCCATTCAATCCTCAGTTATATATTGGTGATTAGGCTTTTGTTTTGTTGACTAATGTGGAAGAATGAATTGTATGATCCCATTTAAGAAATGTTTTCAAGAAAATGCACTTGAGGGTGAGAATGAACCAATAAATTAAGATCATTTGGAAAATGATTAAGATATCATATATTCACCGGTATTTCAAATATTAAATTAAAAATCAATGTTAAAATTCTTCTTTGAACATCTATACTGCATTTCTCTTGAAAGAAGAATTCTAACCCTTTTATATCATATATCAATGTTAAAATTAATGTTTCTAAATATAGTACAAAGTAAAAAAAAATGCTTCAATATCTTTTATTACTAAAAAGTTATTACCCCAATCATCAAAACACGGACAATGACAACTTCTCCGAAATATGAGGAGAGAGGGAAGAGGGTGCTATGCCCTCTCATCTCGGATCGTGCGTGCGTAGTGATGTATGGATTTTACAACATATAATTAAACTTATATTTAGGCTCATTTTTAAGTAATTTACTCATGGCATGCATCTATTTTTACATTTATTTCTTTAAATTCTTTGAAGTAGCCATGCCTCTAATTGGTGCATTTTGTAAAAATTATTGATGATAAACATCGGAAGAAGGGAATAGAAGAAGAAGTACGTGAAACGGAGACAATTCAACTTTCGAAAAATCAAACTTTAAATTACGGGCCGTTGCACTTGAATCACGGGTCGTGAAAGGTTGCTTAACGCCCCAAAGTTTCATTTTCACGGTCTGACAGAAGCGCTCAACGAAGAAACTACGATTTCACGGGCCGTTAAATACCTCTTACGGTCGTGAAGACGGAGTTTCACGCCACAACACTGACGTTCATAGCTCTGACAGAAGCACTTAACGAAGAAAACTATGATTTCACATGTCGTTATATATCTCTCATGGCCGTGAGAGACGATTTCCACACATCCTCCCAGCATTTCACAGATCAAGGAGACTTTGCATTCAACTGAGAAAACTTACAAGACATGATGTAGCAGAAGTTCACAGATTCTGCTAATTTCACGGCTCCTCCAATGGTTTGGAAAAAGAAATGTCGGGCGGTGAAGATGCTCTAACGGATCGTTATGACATGAAGTGTTATGAAGATAAGAATAACGGGCCATAACGAAGCCTTCATGGATGTCAAAAAAATATTGGAGGAAGTTCTTATCACATAATAGATCATTAATACTATGTTATTTGTCATGAAATCACCAGAAGTCGCGTGCAACGACCAGGAAAGCCCCAATCATGACCGTGAAACTATTCTCACGCTCGTGATGGCTGCAAGCGAGTATGACTCTGATTGAGTCGTTAAATCATATTCGAATATTATTTTAGACATGAAAACTTATTTTCGAATGAATTCTCAATGCACAAGAACTCAAACTCGTACCATATGTTCTAGGGATCAATCGGAAACAAATTATATAAAAAATTTAGAGTTTTACAAGACAAAACTTTCAAAATCAATATGACTTGGAATTGGCCTTATTTTACAAGAAAAATATTTATGTTTCTTCTCAAACTACATGAAAACTTGGGCCTCTATAAAAAGGGACATCTGCAGACAGAAATAATCATGCTAGACCCTGCAACCAAAGTTTTCAAGTCAAGAACGAAGAAAAATTTCTAAAGAACAAAGGGGGAAGGCTTCTACGCGGTTAACTCGAGCGAGGATTGTGCAACAGTTCATCGTTATTTCTGAAGAAGTACTCCTTGTTCTACATATTGTTGCGATGATATTTTAGATTTTTATGTTTTATCTATCTATCTTAGCACTCTATATTATTAGTTGTCATTTTAGCGTTTAATTTTAGTGTATGAACATTTTTTTATTAATCAAAAGTTAGTTTAGTTTTTATGAATTGTTATGCTCAATGCTTTCCTTCATATTTTAATGATTTCTAGGTTAATGATTAACTAGGTAGTAAATTCAATTCTTAATTCATAATTTTCTGTCGAATTGATTCTTAACTTTTATGTTGAAGCAATGAATGTCATAATCTAATAGCGTGTGAAATATTAGATTGTACGGTCTGCATAATTGACCCGGACGGACGATTAAGTAGTTTAAGGATTACAAAATATTGCATCTTGATTTTAATATAATTGAGGGTATATCCGAACGAAATACTTTCATATTATTATTGTCTTAAAATAGTTGATTTACCCGGTTAAAGATATCATATCTTCAATGTCATTAATTCGTCTAAAAACTAAATATGAACTTCATGTATATGTTTGATTTTATAAAAATTATAGATTGTTCGAATCATTATAGATCATCATAAAGACCTACACATCATTTTTATCTTTCTGTAATTTTATTTTCTACACACTTTTTATCCCAAATTATATGTCATTTCCTATTATCCTCTGAAATTTGATAGATAAGTAAAATAGATTTTCGTGGGTTCGACACTCTACTTTACACTTTATTACTTGAGTGACTAGTGTACTTACTAGCTATATTGTTATGATCTTGTCAAACTTTGAAATTTGATCCATAATATATTTTCAAATCATCTTGTAATCATATAGTTTGAGTAGGAGTCATTGTGTACTAGAAATTCTTTTAAAATTTCGTCCAAATCTCGAATTTGCAGTCTATCACGGATGGTAACAGTGATTTCATGACTTAAACAATGTTCAAATCGGGGTAGAAATGAGTTTTCACGATCTAGATTTTCACGGCCCTTACAATGTCCAAATCACATAAAAACTATGGATTTCACGACCCATGAAATTTTGGTCACGACCATACCTCGGACATGTTCCTAGGGTGAAAAAATGTATTTTAATGACCTATTAACATGGTTTCATGGCCCTAATTCACGACCATGAATAATTTATCACGACCCTGTGATAAGCAAATTTGAGCTCTTAGACAACATTACTGTTTTTTCACTTTCTACTTTCATTTTAATTTCGATTTGAGCGTGATTTTCTTCGCTGGTTTCGTAATTCAATTTTCTTGCTTTCTAAATAATAAAATACAACATTTGAGTATATTTTCATTTTGTAAAGTTTATGTAAATATGTTTTAAAATGATGCATGCTATTAGAAAAATGATTCGAAATAAGATTAAATGCGATACTAAATACATGTTGGATTTTTCATGCATTAGTCGGCTCGAATTTTTGTCCAAAAAAAAAATCACCCGCTATTTTTGGGTCAATTTTTAAATTTAAAAATATTTTTTTTAAAAAAATAAAATCACCCTATAACAGGTCAGTTTTTTTCAGATATTTTTTTCGGCGCCTATTTTTATATAGTTATATTTTAGAAATATAATAAATTAAAATTAACATAAAAATGTTTAATCTTATATAAAATATAAAATATACTATTAAAATTTAAAGTTATGAAATTAAAGTTGGATAATGTGATAGAAAATATGAAATTCTATACAGAATATATAATAAAAAATGGTTAATTTATGAATTAACTATATAAATAAAAAAATTACAAAAAAAGGGCTTCACGTGGCCTTACAATTTTTTCGGATGGGACTCTAATTTTAGCGATGAGTTTTATTTTATTAAAAATCACCATAAATTATATTCTAGTCCCTAATGTTCAATTTTTTTTTAATTGGATAATTTTTTAGAGTTAGTCTGATTTTTCTTACACCCCTACAAGTGATAGCTCTTATCATTCTTTGACTAGTCCACCTGATGTCATATGAATTCCTAAGCATTGATTTGTAAGGCGGTGTTTGGCTCTGGATCTTGGATCAGAACTTTGTCCAAGTTCCAGCTTTTGCTAAACAACCTTTATGACGGGAACTTATCATGTGACGTACGGTGGGAACTTTTGACCAAAAGTTAGTCAAAAGTTTCCACCGTAGGTATATTTATTAAGTAGGTGGAGCTACTTTTAGACATATAGCCTATCATTTTAATAATATCATTATAAGTAATATATTATATATTATATTATATGTATTATGTACATATATTATATGCATATATATTATATTTATTATTATACATTATCATAAATTTATAGTTTATTTAGGTATAATAACCAAAAAAGTACATTTATTATTTATTACAATTTACTTAGTGTCATAATAAAATAAAATTTCCATTATTATTTATTATGAAAATGTATATTTTCTTGTTTAAATGTTGACATAAATATTTTTATTTATTTTACTTATCATATATCATAATAAAAATTAACTAGTATGATATTAGTATAATTAGTAATTATGGTATTCTAAATAAGTGATAATTATAAAATTATTTTATATAAATATGATGTTAAATTTTCTTTTTATTTCATTTTTAGTTATTAATTAGTTTATCTTAATTTTTTCCTTCTATATAATTTGCTAATTATAAAAATATTGTGTATCTAATAATATAAAAATAATCTTATAAAATAATAAAATATATTTATTTATCTCTTACTTTTTATCCAAACGTCTATTAAAACTTATCTATCAAATCAACTTTTTAAATTCCCATCATTACATTTTTTTCATCCAAACACCAATCTAAACTTTTTTATCTAATCGATTAGAAGGGGAAATAAGAGTTGAACATTGATAGATCTGAACTCAGAAAAAAAAGAAAGTAGAGAAAAAAGAGTAAGGACAATGAGATCCCTCACGCTGCGTTTGGATTAGAACTTCAGGCCGGAACTTTGCTTAATTATGCCAAACACCAATGCAAGTTCCCATGGCCCCACTGGAACAATCAACGCATTTGTTGTCATCGGCTGCGTTTGGCACGAGAATATTGAGAGAACTTTTGTTCTCGAGAACTAATTGATGTGATAGAAAAGTTTGGGTTGGTGTTTGGATGAAAAAGTGTAATGATGAGGATTTAAAAAATTGATGTGATGGATAAGTTATAGTGGGTGTTTTGATAAAAAGTAAGAACTAAGAATATAATTTATTATTTTATGCTAGTAATTATTATTATGCTAGTTATAGTATTTTTATATGCTAGTAATTATTATTTCAAATAAACAAATACATATAATATTTTTATTTACTATAATTTTACACCACATAAAATAATAAATTATTTTATAAGTTATTACTTTTTATTCAAACACTCACTAAAATTTATCTATCAAATTAACTTGTTAATTTTCATCATTAAATTTTTCATTCAAACATCAGACTTACACTTTTTCATCTAATCAATTAATTATCGAGAACTTTATCCAACCACAGCCTGAAAGATCCAGTTCTTTTGAGCCAATTGAGCTATAAAATCTAGTTCCCCCAACTTAAGGAATGTTGATGTGCAAAAAGTTGTAGCAAAATAAATTTAGCAAGTGCATTAGTCGCTCAAGTGATATAGTAAATATGAGTAAGAGTGTCAAAATCATGAGGAATATTATTAATTTAATATTTAATTTTATAAATTAATAAGAGAAGAAAAACATAGGATTTTTTGTAATTATAAAATAAAATAAAGAAATAAGATAATATAATATAATGGTGATGAAGTAGGTCTTAGGATGAAAATTGCAAAGGTAAACTTGTATAATCTACTATTATAGTAAATAATAATTTTGATTCTCATGATGGATTAGGATAAATAAAAATAACGATTTATGCGCTAATTAAATTGAACTATCTTAAAAATTCTGTAAACTTAAAAGATTTCTAAAGATTGAGTAAACCTCTTAATTAATAAAAAATTAAGATGCATGAAATTGTAAATCATAAACTAATAATTATCCAATGTTGGGTATAATTTATTATCAAGTATTACGTTGAATTACATTATTTCTGTTATGCTTGAGTTAACTTATAGGTTAAGATTTTATTTTCTAAAAGTATTATGCTCTAAAATTACCAAAACTGATTTGTAATCTAAGATTAAAACAAAATATTCTCATAAAATAACATTAAAAATCCATAAACATAATCAAAAGAAATTGAAAAGACAATTAAATCAATTAATAATATGGTTCAAATCATTTTCCCTTATCAAATAATAATCTCCTAAAATAATAATCCTAAAAGTATGGAGTTCATCCTACATATATTGGAGAGATAAACTAAATCAAAATAATAAAAAGAAAGAATTACACCCAGATAAAGCATATGCACAAACAACGAATCATTAGACTTCGGACAAGAACGTTGGCCAACTCCCCTTCTTCAGCCTTAGGCCACACTCTCTCCTCTTTGTCGTAGCGTGTAGACTCATGACTCTCTATGAAGAAACCTGAATATCAAAGCACCAATTGGGACGACGGTTCCCTCCTCTATTTATAGGTGTCGTACAGTAAAATTCATGTGATCACGATCGTAAATATCATAAGGCTGAGTTTAACTTTGTGGAGATAAACTTTACGACTTTATCTGATGATAGAGTTTTACGGACGATAAAACTTGATATAAGATAAAAGTTTCGGTCGATAATAAGAGTTATTGTCAATTTGGTGCCAAATCATCTTTCCTTAATTACTTGATGTTTGGCCACTAACATCTCAATTGATAAATGTCTGCTGCTGATGAAAAATTATCGGCCGCTAAAGATAAATCCTTGGCATACATCATGATCGATAGCAACTTATGAGATAAAATATTGGCCAATGTTGATGTTTTGCGCCCAATAAATTTTTTTTTATTTTGATTCTCGGCCGGTAAACAACTTCATTATAATAAAATATGGGCCAATGATAACCTCCAAATTGTATTTTGCGCCCAATGATATCTCTTCTTCCTTTATGATAATGTCTGGACATATAATAACAACTTGACGCCTAGTATTTGTTGCCTGATTATTGAAGATCGAAGTGATATCATCCGCTAGTTCAACTTTGCTTGCAAAATAATTATAGAAAATAAGTTGATTTATTCAAAATTAAGATATTCAAAGAATTAGTAACTAGACTCAATAAATTCTGAATTATGATTAAAATGACTTAAAATGATGTATGACATAATCAAATTATAAAAATATTAATTAAAATAATAAATTAAAATATGATATATTTCTACACGTTGATCTAAGGATCTTGGTCCAGGGCGGTGGTTCCCAATTACTATGTCGCTTTTGCACACCGCACACGTCACCAATAAAAGCACACAAGTTCTCTCTTTTCACCTACGAACAATTGAAGTGTGAGCACAAATTAATTGCTAATGACTAAAAGCGCTCTAAACTTGATTCGGGTATAGGAAAGATACGGAGATAAAAATTCTTTAGAAGATTAAAAAAAATTATCCACATAAATAATAAATCCGTAAACGTTGATTTTTTTTATCCGATCAAATATTATGACATTTTTTTAAAGGATCTTCGTTGAAAATTAGGACGTCGAGAAACTTGAGGACTCCACCTTACTAAATTTAACAATAAATTTTAAATGATTTATGATAACTAAAAAATTGCTCATACTTCTTAAATAATATTTTATTTTTCTTCCTCAAATACTTGATGACATATCATTTTGGTGTAGCTGGTTTCAAAAGAAATAAAATTTCATCATAATCTAAAATAAAAAAAATCGAATATGAATTTTATTTTCTAAAATAAATTCAAAATTTAAATTACATCCCGATATGAAAAAAAACCCGTAATGGTCCATATTAAGTTGATATATGTAACTAATTTTATCTGTCCTTTTATGTTTTAAAAAAAATATTCCTAACTTGTAGATTTACTTTTGAGACTAAAAAAAGAGTGATAGATAGGAAGTGAATCAATTTGTTTATGGGCTTAATGAGTATGTAGAACACCCCGCTCTACATCTCCATGTAGAGCATTTATTTTTTATTATTTAATTAATTTAATAATTTAATTTATTATCAAATTGATTATATATTTCTTGAATGAAATCATATATATTTATTTGAATAATTTGATAATAAAAATATATCATCTAAAGCTAAAAAAATTATAATCGTTGAATTAGTCATATTTGTTAACATGGCTTGATCACGATGATCGAATAATCCGATGATCTTGATTTTAATTATCTTTACTATTTAACATATATTTAAAATTAATATACTCTTTCCATTATTTATCTTTATCTTTAATTTTGAACCAAACTTGTCTTTTTTCCCTACTACTTTCTTTTCTATTATACATAAAAAAGGGCATCTGAATTGATCCTTTGAAAAAAAAATGTGGCATACACTTTTGTATATAAGTAGACAAATAGTCGTGACCTGTAGGCTGTAGATGGGATCTTGGGAGTGCGTTATAAAAAGCTGCACAAGTCTGAACCTTCAAGTGGCCCTCGCAAATAATTGGGATCCCATTCTTTCCATGAGCTCTTGTATGCAGATCCATTAATTACTGCCTTTGTACGATTGGCATGCATCGGTGTCTAATTATTAAAGTGATAGTATTTTAGGATTAGGATAAATTACGCAAATAGTTTATTAACTTTAAATTTCGTAACTAAATCGTTCCTTAATTTTAATTTATAATTAGATAATCTTCGAACTTTTTTTGGATTTTTTCGTTGATCCCCTTGAATTATGAACATTATTTACATCTACTCACATCTTTCAAATATTTTATTAACCTCCTGAATTATACCATATTTTTCACTTAAGTTCATCCGTCAACTTCTGTTAACTTTCTCATTAATTCTCATTTTTTAATTTATGAAATAATTGAATTACCCTTTCCTTATATCATTTAATATTTAATAATATAAAATAATATATTATAAAAATAAAAAAATCGTAGGCGACCTCCCGTCGTGTCGAAAATCACAAGAAGGACGACCCCCTCCTTCCGGCGACCTCCCGTCGTGTCGGAAGTCGCAGGAAGGACGACCCCCCCTTCCGGGGGGGTGGGTCGCCCCCCTCCCTGCACGTGTCATGGGGCATTTTCGCGTGACACGAAGCGTGAAGCCTCGCGGTACTCGTGCTGCTCAACTTATAGCTTTCGGCCGCTCAGCGCCGAAACTATGAAACACATGCAGTCGTCCCGCACTGCGTAATATTGCGGATTACCAAGTTATCCGTCCTTAGGGCATTTATCTTGTAAGGTCGTCCTTATGAATGGCCAAGTATGTGATGTTTCCCGTAGGGTACGTCTTTTGCATCTTTAATATGTAATAAGATTCCTATACCTATGGTACACTGGGAGGAGTTCACTAGTGCCTTCCGAGGCCCAATTGTATGCTATGTTTCATCATATTTAATACAAGTAAGCTTTCCTTTAATTCTAGTGTCATGGCCTTGAGCGTGGGGTGGCAACCCACATCGGTGTCCCTTCGTGACGTCCCGTGGTCCCTTAGTCGCCTCTTCGGACTTTAAGAGCCCAAGCGCCTGCATTGGTGCCGCAACGCGCTAATACCACGGTCTCATGACGAGTAGTCCAACACTCTAGTCATGCCCGTGATTGAATGCCTACAAGAGCGACTCTCGGCATAGTCGATTCGACCATAAAACTTCCGCTGCAAACTCAAAACAGGCTTGGCTAGGTGCCTACCCGCCTAATCGCCGCACGTGGTCCAGTGTCCGAGAATGACCCCGTGACAAGTGGTATCAGAGCAGTTCTTCCTGCTCGAATTACCCAGCGATGATGACTCGCTTGTGTCGTCGCAATGTGCCATGGTGTAGAACATGTGCTTCCGCTCAAATACTTCATCACGTCCAAGCGCATTGGTACCATGGTCTTTGACCATAGACGCCAACGAGGAATGCGTGGCAAGCTTCCTCGCCGCACGCCCAGTCATGCCACGCAGCATGTTCCTCATATATCCGTGTCGTGTCAAGAAATGTCCGTCATGCATCATGATGGCGGACTGATCGCCCCGTCTAATCGGGATGGTCATGCGTCGCTCACTCGAGTAGATCAACCACCCCAGGTATACAATCAGGAATCTTGAAATGTTGCGCCGCGTCAAGAGTGGTCATATGCTCCGTATGATGGTCTTGCGTTACTCATACAATGAGACCGCTTACACAAACATTGTGTAACTCGGAGGACCCGTGTCACACTCAGGGACTGTTGGTCATGCATTATCGTGATGATTTAGCGCTGCTCGGTATTTCGTGACGTCGCATCGTATGCCCTGTCATGCAACATGAAGTGCACAACGACTTCACGGGAGAAGTTGGCTCAAGTTTAAACATTAAGGTTCATAATCCCTTTTCGGGTAAGGATTATCATCCTCTCAGCCAAGGAGCATCAATCACAAGCATCGTGTCGTGCCGCAACATCGTCTGCCACGCCACGATGACTTCCAAGAATGAAACAAAGCGTTGATTACTTACAAACACTCGCGGATGAGCTGTCAACCTTGCCTGCTTCGTCAAGTGTCGCTCCGCAAGCGGCGTGATGTCATCCATCGAGGAGTGGAATGAACCTGATATATGCCAACGCAAATCGATGCTTCAACTCAGCGACCAATTTGGCAAATGGTCTGAGCGCCGAGCATCGGCGAACCTTGGCATGCTGCTGTCAAGCATTCTACTGCCAACCGAAGGAAGGAGAGCCATTTCCTCTCGGACAACACCTCGAGCAATCGAAGCGGCCTCCAAGGATCGCAATTCGAAGGTTTCGAATGACACACTAGTGATGTCGTCCCTTCGAATGGAGATGGAGGTGATGTTGGGAGCTCATGCCATGAGTTCACCAACCACAATCCACTTACCCAAGAGGAGCATCTTCACGAACATCCCCATGGTTCGTTGAAGATCCGGAACGACTATTCTTCCACAAAGGTTAGCCGCCCGATGGACAAGTCTGTCAAAGACGCATGATCTCTATCGACAAGCGTAATGGCAGTACTTCGTCCAAGTTGCAGACGGACGAGCATCCAAGGTGTATCCTCTTCGTGAACGAGCACAACGATCTCGCCCCGTCCATACCAAAGGGGTTGCCTAAGCTTCAAAGGAGGTCCCAGGATTGGAAGAAGGCATATCCCAAGAACCCTGCAAGATGTGGCAACCTCAGGATGACGCTGCCATCGCGACGATGTGGAATGTGGCAAACATGAATCCCATCGAGAAATTGGACAGAGAAAGTGGCAGCTCATCAACTATGCAAGCCCTGATAAGTTGGGACTGGAGGTCAAGATCGCATTGTTCAGCATCGGTCAGATGGGCATGTTGAAGGAGGAAGTGAAAGAAATCACCGAACTCCGCCTACAGTGTTCCCAGGAAGATGAAGACCCAATGTTGGCGCTCTTCAAGCAGAGGGGTTAGAAGCTTTAGAATATGAAGGAGTTGGAACGACAGGATCGCCCAACCTCCGCTCACTAGTCGTCGCTGCCAAGTCAATCGTGACCAGTGCCATGCCACCAAAGACCTTGGGCAAGGACAATGGTGGGGGAGAGAAGCTCAAGTCGCAAGGAGGAAGCTACTTATGCCAAAGACAAAGATCGCCCATCGAAACAGGAGAATCTAGTCGAACCACAGACACATGTGGGGAGACTCTCATCGTCGCTCACTATAGCGACTGGGAGTGGACAAGGTGTGGAATGTTATATCAAAGAACCTTGTTCCACCGCAAACCGTCGAGATGTCTCATGTCCACCAAGGAGGAAGGTGAAACCGCTCTCAATACTCGACGAATGAAGGACTCCATGTTGCAGCCATTTGCAACTTGGAGACAGTGAGTTGAACCACCAGGGAACGTGGGGAGACTCTCGTCGCCCACTATGGCGACTCAGAATGGACAAGACATGGATTGCTATATCAAAGAACTTTGTCCCGCTTCAAGACTGTCAAAACATCAGGTGATCACCAAGGAGGAGGTGGTTCTGCGCTTTTCGTTCGACAGAGGTATGGAAGACTCTACGTTGCAACCATTTGCAACATAGAGACGTTGAGTCAAGCCCACAAAGAGATCTGAAATGTCCCGAAGCATCCATGGGAAGACCCTTGTCGCTCATCATAGCGATCCGAAGCACCCGAAGCAGACAAGCTACAAGCATCGACATCGAAGAGCTTGTGCTGTTTCAAGCCATCGAAATTCAAAAACGACCATCGAGGGTGAGATGGTCCCGTACTTCACATTCGACGGAAGGGAGACTGTGTTGCGGTCACCCGTAACATAAAGGCATCCAGTCAAGTCATTCAAGTCGAATGACGAAACTCTTCATCGTGTTCTGCACGACCCTGGAGCAACTCTTTTCCGAGCTATTCCTGAAAGCATACAAGAGTTGTTTCACCCCCAAAGAAGCCAAACAGAGACTTGATGGACGGATAATTGCTTGATGAAGTTAGACCGCACATGACAGACTCCACTAGCGCTGCACAAGTGATGACCCCGGATTGGATGAAGGATCAACAAGCGAAACAGGCCTGAGGGAGGAGTCCTCAGTGAGACCCCAAGGAGCGGGTATTCCTGATGTTGCGTGATGCTAGTAAAGTTAAAGTCAATGCAAAAAAGACAGAATTGAATGAGACAAGCAAAGTTAAGGCTAAAAATGAAGGCCCCAAGGAAGCCCGGACAACGGCGTCGGGGCGTCGCCGACTTTGGCGGGGGAGAATATCACGGAGCATTTTTTCGTGATACGAAGCGTGAAGCCTCGCGACACCCGTGCCGCTCAACTTATAGTCCTCGACCGCTCAGCGTCGAAACTATGGAACACATGCAGCCGCCCACACTACGTAATATTGCGGAGTACCAAGTTATCCGTCCTTAAGGCATTTATCTTGTAAGACCGTCCTTATGAATGACCAAGTAGGTGACGTTTCTCGTAGGATACG
Source organism: Pontederia crassipes (assembly GCA_030549335.1). NCBI lineage: Eukaryota > Viridiplantae > Streptophyta > Magnoliopsida > Commelinales > Pontederiaceae > Pontederia > Pontederia crassipes. The sequence goes on from CM060195.1 coordinate 45,249,062, forward strand.
TCTTTTGCATTTTCAATATGTAATAAGACTCCTATACCTACGGTACACTGGGAGGAGTTCATTAGTGCCTTCCGAAGTCTAATTGTATGCTATGTTTCATCATATTTAATACAAGTAAGATTTCCTTTAATTCTAGTGTCATGACCTTGAGCGTGGGGTGACAACCCACATCGGTGTCCCTTCGTGGCGTCCCGTGGTCCCTTAGTCGCCCCTTCGGACTTTAAGCACTCAAACGTTTGCATTGGTGCCGCAACGCGCTAATGTCACGGTCCCATGACGAGTAGTATAACACTCTAGTCATGTCCGTGATTGAATGGCTATAAGAACGACTATCGGCATAGTCGTCTCGACCATAAAACTTTCGCTGCAAACTCAAAACAGACTTGATTAGGTGCCTATCCGTCTACTCGTCGCACGTAGTCTAGTGTCCGAAAATGACCCGTGACATACTCGCGATGCAGTAATCTTGTGTCGTGTAATGCTGTGTCACACATAGCAACGTTGGTGCCCCTTTTCTCCTTCGCGCGGGACGCGGGGCGTCGACTAGGGAGATAATTGGCGCTCTCCTGTGCGTAGTCTCAAATTATATTAGGATTGAAAAAATATATATAATTATGACACAAAGAACCGTGAATATATCAATTTACTCTTTTACACATCGATTTTTTTGTATCATGGAAAAAATGTCACAATATCGTTTACAAAGTTTTTTTGTGAAAATAAAAAAAAATTCAAAGACAGTTATGAACTTAAGTTTAAATTTTAGATTCGCCATCTTTTTTTTATGCACGATGGAAACTGAATTAATAAGATGTTAATAGGTTAGATCGCACAAAATTCTTGATAAAAAATTTATCTTTAAGGTATTCTGAGCTATAATTTTTTTTTGCATATCTAACTATAAATTATAAATTTACTTATTGAAAGTATACAAATTTGACAATTAAATTCTTCATCCAATTTTTTGTTAATTAAAATTTGTAATAATTGTGAAATATAATTTGTTGAGTTTAATGTTTGTACTACATCTTTTAACAAGTAGCATCATTACACGGCTATTAATAAATGATGAATTCATAAATTAAATAAAATTTTTAATCAATTCTGGTAGTGATTAATAAATATCTAATAAAAGGAATAGTACAAATATTTTTTTTATTTTCATATTAAAATATAACTTTTTAAAATACTATAGTACAATATGATTACATAATAATAATTTATGCAATATTATTCTCATGATAATATTTTTTATATTTTTTATAGTTTTCTTATATTAGAAGTAAGTGTAAAATTGGCATTTCTAGATAATAAGATAAATTAACGAAAGGACTGAGAGTTAAATTGTGATGAATTTATGAAATAAAACTTGTAAATTTCTAATTTTAAAAATTATATATATCAATACGCAACAATTTTAATTGAATTAACTTTTTTTCATAAAAAAATCATATAAGCACTTCTCGACTTGAGCTATCCAACATGTCTTTTGTTCTCTTGTTAAAACTTCATTTTCTATGCTTGGATGTTGAGATATACTTTTTCCTTTCTTTCTATGGAAAGATCAAATAATTTTTTAATTAATGTATAAATGGAATTATAAAAAATGAGTTATAAAATAGTATTTATTATTTTAACTTCTTGAAAAGTAAATACCTTGCAGATAAAATAGTCCCAAGACTCTTAGGCCGGGCCGCAGGGAAGTTGGACCAAGCGAATCCGGCCCGTATGCTTTTCTCTATCACAAACAAGTCATGAAGTTGGTATTTTCCTAAATCCATTTTTAGATTCATCAACTTGATTGAACAAATATAAACTTCGAATAATTTATGTACTAATATATAATTTTTTTGACTTGGTAGGAAGAAAAGCTAACAAATGCCAAGTTATTATTAAGTTAACAATTTGATATGTTTTGATTAATATGACCAAATTAAGTTAATATTGTCATAATTCTTGATATTATTTGCTTGGTGACATTTATTTGCTAATAATCCATTGTTAAAATAATGATAATATACTAACTAATGGATCAAACTACAGAATGGAAGTGTGACCAGCCCATTCTTTATATGGGCCTTGCCGTAGGCTCCAAAGTTGACTTCTGCAAATAGAAGCGTTATGGGCTCTTTATCTTAGTAATTTTGACATTTAATTTATAACTTATGTTATTAACACTTATTTCAGATCAAATATCATTTTTACTCTCAGATAATATTGTAGCCATCACAGTGTATAGAGAAAAAAATGAAAATTCAAATTTGCATAAGAAGTCAACAAATCGAATTAATAGGTAAAGTTATGTTACAAGAGACTTCTAGATAAAATATTTTTTTAGGAATAATTTTAAATAGTTCAATTTTGAACATGAAGGGCACAAGGTATATATTAAGGGACAGATTATCTCTTAAGGGATCGAAGGGTTTTTCCTAGACATAAAACAAAGCGTAGAAGATTAGGATGGACAACGCAAATCATTGTTGAACTCGTAACACAAAATAAGAAAATAAACTCTATTCATCTAAATTTTGGGAGCTTCCCTGGAAACCCTGAGGGGGCCAGATCCAACGTGAGAGATCTTACTATAAGATAACAACTCGATTAGATTCGTTCGCTTGCATTGCAGATGTCGTCTAGGTGAAGTTTGTAGACTGTTTCTTTTGTGCTCCATATCAGTCATCAGCAACAACAGCAAGCATCGAAAGGTGCAACTTTTTGTTTGATCAATGAGGGAAAAATGATATGCTCTTATGATTTAACTATCTTGCTTTCAATTTTTTTTTCCGCTAAACCAAATATGGATTTAGACACCTACCTGCATTTCACGTGTATCCTGGTCATGCATGGCATGTGTGCAACAACGAATGAATTCCTTTTGGCACTGGTTTAGTTGGTTGGCCGGGGGGTTGGAAGGTGCAGCCGTGCAGCAGCATGCAGGGACACCACTGCCAGCAACTAAAACATGTGATGCATCCATCAATCCATCCATATTTGCAGCTTATTTTGAAATTTGCTCCACAACTTTCTCCCTCCTCTTTTTTTTTTCTTTTTATTGTGTGCTTCAACGTGTTTTCGTCTATTCTTTATGAATCTTTTCTTTTGCCATGTACATTGAAATCTAATATATGATTACTAGACACGCTTATAAAGTTATGTTATTAAATTTATTACACCGACTAAACCCATAAAAAGGTATGTTTGGTTTAAATTTTATTAAGAAGAAGGGAAGAAAATGGACAAAATGGAAAATTATGAGAAGAGAAAGAAAAAGAATAAAGTGAAGTATTGGCTTTGTTTGCATGAAACAACTAAAAAGAAGGTAAGGAAATAAATGGTTAGTAATATTTTTCTATAGATAATTATCTCCTTCATATATGTAATTATATTTAAATTATGTATGGTCATAATAAGAAATATATGGTCGTTAGTTTCTTCCCCTCCTTTTCATCTTATTTGAAGGCAAAAGGAAAATGAAAGGATGAAAGGAAAAGTCCCTTTTCAACTTAAACTCAACTAAATAAGAAAAAAATGTATTCCCCTCTTTTTTTTTCCTTCCCCTATTTTACCATCCTTTCACCCCCAATCAAACAAGGTCTAAGTGATATCAAGTAGATCTTGTAATCATTAAGAGAAATAAGTGTATTGATTACATAAGAGAACTCTTTGATTAGAGAAAAACTAAAAGTACTCGTGATAAGTAATGCCCCTAATTTATGTTGACTTTCATTATATTGTGTATTCTTTCAATTAGAATACCTTACTTTATAAATAATACATTTACATCAAACGATGTATAGTTGACAATCTTTCTAACTCATGATCAATTTGGCTTTAAATGTCGTAAGGATATCTCATAAGAATCTTATGATAGATTGAATTATAGAATGGAGGTAAAGAATTTAATATTACAACCGGATTTATAGTTAGCCTCCATCATTTTCTATAATCATTAGGTCATCAATACGCATTATCTTTTTCTGCTCACTCAATGTGCATTTTAGGTATCGTTCAACTGGTTGGATAAGGACAGGTTTTAAAATTCAGGAAAAAATTCCTTAATTCCTATTTCATAGTTCGATATTTTTCCACCAAAGGGAAATTAAAAATCTACATTTTTGGCAATCTTAGCTTTTAAAACGAACTAATTAAAGCTTGATTGGAATTATTTATTCATAATCTCTTCATCATAATTTGATGGCCCTTCTTTTTATAATGAAGAAGGTCCAAATGATTTGATCTATCACCATATGATCATTGTTGTTACTGACTTAATGGATGGGTAAAATGTGGAGCTACAACGTGATCAGCTTGTTGCACACTTACATCCGAAGTTGAACGGATCTAATTACCAACTCACATCGATGATCAGGAATTAGGCTTGTTCCAAGGGGTTCAATGGGAGTAACATTTTCCTCTTTGTTTTCTCTTCTCTTTTGAGATGTTTAAGATTCTTAATTTGTACCATGAAAATAACTAATTAACAATTCCATCCACCTCACGTTTTGCGTTGTTACACTGTGTGTATGACACTCAAACCTAAGTTTTCCCAATCTATGCGTCCTTGTAACATGTTAGAGTAGACAAAATTGTTATTTTATGTTCAGTTGAATAATTAATGTCAGAATTCTATTTCTCACGTCATTAAGCCAGGAGGTATCCATATTTTAAGGAACTGATTGAACAATTATATATAAAAATAATTTCAAGAAAAAAAAACGTAAGTTTAATTTGTCTTTGTAAATTAAATTTCAAGAAGCCAACATTCAAGAAACTATAGGGTTTCAAATAATTACAATTTTTTTTTTCAAAAAGAGAAAGTAGATCATCTGCATGCTATGATAAAAGCCAGCAATGTCCTCATATCACGAAATGGAAAAAAAATGGAACGAGTTAATTATATTATCGAGTAAACGACATCCCTTGAGCAAACAACTGGAAAACTGCATGCTTAATTGTATGATCACACAAAATTAGAATTCAACTCGTTAATGATGCATGGTTTATAAACATCTTAGATGGCTTTCCCAAATGATTAAATTGCATGGATGGGAACATTTTAACGTTTGAGATGTTCATAGCATTCCCATTTGCAGACAATATGCATGCAGCAAGTGCAAGTGCTCTCAACTCTCGAGGGGATCATTGGGCAAACCCTTATTTTCCATACTCGGCAAATTAAACTACTCATTTGATTCCTATAGGCCTTGAGACAAGTACTTGAAAGATCTCACTCCAATGCCTTAATCGACATGGTCAGATCCAAAGTACTCAGCCCCAGAGCGGCCTTCTTACTACTGTTACTACCTTTCTCTAACAACTGCATTCCTGAACTCATGTTGCAGTCTTCCTGTTGCACTGGCACCATTGGTGGAGACAGCGTGAGTGTGAGCTCGCTGTTAACTTCTTCTTCCCCCTGACCGAGCTTCTTCCCCTTTGTCCGATCATCGATTCCAGCGTGTGGCCGCAAGCTCAGCTGCAAGTTCGGAACCTGATCCCTATCTGTACTCATTCTCATCTTCTTCAAGATCCCTGCAGGTTCCTCTCTTCTGACAGTCATTTCCTCAGACTTGGACATTGGCTGTTTCTGTAGCTGTATAACATAAATATATCATGAGGCAAAAGGATGATGAAATCCTTGTTTTTTCTGCACATAACGACTAGTACTAGTTGATCATATCCGGGTTCATCTTGATTCTTGTGTAATATATCATTTCACCATTTTTTGTACTATGCATGCAGACTTTTCCAGCTTGATTTGAGCTTATTATACGATACTATTCTACATAAAATTAATCAGAAGGATACCTCCAGACGAAAAGAATCTTGCAGGCGAGGTTCGGCATTGTCGTCGATGACTGCGGGACCAGGCATCTTAGATGGAACCTTGTGGCTGTAGAAGCCGCTGCTGCTGCCCTTCCATCCGAACATGGAGTTCGCAGAGGTCGAGTTCAATGAGACGGCTCTTGCGAGGGGCCTAATGCTGCTGCCAATCCAGTCAAGTCCCCCGTTCCTGCTGCCCTCCATTCCGGGAGGCCACTTTTTATCCTCCAGGAATTGATGAACAGTTGACCTCGAGCTCCCGTTCCCAGTGAGCGCATCCCTCACGTCCAACAGATGCGACGTCGGGGCCTTCCAGACGTCCTTGTTCAAGATCATGTCATGCGCAAGTCCATTTGCAGCGCCGTGATCTTTCATGCTGTAGCCGAATCTTGCCGCAGCTTGCGCCGGGTTGAACGCCCACTCTTGGTGCCTGCTGAGAGGTGAACTTTTAGCTAGTTAGCGCTTAGGGTTTCAAGTTCAGAGGTTTGGCGACGATTGTTAACGACTAAGAAGAGTACCCAAAGTTGCTGCTTCTAAGATCAAATGGCTGCTGAACTTGCGACCTTTGCAGAAGGCCGTAAAACCCGCGGTCCCGCTCAAGAAGGCCAGTGGGCTGGAAGAATCCGCCATTTCCCAGTCCGAAGGCCTGATGCGAAGCTGTTCTTCTGTGCAACAGCTCATGAAATCGTTCCCCTCTTCTGAAATGAAAATCCATTGGCGAAAGAACTGCGAAAATCACGAGTTTAAAATTTGTTAGCAATTTGGCATATCACGGCACCAAGTGACTGTGAAAGATGCGTGGTGGCTTGATCGAAGGAATGAGATCATGAGTAAAGACGAGCAATTGAAATTGGAAATTGAAGAAAAAAAATGTAAAACCTGAAGAAATGCCTGATTTCTCTTGCCCGGAGTCATCTAGTTTCTTGCTTCGATACATCTGATCCAAATGAAACGAAGATGGGAATTATGAGAGAGATTAGAGCCAAAATGCCAAATCAAGCTTCAGTTAGAAGCAAAGAAATAATTCAACTTTGAAGGGAGGGCATCCCACAAGACGGGGTATTGGAGACAATTCCGCATGCATGCACCTAGAAAGATGCACGCTGTGGTGTCTGTACTCTCTCCTCTCACAAGTTCTCCTTTTCCTTACCTGCAGGTGACTCTTTACATGTGCGATACTTAGTCCTCTCACGTTCATCATCTGAAGAACCAACTTTGGAGTTGCTCCTGCGAGATCAATTAATACATCCAAAGTTAAAGCCAAGACATCTATGTAGAAGAATTTTCTGTTTAGATCTTCCCAAAGGAAGAAGGATCACAATCTGTATGGTTAAAAGCAAAGAAAGAACAGCAATCTTTTAATCTTTTGTGTCTAGATCATGAAATAACTAAGATTGTTAGATTTAGAATCTATATGGTCTAAAGGCTGAGTACTGAAACAATATACACATGAAAGGATCCTTTCATGTGTATATTGTTTCAGTACTCAGCCTTTAGACCATATAGATTCTAAATCTAACAATCTATCATAATTGTCCGGACTTACTCTCTTGGCCGCCGAGCCTTTCCACGGCATGGACAAAGGACAGGTGGAGATCCGGCGTCCAGCGCAGCCTTGGCATTTTGGACCTGTTGTACTGCCTCACCGACGGCACCCGCTCCCCGCTCCCTTCAGTGCCGTTGTTCTTACAGCCCTTCTCGTTATTCTGATCGTAGCTGCTGCTGTTGTTGCTCGAGCTTCCTCCTTCTGCCACCTCAGTGGTGCTACCTCCGTCGTCGTCGTTATCGTCCTCATCGTCGTCGTCCGCCTCCTCGCTCCACTCAGTTTCCACGCCCTCGTTGAGATCCAATTCCTGCTGTGGCCTCTTCCTGCTGGGAGATCGATCGCCGGCTACGCTCTTCACTTGATCAGTACTCTTTGCGTTGCCCTCGTCGACCTCCACCACCTCCTTATCCTCCTCTTCTCCCATGTCCCTGCAGACTCCTCCCTCCTGCTCCTCCTCTTTCTTCTTTCTATGATATCATTTGGTGAAGATTGGTGAAGAATGAGGGAGGAAGAAGACTCTGGAGAAAAATAATAATAATGGTGATATAGTACTGAATGTGGAAGAGGAAAGAAGAGGTGGTGCAAAATAATAAAGAATAGAAATGTTGAATATGCAAACAAGACATCAACAAGTATTCCCTACATTGACTGATTCCCTATTATAATTCTCTCCTTTCTGTGGTTTGGGGGATATATATAAGAACAGTGCTGTGAGGGCCACAGGAAGGTAGCTAGGGGGGAATTAAGAGGAGGATAAATGGTTGAGAGGAGAGGTCACGAGATGAGCTTTGAGTTTAACCACAGAGATAGAGATTAATTAATGCCTTATCAACTTTTTTAATTTTAAAATCCTTTCAATTGTTATTTGTTAGTTGAAACCCCTCCTCTTTCCAATAGATTCAATTCTGAAACCTTCAGTTAATGTCGAGTTAAAACAACAACTAGCTTGCTGATAAATTCTTGCAGTGTTCATATGCATTATTTTTGCACACTTAATTAGCTCATGAATTAAGACAAGTCCACGCTCTGGTATATTCTTTTAATGTGTTGCATTGAAGAGAAAGAAGGCTGTGCACCATTAATGCGAACCATATAAAAGTTACATGAGCATAAGCCAACAAAACCACGGAGGAAAAAGGTATGACAGAGCTCAAAACTGAAAGGAAAAGGCTAAAAAGATGGTGAGATAGAACAAAAAGTTCACTGTAACAAACACTCGGTCAACTCGAGGGATTTTGTTTGCTTCTGGGTTTTACTATCTAGATCCTTAATTAGATGCCTAGATTTATATTTAAAATTACACATGGAAGTTTGTGTTCACGGTTTTATTCCTCCCAATTGGTTCCTATATCCCTAGCCGTTTTATTGTGCCATAATCAAATTATTTAACTTAATTGTTTACTGGGAAATAATATGTATAAAAAAGCTGACACTTATGACATAATAAATTCCCAATTTAAATATCATAATAACCTTTTACTAACGACTCGTCTTTCATAATGGAATTTCACAAATTTTAAATTTTGAGGTCGACAATTTTTTTATCTTTTTCTCATCATGTAGATTATTTAAAGAAATTTTGTCATCAAAGTTTTGTGGAAGAATGTTTGAATTAACTCTTCTAAAAACTTTACATTTTACTAGTTGCTTGACAGTTAGAGATGATGCCAATTTTTATATCTTTTATATTTGCGGACAAATATTTATGAGTAAGAAGTTTTTGTGGTATATTTAAATAATATTACTGTTCTCTGCTATCTTTAGATAGTTTAATTTATATATCAGCATCTGCTGAAATCATGTAAAAGGCTACAAATGGCAACATCGATTCGTGTGGTGGAACTGTGGAAGTATATATGTGTATATTCACATAATACATTTCCTTCAAAAGATTATCCAACCATGTCGCAATATTAGTTACCATTTTCAAGATTTAATTAGACATTACTTTTACAAGGAAAAAAACTTTGTGTAGTAATGTAATACTATTGCATCACGAAATTTTAATTAAGGCCATTGCCATTTAAATTGAACAAATTTAAGGTAATTAAAATGCCATATGCGCGATACATGGGATGCTTCCGGAAAATATTATTCTTGTTTGCCAACCTAATACTGATCCATGGATAATGTTTGAATTCTCCCCCAATCGATCAGCTCGACATACGCACTAATTATACAATTAACTTAAAATTAACTTTTAATTATGCAAATCCATGGAAGTTTTGTGCTAATATTGCTTTCAGCAAAACAATGTACGTATCAGTTCTTTGTTGCATGCCAAAGTAAAACAAAATACATTGCTTGATCTTGCCATCTATAAGTTGCAGAAACCATATGCATATTGATTATGAAGGAGGTTGAACCTTAGCACACCCAAAATCCTAATTGGTAATTTTGTTACAGCTTAAATATAATTCTTGTCAGAGTTATAAATATATAGTTTTAAATATGATTTATAACTTATTTGATTAAATTTTTCCCTATCTTATTAAGATTTATTAAATCTCTTATTTTATATGAGCCTATACATAGTCATATCTAATTCGGACTAAAAAAATTCAAAAGAAATGCCAATGTGCATCCCCATCAATCATTCCTTTTGAGGTGGTGAGATCGTCTAGTCTTACGAGCTACTTGTGTGTCCCTATTAAGAGCGAGGATTCAAATTTTTCTAAATAAAATCTTTCGTAGTTTGATTAAAAATGAACCTCGTTTGTTCTTTTACATGTCCAATATCTTTATTCTGATATATGGAAAACCCTTCAAAATTACTTAAACTACATGTTGTATGGTATATGTTAGTACCATTTAATTATAGGCAGAATCAGAAAATAATTCAGAGGGGGGGGGGGGGGGGGGGGGGGTGGAAATTTAGAGTCAAGGTTGGGAGCAAGAGGGTGCACTGATATTCTTATATATGCTGTTCTTTAAGACATTAAGAATTTAGGGGTGATGGATTAGATAGCTCATTGTACTATTTTGGCATGTAAATTATAAAAGAGGGTGAGAGAATAACGGGCAATATGGAACAAAGGTCACGTGATGACCATATGCTCAAGAATCATAGCATGATCAAGCAGTGCATCATGTATACTGTTCTAGCATTTTTTGTATGACGTGCATAATTCATTATCTAAATGAAAAAAATAAGAAAAAGAATTGATATTTGAACTGACCTTACTGTTACCTGGTCCACATTTGTTCATGCAAATTAATATATATTTATAATATTGTGTATTAGGTAACAAAGTAATTATTGAATATTCAGTGCCAGTAGCTCAATCCATGAGAATCATATAGAACTAAAAATAGTCTCAAATTGCATTAGAATGTTATGCGTATACAGCTATATAGGTATTGCACATTTTTCGAGTATAGTAATGAAAATTTGTTAACAAATTTTAACGAGAAATCGAGTACTCTTTATATAACTTGAAATTTTGGGTAAGATGATTAATTATCTAAGTTATATCATGTTATCAAAACATGTAAAGGGGCTCAGTTGGCGGCGGGACTAAGTTGTAGTGTGAAGATTCAAGTTCCCAATTCCGTGCACAGATAGAAATCACCTCAGAAAAGAAAATATGTGAAACTATTTTCATTCCCATAGATGTCTTAATAGAAATATCATCCTTAAATAAATGGATGTGTTAGCATATATCATTAAAAGATGTCATTAGCAAGATCACATGAGAGAAAGAAGTATTGAGTATTAATTAAGAGACGTTCTAATCATGTAATGAACCGTAATTAATTAAGTTTTACGAATTTCTGGAATTAGTTATTTGTTCGGAAATACAAGTTAATACATCCACTAAATCCAGATTATATAAAAGAAACAGTGAATAGTTATGCACTCTCAGAAGCAGCATGTGGATGGTAATTTCAGCAACTTATGTAAGACATAGAGAAAATTGCAACAAAAATGAAAAAGTAAAGCTCGCTCTTTTTTCTTCTTTATTTTTGAGTTTTTTTTTATATCAGGGAGCTTTTTGCTGAAATTTTTTTACAAAAGAAAATAGATCCTATGAAGCAACTACGAAATTCCTGTGTGCATACATAGTTTTAATGAATGTGTATCATCACCTTCAAACTATTGCACCACGATTAAATTTGTTTTTTTCTATTTTATCGTAGTAAAGAATAAATCAACATTATTTAATTTTGGCACTTTGCAATTGAGATAAAAAAAATCATATATTCTTTCAGGGTGCAGCGACACAAAGGTGTTGCACCCAATTAAATTCAGATAAATAGTTTTCAGTTTTCTGATATAATTTCTTTTGTGACTTTTTCTTTCTTTCTTCTCTCCGGTTCCTTAATCGATTATTTGATAAGCAATCTTTCTTTACTGTTTTGCTAATTTTTTTTCAGCATAACAACAAGGAGGGAATTGAAAACATGGGAATCCAAACTTTTTATTCATATAAACCCTGCAAGCTTGATTTTTCAACCACTGGGAGGTTAAAAAATGGAGTCACGGGTCACGGTTCTTTGAGATAGCCAAAGTAGGATTTCTAGATGGTCCATCTGATAATAGCCAAAGTTCATCTTTGAGATAAAAAGGAGAATAAATTAATTGGTATCTTGAACTAATTAAGGAAGGATCTCATACAATGCCTAGTTCTTTCTTCCTTCCTCCCTTGGGACAGCTTGATGTGGATCTAACTTTGTCCACCATCCGTGAGTAGCATTGACCTCAATTTGTTTCTATCATATAAACAATTGCACCAGTCCCCACTGCTAAAGGACATGCTTGGCTTGTATTTACTATTCTTCCTTCAACATTCATGCATGTCCACATTGAACGATCGAATTAAACAAGGAATTAAAGATGCTGATAAAAAAATAACTATTGGCAACTTGTCTATTTTAATTTATTAGCCCTCGCATCAATTAGTCGCTAAGTAACAGTCCTGATCAACAACAAACTCTAAAATTAATTAAAACTCTTAATTAAGTTGTTATATGGATTAGAACTGTTAATCTATACCAAAAGATAATTGAAAAATAAATTAACACAAAATCTTATTAGTGTATGCACTATGCAGCTATAAGGCACTTGCAAAATAGCATTTTCTTGATTACGTACGCATGCTTGGGGCTAATTATCCTGTTAATCACCCCTTAATTAGTAGCTTACTAATCAAGCAAGGAATTTCTTATACTACTATATATATAAGTCAATCATACTAACTGGCCCTAGTAAGGGAAATGAAGACTAATGATGGATCAATTGCTTGACCACAATTTGAGATCAAGATATTGTTGTCAAACTAAAATAATGGGGTGATATATTTAATAAATGAAATATGCACATTTTAAGCTAGAGCTTGCTTTAATCATGCAACCTGAAGATTAGCATTAGGTCAAAATTGAATGAGGGCAAAGGTCGTTGTAGCCTCAATTGCGGCGATATCGGAATGAATAGAGAATCAAAAACTTGCAGGAAATTTTTGTCAACAAAGATTGATTGATACGAAGAACTGTTCATGATGGAAATAATTAATACATCAACTACTCATATCACCATCAGCAGTGACACATATGGGTATGCCAACCAGCAGCTGGGTCTTCATGCCCACAGCATAAAGGATCCATTCATCCACACGGCCTAATAAATTAACCTGCCGGAAATGTTGGTATGAAAAGTTTAACTTGTCACAAGCTTACTTCAGCACTTCAAATTCTCATGCATGCGCTACCGTATCAGAATCAATGGTGCGTGACAAGTAGGTCGGTCAGGTAAAATTTAAAAAAAAAGAAACTGAGAGAATAAGAGGCACACGATCTGGAAAAGAATATAATGTACAACTTTTGAAAGAGCATTCACACAAAAATGTGGAAGAAAGAAGGCGCAATTAGCTAGGAACATATTTATTATGTACAGTGTGCAACTTTTTGGAGTGTCATGTGTTTCTTGCCTTGTAGGTAGGAAGTAAACCACCCGTGGTTTGTAGCTAGACAGAGACTCACCAGAACATACTTTCATGAGCACAAGAAAAAAAGGGGTCAATTTGCCCATATAAAGGGGGTGCTCAACAAGGATCTTCTAATCTCGATCAACTTTTGGAGACCTAATTTTCCTTCTTTGATGACCTATATTGTCTGTACAATATGTTGAGTACTGATATGTAACTTTATTTTTTATTGGCCATTAGACCACAAGACTACAAGGCTATCCTAGTCAATTCTGCACAAAATCAAGCCATCGACCTAAATTGGGAGGTCGTGTGTATGTTAGTGAATGTATCTCCTATCTAATTACTAGGGTAGCGTTTCCAAGAACGCATGTACTAGTCCCTAAGAACTTATGGATTTGATGGGTTTATTTTATTTTTGTGTTTGATTAAGCAAGAACTAAATTGGGAACAAAAAATTGAATGTCTTAGTCGATTAGATCAGCCCCATGAGTGGATTTATGCTAAACTCGAACTTTAGTTATGTCGTTACATGATCATATCCAGAGGACCAATAGAAGAGGTTTGATCCAAGTCTAACTTTAACTAGCTCTCGACCCCAAACGTGAGAGGTTTGATCCAAATAAGTTCGACAAAGGTGTTATTTTTGTTTTTCATGTGATACATTCAGACCGACTTAGAGCCTGCTTAGTTAAGCTGATAAGTAATTTTTTTTTTCGTTTTTTAATTAAAGAAGATAATTCATAAGCATTTTTTTGTTCACTTGTAAGATAGGGAAAAAATTGTTGAATTCCAGCTTTTTTTTTGAAAGAAAAACAATTGAATATAATATCTTGTACTTTATATTTTTAAATTTTCACATAAGATGAGACTAGTGGGGATTGATTGTGAGGTGACTTTCAACCCATGCGGGTTGAATGACCCGATCCACTTCCTAGTTATACCAAAGTTAGGAAAAGAAATATTTATACTGACTTCATTGGTTCAACTCAAGAGTGTCATGAATTAAATGTTTGTCACCAGTCAAAAGATAATTGTACATTAAATTAAAAAATATTACTTAGTTTAGTAACTATTAATTATTAAAATTGGTTTAATATTTACAAAAGATACTACGATTCAAGACTAGACAAACTATTTCGATTTCACTTTGAAGTTCAAAAATATAAGATAATATCTGGATCGATCGCAGAATCGCAAGATCGGTAGGATCATCCTATGATTTTGCATTTTTTATAATTTTTAAGTTATTTTAGAAAACTAAAAAAATAGAATATTAAAACTAAAAATTGACAAGAAAGAGGGTTATTTTCTCTGTCTATTATATCATAATTATGATTTTATTTATTTAAAAATTAGTTTTAAAAAAATTGAAAAACTAAAAAAATAGAATATTTAGAATAAACTTTTAGAAGGAATTAAGTTAAAATCCTCTCCATTCTCCCTCTCACTTTTTCTATTCATTTTTTATGAATGATCTAGTGTTAATGAATAAACTTATGTGAAAAAATTATATTTAGAAAACAAAAAATCATTTAAATTTTTAGAATTCAGATGAGAAAATTGATTTACCATTGTTCATTATTATAATTAGTTTGTTCTAACTTCTAAATTTCTATTGTCACGAAAGTTACTACTACTACTCAAGAAGTGAGAACCATTTTTCCCTTTTCAATGAATATTTTTTTAATATACGAACTAAAATGCTAGGTTCGTTTTTTTTTTCTATTATCACCAGAACATATACAAATATTGACCAATAATCTGGATCGTCATGAGTAATACATATAACTATGATGATTATTTGTGACGTTCACTTTTAACCATGAGAATTTAAATATATGATTGTGATATCATAATAGAATTCGTCAAATAAGAAAGTACACTCTACTTTTACATGGTAGAACAATCATAATTTTAAAGAGATTAATGTATCGCATCTTAATCGTTGATGCGCTGAGCATTCTAAAGTGCTTAGAAATGAGGTTTGAAACAAATATTTATTTTTTTAAAATACATTATAGATTTTTCCTTTAAAGAAAAAAAACACTGCATTTCTTTCGGACTTCTTAAGAAGTAATATCGACATGATGCCGAGGAAAAAATATCTAAATGCATTTTTTCCAGAAAAAAAAACGAAAGAATTTGGGATATTTGAAAGATCTTATTTGTTATAGATAAGGTAAGTATGATTATACTTTTTGGTTTTTGCACAGTCAGATTAGTCTGACAAGAATACCGGGTCGCGAACACTGAATTGCATTTCTCTTATCAGATGTTTTCTAGCCGCTGATTAATTTATTTTCACAATCTCGAAAACTTTAAAGTTTATCCATCTCCAAATAGTTCGGCTTCCGAGATGCACATGGTGATTTGATGTGGAAGGGTGAACACTTAATTTTTTTTCTACTAAATGCTCAATCCAATCTCCAGTACCATTTTACTTAAGATATTTAGATTATGTTGAATGATCAGTTTTTCAACTCAGGTCTAATGTTAATGCTCAATGTGTGGAATAGAACCCTCACTCTGAATAAAAGTGTGATATCGCCCATGATCCTAGTGTTGAAATTAGGTGAATACTTCAGGGCCCCTTGTTTCTCATACGGGATTCGACCACGTGAGTTTAGAGGAATCTGAGTATTACCCAATTGTTTGTGCTGCTGACGTGCGAACAAAATGGGGATTCGGGGGGGCACCGTCCCCCGACGGTGAGCGGGCGGGGGTTCAGGGCAGTGCCCCCGAAATCTAGACGGATTTTGGACTTTTATTTAGTCAGCCCGTGTGGTTCGGATTAGATTTTTTCTCTGTTTTGTTCGGATTTTGAACTCGTTTAGGAGAGGCTTATTTATAACTTATTTTTAGATGTAATCTGTGTGACGGCTGTAAACCTAAACGATATAGTGAAATCTCTTTGCAGGACGTAGCCCTAATCTCAAGGGTGAACCTGGGTAATTCGTGTGCCTCCTCTATTTTTCTGCAATCTCTTTGCGATCTTCTCTTTCTGTTCGCAAATTTTTTCTTCAATTTGTATCAGAGCACATGTTGTTCGAGGAGTTAGGATTTATTCGAGATATTAGGAGGATCGCGAATTGAGATAGAAAAATTTGATGGAACACGATTTGATCTCTGGAAGATGAAGATGGAGAATCTCCTCTCTAATCGAGGTCTTTGAACCGTAATCGAGAAGGAGAGGTCAGGCATGGAAGCGGCAAAGGTCGTGAATGGGGCTTCCTCTAGTCAGACAGATCCAAAGGCGATCGAAGAGTGTGATCGGATTGATAGAAAGGCGAAGGGTTTGATTCGGCTTTGTCTCGCAAATTCAATTCTTACGAATGTGATGAGCGAACCTATAGTCAGAGATCTGTGGAGGAATTTGGAATTCCTATATCAAAGTAAGTCACTGGTTAACAAGTTATATCTGAGGAAGAAACTGTATAATCTTCGGATACATGATGGTGACTCGTTCTCTATACATCTTTTAACACGATGATCAGTCAACTTGTATAAATCGGTGTTAAGTTTTAAGATGATGATAAGGCGATAACATTGTTCTGTTCGCTATCGAATTCATGGGACAATCTGATTGTCGTGATTGGTGACGGGGATAAAGAACTTTCGTATGAAAGTGTATGTGTTACCTTATTATCAGAGGAAATACGAAGAAAGAGATCGGCAAGTTCTGGTAAAGAAGCGCCGGTGGCTAGAGGAAGGCAACCAGAAAAGACTCAAAATCAGAGAGGGTCTAGTTTCAAATCTTATGGGCGTTCGAAGAGTAGAGATAAGAAGGTGCAATGCTGGAGATGTCAAGAGTAGGACCATCTGAAGAGAGATTGCAAAAACAAGGCGGTTCACCAATGTTGAAAATGACTCATCCTCCGATAAAAAAGAGGCTGAAGTAGGATATATGTATCTGGCTTCTGCATGTATAGCACAGTCAGATAAGGATGTCTGACTCATCGATACTTGTGCTTCGTACTACATGACACCTCATAGACATTGATTTTGTGAATATAAAGAGTATAATGATGGGGATGTCATGTTCGGAGATGATACTACGGTTCATATTGTTGGACGTGGTAGGGTGAAGTTGAGGATGAATGATGGCACGGTGAAGACTCTACCAGATGTGATGCATATACCACTTATGAGCAGGAGTCTGTTATTTGTTGGTACAATGATTGATTCGGGGTGTTATATTTAGTTGCGACAAAGATTCGTACAAGATGATTAGATGATCTATTGTGATTGCACTAGGGGTTCGCTATGACACATTGTACAAGTTGCTCAGAGAAATTATATCTGTGGGCTGCGGATTTATTTTTGAAGAGGCCAAAGAAGATGAAGACAACACGTCTATGTTGTGGAGATTAGGTCATATCAGTGAGAAATGACTTTTTACTATAGCATCAAGTTAGATGGTAGAAGGAGTTTCAGATTGTTCTGTGGGCTTTGGGTTCTGTGAACATTGCCTACATGGAAAACAGAATCGAGTCAGTTTTCAACACACAGGTACAAGAGCAATGAAGATTCACGAACTGATCCATAGTGATATTTTTGGACCAACTTCGACTCCATCTATTGGAGGCTCAAAGTACTATGTCTCTTTTATAGATGATTTTTCGAGATACAGTTGGATTTATTTTATAAAAAATAAGTCAGATGTATTCGATAAGTTTTGAGAATTTAAAGTTTTGGTGGAAAACTAATTGAGCAGCAAGATCAAGGTCCTTCGTACAGATAACGGAGGCGAATTTTGTTCAGATAAGTTTGAACAATTCTGCGTGGACAATGGCATTGCAAGGCAGAAGACAACTCCATATACACCTGAGCAGAATGGAGTAGTCGAAAGGTTAAATCGATCACTCATAGAAAATACCAGATGTATGCTGAGTTGAGCTGGATTGGGGCAAGAATTCTGGGCAAAAATTGTAGCTACATCAAACTATCTGAAGAACTGCTCACTGACATCATCAGTGAAGGATCGGACGCCTTATGAGGCAATGTTTGGGAAGAAGCCGAATCTATCTCATGTTCGAGTGTTCGGATGTGACGCGTATGTTCAAATACCCAAGGAAAAATGGGGTAACCTTGATAATAAGTCTGAGAAGAACATATTCGTCGGATATAAGAAAGGGGTCAAGGGCTATAAACTGTGAAATCTAAGAACAAGGACTATTGTATACATCATGGATGTTATCTTTCGTGAATCACAATCCCAAGTTGAGGCTCAAAAAATTGATGATCCCAAGAAGGTTGCAGTGCTTGAAGAATATTCTTATTTGGAAGAAGATTTTGATTCTGAAGCTGTAGAAGTTGTTGCTCAAGATATTTTAGTTGAGTTTATTCCAGAATCTGATCAAGATGACTCGATTAATGAAGTTGAAGATGCAGATTCAGATGAAGACCCAGATGTTGGTACCATACCAGTTCTCAGGAGATCGACACGAGAAAGAAGAGCACCTCTTAGATACTCTCTTAGTACTTTGAGTTCGTTTCATGCTTTGAGCATCATCGGAGAAGAATCTAATTCTGTAAAAAATGCAAGGTCTAGGGATGATGCAAATCAGTGGGAGCTTTCTATGACATATGAGATGCAGTCGTTGGATAAGAATAAAATGTGGAGCTTTCTATGGGTCTGTAGAGAAATACAAGGTGAGACTGGTAGCAAAATGATACTCTCAGATTGATGGAGTCGACTATAATGAGATCTTTTCTCCCGTGGCGAAAATGACTTCAATCAGATTTGTTCTATCTCTCGTAGCAGCATATAATCTTGAGGTAGAGTAGATGGATGTGAAGACGACATTCCAAAAGATATATATGAGGCAAGCAGAAAGTTTTGAAGTTCAAGGTAAAGAGAATTTGGTGTGCAAATTAAAGAAATCTTTGTATGGATTGAAGCAGTCGCCAATGATGTGGTACTAGAAGTTTGATATGTACATACTCGAACTCAAGTTTGTACGTTCAGATTCAGATCACTGTGTTTACGTGAAGAGAGTTAGCGAACAATTTGTCATTCTTACACTGTAAGTAGATGACATGTTATTGATTAGAAACAACATGAAGATGGTAAATTCAGTGAAGAATTTGTTGGCCAAGAAGTTTGATATGAAGGACTTGAGACCGACGAATTTTATTTTGGGTATGCAGATTAGAAGGGATCGTCAGAAGCGAAAGTTGTGGCTAGGACAAGAGAAGTACATAAAAGAAGTGTTGAAAAAATTTAACATATCGGACTGCAAGCCACCGGGTACTCATATGTCTTTAAGAACCAAACTTTCTGCAGAGCAGTGCCCAAAGACGGATGAAGAAGCCGAAGAAATGGACCGGGTACCATATGCAAGTGTAGTGGACAGCTTGATGTATGTCATGGTGTGCACGCGTCCAGATATAGCCCAAGCAGTGGGAGTCTTGAGTCGGTATATGTTTAACCCAAACAGGGAACACTGGAATGCTATCAAGAGAGTTTTTAGGTACCTTCGTGGATCTTCAAATTTTGTTTTGTATTTTGAAGGTATAGGGAAAGGAAAGAGGCTTGATATTATAGGCCATGTAGATACTGATTGAGGTGGAGACATTGACAGTAGACGGTCCACTAGTGGATATATTTTTACATTATTTGGGACTGCACTGAGTTGGATGAGCAAGAGACAAAGCGTGGTAGCACTTTCTTCTATAGAAGCTGAATATATGACTCTTACTCATGCTGCAAAAGAGGCGATATGGCTACGACAGTTGTGCTTGGAGCTCGGATTTGAGCAAGGTGCCATGGAGGTGAGATGTGATAATCAAGGTGTTATTCAGTTAGCTAAGAATCCTGCATTTCACTCATGCACAAAGCATATTGACATCCAATATCATTTCATCCGGGAAAAAATGGAAAAGAAAGACGTTCAGCTTGAAAATGTCGATACAACAAAGAATAGTTCTGATTTTCTAACTAAAACTGTTACATGTGCAAAGTTTGAGTGGTGCTCTACTGCTGTCGGATTGAAGAAGAATGTTGCTGGCAAGGCTCTCATTGGTGTGAAGTATCCACCAAGTGGGAGAATGTTGGAGTTGGTGAATACTTCATGGCCCCTTGTTTCTCACACGGGGTTCGTCCACGTAAGCTTAAAGGAATTTGAGTATTACCCAATTGTCTATGTTGCTGACGTGCGAACAAAAGGGAGGGTTCGGGGGGCACCGCCCTCCGATGATGAGCGGACGGGGGTTTGGGGGCAGCGCCTCCGAAACTTAGACGGGTTTTGAACTTTTGTTTAGTCGGCCCGTGTGGTTCGCATTAGGTTTTTTCTCTATTTTGTTCGAGTTTTGAACCCGTTTATGAGAGACTTATTTATAACTTATTTTTAGATGTAATCTGTGTGACGACTGAGTGGAACTCTTTGCAGGACGTAGCCCTAATCTCAAGGATGAAATTGGATAATTCGTGTGCCTCCTTTATTTTTCTACAATCTTTTTGCGATCTTCTCTTTCTGTTCGCGAATTTTCCCTTCACCTAGTTGGGGCACACCCCAAAGGATCCTATGTGGAAAAAAAATATGAGAGTTCATTGGTTGCCCTCACCCCAAAGCTAGTTCAAATTAAACACAGATGGATTATATTGTGATAATAGAGACGTCTCTGCATGAGCATTTCACCTTAGTACCAGAGGCGGCATACTCTACTGCAAGCAGCTTGCTTGCAGGGTTACATAACAATATCTGGGTGGAATCAAATTCGAAAGTTTTGTGTTTAACCTGGTGAAGACGAATTCCAACGGCCCTTGGGTACATAAGAAAATCTGATGTGAGATATCCGGCCTTTCGTTAGATGTCTTTGAACATTACAAGAAAACATAGTTTCTGTGACAAAATTTTTGTGACGAAATAATTATGTCACATGATAAATTTGTGACCGATATGTGACGATAATATTTGTCACAAGATCAGAAATTCGTCATATTTTTGTTACGCTTTTGTGACTACTATTCTAATTAAAATATTTAGTGACTAAAAAATGATAACTATAAAAATGTCACAATAATATTTGTCACCATATGATCACATTTATTTATTTATTTTATCTCACAATATTATCATAAATTTATTTTTTCCTTTGATCCACTAAATATTTTTATTGTTATTAAAAAAATAAATAACTCTACCTAATTCTTTCTAGGGCAAAGAAGATCATGTTTTAGCATTTTTTTCTTTTTCCTCTCCTCTCCTCTCTTCTCTTCTCTCATCTCACGGCCAGCGGCGGACGGCCGTATTCTTGGCACATCCCACGTTTGCACTGACGCAAGCTTGCGTTAGGGACGTAGGGGGCGTTAGCCCCTGCGTAACGCCCCTTGCGACCCTGATGCAAGGGCACACAGCCCTATTTTTATTTATTTTTTATATTTTTAGGAAAAGAAATCAAGCTTTCATGTTATTTCGGCACAGGCATAGGTTCGTATTATTTTTTTCATATTTAATTATAATAAATTTTTACTTAAATGATAAATCATCTTTTAATTGTTATTTTTTAAATTTTATTTGAAAATTGTTCAAATATGTTTAAACATAAGACATTATATTATTGTGCTGTGGAAAATGCAATAATGATAATTTGTTATTATATATGTTTTATTTGTTTAATAACTTTTGCATGTTATATTACTTTATATTTTTTAGTAATGTAGTGTTGCTATCATATATTTCATGTTTATATCATTGTTCAAAAGTTACATTCTAACGTATGTAATTATGCATTTTTGTATTCATTTTGGATAATTGCGACGATATATATGAAATAAATTATTTGAATTATTTTATTTGGATTAATGATGATTGTTAGTTTTACATGTGAATTAAGAATATTCGTGTAGTATGATTTGTGTTTGATTTTTTTTATCACAGATTATAAACTATTATATTGTGTGAATTTATATCATGTTTATTATATTTAATTTTTGTTTGATGTTATCTTTCACATTTTTTTGTTAGTAATTTGGATCACTAATATTGAAATGTATATTGATTATATGAAATTTTATTCTTTATATATACAGAGATCATGTCAAGTGATCGTAATTGGAAGCATAATTGATTAGACAGAAATAGATATAAGTGATGAATTCAAAGCAGGCATGTAAAGTTTTATTAACTTTGCATTTTCTCAACATGGAATTTCTTATGAAGGAAAAAATAGATGCCCTTGTTTATGCAAACTGCCTATATATCTTGGAAAAAAGTGCCGCAAGAAATTCGTGAAAGGATGTGGAATGCATTTAAGATATTATTTAACAATCAAGAACAATTATGTGATTTGTATGCATGAAACTTTTGTAATGTTTTAACATTAATTTGATTATTTTCAGAAGAGATATGTGTGGGAGCAATCGGACATTCTTGTTAAGGAAACATTTATTAAGAAGTGTGGTGATCTCTACTCTTCCACACTATATCATACAAGATGCCATGCGATCATATAAGTGAAACCAATGGTTTTTTACCATCATGGATGAGAGGACATGTTTGGAATGACATGATTGATTTGTGGATGGAAGATGATTGTCGACAAAAATCGAAAGCTGCATAACAAAATAGGCTCACTGAGAAAGAGGGTGAAATCACAAAGCATACCAATGACAGAGCATCGAATAAGACTTGCATATTGATGAATATTTATTGGTTTTCAAGTTGTGCACTATTTAATGTGTTTTATTTTCTTTTTGTAGGCACAAAAGTTAGGCAGACAACCAACCGACTATGAATTTTTTGAGTATTGTCATAAGCATCGAGGCAAAGAAAAAATTGATATGTTGAAGGAAAATAAAAAAATTGTGTAAGTTTTTATACAAAAAATTTATTTATTCATCCACCTTATATATTCTTTTATTTTTTTTAACATATTATGTTTGTGCCAAATCCAAGAATATTACAATGCATGTCTTAACACAAAATATGGTTCAGATGTTAGCTCTCAACTAGGATTGATGCTGCTATGTGGATTGATACAATAGGAACTCCAACAAAAGGAAGAGTATATGAATTTGGTGCTGAAAAATATGCTCAATCACTAGTAAATAATTTAAGTTATGGTATACAAAGTACATGGACGACTCTTCTTCAAATGTTGCTACTGAGGATGATTTGCAACTTAAAAAAGAATAAGTGTGTGAAGAAGTGCGACAATAATTGCAACAAGAATTAGATGATCACATTAAAAAAAATAAATGCTAAAATGGAAGAATGTGTTCGTGTACTTGTATTACAAATTATTCAACAAGAAAGTAGTCAATTATCTTTTGGAGATCTTGTTCCACGTTAGTGAGGTAATTTATCTTATTTATATATCACTATCTTATGATGCTTCATTATTTTAATATTTCTCTATTTAAATCACTAGATCTTAATATTTTATGTATATGTTTGATTACAGGTTTCAACTTTTTATATAGAGAGGTGATCACACTTCATCAAGGAAAAAAATGGATATGTTGTGTGGCTACAATTCACTTAAAGTTTCATTATTAAATTTGGATAATAAAAAGTTATGTAGTGGATTTAATATTTTGAATATTTTAATTATAAATGTTTGAACTATATGATATTTGACATGTTTAGAAATGAATATCTTGCATTCTATTATTTTTATTGTGTAATTATTTGTGTGTAGTAGTATATTTAGAAAATAAATTGTCACACAATTTTCATAATGATTCATTAAAATTTTGTAAATTTATCATATTAATTAATTACATAAAATTTCATCACAACTTCATCAAAATAATTAACAATGAATCATCACAATTTTATCACAAAACGTTGACTTAAAATTTGTCACAGGTCTATCATAATCATAATCGTCACAAAATGATCACAAATTTGTCACAAAAATTATCACAACATATGTCCGTCACAACTTAATAGTCAGTAATCCGTAAAAAAAATTATTACATTTGTGACGGAATACCCATTTTATTAATTATTTTATTAAATTTTTGTGACAAAAAATTTTTAATCTTGTAACGATCTTAATCGTCACAATTATCTTTGTGACGAAAATAATTCATCACAACAAAATTTGTGGGTCAAAAATCAGTGATGGATGCAAATCGTCACAAGTCCATCACTGAAGAGAATCTGTGATGGAATGCACTTATGTTGTGACAAAATTATCCGTCACAAATACCTTATTTTCTTGTAGTGATACTTTGAAGCCAAACATGTTAGATGTGTTGTTTTGGATTGCTTGTGGGAGGCAGAACCCCCTCAGGCCTCTATTTATTTTGTATGAAGACAAGTTTTTGTCTTAATTAATAGAATATGATGTTTTTTCCTTGAACAAATTAAAAGCCTACACATACTGTCCCCTTACCCCTTAACTCGCATGATATTTAACTATCTCCATGACCTGACATCTAATTTGTGTAGTCAATTCTGATCTTAGCATCCCATGACTAATCTTGTTTAACAAGATGAATTATTGCTGATACCAGACAATTGCACATCGTAGTTGGTTCAATCAATTTGTTTAACACGCCATGCATGAACAATTACAAGTGCAAGTGGAATCCAAGTCCACGGTGGCTTTCTCATGTGTGGACTAAGAAATTAAATTTCAGGCAATCAGAGATCGAAGTGATGTCATATGTTCTGCAGACGACTTGAAGTAGATAAACTCGAAGCTTTAATTAAAACAAATCTCTCTTCCTTTTGTTTCTATGTGGAAAGTTTGGTCCGAGCTTGTCGAGAGAATTTTTCATGCGAGATTCCAAAACATACACATTTTTAACGCATAAAAGAATGTGAATAATTCTAATCCGTGGACTTAGCGACTGGGACTGCTCAACTCTTCCTGTCACCAAAGGAAAAGTATTGCAGACATCTCTCTCAGTTTGTCACCACATCAATTTATATCTTGCTTTCTGTTTAACCCTCTATATCTAAACCAGAAATATTGAGAGCTTATGACAACTAAAAATCCTCAACCTAAAATATTCTGAGGTTGTTCACTGTCCATTTGGTGGCATTCAGATTTTTCAGACTTTTCCTACATGAGTATAGCATTTTTCATAAGGGTAAAATCATAAAAACTTAAGCGATCAAGAAAAGCAGCATTACTATATTTAAAATTTTAACAAACCTTTTCATGCGTATTGCCAACAATTAAGAGGGAATATTTTTTTAGTAAGAACACTGTCTGTTAATACTTAATACTCAATATCATGTTAATGATACTAATGAATCTTTAAGCCCTTAGGAAGAAAAAATATTTGTAATATTAAAAAAGGACTCCATAAATAAACTTAAGTAGTCTTCTTGCTGAACGAATGGTTGCAATTTTCCACAAATTCGATGATTTTATAAGATATTGATAAGTTATTTACTGAGATGATCTTTCTCAGAATCTTCATTAAATCCATGATCAATTCATGTACAGGGGTCAATTGAGTTTCCATTTATATCCCGCAGTACATTCAATAGGTATTTTTAATTATCTATCTGTCTCATGTGATCAGCAATGTTTCAGCAAGATAGCTCAGTATTCCCATGTGGTCCATGAGAAAGAGTTGCAGGTTAATATATAATACATAGTGAATGTGTTGTGTGCCATTGTTTAGTGATTTCTATATTCTCCTTTCTTGGATGCAAACAAAGAAGACAGAATACTTCGGATAGAGGGAAATAAACAAAAGTGGGAATGGTTAGGGGAATACAATTAAGAGAAGGAAGGTTTGTCTCTAATTAAAGCTAAGACAAGGGTATTATTCCAAGGACATCACTTTCTCCATCGTTTTCCCAGTCGTTCGACCATTTACTTTATGATACCTTTTAGCTTATATATACATATATATATATATATATATATATATATATATATTGTTATGCCGTGGTATGCAACAAGCTAATTACGCACCCTACATCTCATGCTGTTATATTTTAAGCCATGTTGTAAGATATTATAGAGATTTGTATACATAGATGACATGAGAGATCACCTTGGGAGAAGAAGAGGTCAACTACAGATCAAGAGGAATCACTCACAGGATTAGGTGACGCCTTGAGAATATAATCCCAAGTTTTTTTTTTGACACGGAGGTAAACAGTGCCCTAATACTTTTCAAGGATATATATTTTCTAGGGAACTCAGTGATATGATACTTGCATGCATTTTCATTGGAAGAATTGGTCTACCAAATGTCAGATAATGTCACCGATTCCGTAGACCTTATAAGATTTTCAGATAATGAACAGGTAAAAGCTCCCAGCTGTTCTTATTTTAGAAACCTCATGTTAACAGTTTGAACGAGTTATGGTTGAATTGAGTTTTAGAGAGTTTTTATATCCTTCGGGAAAGATACTCATATTTGATATTTTTCATATTATTATGTATAAAATTGAAAATCTGATGTTTAACATATCCACAATCAGAATACTCAAGTTTTCACAATAGCGAAAAAAATTTTGTTATTTAACTCACACTTGTTCTGATTAAAAATATTGATATATTTCAAATTGTTTGTTGACATGGACAAAGTAAAACAAAACCTCCTAAATGAAATTAAGCTCGTATAAATTTTCTAGAAGGTTGAATCATGTGAGTTTTTTAAAATATGAACTTATGCTCATATATAGTAAGATTTTAATGTTGTGCGTAACGAGTTATAATTAAAAAAAACCTCTTTTGAATAAAAGATAGTTAATATAGCTATTTCTTCTTTGAGCTAAAATTATTGTTAATTATGCTAAGAGCTCTATATAAAATTGGATGGTTTAATTATGTCGTTCAGCCCATTAATCGATAAAAGTCTCCTAATCCCACCTGATCATGCACAGGCTAATGATTAATTAATCTCCCGGCCGGCTTCCTTTTCTGAAGTGGATTCTTTTTTCATTAGCAAAAAATGTAATAGGAAAAAAGAGTTATTAGGTGATTAGTCAAATCAACCCTGATTACAAGGCTCCCAAAAATTCCCTTGTAACGTGTTTTTTCAACACTCGGAGAGAACTTGGTCGTGTAATTACTAATTAGTGCTCATGAGGTTGATCAAACGTTTCAGGAAATTAAAGAACTTAATGACACACCTCCAACTCAATGAGCAAACACTTTCCCTTTCATGATCCAGTTGTCAATTAGCTTATTGGTTGTTCATTGTTGCCCCCTTTGGCCTCAGTATTTGATCATTTTTCATGCTGTATCCATGTGTAATGTGGTCACTGATCAGATCCATTTTATTCGGGAAGATGAGTACGCCCACATGTTTAGGTACATATAATTAACCCCACGGATTGATATATAATTAAGCTTTAACAAATAATATATAGGCACTTAATTAGGTGTTACTCACACACACACATATGAGTGCCCTTGCACGCTACCGACAATTCCAACCCCAGAAATTTTAATTAAGATTCCAGTTTAGCAAATATGGACAAATATTCCACGGCTAATAAGGTCAATACATTTTGTATATATTATTACGTTCTCCTAATCGATATATATATATATATATATATAGAGAGAGAGAGAGAGAGAGAGAGAGCTTAATTTGCCAGCATTGGCATACACTAATTATAATTAAACCTTATACATAGCGCCAGATCGGGTCTCGTGTGGGGGCGCAACACAAGGAGAGGAGCACTTTAAAATTCGCGTTTTTCTTGTCCCAACGTCTGCATGGGGTTGACGTTGGAGAGTATTTTTATGTTGGTATTAGTAGAGAGTAGGAGAATCCTCCTAAGACAAGTTTTGATATTTTAGTATTATATATGTATTATATATGTATACATATTGATGTATATGAATGCATGGAGTTGTGACGTCATGCATGGGCATTTGATGACCACCCTCCACCCTCTCGTGAAGTGTTATGCTGTCCAACACAGCAGCCAATGAAAACTAAACTATGTGTAGGCATGTATTAGCTAGCATAGGAATCATGTGTGATCATTGCTCGAAGTGAACTAACTGTGTGAGGGGTAACCAAACTCTTGGGAATTGAGGGAGGAGGTTTAAATTATTGTTTCATAGATTGCATGTTTGGCTATGCTAATTATGTTTTATTGCGACGAAGCCGGAGCTGATATAGGGTTTTATCCACGTTTGGTACTTTGTTACGTCTACTGATCAAGCTTCGAGATATATAGCCTGCAAATTGAAGCCAGATTAGTTCTATGAGAGGCTCACGTGAATGTGAAATGTATTATATGATATTATACAACGTATGATTAGTTTAATTTGTTGACATGTCAATATATATGCTTTCCTTGCAAGTTATAATATGACATAGATGTCGATAAGGGAACAATGCCTCATCGCGAAAAACATAACAAATTCAGCAGTACAATAGAATCAAAACGCGTGGGAGGACTAGGATTCGTCGTATACCATATGCATACAATAATAAAGAAATACATTTAAGGGAGAAAAAGAAGTAAATCAAAGTATAGATACAAAGACACTTACACAAGCAACTTTACTTTTGTTGCATGATTTTTCTTGGTAAAAACAAATTTGCACATATGTATCTTTTAGTAATCCTTAGGAGTTGTCATTCTTTTTCCTAAATTATTACACTTTTATCTTAAAATAGAATTTTGGGAGGGGTAAGAAAACTTGTCGTAGCTATTAATCCAAATTTGAACCTATTTAAATTAAAATTTTGAGAAGTTTTTAAAATAATTTTTTTAATAAAAATAAACATGTATCCGCATCCAAAAAAATTGTAGGGATCTAAATGTCCCATTTTTATTTATATAGGTGACCTCGTACTTTTTACTAGTGATATAGTAATTTGTTAGATATAATATAATTTTATCTATTAATCATCAAACACATATATTTTGATACAATTAACGTTGAGGCATTAACTTTTATTCTTAATTATAATATTGTGCATATTTATTTCTTTATCAAACCTTTTTCGTCAGAATATATATAATTCTAGAATAATCTTTTAAGTTTAAAGAAGTCATTCGAAATAAGTGATTTTCTGGGACCAGAAAATTCATAACTAAACCAATTTTAGTTTATAAATTTTATTTCATCTTGTCTTCTCGATATCATTAAAAAAGTATTGAAATTCTAGTTGAGTACATAGAAAAGTTCAAGTTCAAGTTGATGTTTGTGAAAAATTTAGAGTAGTTTATAATTTATATGAGTTAAGTGATTATTTAAAAATTTTAACTGCAAGAGAAATTTTAGTACTTAATTATACTCTTCTGATCTCTTTGTAGACCCTTATTTAAATATAGGGGAAAAACATTACCAATGCCAACATAGAGAAAAAGAAATGAGTAGTGCACCTCTGTTCACGGATCCAAATTCATGTATATATAAAGAAAGTTTAGGATGCATTTAATTACTCACAGTCATATTTTGTATACATGGAATATCTGAATTTGTCTGAAGCACTATACCCACTGCACAAAATAAGTAGACTCTTACTTGAATATAGGGAAAAAGAAATTAGTAACAACTATATAAGGAAAAAAGTTCTGTACTATACACGGATCCAAATTCATCTATTAAGATACTTTACTATTTAAATTGAGACTCATATTTTATGTTAAATTTGTGTGAACCAACTACACATAGTATGTACTGTAGACTTCTTGACCCCTTAAATATATATATACATATATATATATATATATACACACATATATATATATATATATATATATATATATATATCAAAAGAGATGTATGCTTGTATGGATATATCACTACAAGAAAATCGCGATTTTTCGATGGATAATTTCGTTCTAAATCCGTCGCAATTTGCGACGAATTTTTCGACGGTTTCGTTTCCGACGAATTTTTCGACGGTTATGACCGTCGAAAATGATTTATATTATTATTTAATTTTTCGACGATTAAGAACGTCGATATTTCCGACGGATATCCATCCGTCACAATTTTCGATGACTTTTCCGACGGTTATGACCTTCGGAAATAAAAAAATTAAATTATGTATTTTTTATATTATTATTAAATTTTTCCGACGGTCACGACCGTCGGAAATAAAAAATAAATTATGAAATGTATTATATTATTATTAAATTTTTTGACGATTAAGAACGTTGATATTTCCGACGGATATCCATCCGTCGCAAAATCCCTTCTAAGGGTAGAAGAACATTTGAGTTTTTGTAACTAACATAATTTAAAACAAGAACAGGTGACTTAACCACATTAAGAAACGCTTATTGCTTGGTCATCAATGAGTCGGTTGCGTGCTCATGCCCTTTATTCCATTTTTTGAGAGCACTTGATTTGTATTATTTCTTCAAGCATCCGCTAATTTTATATAATTCTATTTAATTAATTTCCTAAATTGTGTGCCCCTCGTACAAAAAGAAAGAGATAAAGTGACATTTATTTCACTATTGTAAATCAATTTGAAATTCCATTTCCATCAATACTGTTTTCGAAATAGTATATTAATGTCTCCATACTTTTGTAAGAGGCGAGCTCAAAATACAACTTTGTGATTTATGGCTTATTTTTTCTGATTTATAAATAGATAAAATAAGTGTTTATTAATTTTTTAATAATCTTAAAAATTACTTATAAATTATTTTGAGTGATTTATAAGCTTAGTCAAATAAGCTCTTATTCTTTCGAGTTGAAGTAAATATAGAGGTGTAAGAAGAAAAAAACTGAAAAAACGAAAATCTAAAAATCCGATCTAACAAATTTTAATTTTTAAAAAGTCAATCAAAATATATAGGGTGACTTTTTTCACGAAAAAATTCACTCGACTCGGACCGATTTTACCTCTAAGTAAATGTGCTAATTATTGTTTATAAGAAAATGCCTTTGTAATTCGTGCGTATCTAAAAAAAATCGATCGGGTACGTAAAAATGTATTAAACGCATCTATGGATGAGTCCTTATATAAGGTTGACAAGCTAGGACAACAAATTTGATATATATATATATATATATATATATATTGTATTTATTTTGTATTGTTGATATCGTTTTAATGGTTATGGCCTAGTCCGATACGGTAGAATTATTACACTAATTAATTAATAAATTGGATAGTTGGCGCCAATGGTGCTCATAGAATGAGCAAGATGAATTCGATTTCCTATGAATATAAAAAGAAAATTGTTAAAAGTCTCAGTTACCAATGTCAGAAGGGATCCGAAGCTATTTTACTGGATGCCCAAAGTAAAATATGAGAGGGCAACTACCAATCAGAGTGGAATATATGCTCATTTACAACACGAAAATCCAATTTAAGGGTTCAGTTTCTACTTTTAATCATAAAATTCATATATTGATACATATTAGTTAAAAAAAGTACACCAGTGGGTCCATCCTTGTCAGCGGGTCGACCTTGGTTGAAAAAAAAAGGAAAGTTACTGATGACAGAAAACTATTATGACATATTTAATTACCTTGATGCAGAAATGAATCGATGCTTACCGGGAACGAAAAATGAATCAATATTGTTTAACTCCATAAAGTTTTTATAAGGAGTCAATATCAAATATGTACTCTATGATTTTTTTTCCCACACAGTGTGAACTGAGTATGTGCAATTCGCATCGTGAAATAATAAAAAACTATCGACTTTTATTTAATTGAAGTAATAGTCTATCATATGTACCTAAAAGAATATTAAACTTGAAATAATACTCCTACCCAAAACTATATCATATATATATCCACCCAGCTCCTTTGCTAATTTAACTTAATTAAGGATATATATATATATGAATTCGGTCCCCCTTATCTGCTCCTAGCTCGATCTAATCGTGGTTTCCCTCATACTTCTAAAGCTAGTCTTTATCGCAAGGTTC
Organism: Pontederia crassipes; assembly: GCA_030549335.1. Lineage (NCBI taxonomy): Eukaryota > Viridiplantae > Streptophyta > Magnoliopsida > Commelinales > Pontederiaceae > Pontederia > Pontederia crassipes. Next base: position 45,281,146 of record CM060195.1, read on the forward strand.
TTTGTTCTCCATGTTCCCCATCTAAATTCGCAATCCGCATTTTTTTGTGTGTGTTTTTTTTTCTCGGCCAACTAAAACAATATGAAGTGTAACCACTATCGAAATAGCTGGTGCATATATCCCTGCAGGCACTGCAGAGAGTGAAATTGTTCCTTGGGAATTATTCCACATCCTGTGCATGACATAAAGTAATCTGCATGACAGGGCGAGGAGAGAGAGATGAATGATGAGAGAACATATCTTGTTAGCAGCTTAGCTAGACAGATCTAGGCGGGGATTAGTTTGCTTTACTTTAGCTCAGTGAGGTGTGTCACTGCACTTTATATTTTAGTGTTTGCTCCGCTGTGCTCCCCAGTTCTCGAGTCAGAGCTCTCGTAGTTTCCATATGACTGTTGTCTGTCCTTTCCCACATCGTGTGCAGACAGATAGATGCCTTTTTACAGCTCCGACAGTGGATCGTCGAGAACTGGAAGCCCTTCTGCCCCTGGCGAAAGACCCGCCGCAAACGTAGGAATTTTATTCGACTCCTCTCACATGACATGCTTGATCCTCTCTCTCTCTCTCTCTCTCTCTCTCTCTCTCTCTCTCTCTCTCTCTCTCTCTCTCTGGAGTCTGATTCTGAAGCCCAATTGTAGCAAAACGCCCATCCCAAAGTCTAACAACAGTGCATAAAACAAGAGAGGGAAATGTCTGTTTCCGGGGGCTTCGATATTTTAAAGGTGTTTGTATATTGGATGATCGCATATCTCCAAAAATGCTCCTGTTCGTGTTTCTGTCCTTAGGCTTGGATTGTAACCGTGTGTTGAACTTGTGAGCAGTGCTGGGCCTGAGAATTCTAATTCATCAGGTATGTGACGGCAGTGTTCAACGTTCAGGAACGACAGAGATGGTGAAAACTGTTCGGTCCAAAGTTAAGCCCATATGATATGCAGCAGCTTGTTGGTCATAGTGAAGCATATTTTTTTTTTAAGAATTTGCATGGCACTTTCCTGGTGTGTGGAATTCAATCCTTGCCTTAGATCATATTTGCTGGAACATTTGGAAGATAGAGACACAAAGCACAAATGACAGATGAAATCCAAACTCACGTAGAATGATGAAACAGCGGCTGATAAATTGGGTGGTATTACCATATTAAATAGAGAGGTTATGTGCCGTGGTCATTGAGTGTTAGTAATTTCAAAGTTCAAAATAAAAGTCAAGTGTCAATGGTCTTAAAAATAAAAATGGATGGATATCGAAAAAAAAGTTAGGGTTTACACTTTGCAGGGAAACTATCAGGTGCTTTCCGAAAGGGGCAAAAGTAATTTATACAGAGTAGGAATTGAGAGGAAAAAGTAACGGGTGGGGGGCGGACGAAGGTCGAGGGTGGCGACCCCCTCACCCCCTTCTCTCCCTGCGTAGACGTCGGCGCCCCACCTTCATCTGGCATCCCCCGCATAAGATTTTTTTTTCGTGTAAGGGCATTTTCGACTTTTCACAAATGCAAAAAATGAAGTTAACGAAAAATTTGACGAAATTAGACGAAAGAATCAAATTGAAAAAATCGTGATAATTTAATGACCTAAAAAATGAAGTTTTTTGAAATTAGATGTGAAAAATCGTAATAATTTAAAAATAATTAGAGGAAATTAAAAAAAAAAAGGAGAGGCGTCCTACTCACCTGTACAATTAGCAAAGTCGACGGTTTGTAATTTTTGAGAAATGGACGGCGTAAACTCATGGTGCACAACACATGTAGAACTTTCCAGGACATATTTTCTCAAAGAAAATATCAGAAATATGCTCGTTGCCAATCTTCTTGCATGAGATTTTGAACTTCAAATCGAAAGGTCATCCTTGCTAAGCTGATTTAATTAGTTTACTTGTACAGTGGCGAACTTTATCCATAGCCACAAGACCAGTAAATGTAATACGCTTGAACAGAGTTCCTAGAAACAAAGAGGCTAGTCGATACTTCAACAGCCCTCCGCGAACACTACAAGTCACGGCAGGATTTTTGATAATTCTGCTTCCAGACGGACTCTGGTGAGGACGGCATACTGAGAATACATAATGGTAGTACAACCATGCAGAAAGGTAAGTTAGAGCAAAGGAAATTAAGCTTCTTATTCACAAGCAAACTTCGTGCCAAAGCTAGTGAGGCAGATTGCAAATGCCTGAAAGGCTGAGAGAGGCTCCTGGTAGTCCATGGTAAACATGTCCTCTCCCACTTTTCCAAATTGAAGCAGCACATTCTCTTCGTCACCTGCGCTCCCCGGTTGACTGGAATCTGATGTTGCAACTAGCTGGAAGTTCTTTACGGAAGCAACAGTAACTCGACCATGGAAGTTCAAGCACCAACATTGTAGGTGCTCATGCCACCGTGGTGCTTTGTTCTTCAGAACCACGGATCGCCCAGTTATTCCGCATGTGTCTCCTTTTGATATATTTTCTGGTTCTTTTTGTGCATTATCACCAGTAGCACACTGCAATGTGCACATCATTCTTCTGGGTCCCCTTGTTTTCAGAAGGTTAAATTTGTAGAAGACCTGGCCAATTTCAAAATTACCAGCTGGGACTTGAGGGCTAATCTGTTTACTAGCAAAACGACGGCTTGCTCGACTGCTTGATGCTTTGGCACCATTGAATGGTGGCCTGCTGTCATAGATTGTGAACTTGGTTCCAAGGAAATCAGATCTGCAAAAGATGTAGGATAATTATGAACATAAGACATTTTGAAAAGAATGAAACTTGACAAACATCAGAAATATGAAACATCTAGTTTCAAAGGATTAGATAGGTTTATTAAGTGAACTGTGCCAACCAAATTGCTTTTTTTAGAGGGAATTGCCTGTTGTTCTGATAATATGAATGACATGTGAACAACCAGCAAGATAATAAATGAAGTTATGGTATGTAAAATAGTATGCTAATCCTAAAAGGACCAGATTACAAAAGAGAAACATTGAGATCAGGTGTTCCACACTTTAGGTCTGGAATATAAATATTAACAGTAAAATACACCAAATTAAGAAATAAATTTTATTAAACTCTGAGATTACAGTTTATCGTTAAGATGAAATAACTTTGGTTTTTTAACAGGGTAAGATGAAATAATATACAGAGTACTCAAATCCCCAACTTGTTGCAGGAAACAAACATCTAAGTGCATTCAATGAAACATCAACTTAAAAGGGAACCTTATTGACACATCAACTTTATCTATAACCAAGAGCACCTAGTGGCAGGTTTAACAAAAAAGGAAAAGCATACAATTGAAAATTCTTCATGTATAAGCATGCTTAACATAGGTAAAATACAACAAAACTTTGGCTATTGATATACCTCAACTTTCCCACATATGCGTTACTCCCCTGTGACAGATCATCAGCATCAAGAGAAATAATATACTCTATATGGGAACCATGCCTAACCCTTCGAGCAGCCAAGAGAAATTTCCCTTTGTCCATAAATGCTGGAAGAACAAATACCAAGGCAGTTTAGAACACTATTTAAAGATTACAAAACAACAACAACAAAGCCTTATCCCACTAGGTGGGGTCGGCTACATGGATCATACGATGCCATTCCGCTCTATTAGTAACTAAACATTTCGGTATATTATTCACCAATAGATCTTGCTCTATTAGTTCGCCAAGTGTCCGCCTTAACCTCCCTCTCCCTCTTTTAATCGGACTCCAGATTATTTGATCTACTCTTCTTACTGGCGCATCTAATGGTCTTCTCTGAACATGATCAAACCATCTCAAATGATTCTCTATCATTTTCTCACTAATAGGAGCCACTCCGACTCGTTCACGTATATGATCATTCCTAATCTTATCTAATCTTGTATGACCACACATTCATCTCAACATCCTCATTTCGGCTACCCCCACTTTACGTTCATGTTGTCCCTTCATAGCCCAACATTTAAAGATTACAAAAGTTAAATAATAAAAGGGTTCACTCAGGTCCTAGAAAGAAATAACTTATCAGGATTCACATCACTAATAGATGTTTTAAAGAAATATAAGTTAGCCAAAAGAAAATTTCTTAATAGATATTTTTCCGCACCCCAAGCACCATGACCTACTGTATACATGAATAAAAGAAAATCTTTCTATCCATTGCATTTCTATCTATGACAATGGTAAAAGATAATCATAAACTGTCAAAAACAAATGGCAACAAAGTAAATGTATAATAAATAATCTAAGACATGAAAAATCTAGGAGTTAGGAAAATGAGTTACAAGTATGTGGAAGGGTGTAGTTCTTTTCTCTCCTTTTATTCTTGGGAGAAAAAGGTGTAGTTATTATATGAAAAAATGTATAGGAAGCCTAACAACAAAATATCGAGATGTTTGAAATTTAAATAATAATAATAAATGATTGAAATTACAGACATATGGGAGCAAGATTCATGAAATAGCGGCAGGGACCATGTTTCTAGAAGCACATGGTTAATGTTTGCTTAATATGGAGAATTTTTTCCCTTCAGAAAAGAATATGGATATTGCATAAGCATTAACTTCTTAAAGAATTGCATAGATATGCTCATGATAAGAGGGGGGCAACCTTAGTATAGGGAAAGGCATAGACACGAATTTTTAGAACTTACAATGTAAAACATGCTTTACTTTTTTTTTATAATCCAGATGTGAAGCATAACTTCTTTGGCGAAGAGAAAAGAAAAAAAAACAGGGAAGCACTCCCATTTTTTGCCCTCCAAATCCAAAGACTTTTAAAGTCTCTAAATCAGCTTTTTAGCATGATTTTCAACAGCCATCCTTTTAATATCGTATTTAGCCAGTGCAATAAATGAAATGATGCTTTACAGCTGAAAATTTTGCACATGAAACTAGAGATTTGACTTTTAATTCAGAAATTTCCATAAATCACATTACTCAACCTAAACAAGGTCATATCTCTTAACAAACAAATGGTTGATATCAGGTTGATTGAATGTGTAGACTAGTCAAAACAAGATCATATCTCTTAACAAGCAAATGGTTGATATCAGGTTGATTGAAAGTGTAAACTAGTCAACACAATATAATACAGTCTCCATGCTGGTTTTCCCAGAGCCCAATATGTTCATATCACCATGAAAGATGGAAAGAGCATTATTAATACTAAATACATAAAACTAACTACACAAGTACCAAGTCAAGTCAATTTTCAAGAGGCAATAAAGTCAAAGCATGCGAACTACAAATATAAGTTCCAAGCAAGATTTATAGAAAGTTAATACTAGTCAAGAACGACTAGTCACAAACAACAATCTAACTTTCAGAAGGGGGAAGTAGATTTTCAACAGCAGAAAAAAAGCTAATGAAGAAGATGTCAACAAGAACACCTTCAGCAATTTACTTACTCTGAGTCAAGCTGAGGTACAGATAGAACGTCGAGTTCTTCTTATTTCTCTTTATAAAACACTGCATCGGGAGATCCCTCGGCCCCGGCTGCAACAATTAACACATTATTCATGAAACAGTTCAATTGCAAACTTGAAATATATCGTAAAAGCGAAGAAAAATATCTGAGATGCAATCAAAGCTGCCCCTTCAAAGATTTCATCCTTTTTTTTTGTAGGAACAACAATATAATTAGTAAGAACAATCTCAATTTCTCTAGATTTCGATCAGATCCAACTAGATTTCACCACGAAATGAAGCGAGGGGAAAGGAGCGCAACGGAAAAAGAGGGATCTTTGGACAGACTCAACAACCGACCTCCTTGAGCGACGAAGGGAAGGTGATCTTCCCCGTCTCCCCCGGAGGTCCTACTACGCCGGTGGTGACCTCGCGCCACCTCCGGCAGACGCAGGCGCAGGAGACGACGTTCTTCCGCAGCGGCCATCGCCCGTCGGTCGACTCCACCCGCCGCACAATCTCGGTCAGGAGCTCCGGCAGCATGTTCGACCACCGTTCCTCCGTCGCCCCCGCGGCCGCCGCCTCCGTCTCTCCTCTTCCGCCGCTGGCGGTGACCTCCTCCTCCTCCGCGTCCGGCCCGTCGGTCCACGCCAGAGGGAGCCTTGCCGACGAGCTCTTGGAGAACGAGAAGGCCCTTCGCCAAGACATGGTCTCGCTTTGGTCGATCTGCTTCGCTACCCCCTTTTGCGCGAGAGAGAGAGAGAGAGAGAGAGAGAGAGCTAATTTTGAGACATCATCCTCACACTGGTCTTTAATAGTTGTCGTAAGAAACGTTTTAATTAAAACAATAAGGTAGGAGATAAGATTATAATGATATTTTCACTCCCCGTCCCGTTTGGGTTTGGGGAATTTCTAATTAAAACTAAAATTTTCCACCACGATAAATCAAGAGTGTAACTGGAAATACACCTTTATTCGCATTTCAGTCTTCCAAACACAAAAAAAAAAGTTTTATTATTCAATTTTTGAAGAGTCAATTGGGATATTCTCGAATCTTATCTTTTGAATCCTAATCATAATCTTACTTTAATTATATTTTGACTATTTATTAATTTATAATACTTTTATAGTCATGTCACCTCTTGTTCTCTTTTTAATATTTTTTTGAAATGCTTGTGTTAATATTTTTAATATTACTTTTACAATCAATAGAGTAAATTTCATGTACGACCGACCTTCCAATAATATTATTTTTCCCAATTCGATTATGGAACTTTATTTTAGAAATAAACGATCATTCAACTTTAATAATCTTGCAATTGTATTAATCATAATAATAGATTATAAAGTAAGAGACATGCTCTTTTTTTTCATTTCGTTTACATGATGTTAACTTTAGCCTTACTGATCAAGCTTTTAAATGTATGATTGCGCTATTGTATAAATTGTAATTTCAGAGATAAGTGGTTTTTATTAACAAATTGCATCCATAAATTTAAAGATCTTATGATTAAAATTAAATTTCACGTCAATAAATAATTTCACAAATGTTGAAAATCCTTTTGACGCTATACCGGCCTATTAATTTGTACATCTTTCCGTATATGGAAAGGATGATGTGAGCATCTATTCAATAAAGTACATGAAGTTTACAATGTGTTATAAGAATTAATGATTCAAGAGAGAAAAAATGCAAAATTTAAAGATAATGATATGCATACAACTGAGGTATCTACCATTTTTTTTTGAAAAAGCTTGACCATTCATTACGTTAAAAAAGTAGAGTTATTTTATAAAAATTGGGCTAGTCATCCAAAAATACTCGTCATGCTGACAGCCAACAGACGCAAGAAAGACCGTCGCTACATTCTAATCACTTCGGGGGCAAAATACAATATTAGTAGATTTAAGATTTCACAAAATGTTCTTGATACCAACAAAGAGTGTTTGAAGCCGCCACAGACAGAGTAGCGTGAGGGAGATAATGCGGACAAGAAGCTGCGAATCCATCTGAATATAAATGTGAGATATCTTTCGCTCAGCACAACATCGCAAACCCATAGCAAAGCCCAAGTCTCGGACTTCAAATCAGAATGAAAATTACCACGCCCAACTCCTACAAAAAGAAAAGTGTCAAAATGAGAACGCAAGATGAAACCGTATCTCACAGACCCGTCGGCTCTAACATGTGAGACGTCAGTATTGAGTAAAGCCCAATGCTAGAGAGGGTCTCCCATAGAATCCTAAGTAGATCTTGGAGGCATGGTGCCTTAGGGCATAGGTCGCCAAAGTAGTAAATTCATGGAAGCCAACCAAGGCTCTTTCCCATAGCACATACATGATTACGCACTTGGACAAAAAATGAATATCATTTTGCATGTTCTAAATGTCCCAAAGACATAAAATAAAGATAGACAAAAGGTGTTTACAATATTACTAATTCAAATTTGCTCTCTCCTGAATCCATATATGATGCGTTAATTTGTAACAATAAAATTTGCTAACAAGTGCACTAGTCGCTCAAGTAATATAGTAATATGAGTAAGAGTGTCGAACCCACGAGGAATATTATTAATTCAATATCTGAATTTATAAATTAATAAGAGAGGAAAAACATGAATTTTTGGAAAGAAGTTTTATGAAATAAAATAAAGAAAATAAGATAAAGATAAGATAGTAGTGTTGAAGTTAGGTCTTAGGATGAAAATAGATCAAGATAAATATTTGAACCATAAAAGATAAATTTAATCCTTAAAGATGAATTAGAGTCTCCTTAAAGTAATCTAACATGATTAATTTGTGGTCTCCACGACTGATATCCCTCAATCTAATCATATAGAACTATCTTAATTTAATAAGAATTGAGGTCTCCACGACTGGTACCCCCAAAATCATATTAAAATTAAAATGCATTAAATTGAATTCTCTAAACTATTAATCACTCCACAAACTGGTATAGATTAATAGACCACACAAACTTGATTCTCCACACACTAGTTATCAAATTTATATCAATTATTAATTCCAAATAAAATCAATTATAATTATAATAATAAATTCTGAAATTAAACACTCCACAAACTGGTATAGCCTAATTCAGAAATTTAATTAACTAACATAAAAGCATTAAGCACAATTAATAATTGATCAGAAAAGATTAAAGCAAATAAAATAGGGTCCAAACATTTCCCTTCAATTAATAATCTCCTAAAATAATAATCCTAAAAAACATGGAGTTCATCCTAGAAATTTCGGAGAGATAATAAAATACAAATCATAAAAATTGGAAGAATTACACCCAAAATAGAGATCTCGAATCTGGCAAACAATCGGGCAGCCTCTCGGACTTGATTAAGGTTGCGATCAACCTCCAACCGTCACACCTCTCTCCTCTTGGTCGTAGCCTGCAGAGCTCATGACTCGCCGTGGAAGAAACCTGAACTTCCGAGCACACCTTGAAACGATGGATTTTTCACGTATTTATAGGGTGCGGACGGCCTTCAATTTGATCTCGGCCGTAACATCATACGGTTGACTTTAAAATTATAAGATAAACTCGGCCAAAGATAAATCCTTTTATCATTACGCCCAAAGATAAATCTTTCTTATCTTTACACCTTCATATATCTTGTTACGTCCAAAGATAAACTCGGCCAAGAATATGATTTCATTGCCATTACCCCCTTCAAATCTCGGCCGTAAGAAATTATTTTATCTTTACTCCCAAAGAGATAAACCCTTTTACTCCCTTCGAATTTCGGCCGTAAGGAAAGAATTTAAACTTGTTACGCCCAAAAGATAAAATCATTTAATTGTTACTCCTTTTGAATCTCAGCCGTAACGACTTGGGTGTAAAGCCAAATCTCGGCCGTAATGATGAATTCTTCATCCTAATTTCGGCCGTAATGATAAATTCTTTGAAATTTTGGCCGATATAGCACAATCCATTTTAATCTCGATTTTTTCTGCAAAATAATTATCAAAATTTAGTTAATCCATCCACAATTAAAATATTCAGAGAATTTAATAATTAAAATTGATAAATCCAGAATTATGATTAAAAGTGACTAAAAATGATGCATGCCATGATCAAATTACAGAAAATTTAATTAAAATAATTAACTAAAATATGTTGTATTTTGCATGCATCAAACTCCCACAAGCTTAAAGTCTTGCTTGTCCTCAAGCAAAAATTCAAAGCAAGGCTCAAGAAAGTTCCATCGTAGCCTCCACATTGTCAACTGACTAATTTTCTCACAAAACTCTTCTGCACACCTACTACTCAGCATCTTATCATTTTCCATGCACTTAGCTTCATAGAGATTCTGAATGCTACACAAATTTAAACAATCTCAAATTCAGCCTTGTGAAAAAAATAAATTGTCTATCAAATAATAGCATTAATATTAAACACATAAGTACTAATTGAGCTTAAAACTTTTTCTTTTTCTTTTCATTTTTCATCTTTATTTTTAATCATTTTAAAAGTTCTAATCTTCAATCAGGATTGCACAAGGAAGTCCATGTAGCGGGCTTTGGACTGATAACTCCCAGACCAGATGGCCTTAGGGCAACAGGTGATAAAGCACCCCTCGAGTTTACTTGCCCGAACAACCAAGGTTCTGAATGAAGAGTTCGAACTTAGCCATGATTCAGTACTCATGTGCTTCTCCATATTCCACAAGATGGTCCATGTAGCAGGTTTTCGATCGACGGATTCCAAAGCAGTTGCCCTTAGGTCGCCAGGCATGAACCCCTACGGATCTAATTACCCAAACACACTTTGGTTCCGGATAACACTTTTGTACCTACACATAATTTTATTCAACTTTTTTATTATTATTATTATTTGTTGGGGTTTAACTAACCCTTCTTTTTTTTATAAACTCAAAAAGTACTTGATATGGTCAATAAGAAGGCTACTACTATCAAGACTTAAAAGAAATAAAAAGGCATGAATATGATTTTGTCGTTTAGTCATTGATAATTCTACTTAGCATAGGCACATAGTCCATAAGTTTGATACTAAAATAGCAAGTGATAAGAAAGAAAAGTATTCAAATTTCATCAGTTAACGACATGTCTTTGAACTTTTACTAAAAGATAATTAAAACAATAAGACAAGAGTTTGTAAGATGGTAGCAAAAATAAATGCATGCAATGGTATTTTTTAGAAAATTTTCAAAATTTTCAATTTTTTTGGATTTTTTTATAAATAGATGCAAACATAAGCAAAGAAAGAGACATGCAATGCGTGAAATGCAAACTCCCCCAAGCTTGAACTAAACACTGTCCTCAGTGTTAAGTCAGCAAGGGAAAGTGATACATACTCAATAAAAAGGAAAATTAAAGAAACGAAAATAAAGAAAAGGGGAAAGACACAACCGAATTTACTGTCTGCGGGGTGGCGATGGTGGATGGTAGCCGAGATTTCCTTGGCGCATATGATACTCATGGATGCATCTTGTCATGCGCGCATGCTGATTCTGAAGGGATTCGAAGCGACCCTGACGATCATCCATATTTCTAAAATCAGCTCGAATGTTGGTCAACTCTTGTGCTTGTCGAAGTTGCTCTTCCTGATTAGCGTGCAACTGCCCTGACTGACGAAGTTGCTCTTCTTGAAAAGTGTGAAACTCCCCTGCTTGACGAAGTTGTTCATCATACATTGATTCCCATAAGTTTTGCATGGAAGCATAGTCATGCTGAGGTGGCGGAGGTGGATAGTAAGTCTGCTCTGGGGCTGAAGTAAAAGTGGGCTCCGGTGCTATATAACGATTCTGCACAGGTTCTTGTAAAGGGGCAGATACTTCCATCGAATCGCGTTCCTCATAAGGAGTAGTGATGCGTTTGATTTTGTAACAATAAAATTTGCTAGCAAGTGCACTAGTCGCTCAAGTAATATAGTAAAAAGGAGTAAGAGTGTCGAACCCACGAGGAATATTATTAATTCAATATCTGGATTTATAAATTAATAAGAGAGGAAAAACATGGATTTTTGGAAAGAAGTTTTATGAAATAAAATAAAGAAAAATAAGATAATGATAAGATAATGGTGTTGAAGTTAGGCCTTAGGATGAAAATAGATTAGGATAAATATTTGAACCATAAAAGATAAATTTAATCTTTGAAGATGGATTAGAGTCTCCCTAAAGTAATCTACCATGATTAACTTGTGGTCTCCACGACTGGCATCCCTCAATTTAATCATATAGAACTATCTTAATTTAATAAGAATTGAAGTCTCCACGACTGGTACCCCCAAAATCATATTAAAATTAAGATGCATTAAATTGGATTCTCTAGACTATTAATCACTCCACAAACTAGTATAGATTAATAGACCACACAAACTTGATTCTCCACACACTAGTTATCAAATTTATGTCAATTATTAATTTCAAATAAAATCAATTATAATTAGTATAATAAATTCTGAAATTAAACACTCCACAAACTGGTATAGCCTAATTCGAAAATTTAATTAACTAATATAAAAGCATTAAGCATAATTAATAATTGATAAGAAAAGATTAAAACAAATAAAATGGGGTCCAAACATTTCCCTTCAATTAATAATCTCCTAAAATAATAATCCTAAAAACATGGAGTTCATCCTAGAAATTCTGGAGAGATAATAACAAAATAACAATAATAATCGAAAGAATTACACCCAAAATAGAAGTAGAGCTCTCGAATTGGGTAGACAGTCGGGCAGCCTCTCGGACTTGATCAGGGTCGCGATCAACCTCCAGCCGTCGCACCTCTCTCCTCTTGGTCGTAGCCTGCAGAGCTCACGACTCGCCGTGAAAGAAACCTGAACTTCAGAGCACGAATTGAAACTATGGATTCTTCACGTATTTATAGGGTGCGGACGACCTTCAATTTGATCTCGGCCGTAACATCGTACGGTTAACTTTAAATTTATAAGATAAACTCGGCCAAAGATAAATTATTTTATCATTACGCCCAAAGATAAATCCTTTTTATCTTTACTCCCTTAGAGTCTCGCCCGTAACGAAAATATTTTATCTTTACTCCTTTCCATTACTCCCAAAGGATAAAAATCCTTTTATCTTTACGCCTTCAAATGTCTTGTTACGCCCAAAGATAAACTCATTTTTATCTTGTTACGCCCTTCATCTTCATGCCATTACGCCCTCCGAATTTCGGCCGTAAGGAAGGACTTCTCTTGTTACGCCCAAAAGATAAAAACATTTATCTTTACGCCTTCAAATGTTAGCCGTAACAAGAATTAAATCTTGTTACTCCTTTTGAATCTCGGCCGTAACAATTTGGGTGTAAAGCCAAATCTCGACCGTAAGAAATAATTTCTTTGAATTTCGGCCGAGATTCGAATTTTCCTGCAAATAATTATCAAAATATAGTTAATCCATCCACAATTAAAATATTCAGCGATTTTAATAATTAAAATTGATAAATCCGGAATTATGATTAGAAGTGACTAAAAATGATGCATGCCATGATCAAATTATAGAAAATTTAATTAAAATAATTAACTAAAATATGTTGTATTTTGCATGCATCAAACTCCCCCAAGCTTAAAGTCTTGCTTGTCCTTAAGCAAAAATTCAAAGCAAGGCTCAAGAAAGTTCCATCATAGCCTCCACATTGTCAACTGACTAATTTTCTCACACAGTGCTTCTGCACACCTACTACTCAGCATCTTATCATTTTCCATGCACTTAGCTTCATAGAAATTCTGAATGCTATACAAATTTAAACAATCTCAAATTCAGCCTTGCATAAAAAATAAATTGTCTGTCAAATAATAGCATTAATATTGAACATATAAGTACTAATTGAGCTTAAAACTTTTTCTTTTTCTTTTCATTTTTCAATTTTATTTTCAATCATTTAAAAGTTCTAATCTTCAAGCAGGATTGCACAAGGAAGTCCATGTAGCGGGCTTTGGACTGATGACTCCCAAACCAGATGGCCTTAGGGCACCAGGTGATAAAGCACCCCTCGAGTTTACTTGCCCGAACAACCAAGGTTCTGAATGAAGAGTTCGAACTTAGCCATGATTCAGTACTCCTGTGCTTCTCCATATTTCACAAGATGGTCCATGTAGCAGGTTTTCGATCGACGGATCCCAGAGCAGTTGCCCTTAGGTCGCCAGGCATGAACCCCTACGGATCTAATTACCCGAACACACCTTAGTTCCGGATAACACTTTTGTACCTACACATAACTTTATTCAACTCTTTTTTTTTTATTTAACATAATTATTTGTTGGGGTTTAACTAACCCTTCTTTTTTTTTATAAGCTCAAAAAGTAGTTGATATGATCAATAAGAAGGCTATTACTATCAAGACTTAAAAGAAATAAAAAGGCATGAATATGATTTTGTCGTCTAGTCATTCATAATTCTACTTAGCATAGGCACATAGTCCATAAGTTTGATACTAAAATAGCAAGTGATAAGAAAGAAAAGTATTCAAATTTCATCAATTAACAACATGTCTTTGAACTTCTACTAAAAAGATAATTAAAACAATAAGACAAGAGTTTGTTAGATGGTAGCAAAAATAAATGCATGCAATGGTATTTTTTAGAAAATTTTCAAATTTTTAAATTTTTTTTTTGGATTTTTTTATAAATAGATGCAAACATAAGCAAATAAAAAGAAAGAAACATGCAATGCATGAAATGCAAACTCCTCCAAGCTTAAACTAGACACTGTCCTCAGTGTTAGGCCAGCAAGGGAAAGAGTAAAGATAATATGGAACAGCTATAGAAATGAAAATAAAGAAAAGGGAAAAGATACAACCGGATTTATTGTCGGTGGAGCGATGCTCGGCCTTATATATATCGATGAAGGTGACGGCCGCAATTGGTCTCAGCCGGTAATTGATGGATCTCGGCCGTGAAAACTTGGCCGCAAATTTTTGTTGATGAAAATCTCAGCCGTGCAATCTCGGCCGTAAGAAACTGGCCGTAATGGTGAAACTTCGGCCGTAACGAATAGGTGGTGGCGCTGGTGTTCGGCCGTAGAAGCTCGGCCGTAAGGAGTCAGCTCCGTTGGAAACTCGGCCGTAACGCACAGGGCGTAAGGAAGCGGCAGTGACGGTGTCGGTTCTTCGGCCGTAAAATGAAATCGGCGTGGAAGCTTGGCCGTAACGCACAGGGCGTAATGGTGAGACTTCGGCCGTAAGGAACAGAGGCTCGGCCGTAATGGCTTTTCGTTCGTCCGTAAGTCGATGAAGAACCTCGGCCGTAAAAAGTAAAGCTCAGCCGAAGATTTAGATCTGCAAAGATGTGGAAGGGGTCAAAATTTATAGATGAAACTTCGGGCGTAAACTTATCTTTCCAACGTGAAGGGTCATGTCGTAAGAGCTTGGCCGATTGTCCGAGGTATCTCCTTCCGCAGATGACTCAACAAAATAAAACTATTATCACAAAATAAATAAACAGGATAACAATAGTTCTGATTTATAGTCGTCAGCTTGACTTAGTTCTGATGAAAATTTCACACATCATAGAGAGTGATCATAGAAAGGTTATGATAATAAGTGCCACCATGATAAAGTTTTAATCTATGTCCATTCACTTTGAGTCTTTGTTTTTTGTCTAATGATTCAATCTCAAAAGTTCCATAGGGTGAACAATTAATTATAACATAAGGTCCGGTCCATCTTGATTTAAGTTTTCCAGGAAATAATCTGAGTTTGCTATTATAAAGAAGTACTTGTTGACCAGGTAAAAATTCTTTATGTTTGATATGCAGGTCATGTAAATTTTTTGTGCGTTCTTTATATAGCTTACTGTTTTCGTATGCATATTGTCTAAATTCATCAAGCTCATTTAATTGTAATAACCTTTCAGATTGTGATGATTTTAGATTCATATTTAAAAATTTTATTGCCCAATAAGCCCTGTGTTCTAGTTCTACAGGAAGGTGACATGCTTTTCCAAAAACTAATTTATAAGGAGAAGTACCTATGGGTGTTTTAAAAGCAGTCCTATATGCCCAGAGTGCATCATCTAATTTCAAAGACCAGTCTTTCCTAGATGAATTTACAGTTTTCTCTAGAATCCTTTTTATCTCTCTATTTGAAATTTCCACTTGTCCACAAGATTGGGCATGATATGGTGTACTCAAAAAATGTTTGACTCCAAATCTATTAAGAAGAGTTGACATTATTTTATTGCAGAAATGTGTTCCATTGTCACTTATGATAGTCCTAGGTGTTCCAAATCGAGTAAAAATATTTTTTCTTAGAAAGTTGGCAACTACCTTGGCCTCATTTGTTGGTGTGGCTACAGCTTCTACCCATTTGGAAACATAATCAACCGCCACTAAGATATATTGATTGTTAAAGGATTTAGGGAATGGTCCCATAAAGTCAATGCCCCAAACATCAAAAATATCACACTGTAAAATATTTGTGAGAGGCATTTCATCTCGACGAGAAATATTACCTGTCCTTTGACATTTGTCACAATACTTACAGTAGTTTCTTGCATCTCTGTAAATGGTTGGCCAATATAGTCCACATTCAAGTACTTTAGCTGCTGTTTGATTGGGTCCAAAGTGACCTCCAGCTTGTCCATCGTGGCAATGACTTAAGATATTATCAATCTCATCTTCGTGAACACATCTTCGAACTATTTGATCTGCACATAATCGAAAAAGATAAGGATCTTCCCAGTGATAATTCTTAACATCAGATAAGAATTTCCTTTTTTGATGAGTGGTCACGCCCTTTGGAATGTAATGTCCTGCAAGGTAATTAGCAAAATCAGCGAACCATGGTGTAGTGTCAGAAATTTGAAAAATTGTAGAGATAGAAAAAAGTTTCTCGTCTGTGAATTCTTCAAGTATGTCTGTGACTTCTCTTGGAGATGGCTCCAACCGAGATAGGTGATCAGCTAATAAGTTCTCAGTCCCTTTTTTGTCTTTTACTTCCACATCGAACTCTTGCAAAAGTAGTATCCATCGGATCAGTCTAGGTTTGGCATCTTGTTTGCTCATCAAGTGCTTGATGGCTGCATGATCTGTGTATACAATAATTTTTGAACAAATTAGATATGATCTAAACTTGTCAAAAGCAAAAATAATAGCAAGAAACTCCTTCTCTGTTGTTGCATAATTTAGTTGGGCAGCATTCAATGTTCGGCTTGCATAATATATGACATGAAATGTTTTATCCTTTCTTTGCCCCAACACAGCTCCAATAGCACCATCACTCACGTCACACATCATCTCGAATGGTAGAGACCAGTCTGGTGCAACAACAACAGGTGCAGAAATTAGCATTTCCTTTAATAAATTAAAGGCAGCAAGACAATCTGAATTAAAATCAAATTTTGTGTCCTTAGCAAGAAGATTAGTTAAGGGTTTAGCCATTTTTGAAAAATCTTTGATAAAACGGCGATAAAATCCTGCGTGCCCAAGGAAGCTTCGAATGCCCTTCACATTGGTTGGAGGAGGCAGATTTGCAATAACATCTATCTTGGCCTTATCCACTTCAATTCCTTTTTCTGAAATTTTGTGGCCAAGAACTATACCCTCCTTAACCATGAAGTGACATTTCTCCCAGTTAAGGACCAAATTTGTTTCCTCACATCTCTGCAAAACTAGCGATAAGTTATCCAAACAATTATTAAAAGAGCTACCAAAAAGTGTAAAATCATCCATGAAAACTTCGAGTATCTTCTCATTCATATCTGCAAAGATTGACATCATGCATCTTTGGAATGTTGCCGGAGCGTTGCATAGACCAAATGGCATCCTTCTATAGGCAAACGTTCCATATGGACATGTGAACGTTGTCTTTTCTTGATCCTCAGGTGCTACTGCTATTTGATTGTATCCAGAATAGCCATCTAGAAAACAATAAAAGCTATGACCTGCAACACGCTCCAACATTTGGTCAATAAAAGGTAATGGAAAATGATCTTTGCGGGTAGCATCATTAAGCTTCCTATAGTCTATACAGACTCTCCAACCTGTAATTGTTCTTTGAGGAACTAATTCATTATTTTTGTTACTTACCACGGTGATTCCTCCTTTCTTAGGAACTACCTGCACAGGACTTATCCATGAACTATCAGAAATGGCATATATAATACCTGCATCAAGGAGTTTGATGACCTCCTTTCTTACAACTTCCTTTAAAGTTGGGTTGAGCCTTCTTTGATATTGAGCAATTGGTTTGGCATTGTCCTCTATCAAAATCTTGTGCATGCAAATTGTAGGAGAGATTCCCCTGATATCTGAAATAGACCAAGCAATTGCTTTCTTGTGATGCCTTAATACTTCCAGAAGTTTATTCTCCATATCATCTGTCAAGTCAGCAGATATGATAACTGGGTAAGTGTTATTTTCAAGAAAAGCATATCTTAAATGAGATGGAAGTTCTTTAAGTTCGAATTTTGGAGGACAATCCAATTTTTCAATTTCGTCCTCGAATGTCTCTATTGTTATTGGCACATTATCCTCTCCCACAATTTCTCTAGAATCCTCCATCATTTCCAAAGCTTCCTTAGCATATGGATCCGAAACAAAATCTGCAACAATATCATCAAAAGCATCAGTCATGTCATCTTCTATAGAATCAATAGCATAACAGGATGAGTGATCAAAAGGTTGTTTGAGAGAATTTTTTATATTGAAAGTGATGTCTTCGTTGTTGACGCGAAGTGTGAGCATCCCTTGTTGAACATCTATGAGTGCGTTTCCTGTTGCTAGGAATGGTCTCCCGAGGATGATGGGGGTTTTTTCATCTGCCTTCATATCCAGAACAATAAAATCTGCAGGAAAAACAAATTTATCAACCTTTACCAAAACATCTCTTAATATTCCTTGGGGTCTTTTGCATGAAGAATCTGCAAATTGAAGAGTAATGCTTGTTTCTTCTAGTTCTCCATAACCTAGCTGCACAAATATAGAGTAAGGCATTAAACTTATACTAGCACCAAGATCACATAAGGCTTGTGCACAAAAGAATTTTCCTATAGTGCAAGGTATGGTGAAGGTTCCTGGATCCTTCATTTTTTTAGGTATATCTCGATTATAAATGGCACTACACTCCGATGTCAACATTACTCTCCCAGTGTTTTCAAACTTTCTTTTTGAGGATAATATATCCTTCATGAATTTAGCATAGCTCGGCATCATCTGTAAAGCTTCATGAAAAGGAATATTAATAGATAATTGCTTCAGAATATCAAGAAAGCGAGAAAATTGCTTATCTAGTTGTTCTTTGCGAAATTTCTGTGGATAGGGCAGATCCTTCATGTTGGTATTTTTTGAATTGTCAATTTCTCTTTTCTTCAGATTGATATCTACAGTAGTCTGATCTTGTGTCTTTGATGCTTCAGTTTCTTCTTTGTGATCAATTACTCTTGGCGGGGAATCTGATCTCAGACTTCTCAATTGTTTCCCACTTCTAAGAGTTACAGCTTTGGTCTCTTCTTTAGGATTTTTCTCTGTATTGCTTGGAAGAGTCCCTGGTGCACGTCCTGCCATCATATTGGCCATTTGCCCTATTTGCATTTCTAAATTTCTGATTGTAGCATCTTGATTGTTTGCCCTTGTTTCCATTGTCTTCTGCATGGTTTGCATAGTGTCAATGACTCTTGCCATCATTTCTTCCATAGGATTAGTCGATTGTTGGACATGAGCTTCGTGTTGCTTTCTCAAAAGTGTATAATTTTGTGGATGAGCTTGATTCTGAAATTTCTCAAAAACTTGTCCTTGATTTGTCCTGTAAGGAAACTTCTGATTGTTCCTCCAACCATAGTCATTATTCCTGAAAAATGGATTGGAGACAAAGTTAGCATTTTCAATATGATCAGGATTAGAAATGTTACCTTGTGGACAATAATTGCTCGCATGTCCTCCTCCACAGTTATTGCACACCATTAATGACATCATCTGCTCAAATTTTTGATTAAGTGCCTCCAGCTGAGTCACTACTTCAGAAGAATTTTTACTTTCTGTAGCATGCACATCATGAGTTCGGCGAGATGGTCTCCTTTCTTGGCTCGACTTGAGGGCTACAGCTTCAATTATATCTTGTATCTCACTAGGACGTTTAGATCCCAGTATTGTCCCTCCTGCTGATTGATCGAGCTTATCTTGATCTGCAGGTCGTAATCCATGATAGAAATCTTCCATCACTTGCCACTTTGGAATTCTATTGTCAGGAACTCTGGCCAGCAGTTCCTTATATCGTTCCCAGGCTTCATATAACGTCTCGTTATCATCTTGAACAAATGCCCTCAATTCTCTTCGATATTTGCCTGCCTTTTGTGGTGGACAATATTTTCCAACAAACTTTTCTACCAGCTCCAACCAAGAATGAATCGATCCTGCAGGCAAAGTTTTAAACCAAGTTGAAGCTTTGTCACGTAAAGATTGAGGAAATAATAATAAACGAATAACTTCAGAAGAAACATTATTATTTCTAAAGGTGCTCAGAGTAGCAAGAAATTTATCAAGGTGATCGTGAGGGTCTTCATGAAATCCTCCTCCAAATTGGGATGCTTGTATCATCCTCACGATCGCGGGATTTATTTCAAAATTATTTGCGTTAATATCAGGCAGCACGATGCATGATTCTCGGTCACTGTATCTGGCCGAGACATATTCTCTCATAGAAAGTTCTGCTTCATCTTCTCGCCGATTATTATGTGGTGGAACCAGTTCATTTTGTTGCTCCAGTCTCTGATTGTCGCGTGCTTGTTCCGCCATTTTTCTTATATTTCTTCGTAATCGACGATAGGTTCTTTCAATCTCAGGATCAAATTCCAACAGTGGATTTGAACTTCTAGTGCGCTTATCAGAAGATTCCAGGATTGGTTGTGATTTAATTTTCAATTAGTACCTGCAACAACCAATTTTCAGTAAGATAAAAGAATAAGATAAAATATATACAAGAAGAAAGAAATTCAGATAATAGGTCACGAAAAATGAGTTTTTAACAAATAAAGATAGAATTTGAAAATTCGTTATTAAAATTAATTTTCGAGAGGAACTTTTCAGAAATTCTTCAAACCAATACGAATACCAAATATTAATATCGACCAAAAGAATTTATGATGTAAGAAATCACACAAAATAAATCCGAACTAATTTACGGTCATAGAGTTAATAATCAGACATAATCAAAAATTATTTTGAAGAAATAGGATTGATCGGCCGTAATTACAGAAATAGATTTACGGTCGAAATTAGATTAGTAATTCGAAGCTCGTTCGTCCGTAAAAATATTGAAACAGTGTCAAAAGGATTCAACGTGAAGGCGTAAAAATTAGCATGGTGATGAATTATCTCGGCCGAAAAAAAATTGAATGAAATGTTTGCCAAATAAATCATTACGGCCGACAAAAGAACATAGTTCATATCGGCCGTAAAACAATGAGAGGTAAAACATCAACACATATAAATCGGCCGGAAAGGAGTAAAATCCATGGATGATCCATTACGGCCGAGACAAACTAAATCGCTTCGGCCAAAACAAAGTCAAATCAAAAGTTCAAACTATTATAATGTTACGGCCGAGAATGAAAAAAAATCACAAATAAATTGGGGTCGGAAGATGGCGTAAAAAACAAATGTTCAGAAATTTTACGGCCGTAAAACCATGAGATTAATTCTCGGCCGTAAAAATGAAACATGAGATCATTTCGGCCGTAAAAAGATTAAATCGTCAATGAGGTCACTTCGGCCGAGATGATGTCAACACGAGGCCGTAAAGAAAAATAGGGTTTCGGCCGAAATAATTTCGAATAAAACTCAAATGTCGAAAATTGAATCATTACGGCCGAAAATGAATTAAGCCTTACGGTCGTAAAACTACGAAATCATATCAATTCATATGAAAAGTTCAAACAAAAATGTTACGGCCGAGAATGAAAACTGATTCGAAAAGCCGTAAAAAAATTTAAACCATCGATAAACCGGACGTAACAAGTCAAATCAATATCCATTACTCATGGCGTAAAAACAACGTTCGGATAAAAATATTACGGCCGTAAAGATTGAAAGTTTAGAATTCAGAAATTATTCATTGCGAGGCCGTAAAATTAATAAAGCCGACATATTAAATCTCGGTCGTAAAATCATAAGTCGACAGTGTAATTCAAAAAATTCAATCGGCGTCGGATTTTAAACCGAAAGTAGATAAATAAAAAAAAATTATCGTGACCTTTATCTGCAAAAAGGAAAAATGTCAGTTTATTCACAAAAATAATTAAAACAATTAATACATATGCACAGAGAATTATTTACAATTTATTTACATCTCCTAATAATTCATAAAAATCAGAAATTAATTAATAAAATATTCCCCGGCAACGGCGCCAAAAACTTGATGCGTTTGATTTTGTAACAATAAAATTTGCTAGCAAGTGCACTAGTCGCTCAAGTAATATAGTAAAAAGGAGTAAGAGTGTCGAACTCACGAGGAATATTATTAATTCAATATCTGGATTTATAAATTAATAAGAGAGGAAAAACATGGATTTTTGGAAAGAAGTTTTATGAAATAAAATAAAGAAAAATAAGATAATGATAAGATAATGGTGTTGAAGTTAGGCCTTAGGATGAAAATAGATTAGGATAAATATTTGAACCATAAAAGATAAATTTAATCTTTGAAGATGGATTAGAGTCTCCCTAAAGTAATCTACCATGATTAACTTGTGGTCTCCACGACTGGCATCCCTCAATTTAATCATATAGAACTATCTTAATTTAATAAGAATTGAAGTCTCCACGACTGGTACCCCCAAAATCATATTAAAATTAAGATGCATTAAATTGGATTCTCTAGACTATTAATCACTCCACAAACTGGTATAGATTAATAAACCACACAAACTTGATTCTCCACACACTAGTTATCAAATTTATGTCAATTATTAATTTCAAATAAAATCAATTATAATTAGTATAATAAATTCTGAAATTAAACACTCCACAAACTGGTATAGCCTAATTCGGAAATTTAATTAACTAATATAAAAGCATTAAGCATAATTAATAATTGATCAGAAAAGATTAAAACAAATAAAATTGGGTCCAAACATTTCCCTTCAATTAATAATCTCCTAAAATAATAATCCTAAAAACATGGAGTTCATCCTAGAAATTCTGGAGAGATAATAACAAAATAACAATAATAATCGAAAGAATTACACCCAAAATAGAAGTAGAGCTCTCGAATTGGGTAGACAGTCGGGCAGCCTCTCGGACTTGATCAGGGTCGCGATCAACCTCCAGCCGTCGCACCTCTCTCCTCTTGGTCGTAGCCTGCAGAGCTCACGACTCGCCGTGAAAGAAACCTGAACTTCAGAGCACGAATTGAAACTATGGATTCTTCACGTATTTATAGGGTGCGGACGACCTTCAATTTGATCTCGACCGTAACATCGTACGGTTAACTTTAAATTTATAAGATAAACTCGGCCAAAGATAAATTATTTTATCATTACGCCCAAAGATAAATCCTTTTTATCTTTACTCCCTTAGAGTCTCGCCCGTAACGAAAATATTTTATCTTTACTCCTTTCCATTACTCCCAAAGGATAAAAATCCTTTTATCTTTACGCCTTCAAATGTCTTGTTACGCCCAAAGATAAACTCATTTTTATCTTGTTACGCCCTTCATCTTCATGCCATTACGCCCTCCGAATTTCGGCCGTAAGGAAGGACTTCTCTTGTTACGCCCAAAAGATAAAAACATTTATCTTTACGCCTTCAAATGTTAGCCGTAACAAGAATTAAATCTTGTTACTCCTTTTGAATCTCGGCCGTAACAATTTGGGTGTAAAGCCAAATCTCGGCCGTAAGAAATAATTTCTTTGAATTTCGGCCGAGATTCGAATTTTCCTGCAAATAATTATCAAAATATAGTTAATCCATCCACAATTAAAATATTCAGCGATTTTAATAATTAAAATTGATAAATCCGGAATTATGATTAGAAGTGACTAAAAATGATGCATGCCATGATCAAATTATAGAAAATTTAATTAAAATAATTAACTAAAATATGGTGTATTTTGCATGCATCAAGTAGAAGGTATGAACGAGGAATCAGAAGAGCTCTCTTGTGCTGGAGATGGGATCGGAGAAGGCACCGGCATATAAGGTGAATGGACGGATGTGGCATATTAGGAAGTTGCCGGTGATGTAGCCTGGAATCCTTGTTGCTGTTGAAGGTAGGGTTGGGCTGCCGCATAATCAGTAGAATCAAACCAGGAGAAAGGTTCATCCTGGTGTAGCTGTCCGACAGAGGTAGATGATCCTGCAGGTTGGATTACTGGAGCTATGACCTGCCAAAGGAGCCAATTATTTGAATTAATCGACGTAAAAGCATCTCGATCTGAGCAGGACACCTCCTGATGGTGGCCTTTAAAAATAAAAACTTTGATCCCTGAGTTATTGGTCTTCACGAGACCCATAGCTTGAATGGTCCTACGAGTGAGGTGAGTGTTTCCTGGCACAGCTTCAAGATCATCCAAGTCAAGTTGTAGGTGCTGAGCGATAGGTGTGAGAAGGGCACCCATATTAATGCTACCGCCACGATGAGTAGTGCGGCGCTGGAATCGACGAATGAGGAAGGCACCAACATTAACAGGAGTTTTGTGAAGCATGCTGTGGATGAGATATAACTCTCCTTCTGAGACGGCACCATCATTATCACTGCGTTCACTTATGGTGTTGTTTAGCATGCGATGGACGTAGCGCAGAACAGGATTCTGAATTGAGCTATCTTTAGCGGTGTTCCAAACCAATCGATCTTCTTCTGTTATCTATTTCCAAAAAGTTTCAGCATCAAAGTCAGCAGGTACAGAAAGAGATCCATGATTGGGGAATCCATAGATATTATTAATCTCTCCTAGAGTGAGAGTAAATGGCCGCCCATAAAGTTGGAATGAAATGCGGGGCTGATCATAGTTCCTGCCATCTAAATTAAAGACTTTCAGGGATGAGAGAAATTCCATAATTAGTACTTCATAAGTTGGCCACCAAGAATGCACAAAGTCAAATAGTCCAATTTGAGAAAATAATAGATGAATATCTGCAAGTAAATTATACTCCCTCAGCAATTCAGTATCTGAAAATCTGGTGGCATGAATTCGAATATCACACATCCGTTCATATCGAGCTTGATACTCCGGCTTAGTCCAATAATAATCTCCGGGGTAGGAGATTAATTGTGAGGGCTGTGGGGCCGGCTGAGCATTCAGATGTCGTCGTTCATGACGTCCCCTCCATATATTAGCAAATCGCCTCATATTGATCTGGACAAAAATAAACAAAGAAAAGGTACCGGCTCGGTGGAAGCGGCTGAGGTTTCGACCGTAGTGTTCGATGAAGAACCGGCTGAAGGTCGGAGGTGACTCGGCCGTAATAAGTGTCGGCCGTAAAAAATGTTGGGAAAATGCTGGAACTTCGGCCGTAAGAGTAGATGAACCTGTAGATTTCGGCCGTAACGAATGGCGGTGAGATTTCGGCCGTAAAGAAGTCTTGATGCGCGGTGTTGAGGCTCGGCCGTAACGCAAATGGTAGGAGCGCAGTGGAAACTCGGCCGTAATAAGTGTCGGTGTGCGGTGGAAGACCGGCCGTAACGCACAGGGAAGCGCTGGAACTTCGGCCGTAAGGAGTTGGAGGCGTGGCACTTTGGGCGTAAGGGAGCAGCGGTGACGGCGTTGAGACTTCGGCCGTAGAGAAGAAAAGGCGTAAGGGTAGCGGAAGCACCTCGGCCGTAATGCACAGAGGGCGGCGCGCGGTGGCTTCGGCCGTAAAGAAGATTGATCTGCAACATACAAGAGGGGGTAAGATTTTATAGATGAATTTTCGGGCGATGACGCAGTGAAAAGTCATGTCCGGGCGTAAAAGCATGCATTTTTCCAAGGCACGTCCGTGGTCTCCCTGTCATGTCGGAGCTTTGACGATTTCCAAGGCACGTCCATGGTCTGCTGGTGTGACATCTCGGCCGTAACGGAATGGTGGCAGGGCGTAATGTCCGAGCTTCGGCCGTAGAGAGCACAGGTGGCAGGGCGTAACGACGGTGGCAGCTTGTCTTTTCTTCAGTCAGGTGGCAGCCGGTGTGGCATCTCGGCCGTAACGGAAACGGTGGGTGGCAGGGCGTAATGTCCGAGCTTCGGCCGTAGAGAGCACAGGTGGCAGGGCGTAATAGCCTCGTCTTGTCACATGGAGGGAATCAATTCTTGGAATTTACGCCCATGCTTGGAGTTGACACCCCTGAGTTTACCTCTCCTTACAAACATTAAATATTAATTAAATTAAATGACTCCATAATAAAATAAATGTCTAATTAAAATTAAAAATAAAACTATCACCGAAACTAAGATATTAATTAACAACTAATTAGACTAGTCTAAAAAAATGAAAATAAAAATAAAAAGGATAGAAATAGTTCTGATTTATAGTCGTCAGCTTGACTTAGTTCTGATGAAAATCAAGGCCTATTTTGCTCTTCCCCTCTTGGATTTTTCTCTGTGTTGCTTGGGAGAGAGCCCGTCGTACGTCCAGTTAGTTGTGCCGCCATCTGGCCCAGTTGTCTTTCCAGATTTCGAATGGATGCATCCTGACTCGTGGCTCTAGATTTCATATTCTTCTGCAACGCTTGCATTGTGTCTATGATCTGTGCCATCATCTCCTGCATATGATTTGATGATTGATATTGGGGAGTATCAGGTTGCCTTTTCGGTATATAATCTTTTGATGGACCAGAAGATTGGCCTTGATTCTGATTATAGGCAAACTTCGGATTGTGTCTCCAACCATAATCGTTGTTCCTGTAAAATGGATTGAAAATAAAGTTAGCATTTTCAATTTGATTTGAATCTGAAGTGTTACCTGTAGGGCTATAATTGCTAGAATTTCCCATTAGTGACATCATCTGCTCGAATTTTTGATTAAGTGACTCCAGCTGAGCCACTATTTCTGAAGATTGTATTCCTTGTGTAGCATGTACATCATGAGTTCGGCGAGATGGTCTCCTTTCTTGGCTCGACTTGAGGGCTACAGCTTCAATTATATCTTGTATCTCACTAGGACGTTTAGATCCTAGCACTGTCCCTCCTGTTGATTGGTCGAGTTTGTCTTGATCTACAGGTCGTAATCCATGGTAGAAATCTTTCATCACTTGCCACTTTGGAATTCTATTATCAGGAACTCTGGCCAGCAGTTCCGTATATCGTTCCCAGGCTTCATATAACGTCTCGTTATCGTCTTGAACAAATGCCCTCAGCTCTCTTCGATATTTGCCTGCCTTTTGTGGTGGACAATATTTTCCAACAAACTTGTCTACCAGCTCCAACCAAGAATGAATCGATCCTGCAGGCAAAGTTTTAAACCAACTGGAAGCTTTATCACGTAAAGATTGAGGAAATAATAATAAACGAATAACTTCAGAAGAAATATTATTATTTCTAAAGGTGCTCAGAGTGGCAAGAAATTTGTCAAGATGATCATGAGGGTCTTCATGAAATCCTCCTCCAAATTGGGATGCTTGTATCATCCTCACGATTGCGGGATTTATCTCAAAATTATTTGCGTTAATGTCAGGCAGCACGATGCATGATTCTCGATCACTGTCTCTGGCCGAGACATATTCTCTCATAGAAAGTTCTGCTTCATCTTCTCGCCGATTATTATGTGGTGGAACCAGTTCATTTTGTTGCTCCAGTCTCTGATTGTCGCGTGCTTGTTCCGCCATTTTTTTTATATTTCTTCGTAATCGACGATAGGTTCTTTCAATTTCAGGATCAAATTCCAACAGTGGATTTGAACTCCTAGTGTGCTTATCAGAAGATTCCAGAATTGGTTGTGATTTAATTTTCAATTAGTACCTGCAACAACCAATTTTCAGTAAGATAAAAGAATAAAATGAAAATATATACAAGAAGGAAGAAATTCAGATAATAGGTCATGAAAAATGAGTTTTTAACAAATAAAGTCTTTCGGCCTGATAGAATTAAAATTAATTTTCGAGATGAACTTTTCAGAAATTCTTCAAACCAATATGAATACCAAATATTAATATCGACCAAAAGAATTTATGATGATGTAACAAACCACACAAAATAAGTCCGAACTAATTTGCGGCCGTAAAGTTAATAATAAAAAAAAATATTTTCAGAGAGGAAATAAGATTGATCGACCGTAATACAGAAATAGGGTTTACGGCCGAAATTAAATTAGTAATCCGAGGCTCGTTCGTCCGTAAAAATCATAAAATAGTGTTGAAAAGGATTCAACATGAAGACGTAAAACTTGTTGGCCGAAACAAAATCATAAGATGGCGTAAACATTAACACATCGATGAATAATCTCGGTCGAAAGAGAATTAAATTGACTTCTGCGGCGTAAAGAACTCCTCGCATATAAAACTCTAGGTGTAAAGAATCGAAGTCAACAACCTTTGGCCGAAATAAAAATTGAACAAAGTGTCGACAAATGAATCATTACGGCCGAGGAAGAGGACAATTCATATCGGCCGTAAAACAATGAGAATTAAGTCGAACGTGATCGTTGATGGCCGAGAAAGAAAAAAAAATATCACAAATAAATTGGTCGAAAAGGTTGTAATATGGCGTAAAAACAAATGTTCAGAAATTTTTACGGCTGCAAAACCATGAGATCAATTCTCGGCCGTAAAAGAAAGAAGTCCGGATGAAGTGAAATACCGGCCGTAAAATTGGATAAGAGTTTGTCAGTTAAAAGCTTGCTGGTGTAAAGATTTCTTATGGGTTCATTAAAGTCAAAACGCAATTGATTAAATGTGCACATTCAGAATATTTCAATTTCTACGGCCGTAAAACAAAAAGCTATCCAGGTCTCGGTCGTAACAGCAATTGAAATACGAAGGCGACAAATAATCATTACGGCCGAAACTGAATTAAGTCGATTCCTTACGATCGTAAAACAACAGATCAAATCCATATGAAAAATTCAAACAATTAAAATGTTACGGCCGAGAATGAAAGTCGAACTGATTCGAATAGGGCGTAAAAAATTTAAACCATCGATAAACCGGGCGTAACAAGGTCAAATCAATATTCATTACTCATGGCGTAAAACAACGTTCGGATAAAAATATTACGGCCGTAAAGATTGAAAGTTTAGAATTCAGAAATCATTCATTGCGAGGCCGTAAAATTAATAAAGCCGACACATCAAATTAAAGTCGTAAATCCATAAGTCGACAGTGTAATTCAGAAAATTCAATCGGTGTCGGATTTTAAACCGAAAGTAGATAAATTTAAAAAATGTTGTGACCTTTATCTGCAAAAGAAAAAATTAGATTATTCACAAAAATAATTAAAACAATTAATACATATTTATAAAGAATTATTTACACTTTATTTACATCTCCTAATAATTCATAAAAATCAGAAATTAATTAATAAAATATTCCCCGACAACGGCGCCAAAAACTTGATGCGTTAATTTGTAATAATAAAATTTGCTAGCAAGTGCACTAGTCGCTCAAGTAATATAGTAATATGAGTAAGAGTGTCGAACCCACGAGGAATATTATTAATTCAATATCTGAATTTATAAATTAATAAGAGAGGAAAAACATGAATTTTTGGAAAGAAGTTTTATGAAATAAAATAAAGAAAATAAGATAAAGATAAGATAGTGGTGTTGAAGTTAGGTCTTAGGATGAAAATAGATCAAGATAAATATTCGAACCATAAAAGATAAATTTAATCCTTAAAAATGGATTAGAGTCTCCCTAAAGTAATCTAACATGATTAATTGGTGGTCTCCACGACCGGCATCCCTCAATCTAATCATATAGAACTATATTAATTTAATAAGAATTGAGGTCTCCACGACTGGTACCCCCAAAATCATATTAAAATTAAGATGCATTAAATTAAATTCTCTAAACTATTAATCACTCCACAAACTGGTATAGATTAATAGACCACACAAACTTGATTCTCCACACACTAGTTATCAAATTTATCTCAATTATTAATTCCAAATAAAATCAATTATAATTATAATAATAAATTATGAAATTAAACACTCCACAAACTGGTATAGCCTAATTCAGAAATTTAATTAACTAACATAAAAGCATTAAGCACAATTAATAATTGATCAGAAAAGATTAAAGCAAATAAAATAGGGTCCAAACATTTCCCTTCAATTAATAATCTCCTAAAATAATAATCCTAAAAAATATGAAGTTCATCCTAGAAATTTCGGAGAGATAATAAAATACAAATCATAAAAATTGAAAGAATTACACCCAAAATAGAGATCTCGAAACTGGCAAACAATCGGGCAGCCTCTCGGACTTGATTAAGGTCGCGATCAACCTCCAACCGTCGCACCTCTCTCCTCTTGGTCGTAGCCTGCAGAGCTCACGACTCGCCGTGGAAGAAACCTGAACTTCCGAGCACACCTTGAAACGATGGATTCTTCACGTATTTATAGGGTGCGGACGACCTTCAATTTGATCTCGGCCGTAACATCGTAGGTTGACTTTAAAATTATAAGATAAACTCGGCCAAAGATAAATCCTTTTATCATTACGCCCAAAGATAAATCTTTCTTATCTTTACACCTTCATATATCTTGTTACGCCCAAAGATAAACTCGGCCAAAAATATGATTTCATTGCCATTACCCCCTCCAAATCTCGGCCGTAAGAAATTATTTTATCTTTACTCCCAAAGAGATAAACCCTTTTACTCCCTTCGAATTTCGGCTGTAAGGAAAAAATTTAAACTTGTTACGCTCAAAAGATAAAATCATTTAATTGTTACTCCTTTTGAATCTCAGCCGTAACGACTTGGGTGTAAAGCCAAATCTCGGCCGTAACGATGAATTCTTCATCCTAATCTCGGCCGTAATGATAAATTCTTTGAAATTTTGGCCGATATAGCACAATCCATTTTAATCTCGATTTTTCCTACAAAATAATTATCAAAATTTAGTTAATCCATCCACAATTAAAATATTCAGAGAATTTAATAATTAAAATTAATAAATCTAGAATTATGATTAAAAGTGACTAAAAATGATGCATGCCATGATCAAATTATAAAAAATTTAATTAAAATAATTAACTAAAATATGTTGTATTTTGCATGCATCAATATACTAGAGGGCCCAGAGTCAAAAAAATTGAAAAATATAATACATACTTGCTGAAGGAGGTTCCAAATCTGCTGAGAAGTGGGACAAGAAGAAAATAAATGTATATTTACAACGAGTAAAAACCGATGTATAAGATCTAAAGTAGATCTACCATTTAACTATAAGAAGGTAAAGTGTACTCCATTTCAAAGCCACATTGGGCGTGCGTTCAGGGCGTTGGGAGAGTGAATTTATCAACAGTGGCTCCATAAATGCCGCTAGAATGAGATGCTTTTAATGATCATTTTGGTGCCTAATTGGCGCGTAGGATTAGCGCAAGTTATTTGTGATTAGGATGAGGGACCTACCTCTTTGACCGCATCACTGACCTTGGTGCCCCCCTGATTTTGCCCTGATTTGATTACTCCACAAACTAATTATTATTCATTTAATGGTCAAGTTGCTGGATGAGAGAGAGAAAGAGATATGAATCCAATTTGATTATTGCATAAATTATTTCTTTAATGAAAGAGTTGCTACTAGTTTATTCATTATGTTTCAATCCAACTAATTATAGAACATTTTCAGAAATATCTTTTTTTTCGATATTGATATTAGTAGGCATTATTAAGTGTGCGATGAGAGGTGTAGATATATATAAACCTTTTTATATGTCTCCGAAATTTGATCATTTTCAGATATCAAGCAACTATTGAATTCGACGGATTGGACTCTGAAATTGAAATCGAGGATGTGGACTATTGAGAGAGAGAGAGAGAGAGAGAGAGAGAGAGAGAGAGAGAGAGAGAGAGAGAGAGAGAGAGAGAGAGAGAGAGAGAGAGAGAGAGAGAGAGAGAGAGAGAGAGAGAGAGAGAGAGAGAGAGAGAGAGACTTAAACATCAAAGAAATTAGACTTGCAAGCATACATTAGTGCAACAAATCTTAAATTGATCAGTACGTCGTCTATATGTGGACGACGACCCGTACACGTAGAAGTGGCCGTGTATTGAATTTGTTGCATGTGTAATGTGTTGCTTTTATAATTTTGAGTGACGTCACCCATTTTTTAAAATAATAATTAGGGAGGGAAAGGAGAGAGAGAGAGACTCAGACTGTGACATGAGAAAAAAAAGAAAAAAGTTGCATAATATTCTTCGTGTATATTTCTTATACGAGGGAAAACGAAATGACATGAATGAATCGGTTAGTGCTTTATATATTTTATTGTTTCCCATGTTTAAAGTTTGAAGATATTGTAGTCTTCGTGTAGATTTCTTACGAGTCAAACTTCTTAGATACTTTTTTAAAAAAATAACTTCTCAAAGCCAAACATGTCATTTGATTGCAAACAAGTTTAGATATCTTGATATCTTGCCTTTTAAGCGATAATATTAGTGGACAATTTTCCTTCTTCTATCCCTTTGCCTACAAATCTACAATCATTTGCATCAAATAGCATGCAAGATTTGGAGTATAAATATCTTCCACAACCATAGAAACGTACGACGAAATTTAACTAGTTTAATAACAAAAAATACTAATAATAAAAAGTAATTTCATGGGTATGTACCAATCATAATTGTGATCTCAATAAGTTATAAATATGACTATTTATTTGTATTTAAATTAGTAAAAGAAATGGAACGTGTTTGTTGAATTAATTGTATGACTATCACCAAACTCAGTATTTTTGGAATGATTGTTTTATTATTATTTCATAGAAGCATTGGTTGGAGTAATTTGATCGGTCTCGGATCACATGTAGATATGGAGAAAGGGTTGTGCCGCAGGCCATGTCATTTCACATGATTCATTTTCTATCCTGACATAATTTCGGTCCGGCCTGATCGTGTCAGATTGGACGGTTCATTTTTTTCGCCTTTTAATTTGAATTTTTCTAATTTTTAGTTTACTTGTTAAATTATTATATAATATAATTAGTATTTTATAGTATATCACTTAGTGAGTACTACTTTAATTATTATACAATAGTTAAAATTTTAAATACGTTAAATCATAAATGCATTATTAAGTAAATAAATTTGTAAAATGAATAATTGAAAGTGTTTAATAAATACAAATAGTAATATATATTATATATAATTTATAATAGTAGAATATCATATTAGTATAAGACTATAAGTTTATAACATTAGTATTAAGTATTATATATAAGAATGAGATTATGAGAGAGAGAATGAGAGTTTGAGAGAGAGAGAAAAAGAGACAAAGAGAGTATTTTAGATGTTGTAATTAGTTAGTTTATAATAATCAGTTATCTTATAACTTTTTAAATTTAAACAACGTGTAACCATTTATTTAGTTGTTTTTTTATTTAATTATATCGTTATTAAAATTATCATAAATCTGCATTGTGCACCCATAATACTTCGAGTTCTAGGTCGGCAAAATAAATTATTAGAGTACCATTGGATTAATTTACGGATCAAAATAGTTTTCACGATCATTACCATATGATGCACATTGTTTAATTCGCCAAAATAAATATTTTTTCCAGTCTTTATTTTATGTTAACATAATGATAAGTGATAACCAAAAGTGACGTGCCACATGAGGTGCAGTGGAGATGCATCCGTTATTTTTCCTATTTCAAATTATTATATTTCCATATATAAATAAATGAATAATGAATGCAAATTCATGATATGGATAATTAATGCAAATTAATAACCTTGAAATCATATAAATTTTTGCTTCGAACGGGATGACCGTTGCTCTTGGGCAATTTTACCTAAACACGATTTGACGTTTCACTTAAAATTTTAAATTGACAATATATGGATCATTGTTATAGGGGAAAATGTTGCTTTTTTTTAAGCCAGTTTGTGTTCGGAAAGGATGTTGACCACTTAATCAAGCGCCGCTAACGAACGTACTATTTATAAATCGAAGATTGATTTATTATCAAGTATAATTAATTTATTATCAAGATGGATGTGAAGGTTCTCATTGTGACTTGACAGTTAGCGAATGTGAGCTTAATAGGTCATTTTATCGTAAAATTAGAATCTCAGAAGTTAGCGAAGCTCTTAAGAAAATGGAGAATGGTAAAGTCATTGGACCGGATGATATACCGATTGAAGTTTGGAAATGTTTAGGAGAAAAATGTGTGTTGTGATTATGTAAACTATTTAATGAGATTTTACGGTTGAAAAAGATGCTTGCTGATTGAAAATTAAATACATTAGTTCCTATTTACAAAAATAAAGAGGATATTCAGAATTGTGCAAATTATAGAGGAATTAAACTTATGAACCACACAATAAAATTATGAGAAAAAGTGATTGAGCATAGATTGAGAATGGAGACTAGTATTTCTGAGAGACAATTTGGGTTCATATCAGGAAGATCCACTACAGATGCGATTTATTTATTAAGAGGGATGATGGAGAAGTATAGAAGTAGGAGAAGAGACTTACATATGACTTTCATTGACTTAGAGAAGGCGTATGATCGGATACCAAGGAATGTACTTTGGAAAGCCTTGCAAAAGAAGAGGGTGAGTGTTGCCTACATTAAGGTAATACAAGATATGTACGATGGGACATTGACTAGGGTTAGGATACCCGGAGGTGAGACAAATGAATTTCCTATAGGAATTGGCCTACATCAAGAATCAGCTTTAAGTCCGTATTTATTTAACTTAGTTATCGATGCTATAACCGAGAGTATCACAGAGGATGTGCATGCTATTTGCGGATGATATAGTACTTTTAGCGGATTCAAGAGAAGAGATTAATACAAAATTAAAAATATGAAGAAATACGTTGGAGTCAAAGGATTTTCATTTAAGTAGGAATAAAACAGAATATATGATAGTAATTTCACAAATAAACAACTTAGAAACGATTTGGAAGTTAGGCTAGGGGAAGATATAATTCCTCAAGTGACAAAGTTTAAATATTTAGGATCAATTGTAAGATAAGATGGTGAGATTGATGACGATGTTAATCATAGAATTCAAGCTGGTTGGTGTAAGTGGAGGAAAGCCACTGAAGTTCTTTGTGATAGAAAAATACCCAATAAAGTTAAAGAAAAATTCTATCGTACTACTATAAGACCGACAGTATTATATGATAGTGAATGTTGGGCTATGAAGGAACAACATGAACATAAAGTGGGGATAGCCGAAATGAGGATGTTGAAATGAATGTGTGGTCATACAAGATTAGATAATATTAGGAATAATCATATACGTGAACGAGTCGGAGTGGCTCCTATTAGTGAGAAAATGGTAGAGAATCGTTTGAGATGGTTTGGTCATGTTCAGAAAAGACCATTAGATGCGTCAATAAGAAGAGTAAATCAAATAATGTAGAGTCCGATTAAAAGAGAGAGGGAGGTCAAGACGGATACTTGGCGAACTAATAGAGTAAGATCTATTGATGAATAATATACCGAAAGATTTGATTACTAATAGAACGAAATGACGTCGTATGATTCATGTAGTTGACCCCACCTAATTGGATAAGGCTTTGTTGTTGTTGTATAATTAATTCGATTGAATCACGTATATAACAATAATAGATGCTACTCCTAACAAAAAATATTTTCATTCACTTAAAGTTAAATTTGAAATCTTACTTAAATAAGAAGAAGTCACTTATCACTAATTCTAATTTTAATAATTTGGAAAATGCTACTTTAAATTTACTCGAAATTTGTCGACTTTTAAATTTTAAAATACTCGTAATAAACGTTTTAACCAAAACGAGTCTCAGGTCGATTAATATTCCGAGTTCAATTTTATAATTTTTGTTTACATCCCTCTTCATGTAATTAATCATGCTCATATTAGAGATCTCGAATCAACAGTCAACATAGCACAATTAATTATTTGAGTTGTGTCTCAAAATCAACGAAAATTAATAATCTTGACTTAAATTTTTTTGAATCACAAATTTAATTAGAATATACTATTTTGCTCACGTCTGAACACCAAATTAATGAAAATTCTGGTAGTCATGGACAGTTATGAGTCATAAAATAATCACAAAAAAAGGATCACAAGTCAATATTGAAAAATATTTACGTATATTAAGTTAAATTGATATTTAAAATTACATTCAACTGTTTTTTTTTTACAAAGTTCGATTGTGGCCGGACAAGGCACTCGCATGACAAGCTTCCTTTATATTAGGAAAAATATATTCTTTACCCTGGGGAAAATTTTATTAAATAAATTAAAATTGATATAAATTGGTAGCAGATTTGGCGTAATCTTTTTGCTTTTGTCTAAAAAATTATCAAACAACTAATTACAATTCTACCTTCTGTAATAATTTAATAAAATAAAATTATCAAATGTCGAGGAGATCATTTTTATGCGTATAATTGAATATCAAGCATCCAATTATTATTTTCCTAATACATCTAAAAATAATACCAATTTAGATTTATATAATTTGAACTTTGATTGATTTACATAACGTCAGAGTCAAATTAAATAAACTAATAAAATATTAAGTTGATTTCTTTAAAAAAAGTTAAAAGTTAATGATATTTTATACAATTATCCATGTGGTAATTATCGAATTGCTATTTAACATTTTTTTTCCAAAAAATTAATAATTTGTATATGCAGTTACTTTAAAAGTCTATAAAATTTTTGCACAAATAAAATAAAAATTTAGATTCTGTAGTAAATACGAAGTTTTAGATTTTTAATATCATTTACCCTACTTCCTTTTACGTTTTGGGATAAAAAGTGATATATCTTAGTAACTACAAGAATTTAATTTGAAAATTTTGTTCCCATGATAAAGTGAATTATCTGAGCTTAACAAGACTAATATATTTTTAAAGTATATTAAAGTCACTGATTGATGCAATGGTAGCGAACTGCGTCTCAAATGATCAATGAACTAATTTGAGATCGATCATTGAAGTCGTCACAGTGGTAGGGGTATTATTATAACTGCTCGAGTCTGGAATATCGGATTAGTGAATACCTATAGGTTGAGATAAAAAAAGTCACTGACCTAGCAGAAGATAAAAAGAATATATATTTTACAGAAAAAATCCCTGACCTAGCAGAAAAAACAACAAGATCGTCGTCTCGCTCAAAACTCCAACTCAATCTCTACGAAATTGCAAATATTCCATCAGGAAAAAAATGATTGGTATATGATCTGAATTGGAACATAAGGAAAAGGATCTGACCAGGGATAACATCTCTCCCTCCATCCCTGAAAACGAAGCTTCCAGTAGGAAGAAGAAGAGGAAGAAGAAGAAGGGCATGGCATGGCATGGCATGGCATGTTCATTGACCAAAAGGACACATCGTCCCCCAGTTGGTCGTGTCATTATTGTCCCACTTGACACGATTTATCACACGGCCACGTGCACCCCACATCATTCAATTTATAGATTCACGCACATATGTAGCTGTTGATTGTATATGTA
Source organism: Pontederia crassipes (assembly GCA_030549335.1). Lineage (NCBI taxonomy): Eukaryota > Viridiplantae > Streptophyta > Magnoliopsida > Commelinales > Pontederiaceae > Pontederia > Pontederia crassipes. Next base: position 45,318,043 of record CM060195.1, read on the forward strand.
CATCTAATTTCACCATCAGTTCCATCTTTCTATTTGGACAAAGAGAGAGAACAAATAAATGTTTTTTTTAATTCGATAAGATAATCTTTATCACCGAGCAGATGAAAGAAATTTAAATGTGAGATTTAACTTAAATGAAGAAAAAATATTTTTCATTTCATATCGGTGAAAAAATAGTTTTTAATGAATTAAATTTCACCCATAATTTCTAGAATCAACAGAATAATTAGAAAAAAAACATAGCATTTTACGTTGATACAAAAGCTGCGCGCAATTTTGAAAAAAAAAATCCCGAAAATTTTTTTCTCAATAATGTATATATATATATATATGTGAATAAAATAAAGATTTTTTTTTAAAAAAAATATTTTACTGGAAGGTTACCGACCATGCAAAGAGGAGAAGCATGACGGATGAATTTTTGCGTGCTCTCTTCGTCGGTTGGGTAGAGACACGTTTAGAAGGCGGGTGCGGTGCATTTGAGTGTATGGGTCGTGGGTGAGGCGGTCGGCCGTGTGTTGCTTCGAGTTCATTTAATCTTTTTTCAACGTCGACGACTCGATCCGTCGTCACGCGTTTGAACCCATCGAGTTGGACCACTCTATTTGGGCTTAGACCATTGACGACTAACAAATATGGATGTACTACTACTTTATTTATTTATTTTCGTTAACAACGTGCTTCGTCCAAATAATAGTTTATTATGATATCCGCTCCTCTGATGCACATTGAATGTACAGGAGGATCTTTTCCCTCCTCGAGATCTCTCCTGATAATATAATATTGCCCCGCTCTAAACTATACATAATATTAATTTGTTACGGATCATTTTTTTTTATTACCAACTCGTGCAGTGTTTAGACGTATCTACTTTTTAGATAAACTCTTTTATTACGTTTTACGAAAATTTTATTTTGTGACTTGCTAAAAGTCACCATCTAATTCTCCACACACTAATTATTAGAATTATCAATTTTTAATTTTGTAATAAATCATTTAATTTAACTAAATAAAATCTGAAATCAAGTAGTCCACAAACTAGTAATTACTTAATTCAGAAATTTAAATAATTAAATAAAAAATATTAAACATAATTAAAAATTAATCAAAAGAAATTCAATAATAAAATAAGAGTTCACAGAATTTTTCTTCAATAATAATCTTCTAAAATAAAATAAATAAAAACATGGAGTTCATCCTAGAATTACAGAGAAATAATAATAAATACAAATGATAATCAAAAGAATTACACCAAGAATAAATCAGGACTCTTGGATGTCGTCGAAGCGTCTGGATCAGCCATCCAATCAAATATCTCTCTCTTGGTCGAAGCCCACGAAGCTCACGATTCGCTATGGAAGAAAATCAAAACTTCAAAGCACACCCTTGGTTCGATGTTTTCGTCCTCTATTTATAAATGTGAATGAATCTTCATATTGACTACGGGCGTAATCGTACGACTGGATTTAAATCCAATGGATAAAAGTTGATCATCCATGTAGCCGACCCCACCTAGTGGGATAAGGCTTTGTTGTTGTTTGGATAAAAGTTGATCATAGTCTCTCTGTCAAAATAATAACTTCTTCTAATCATAGCTCAAGATGATAGATTCTTCGTATCTTTACTCCCTTCTTTTAATCTCGACCAAAATGATAGATTCTTTCAATCATTATGCCCAAAATGATAAATTCATATTATCTTTACTCCCTTTTATATATCATTACTCTCTTCTATACGTCGTTGTGACCAATAAAAATTGGTCATGTAGGGCATAATTTTTATCTTACGCCCAAAAAATGTGATAACCTCAGTTTAACTCTCAAGGAAGTTGACGTAAGATTTATCCAATTAACGTAAATCGCCAATTATCTCAGCCCATAATGATAAATCTTTGTCCGTGGCACTTGATTCTTCTCGGTTTACGCCCAACAAAGCTAAGCTTCTGATAAATCTCACCCAATTATGTTTTACTCCTTATCTCATTTGGCGTTAATTCGACTTTCCTGCAAAATAATTAGAAAAAAATAAGTAAATACTTTTTTAGTAAAAAATATTTAAAGCATTAATAATCAAAATTGATAAAATCCAAAATTATAACTAAAAAGGACCTAAAAATGATGTATGTCATGATCAAATTACAGAAAAATTAATTAAAATAATAAATTAACATATATTATATTTTGCATGCATCAATATATATATATATATATATATATATATACATTGGATAAATTTATAACTGTTTTATAAATTATGAGTTTTTTACTTTAAGCAAATCCATCATATAACTCTAGTAAACCATTGAATACCTTTCTTTATTAATTAGCCCATTCAACAATATAAAGTATATTAATAATTTTTATTAACTGTATTTATTAATAATGTTTCTCCTAATTTATGAGCATTTTAAAGTTTTTTTACTATGCCACTTATCTTTTAAAAAATGGATAGCTTTGATGCTAGAGCATTTGCTTGCGTGTTTATGAGATATGCAAATTCACAGAAGGGTTAAAAGTGGTTTAACATTGATATTAATTAAATGATATAAACTTTTTTCATGAAGAATAACATGAATTTGATTTTCGGCAGCGCAACTAGCCATTGGAAGTTCTGATTCGTACCATTGGTAAATTTAATATTAAAATAAAAAATAAAAATTTTATTTTATTTTATATTAATATATTATAGGAAAAATTATACCAAATAGCTTCCATCATTAATGTTTGATCAACGATACTTTCCAACTTCACTTTGTAATACGAATGTCCTCCATCTTTTAACTCGTTTCACCCGGTGCCCTCTTTACTTGCTATCACTCGTCTCTCGATTACAGAGCTGACGTGACGTAAATATGACGTTGACACCAAAACAGAGTGGGTGGGGGTGAGGCCCCCCCACACTTCTCATTCCCGTGCGAGCGAAGTTGCGGAGAGCCCCCCCCCCCCCCCCCCCCCCCGACGGGCAAGTGAGGGGGCGCCCCCCCCCCCCCCCCCCCCCCCCCTTCCGGCAGGGAGGAGAAGGGGGGAGGGGGCTCGCCCCCCTCCACGATCTCGCTCCGACGAGGAAGGGGGGCCTCCCCCCTCATCCCGCTCGTCATAGCCTAGGAGAAAAGGGGGGAGGGGGGGGGGCTCGTCCCCTCGTGATCTCGTTGGCATCGTGTCACGGGATCATTTTCGGACACTAGATCACGTGCGACAACTTGGTGGATAGGCATCTAGTCAAGTCTATTTTGAGTAGCAGCGGAAGGTTTATGTTCGAGATGACTATGCCGAGAGTCGCTCTATAGACATTCGATCATGGACATGACCTGACTATTGGACTACTCGTCATGGTCCGTGGCATTAGTGCGTTGCGACGCTAATGCAAGCGCTTGGACACTTAAAGTTCGAAGGGACAGCCAATGTTTCACAGGGCACTAAGATGGGTCTTCGATGTGGGTTGCCACCTGCACGCTCAAGATCATGATACTAAAATTAAAGAAAAGCTTACTTGTATTGAATATGATAAAACATAACATACACCTGAGTCTCGGAAGACACTAGTGAACTCCTCATAGTGTACCGTAGGTATAGGAGTCGTATTACATACGAAGATGCAAAAGGCATATCATACGGGTAACGCCACATAACTTGGACATTCATAAATATGGCCTTACAAGATAAATGTCATAAGGGCGGACAACTTGGTACTCCGCAATATTACGCAGCGCGGGGCGACTGTATGTGTTCCATAATTTCGGCGCTGAGCGGTCGAGAGCTTTAAGTTGAACGGCACTGGTGCTACGAGGCTTCGCACTTCGTGTCATGAGAAAATATCCTGTGATATTCTCCCTCGACCAAATTCGACGACACCCCCGATGTTGTTGTCCATGATTCTTCGGGGCCTTCGTCTTCATCTTGACTTCGCATGTCTTGTTTGGAATCCACCTTCTTTGCCTTGACTTCTACTTCATTAGCGTCACACAGCGCCAAGAATGTCTCCTCCTTGGGACTCATCGAGGACTCCTCTTTCAGACCTGCTTCGCTTACTAATCCTTCGTTCAATTTAGGGTCATCACTTGTGCAACGTCAGTGGAGTCTGCCATCTTTGTGGTCTGACTTCATCAAGCAACTATCCGTCCATCAAGTTTATGTTGACTTCAGCTTCTCTCAACTTGCATAGTGTCAACTTATTTGGTTTGACTTCTTGGAGTGAAACAACTCTTGTATACTTCTAGGGATAGCTCGAGGAAAGAGTTACTTAAGGGTTATGACGAAACACGATGAAAAGTCTCGTCATTCGACCTGCACAACTTGACTCTATGTCCTCATGTTGCAGGTGGCTGCGACATAAGGTCTTCCTTCCGTCGAATGCAAGGTATGAGACCATCTCACCTCGATGGTCATTCTAGAATTTCAACGGCTTGAAACATCACAAGCCGTTTGATAATTGCATTTCCAACTTGTCTGCTTCGGGTGCTTCGGGTCATGATGATGAGCGACAAGAATCTCCCCACGGATGCTTCGAGACGCTTTGTGAGCTTGACTCAATGTCTTTATGTTGCAAGTGGTTGCAACGTAAAGTCTTTCATCCCTCTGCCGAGTGAAGAGCACAGGACCACCTCACCATTGGTGATCATTCGAATCCTCGATGGTCTGAGGTAGAACAAAGTTCTTCGATATGACACTCCATGCCTTGTCTGCTTCGAGTCGCTATGGTGAGCGACGATAGTCTCCCCACATTTTCTTGTGATTCAACTCACTGTTTCCATGTTGCAGATGGCTGCAACGTAGAGTCCTTCATCCATCGAGTGTAGAGTGCAGGACCACCTTACCCCTTATGGTCAAAGATTTGAGGCGGAGCAAGATTTTTTGGTATGACATCTCTACGTACCTCGTCCACTTCAAGTCGCTATAGTGAGCGACGGGAGTCTCCCCACGAATGTTGTGGTTCCAATCCTCCTACTTCGACGGGCTATCTTTGTCTTTAGCATAATTAGCTTCCTCTTTTGCGACTTAAGCTTCTCTCCTCCACCATCGCCCTTGTCCAAGGGCCTTGGTGGTATGGCACTTGTCTTGGTACTAATGATTTGGTAGCGGAGGCTAGCGAGCGGAGGTTGAGCGATCCTGGCATTCCAACTCCGTCCTAGTCCAAAGCTTCATCCCCTCTGTCTGAAAAACACCAATGTTAGGTCTTCATCTACCTGGGAACACTGTAAGCGGAGCTTGGTGATACCTTTCACGTCCTTCTTCAATATGCCCTTTTGGCTAACGCTGAACAATGCAGTCCCGGCTTGTCAGGGCTTGCATGATTGATAAACTGACTTCTGTCTTTGTCTCATGTCTCAATGGGATTCATGTTTGCCACATTCCACATCGTCGTGATGGCGTCACCATCATGAGTTCGCCACATCTTGTAGGATGCTTGGGATATGCCTTCTTCTGATCATGAGACCTCCTTTGAAGTTTTGACAACACCTTTGGGTATGGACAAGGCGATATCATTGTGTTCGTTCATGAAGAGGATGCACTTTTGATACTCGTTTGTCCGTAATTCGGATGAAGTAATGATGTTATGCTTGTCAACGTAGATCATGCACCTTTGACATACTTGTCCACCGGGGTGACTGACTCACGGGAAAGAACAGTCATTCTAGGTCTCCACCAATCCAAGGGGATGCTCGTGAAGACGCTCCGCTTAGGTAAGTAGATTGTGGCCGGTGAACTTGTGGCATGAGCTCCCAACTCCACATCTATGTCCATTCGAAGGGACGACATCATTAGTGTGCCCTTCAAAATCTTTTGGACCCGATCCTTGGAGGCTGCTTCGATTACTCGAGGCATTAGCCGAAAGGGAAGGCACTCATTCCTTCGGTTGGCGGTGGAACGCTTGATAGCAGCATGCTATGGTTTGTCGATGCTCGATGCTCAGACCATTTGCCAAATTGGTCATTGAGTTTAGACGTCGATTTGCATTGGCATGTAGCAGGTTCATCTCAACCATCGATGGTTGACATCACGCCGCTTGCGGGATGACACTTGACGAGGCAGGCAAGGCTAGCAGCTCATCCCCAAGTGTTCGCAAGTAATCAACGCTTTGCCCCATCTATGAAAGTCATCTTGGCATGGCAGGTGAGGCTGTGACATGAAAAGATGCTTGTGAATAATACTCCATAGCTGAAAGAATGATGTTCCTTAGCCGAAAAGGACCATGAACCTTGGTGCTTAATCTTTAGCTAACTTCTTTAGTGGAGCGGTTGTGCGCTTCACGTTGCATGATTGGGCATGCGATGTGACGTCACAAAATGCCGAGCAGTGCTAGATTGTCATGATAGTGTATGACCGATAGTCCTTAAATATGACACGGGTCCTCCGAGTTACACGACGTTTGTGTAAGACAACCTCTTGGTATGGGTAGCGTAAACCCATCATGCGGAGCATACGGACACTCTTCATGCAGCACGATATTTCAAGATTTTCGACTGTATACCTGGAGTGGTGATCTACTCGAGTGAGTGACGCATGACTATCACGGTTAGACGGGGCGATCAATCTGCCATCATAATACGTGACAGATGTTCCTTGACGCGGGTGTATGAGGAACTTGATGCGGGGCACGATTGGGCGTGCGACAAGGAAGCTTGTCATGCATTCCTCATTGACGTCTATAATCAGAGACCATGGTACAAGTGCACTTGGGCATAGTGGAGTTTTTTAGCGGAAGCACTTTTCCTACACCAGGGCACGTCGCGACGACACAAGCGAGTCATCATCGCTGGGTAATCCGAGCAAAATGAACTGCTCTGATATCACTTGTCACGGGGTCATTTTCGGACACTAGATCATGTGCGGCGATTAGGCACCTAGCCAAGTCTGTTTTGAGTAGAAGCGGAAGATTTATGGTCAAGACGACTATGCCGAGAGTCACTCTTATAGATATTCAATCACGGAGATGACCTGAGTGTTGGACTACTCGTCATGGGTTCGTGGCATTAGCACGTTGTGGCGCTTAAAGTCCGAAGGGACAGCCGATGTTTCATGGGATATTAAGAAGGGTCTTCGATGTGGGTTGTCACCCCACACTCAAAGCCATGACATAAGAATTAAAGGAAATCTTGCTTGTATTGAATATGATAAAAGATAACATGCATCTAGGCCTCAGAAGGCACTAATGAACTCCTCCTAGTGTATCGTAGGTATATGAGTCTTATTACATAATGAAGATACAAAAGACGTATCCTACGGGTAACGTCACATAACTTGACCATTCATAAAGATGAAAGATAAATGCCCTAAGGGTGGATAACTTGGTACTTCAAAATATTACGTAATGCGGGGCAGCTGCATGTGTTTCATGGTTTCGTGGCTGAGCGACCGAGAGCTTTAAGTTGAGCGACACTTAATGCTGCGAGGCGTCACGCTTCGTGTCACGGGAAAACACCTATGACACTCGCAGGGGGGCGCCCCCTCAATCCCGTGTGTGCCTCTGTCGGTGTGGGAAGGAGGGTCACCGCCCTCTGGCGACTGCGGGTAATTTTTTATTTTTTAAATTATTTTTTTAATATTGCCATGTTAGTAAATATTTACGTGGAAAGGAGAGAAGATGTCATGTCAGCCCCGCATCATCAGCTCCGTGATCGAAAGATGAGTGATAGCAAGTAAAGAGAGGCACCAGGTGAAATAAGTTACAAGATGGAAGGCATTTTGTTACAAATCGAAATTGGAGGGTATCACTGAGTAAACGTTAAAGGTGGAGGACATTTGGTGCAATTTACCCATATATTATATTATAAGTTCAATTTTCAATGGTTCATATCGTCAGAAATTCTGACAATTATATTATAAATTTGATTTTCGATGGTTCGTGCTCTCAAAAGTTTTGATGATTTGGATCATCAGTAATTTAATATATTATAACACAATAGAAAATTTCTCAAATTTTATAATAATATTATATTTTAAATAAGTTCCAAAAAGTGTTGACGTCCATTGCAACGACGGAAGGAGAATAAGACACCAATAAAATATTTTCAGCTGTCACTTTATCCGTCACTAGTTTTGATGGCCGTTGATAAATTGTCCATTTTCTTTTAGTGTAATCCAATCATAGTTGGTAGGGATGTTGTCTTATATAAGTATATTTGTCCTTTCACACAAGATTTTTCAATTTGAGAGGCTTAGAACACCTTTCCACCGATCAATTTATTTAGCATCTCGTAACTCAGAATACCTATTTTTCAAACAACATTTCTGATTCAATGTATATTTATAGTGAGGGTGATATTTTTGCTACGTTAGATAGATCATCTTCCTCCTACCAGTACTGAGTTTTTGGCTAGGTTACTAAACTCTTGGCTTAGGAGATCACTTACAAAATAACTTAGTTGGATGACTATATTATCAATCCATTAGCTTGCTCTACGTATGCATACTTTTTATCCTATTTCAAATTATGTTTCATATGATATGATCACCTTCCTTCTCAATATCAATCTTTTCTTGTTGCCTTAGACGTTGTGTATGAACCATCGAATATTTTTGGGGCTAGTCAACATCCTACATGGGGACATTGTGGATTTGCATACATACGGTGAATGTTCTAATTGGATGCAAGTTGGTTTACGAACTCAAGCTGAAATATAATGGTGAGATTGAGAGGAATAAGACTAGGTTGATTGCATAAGGGGTATGGTCAAAAGGAAGAATAAAGATATTTTTTGTTGGTTGTCAAGATAACTATTGAGGTGTTTATCTCATTATCTTTTCACATTACACAGTGATATATATTATTTGACACAGATTATTTTTTTATTAAATTATTAGTAATGCATATTACTCTATTTACTACACATAAGTAATTTTTCTAGCATATCAAATATCATTATTTACTTATAATAAAATATTATTAGGTAACACATATTCTTTTACTAGAATACGCTTTGCTATTAATGTTAAGTCAAAATTTTACATGATTCAGAAAAAAAATTTGAATAAAATTTCATAAAATTAATAAATTAAATCAATATATTTGTAAATATTTGATACATTTTCAAGGAAAGTAATTATAATAAGTTATTAATATATATAATATTCAAAATAATCATTATAACTAATAATAATATATTATATTTTGATAAATAATAACAACAACAATATCGATAATAATAAAATATAAATGATAGGTTTATATAAATTAATTAATTATGATGATGACAATGGTAATATATAATATCTTTTCATTGTCTTTACTGTTATATATGTTAATTATTTAATATTTCATTTATGTGAGATTGGAAAAATGAAAAGGATATAAAAATCAAATTGCAACTTGTGTGATGATCCGGATGAACACCTCTCTTATATATCATGGATTGTCACTTTATAGGTAATACATATTACTTAAAAATTAAAATAAAATAAATAAAGTAATATGATGGATATAGGTAATTTTAGTTCATATTATTAGTAATCTAACAATATATCCCACAGGAAAATGCCCCTTGAGGTCTTTACTAGTTGTTGATGCACAAAAAATTGGTGTTTATTAGACCTAGTTATATTCTTATCTATGCTGATCACATCATATCAATGAGTGATCACATCAAATGTGTTCCGCAGAAGAATTTTGAAGCAAGTTTTGGAAGACATGATGTATTTTATGGTGTTAAAAGTTTTGAGATCCAAAGCATGTTTAGTTCTAATCCTAAGAAAGTATTGATTAGATTTAATTGTTGAAATGGAGACAAGTAGTTCCAAAGTGTTTGGAAGCCCATTGGAGCAAAAGTTGTTTGCTACTACAAGTGGTAAAAGGCTTGCTGGAAGATATCAATGATTAATTAGACGACTTATATATCTAACTATGACAAAACAAGATGTTTCTTTTGTAGTATAAAATTTGATCTAGTTCATACATCATCCTAACAATCATATATGGAACCTTGCTACTTATTGTGAAGTATATAAAGACTAAACAAGCAAAATGTTTATTTTTTGTAGCCGGTTCAGACAATAAGTTAGAAGGATTCCTCGTGATGCAAATTAAGAAGCCTGCATACACACAAGGTATTCTCTCACTAGGTTTTCCTTCAAGTATCAAGATTCTATGCTATCATGAGAATCAAAGAAACGAGCGACTGTCCAAATCTTCGGCAGAGTATGAATATAGAAACAAGTTTTCTTATGGCAGAGCTCGTGTGGCTTGAAAGCTTGTTGGATCCAATCTACCATGAAAAAATTAAGCACATTAAAGTGGATTGTCACTTCATTAGAAATAACATACAACTAAGTTTCATCAGAACTAAGCCTATTTTTTGCCAAAAAAAATAATTGGTCAATATTTTTTACGAAGGCACCGAGTGTTATACAACATACTATATCTTTTATCCAAGTCGAGATTGATCATTGCTCACAAATCCTAACTTAAATGGGTGTGTTGAATTATATTTTTATGGTAATTAACACTAAATTCTGACTATATAAGAGGAATTGTAGCAAATATTGGAGAATCGGATAGTAACCATATTAATTTTTTAAATAAAAAGTTGTTTTTAAAAAAACATGGTGTCTTCTTCTCCTTCTAAATAACCTTTCTATATTACTCCTTTGTTCATACATTTTCATCTATAATTGGTATTGCTCTCTTTATCAGATCAATCACGCTAAAGGCAATAGTGACCTTGGGAAGAGATTCAATCATCATTACTCATAACTTGTGAAAGAGATTACAATATTGACATCAACACTAACATTGTTGACAATATAATCAATGACATAATACCCACCTCGTTGATCCTTTGTGTCTTTTGTGCCATCTCCTTCGATGAGAAGGAAAATCAAGGGCCTTTTCTAGAGTCCCCTTCCAGATGATGCCTATGGTGTTGATGCCAATGAATTTCATGAAATTGATGAAGAAGTACCTACCAACTTTCAACTTGGCTCATGGAGGTGACTCCTCAGGGCCACTATCTGCAAGCTGATGTACACCATCTTCAAGCCTCCTCCGATGCTAATAGGAAAGTAATCCAAGATTTTTTTTCTTAGTTGTCATGCTTAGATGAAAACTTCTCATTTAGGGCATGACACAAGACAAGCACACCTTGATGTCCTTGCCTGAATCTTGCCCATATTGGCCAAACCGACCCATCATTCGGATGTGCAATTGGAATATGAGGTTAATGGATATGAATGGATAATGTATAGAATTTTCTCGTAAATCTATTAAAAATATTTTGATACATATAATGACTAAGCTAGTTGATAATTATAAAATGAATACACAGACAAAAAAGATATACTTCCTGTCCTTGTATTAAGTTAATAATTTGATATAATCATTTATATTGATGAATAGAATCAGATTAATGAAATATTAAAAATAAAATATCATATATGATATTTAGAAAAATAAAAACCATTCTTAAATAATAATAAAGATTGGATGTTAAGAATAAGTTATAGTGTTTTAACTTATGAAGATGCTTACAAATTATCTTATATGTTATTGCTAAGAGCCTAAGTCCACCGGGGTCAAGCTACACAAACATTCCTTGAGGCATCCACTAGTACGAGGCCTCACAATGGTTAATAATTAGTATGATATTAATAATATTATTATAAAGTTAGCAATACTCAATTGATGATAACTATTGTTTTATGTTTAAAATTAATTGTATTCCTTTAACTCTCATTAAGCATAGCTTAAATTAAGATTAATTCACAATAATTAAATGTACTTTCTTATATTATCTCTCTGTTCTAAAAAACTCGTGCCACATGACCCAACGAGATATTACCTCGCTGATCTAAATATGTTGTAATTGGTTGAGAATGTGGACTTTCAATAGGGAATACATATTTTGTCCATGATAATGGTATGCACTCTTTAATGCAAATTGATTGGCAGGAGCATGATGCCAACACAAACAATTAGCCTAAAGTAGAAATTGATGCATCATTAAGCTAATTATATATAACACATTCTACACCTTTAACAAAAAATATTATTTACCTTTTCCTAAATTCACATACCCTTAAGCATACTACAAATATTAAGGACAAAAATTTTTTATCTCCAAAATGAATGAGAGAGGAGAGAGGGCGATGAGATGTGGATTAGAGGAGGGCTCGGAAATAAACAAAGAAAGAAAATTGTTAAAATAAAAGTCAAAACCAACGCCAACCATCAATTGCGAGCGTCCCACCTCCTCCACCACCCAACCAACGACCTAACACCTCCCACTTCTTTGCACGAGAATTCCAACCATTCTCCTGCCACTGGTGAAACACGTTCTTCTTGTCCATTCTTCCCTCGCTCTATCGTGAGGCTGCCAATAGGTGACACCATGCAACAACGTATATGGAAATTGATTGCTCGCCCCATTGGAACTGAGTGGAAACATCATTGTCAATCTCCACTTTTTTGTTGATTTTTTTCATGAAGAAACTCTTTTGGTTTGCACTACTCGCTACCATGTGAGATAAAGATTTTGAGCTATGAGAGACAATAGCATAGTGCTAAAAACATTTGCAGGATGAATCAATAAGACAAACGACCCAAATCCTGGCGGTCAAACTTGAGATCATTGTTCCTTGGAGACAGAGGCTTCGAGAGAGCAATGTTGGTAGGATGGAATACTTTTATGAGGGATACTCATTTGAGAATGGTCTTGTTCACTTTAGTTATGCTTCAGCTCCAATGCAGCACATATGGGGTGCTTAATCTTGAAGGTGTTAATTATACTACTTACAATGACAAGGCTATATTTATTTATTTATTTTTTTTGGTGTCATGACGTTGATAATCTATTGTTAATATAGGATTAGCTCTAATGTCTTTTAAGTCCAAGGTGGAATTTGAACCATTTGGAGCATTTACAAATTGGGATCAGCAGGACCATGAGCCGTGCAACTGGTTAGGTGTTTGTTGCCTTGACGATAAAGTAGAGATTCTGTAAGTTCCACCTTTTTTGAATTTTTTTCTTGATGCCAAGTGTGATTATATGATGATCTTCTTTGTTGGTTCCACCGAGTGATTAGTATATTTTATTTTGTGATATTGTTATCAATTTATATGCTTCATTGGTGTATGAACATCAACTTATTGGTTTAAGCTTAAGAAAGCCATAAAATTTTATACGCAAGATGGCAAATAATTCATTTAAAATATGTTCAGAAATTTAACGAAGTCACCTTTAAGAGTAATTCCTTACACCAAAGCTTCAAAACCTCTTGTGCTTGATATTTATAGGAAGTTTTTTAAATTGATTTGAATTTCTCATCATTTCCACTGATAGTGGATGATTCATCTTAACTAACATATCCATTTCTCATTAAGAATCTTTATCCTATCTTAATTTTATGAAATTTTCCTTCATTTTTCTCTTTCAAATGAAGATTTTTTATCATTAGATTTGTTCATAATCCATGATTAAGGTTCATGTGTTCTACTTTCAAGAAAAAAATGTTGCTTCCTTACATACCACTAATATGCAAGAAAATGATGATGAGTTAATTGTAAACATCATGACTAATGACTAATGAGTTTCTAAGAAAATAAAAATTATCATAAAAGTTTTAGAACTATTTTCTCATGAAGTAGTAATAGATGAAGAGTTATTTTCATAAACATTCCTTAAACTATCGCAATTTTCCGCATCTAACCTCAAACTACGAATTTAATTTTTTTGTATCCCTAAATTGTCACAACTTTTCTACTTTAATCCTTTGGTTTTCCATTTATAAAAAGACTAAATTATCCCTAGTCACATAATGCATCAAATAATAAATATAAAAAATAAAAAAATGTTCAACTATCGGTAGTCGAATATTAATATCTTCCCTTCTTCGTTGGTAGTCGAAAAGTTTTATTTTTTTCCTTTTTTCTTTTTATTATTTGATGTACTATGTGACAAAGGTTACTTTAGTCTTTTCATAAATGGAAAAAGCAAATGCAACAGAAGTGGACAGAAGGATTAAAGTGAAAAAATCGTGATAGTTTAGGGATAAAAAATAAGTTTGTAGTTTGAGGTTAGATGCGAAAATCGTGATAGTTTAGTGGTAGTTTATGGAAATAACCCGTAGATGAATTAGTAAAGCTGATTAGAAAATAAATTATATTGGATGGATTTTTATCATTATATTTAATTAACATATTACAATTGAATAGATATCTTAAGTTATTAATTATCAATGAGAATTCATGCGCATCTCTTGAATTTTTTTAACAATTTTCAGGTGCACAAAATGTTCCACACTTCTCGTTTATATTTTTGTTGTGCTAGCTCTTGTTTCTTTGACTTTATTTCTTAATATTTTCTTTTGTTGTAGATTGGCCATTTATCTTGCATGCATCTTTGTTTCTTCGTTTACTAAACATTTTATTTGAATATATTATTATTCTTTATGAACTTATCATCTCTTTTTGCATACTACAATATTATTGTTGGATTCACCTTGTATAAATTCTTCCATGTTTGCAATTTGTTTTTGAACAATCATTTCTTTGAGGTTGTTCCTATGAAAGTACAAAAAGCTAAGAAAGCTTGAGCTTTTGGATCTAAGAAATAATAATTTGAGTGGAAAATTTTCAGTTGTGAATGAAAATCTACCATCATTGAAATGGATGTGAGTCAACAATTTGAAGTTCCCTTGGTTTTATTCCAATAAGTTATCATGCATTTTTTTGTTTACCAATCTTCTATGTGGAAACAAAATCCAAATTGTCACACGATCCACTATCACACCTAAGAAACTATCTACTTTTGGATGTGATGGAAGGCTTCCTTTTGATGTTGTTAAAGCAAAGGGATCAATTATTAGAAAGTTTGGAGAATGGTAAGAAAGTCATCTTTATGTCAAAAATTGGCTATTATACAAATGGTCTATTCAAATACGTTTGACAAAATTGCATCATGTTCCTATCATATCTTCTTGTTCCTATCATATCTTCTTTAGTTTGATTCCAGTGAGTTTCTTCATCATCTAAGCTCATGGATCGTGTTAACATATGTTTTTATAATATTGCATGTTAAACTTCAAATAATCCATGTATTTAATTATATGCGTGCAATGCAAGTAACATATTCGTCTAGGTTGATATTTTTTCTCAAACTTTTATTTTTCAAACAATCTATAACATTTATTCAATGACATATTTTAATGTCTTCTTGTTTTTTTTTTTGAAAAAATTGTGCTCTTAAAATGAACAACTTCTACCATTTAAGTCTCTTCATTAAGAGAAATATTTTGCAACGTTTTTTTTTTTTTTGTGATAATGGCATCCAATTGAAGATGAAATTTCTTTATTTCTTCATAATTCTATGATTAAATATATCTTATATATACGTGGCAATTCGGCCACTTGTTCCAACATAAAATTAAGATATCTATGTTCTTTAGGTTGCAGTTGAAAATGGACTTACCCATCGATGATCATGTAAGAAATGATGGATTTTGTTTTTCACGTGAGTACAATTATTTCACTTTTATGATTCATTATACTATAGACTTAATAGATCATATCATAACACCTGCTTGCAGGTTTTGAGCCATACTATGCGCAAAATGCACACTATATCCTTCCCATTCGTCGAAAGCTTTTTGAAATCAACAACCTTCCTGCTGCTTCAATTACTAGTACACTTCCTCAAGAAATTGTAGATGTTCCATCTACTGGAAGTGGATCATTTCCTGCAGTTCCAAAATCAAATGGCAAAAAGGATGAAAATATAGACCCTTTACTTATAGATGGTATTATAATGGCTGCTTCTAATACACACCTATTGCATGGAGGAAACAATGAATCTACTATAATAGAAAAAATGGGAAAGTGGGCATATCTAATTCTTCCAGGACTTGTACTACTTCTTAGTATTGTTGCGAGCTTGCTTCTATTGCAGCGTCGCAAAGAAAACAAACCAATAGGCCCTTGGAAGTCTGGTTTAAGTGGTCAATTGCAAAAGACACTTGTGACAGGTATTTTGCTTAACTTGCATTTTATGTTGTATTGATGAGCATAATTATGAAAGGCTTACAACAATTTATAAACATTTAAAAAGTAAAAAAAATCAGCACAATATATTTTGAGATAAGTTTTTTGTATACTAAAATAATTCTTTCGTTAAGCACATAAATTTACCTTCCATGAAGTATTTGTGTTTAGTGATTTAGTTCTAACATCTTATTTGTATTATTTATAGTATCATTCTCAAATACAAGCATTTCTTGATTTAATACTCTTTTACGATAAAATGTGTCACTAAATGAAAAATATCATTGACAGAATGTTCACTATTAATGTTATTCTTAACTAATTTTTTTATTATACATGACATGTAATTAACAATGTGAACCAGTGCTTGATGTCAAAAGAACAATATTTTAAATGTCATGCCATAATAACAATAACTAAATGCTAGTCTTAATTTTATATTTCTCCAACATAATTATATGCATATGAATGCATGGCTATATATAGAAAATCTATAGTTTATGCAAAAGAGCTTTAACCAATTCTAAGTTACTTTAAAAATGAAAGGATGCCTATCAATATCAATAGTCATTTAAGTATTAATGGAATGTGAATAATTATATTTTCAACACCTAGTGCGATAATTTGTGAACACTACTTATAATAATTTCAGGTGTACCAAGATTAAACAAATCAGAATTGGAAATTGCTTGTGAAGAGTTCAGCAATATTATTAGTAGTTACTCAGTATGCACCGTCTTTAAGGGAACACTATCAACTGGAGTCGAGATAATTGTTATATCTACTATAGTTGCATCTAATAAAGATTGGTCAAAACATGCAGAAACATGTTTTAGAAGAAAGGTTAGATATTGTCTTTTTTTTTCTTTAAAAGAGACTGACCATTTGTTCTTTTTTCTTTAGTAAATGTGTTATGACATATCATCATTGTTTCTTTTTTTTCATTTATAGATAGACTTGCTATCAAGAGTCAATCACAAAAATTTTGTCAATCTTCTTGGTTACTGTGAGGAAAATGATCCATTTATGAGAATGATGGTGTTTGAGTTTGCTCCTAATGGAAGTTTATATGACCATCTTCATGGTATGTTGATATTTCACTTTTGAAAAATTATCATTTAGTTTTCAGAGAGTATAATGTTACAAACTATATTGATTTGCTTGGTTTTGCAGCGAAAGAATTTGAACATCTCGATTGGGCTGCCAGAATGAGAATTATCATGGGTGTAGTTTATTGCCTTCAACATATGTACCATGAGCTTAATCCACCTGTTATGCTTTCGGATCTACAATCAAATTTCATTTTCCTAACAGATGATTATGCTGCAAAGGTACATGAATGATGTGATAAATATTATTTTATCCATTTGGTTATATACTAATATAAAAGTGTATAGGTAATGGATGTTAGTGTATGGAGAGAAGTTGTCAAACAAAATTCGTCAAGAGAACAAGATATTCATCCATCTGAATCACTTTCCACTGATTTCGGCTCTATCGTTTACAACTTTGGTATATTATTGTTAGAGATTATTTCAGGAAAAGCTTCATACACTGAAGAACAAGGCACTCTCTTAAATTGGGTAAAAAATGTCCTTGCACATTTGAAAGAAGTTACTATTAGTTTCCTTACATCTTTAGTACTTTCACCTGTGGCATGTGCTGCTTCCTTTGTGGATGATATATATTTGATGCATTGGAGTTTCTAAAATTTCAGGCCACTGAGTACTTGAATGATAATCGCAACATCAAACTTCTCGTGGATCCTGCACTAAATAATTTCAAGGGTGATGATTTAGAAAGCTTGTGCGAGATTATTCAAGAATGTGTGCATCCAGATCCAAAGCATAGGCCAACGTTTAAGGAAATTGCTTCTAGACTTAGAGAAGTCTTAGCAATCTCACCTGAGGCAGCAATACCTAGACTTTCTCCTCTTTGGTGGGCAGAGCTTGAAATCCTTTCAGTTGAAGCGAGTTGAGAGAGCAACATGAATGGGTTCAACTCCTTTATTGTTCCCCGTCACTTTGAATCAAATTAATGTCATAGTTGCATTTGTTTTCATATTGGCGCTCATAGATACTTGTCAGATTTATTATCCATCTTAAGATGTTGTACATATACTCTTCTTATTATTTGTTGGTCAGTAGTATTTGGAAGTTTGTAAAACAAAAATAATGAGAAAGCAATTTAAGTAAAGTTAGGGCTTTATATAATTTTATGAAATCATTAGATAAAAAAGATATCGATCTATTTGACAAATTTGCACATATAGTTAGTAGAGTTGTAAAAACTTTTTGAAGAGTACATTCTCCTAATTTGTTCATATCTTATCTCTATTATAGTGAAAGTTGTTGGATGAAAATATATTACAATTATTGATGCATTACATCATTTTGCCATTCCATCACAACAAAAATATAGTGAAAGTGGTTGGTTGAAAATATATTGCTATTATTGATGCATTACATCATTTTGCCATTCCATCATAACAGCTATAGGTAAGAGTTTATGATTCTTATGTCCTCCTCCCCTCTTTTCCAAAGAAAATTAAGATGAGATGTTAATTCATCATTCTAAATTTTTTGTTGAACTACAATTACCTTGTTGATCTATATGTACTTAAAATGTTCATATTCTACTCAACATAACAATAATGTCATCAACTATAACCTCAGTGCCAAAACCTCAAATGAGTTGAACAGAACTCAACTTATCAAGACATATGAGGTTACAAGCTTGATGAAAGATTAATAATCTCCATCTTTAATTAAACAAATTTAAGTTCCTTTTGTAATTATTACCATTTAGGGCTCGTAATTAAGAGAATGGCCATAAACATGCTCTTTTGTGGCATGTTGGTGGTGTAGTGATTTTTATTAAGTCAAAATTAACTATATAAAACTACATTATATATAGTACGACTAACACTTTGAAAATTTTGGACATCTTTATTGTGCCATTCCCTATTCATCTATGAGCCCTTTCTCATGCACGAAGATATAAGTTGACACAATCTGGTAAGACATCACAACCTACAAAACTAAACACAGTAGCTACCACATTCGCCAGCCAGCGCTCCTAATTCACATAAGTAGGAGAGGGAGAGGGCGAGAAAGTGAGAGAGAGGTCGAGGGAGAGAGAGAGCGTGAGAGAGAGAGGGAGAGGGGAAGAGTGAGAGCGAGGGAGAGAGGAACCTGGCCGGGCACTGCCTAGGCAATGACGGTGTCTTTGGCTTCTGCTAGTCACAGAGTTTTCTCCGGAACGATCATCTCCTAGACATACACAGCAGGCGATGGTGGGGGAGGGTGTCAACTTCGATGGCACCATTGCTGCATTAAAGCGGAGACATTGGACGCGATACTCAGCCGCACCTGCGAGTGGTCAGCAATCACGTACTGGGGTTCCGACAACAAGAATCTGTCATAGCTCGAGTTGTCCGATGAGCTCACGTCGGGATCGGCGCCGGAAAGATGCTCCCATCACCACGGCATCGGGACAGAGCTTTCTCGCTCCCTGTGAGTCGTGGTGATCTTCATATCGATGGTGATGGGGACGGATGGGGAGTCGAGTGCTCCCCCGGTGCGGCGATCACATGAGTAAGAGAAAGAGGGAGAGAGTGAGAAAGAGGGAGGGAGACGGCGAGAGAAATCTAGAAAGAGGCAGAGGGAAAGAGAAAGAGTGAGAGAGGAGAAATTGGGATGAAAGAGGGAGAGAAATAAATTCAAATTTCAACGGTCTTAAGAATTACTGATGAATTTCTAATTATTAGTGTTTTCAAAAGATAGAACCTTAGAAAATATTAATATTAAAATGATAATTTGTATGCTAATAATTTATTATGTAGTATTATGGTATAGTTTATTATAAATTCAAATTCCTCTTAATCCAATTAGTATCTATCCACATATATATAACAATAATCCTAATATACTTGCATGTACACAATTATTAGATAAATAACGCTAATATTAATATTAATATTTTTTTGTTATTACTTTCAGATTCATTTACAAAAAAATAAATGTTATCTTATAATAAAGTTTATTAAATTAGTTAATAAATTTTGAATTATTACACAAGAAATGGATTTTTTCTTGTAACGAATTATAGTTTGTTCACCATTAGAAAATTTAATTGATTAATATTTATATTATGTTTATTTTAATTATTATCCTAATACTGATTCGAATCCTATTCTAACATTAATACTAATATTTACTATTATAATATATGATTACATGGAAACAAATCAAAATTGAATCCAAAATGATAAAAGCAGAGAAATCATAACGTGCAAAAGAATTATTCAACCAAATAAATATTGTAATTATTTGACAACAGCATAATCTGATTAAAAAGATCTTGAATACTAAATTTGAAAAATGAAGATTTTGAGTCATATTAGAATTTAAGTTTTATTTCTTTGCCTTCTTTTTATCTTTTATTAAGGAAGTTAAATTTTCAGCAAATTTATTTAGATTAAAAAAAAGATTTCCACTTGTTTTTCAGCAAATGGATAACAAAATTTTTCACTCTCAATATATTATTAATTACAAAGACTACAATTCATTATTTTATTATAAAATTTAGTATCTAATTCTAATTTTACCGACGATTAGACCCCTTAGTAGCATCAACGGGGTGGCCGTCATAGGTAAAAACGACAGACGTCATGTAATACCCTAAGACTTTAATAAGAGCAATAAAATAATTTAGACCAAGTTAATGAATAAAAGGGGAAATTGAAAAGAAAAAAAAGAAAGATTGAATCCCATTGGGAGTAGGAACATAATTATATTGAGATTAGGAATTTCAATTTGATTTGAGGTCTAAAAGAATGTTTAATGGATATAGGACTCCCAAATAGAATAGGATTGAAAGTCTTATGACTTAAAAATATTTCATCCTTTAATTTGACAATTACATGATAAATTAATATGAAATTAAATAATTTCGAGAATTAGAGAAAAGAAGGGAATAAAAGGAGAAGGTGAAAATAGAGTTTGATTGAAAGAAGTTATGGAAAAGATAAAAAAGGAATTTGAGTAGACATGGATTTTGCTAAGTATCATTATGGAATAATTAGTTAAATTTAGATTTAATTAAATCTGAATATTTAACAAATGATTAATTGGTGATGGATGATAAGATTAATTCTAAAAGAGTTCAAGGCCCAATAGAAATTAAAACCCTAGGCTACCTTTATAAATAAGTATTAAAAGGTTGCTGTAAATTCATATTGGCAAAGCAAAATTTTTGTGCCCAATTTGTCTCCTATTTTTAAGCAAATCGAGATGTTTCATAGGGCACCCGACGGCTGGTTTCAAAGCCTGCATATAGGAGATCATCGTCCAAGTGTTGATCGTGTGTTTTGTAATGTGGACAAAGAGGAATCACCATCCAAAGTTTGGTGTTCGTGTAGATTTTTAGCAAAAAAATTTTAGTTGATTTTTCAGCCAAGTTAGGTTCGTAGGGGATCCCCATGGTGTCGGTGTTTTGCGAATGAACCCCTATACTCTTCTCCGTTATACAGAGATTTCATTGATATATTATTTGCATCGATTAAATATCGTATGACATAAATAGGGTGATCGAAATTTATGTCGGAAACACAATTTCCTGATGGCAACAAAACTCGATCCGAGTTCTGTTCAACACAGCTCGTGCACTGCACGATACGGACCGAGTTCTGGAGAATCGGATTAAAATGAACCATTTTCAATAAACATAGCTCGGGTTGAGACCAGCACGACCTGGATTCAACCAAACACGGACCGAGTTATCGGGTTCCATAGAACTCGGACCGAATTCGATTTAGACATGGATCGAGCTCACGACGTGGCCCGTGTTTCACCAAACATGGCCCGTGTTGACTTTGGGGCGCGAACCAGCCAAGGGCCAACCTGGCTTGGTTCGTCGTACACCTGACTTGGGTTTCGTCAGACTGAGGTGGAAAATGGTATTGGGGACACAATCCATTTTCTGACTGACGCAAGCTATTTTATGAGGACAAAAGACTTATTTTCTGCCATGATTGATTGTTCTTGACCATGCATTGGTATGTATTAATCCTCAGCCCTCTTATTGATTATGCTTGTTATATTGATTGATGTTAATTAACAATTGAGAGTTGTTAGATGATAATTGATTATGAATTAATGGACTATTATTAATTAACATAAATTGATAGATTGTGATTAATTGTGCATTATCTAAGTGATGGTATGAAAAATTGATTCGACTGAGGTGATTTATGAATTTTGGAACACGATCCGGGTTCCCCACGAGAGTTCCAGAGGGTCAAAAGTGTATTTTGAATATTTAAATATATTTAAATGTATGATTATCGATATTGTTTTACCTTGATTATGTTATCGTGATACCTGATCATATTGCTATAATATCAAAACATATTAATATCATTGTTGATTGATCGGAATCATATCTGATCATATTATCATTGTATCTCATCATATTATTATCACCTGACCTTATGGTTGATTATTGTATTGATCTATTGACATCGTTATTGATTGATTCTCATCAAATTATTATCATATCCGATTGATTATCATCATATATGATTAGATCATTGATTGTAATATTGATCCTGGATTTTCTAATCGAGTCATGTTTAACCTAAGATAAGTTGTTAAAGATAGGTAATTGAGATAAAAGCTAAAAATTATTGGGTCCATGTCTACTTATTGCTCCTGGGTCTGATAGGGCCTTCGGGCTAATATTATGTTTTTGGGTTGATTGAGCCATCGGGCTAACTACGTCTTCGGATTGATAGCACCTTCGGGCTAATGGATAATTGAGTTGAGTTGGGCAAATAGCGTAAAAATTATGATTGTCCTGGGTGTGATCCTTCGTCCTCCATCATACTCGAATTTATTGATTGATTTGAAGTGGCACGGTATCCCTTAATAATAGAGAGCTCTCACGTTGCGTCCGAAAGGGTTGATCATAACTCCAAAGATTGAATTGATAATCAAATCGAATTGATAATTGAATTGACAATAGAATTGCACCCTAGAGGCTGATGGATAATTGATTTCGTCTTAGTGGCTGATGAACTATTGATTTCACCCTTGCGGCTTATGGATAATTGAATTGTGCCTTTATGGATAATTGAATTGTGCCTTTATGACTTAAACCAATATGTTGACTGAGCATAGTTAAGTCATAAAATTGAATGATGTCGTCGAGATAGCTGGGCAGGCAAAAGAAAAAAAATTTTGGAGCGTTACACGCCGTCAATAGTACCCGACAACAGTTCGTCGGTACCATCGATGATTAGAGCCATCAATTTATATTATTTAATATTTATTCTGGTCATCATTATATTAATGTTATTTACATTGGAATAATTAATTAATAAATTTGTATATTGACTGTCGTAGCAATCGATAGTATCAACGATCATCTTATCCATCCGTATTACCGACAACTATGATGATCAATAAAATACTGGCAGGCTCGTCCACTTGCAAATATTCTCCCTCGCCTATTTTGTCTCTTCCCCTTCTTTATAACACTCATTCTTCTGCAACATCTCTTACATCATCATATGCACTAGCCTTTACACAAGATATGATCCTAAGGCCAGACTTGATTATGGAAAGCTTGTAGGATTGCCTTCTGTGAATGTCTACTTCTCCAACTGTCTACAATTATGTCTTAGGATAATCCAAGTTTGCTTCATTGAAGCCAACAAAAATGTTTAATTTGAAAGAGATCATGGCTAATGAATTTAATGATCTTTTTTTGAAGTGTCATGTGGGGGAACTCATTCCAACATGTCAAAAAGCATGGTTTCATAAGTTACAAGTTGCTCTATAGATGTTTGATTTTGTTTCCTCATGTGCTGACATGTCTTTCTTCATATATCGACGATAACATGCAACTCTCGTTCTTATTATTTATGTTGATCACTTAATAGTCAGTGGAATATCTACTACTTTCATAACCAAGCTGCTGACATGTCTTTCTTCATATATTGATGATAACATGCAACTCTCGTTCTTATTATTTATGTTGATCACTTAATAGTCAGTGGAATATCTACTACTTTCATAACCAAGCTGCTGAAATTTCTTAGTTATTTGTTTATCATTTTAAGCAAATTACATTATTTTGTAGGCATAAATTATAGCTGGCACTACAAGAATTTTGTGATTTTCCACATATATATCCATTGCAAAACCTTCAAAATTCATCGCAAATAAGCCTTTCCGACACGATAATTATTTTTCCTTTGGAGTTTTCGACAGGTACTATCCGTTGAAAGTTTCAAAGGAAAAATCATCCTTCGATATCTTTTACGGATACATCCCATCACAAATTAAGAAGGAAAGCTTTCCTTCAAAGCTTCCAATAGATTTTGCCGCCGGAAGCTCCTAAACAGCTTGGAGGAATCGGAGGGAGGGTTGTATCCCTTGGAAAATTTCGACGGAACGTGCCGTCGGAAGCTTCGGTGGGTGACTTGTCTTCGATATTTTTGACACTTGCTTTCATATATCGGAAACTTCGAAGGGCAGTCCCCTTTGAAGTTTTGGACGGGGATTTCAATGGGACTGCCTCCTTCGGAACTTCCGATGGGAACTTCCTTTTTTAAAAAGGTTTTGTTTGGACTCATTTTTTAAAAATAATACTCATCAATACTCAAAATAATACTCATATTCATACAAATTAGACATAATACTCACAACAGCATACAAATTACACAAAGTGTCATGAATTGTTCGAACAAGTGCTTTAATATTTCATATTGTTCATAATATTCATACAAATTGGACATGATATTCATAATTTTAATTGTTCAATTGTCTCATGACATTAAACAGAATGGACATACAAAAAATTAACATTAAACAGAAGGCCATCTTCGAACATGATGAGGATGAACATCCTCCTTTCTCAATGTGCAATCGACACAATGTATAGGACCAAGGTGAAGTCTGAGTGTGAGGGCTTGTAATCATTGAATAATAATTTAATATTCTAAAAAAATAAAATAAAAAGAATATGAAATCAATAAAAAGAAATCAATAACTATTTAAGGCTCAATTATGAGGCCACTAATTTAACAAGCCCAAAACTCAACTACTCTTCTCCCACCGCTACAGCCGACAGCATCGAAGAAGAAGAAGAAGAAGAAGAAGAAGAAGAAGAAGAAACCCAAGAAGGAGGAGGAGGAGGAGGAAGGAAAGAAGAAAGGAAAAAGGGAAATAGGATTAGGGTTTTAACGTAAAACCTAAAGATATATTGAGGGGATCCAAAACCCTCAAATTTTCCCTAATGATGTATGTATGTTTGGATTAAGGTATGAAAAACAAGCCATTTGTTCTTTGAATGATTAGGGGATGTTTACGTATGCATGAGGATGCTTCATTATTCATAATAATTATTGTTCTATTGCTAATATTTATTGCCATCCATGCTTAGTTCTACTTATTTACCACATATGAAGATGATTAGTAGACTCAATATCCTTTATGAAAAACCTTTATTTATGTTCTTAATAATTGTGTTAAAATGTCCTATGAATTTCATGATGAGCAAAAATGTGTGCTCCACAGTGTGGATGAATGTGTGATTTAAATGTGTTCATATATATATATATATATATATATATATATATATATATATATATATATATATGTAAATGGGAGAAAAAGAGACAAAAAAAAAGGAGAAGTGTTGTCTAGAGCTCGGGCACGACCGTGACGAATTGGGCACAGCTGTGACCCTTATATAGTGGTCTTTGCCTTAGCGTGATTACGTTTCAAGTGATGAAAAAGGTTCTCTGGGGTCACAAGGTCGTGACACCCTAGAAGGCTCTTGCCTTAGAAAATTTTCAAGAACGGACGAAAAATGATCATTTTGTCACGGGCGTGTAGGTATGGATATAAGCATTTAAACCGTGCCGACACAATCTCCAACTCGTGAATGAATATGACTCGGGCATGGCCGTGACATATGAGAGCACGATCGTGACCATATGCTATTAGAAAATGACAAGTGTTCGGTCGTGCCGAACAATGGCATGCTTGTGTCCATGTGTGGACACGGCCGTGACCTAAAGTGCCACGGTCGTAATCAGTCCAGAACCTATGTAGATGTTTGATTGTCCACATTTAGTATGATTTGAAGTATGCATGACCATAAATAGAATTAAAACATACAAGATGTATTTAATTATTGTGTTTATTGATGAGTATAATTAAAAGATGGATTGATGAAATTGTGGCTTTCCCTTGGGATCTACGTGTACCCTACCTATGACTCCACCGACGAGTGAGGGAAGACTTCACCAACGGGTGAAGAAAGACCTATCGACAGATGAGGGAAGACCTCGCCTACGGGTGATGGTTAAGACTTATGAGCCAACACTACTTCTCAATCAATAAGATAAGAAATCATCTAAGTAAATATGTAAGATGAAAAGATGAATAGTGAATGATGACATAAAAAACAAATATGATAAAGATGAAATAAACACCTACGAGGATGCAAATGAATGTCCATTTGTCACATCATGTTATGATATGAATGAAGATGTTGTTAAAGTTAAGTAAGATAAGTTCATGTTATACTTTATATAATGTGTTTATCTTATCTATTGCTCTTATGCCATATAGTGTGCATAAGTAGTTCATAGCATGCAAATAAATTATGTTTAAAGTATATTATAAGATTATAATATGCATGAGCCTCAACGTACTTTAATGGAAGAAATCTCATGCACTCATAGATTAGTGCAGATATGGACAAGATTTAGGCACGACGGTGCAGACCTCATGACGAAAATATTGCACATGTGACGATCGAACTATGACCCAAATGATCGTACCTTATTTTCATGTTATGTTGTTGAACTCTTTTAAAAGTCAATTATGTATGGCTTATGGGCCTTTGAGTCATGAACTCACTGATGTTTTATGAACCTATGTTGAGTCTTTGTCTTAGAGCCTATTTGGGTCCATGGGCTAGATATGTATTTTGGGATTTATATGTATAGAAGTCTTTCGTTGTATTTTATGTTATTGGATTTGATTGTTATTATATTTTTCACTGCGATGTTTTATGTAATTAGATTATGATAATAATGTCTTCTATAGTTCGACAACTATATTAGGGTCGAACTCTGGAGACGTTTCAAATAAGGTAAAGTAAGATGTACACTGCAACTTTCTGATGGTAATTTCTATGTTACTACGATCTAAGGGCATTCCAAATGAACATAAATTGAATGAATTTGGATCTTTATTCCACCATCACTGACAGACAAAAGTATATACGAGGTTAGTGAATGCTACTTGCATCTTCTCTTTTATCCGCAACAAAACTTATAGGTGTCCGCTCTCCACCTTATGCATCGTTAGAGACCTAACTATCGTTAGTTTGTGGGCTCAAGATGCCACCTATCGCCGATCCTTTAAATATGTGTGATCATTAAAACATAACATATCTGAAGGTTAAGCTGAATTCCAGAAGATAGAAACAACTGCTCATAATTAACCTTATGCTTACTTGTGTAAACATCATTAACATTTTCCTACTTTACATTCCTTGCATTTTTTGCACAAACATTTTTCCTTACATTACTTATCCCAGAACTTTTGTCACTGGCCTCCATGTACCATTTGATTTTTAATTTGTCTTTATTTTCGGGAAAAAATAGATCTCTTTATTTAATAGGAAAAATATCATTCCTTATCTAACCGACAAAACAATTTATTTTCACTTAAGTGAGGTTCCGAATTTAATTATTTATGTATGAAAGACTTTTTGCAGAGCAAAAAACTCATGGGTATATACCGAGTCACACCAGAAAAAAAAAATAACATTTTTAAGACGAACAAAGTAGGTGTTTCTTCCGTCCACGAATATGCTATTAGCAGTTCCAGCAGCACCATAAATTAATCTGTAAATGCCGAATAAACAGGTTGAAATATATCTCTGTTGCCAGTGCGATTTTGGTTGAAGAAGCTTCAACTCGGCCACTTTTGAAGGAGGCGGAAACAAAACTTTCACAGCCTAAAATTAGCACCAACAAGAAAGAAACGGACCTGCAGAGAGCCCTCCGTTTCGACATTTCTGATGCCTCGGAGGTTTGGAGCTTTAACTGTCTAGAGGATCTCCTCCAAGTGCCCCTTAATTCCTCCCTTAAAGTACAACCCCTTCGTGGGGGTTCCAGGCATGCATGCAACGAGAGAAGCACTTTGATACCAGTAGGATCTGATCATTCCATCGCAGGGCTGCATCATTGACCGGAGGCCTTCAGGCAGCTAGCTGTGAATGGAGAAGAATGGCGTCATATTGATGCAGAGATACGAACTGGGGAGGATGCTCGGTCAGGGTACGTTCGCGAAGGTGTACCACGCCCGGAGCCTGGCCACGGGGCAGAACGTCGCCGTCAAGGTCATCGACAAGGAGAAGGTGATGATGCGCGTCGGGATGATCGACCAGATAAAGAGGGAGATCTCCGTGATGCGCCTCGTCCGCCACCCCAACGTCGTCCAGCTTCACGAGGTCATGGCCAGCAAGTCCAAGATCTACTTCGTCATGGAGTACGTCAAGGGAGGCGAGCTCTTCGACCGGATAACAAAAGGGAGGCTCAAGGAGGACGCCGCCAGGAGGTACTTCCAGCAGCTGGTCGGGGCCGTGGACTTCTGCCACAGCCGCGGGGTGTACCACCGGGACCTCAAGCCGGAGAACCTCCTCCTCGACGAGAACGGCAACCTTAAGATCACGGACTTCGGCCTGAGCGCGCTCAAGGAGTCGCATGGATGTGACGGACTGCTGCACACGACATGCGGTACGCCGGCGTACGTCGCCCCGGAGATCATCAACGAGAAGGGCTATGAGGGCGCCAAGGCGGACATATGGTCCTGCGGGGTCATCCTCTTCGTCCTCCTCGCCGGCTACCTGCCGTTCGACGACCCGAATCTGATGCAGATGTACAGAAAGGTGACCAGGGCGGACTTCAAGTGCCCCTCCTGGTTTTCGTCAGACGTCCGAAGGCTGCTTCACAGGATCCTTGATCCAAGTCCCGCCACCAGAATCACCATCGAGAAATTGGTACAGAACTCCTGGTTTAAGAAAGGATACCTGCCGACCGCACCACACGCCCACCACCGGGACAGCTCGGCCGACGACCTGGTCATCGACGTGAACTTGGCATTCAAGGCGGACCACGAAGAAGGCGACCAAAACCCGAAAGAACCGAAGCACAAGAAGCCGACCAGCTTGAACGCATTCGACATCATCTCCCTGTCCCCCGGATTCGATCTCTCGGGCCTGTTCGAGAACGTCAACTGCGCGCAGAACCGGGAGTCCCTGTTCATGAGCCAGAAACCTGCCTCGGACATCATGTCCAAGTTCGAAGAGATCGCCGAGACGGAGCACTTCAGGGTGAACAGGAAGGACGGACTGGTGAAGCTGCAGGGGAACAAGGAAGGAAGGAAAGGTCAGCTCGCCATTGACGCCGAGATCTTCGAGGTCACGCCCGCGTTCTTCGTCGTGGAGGTGAAGAAAGCAGCGGGGGACACGTTGGAGTACCAGAAGTTCTGCAACCAAAACCTGAAGCCATCTCTCAAGGACATCGCATGGAGTTGGCAACGATCAGATCAGCAGCAGCTGCCGCCGCTTCCACGCTCTCAGACATAAATGTCGATCGACATATCCGGTCAAGCATGCATGCATGCATCCATGTATATATGCGTACGTCTCGGAGCAGGGCCTGCATATGCTCTCTCGGGACTCGGCTGATGAAGCTTTACTTTTCTTTAGCTTGTAAACTTGAGCGCTCTCTATTGAAGCGATAACATTTTACTAATATTATTAATGAAATAATAACAAATATACTTGTGAAGCTTGGGTATGCCAATAATATTTCCTTGTCAAAGGTGCAACATATCCTAATTCATCAAAATATTATTCGCTTTGTACTATTAATTAATCTACACGAACCGGAAACACGTCTTAAAAGTACAAAAAAAAAACAGCTACATAGAAGCATATAGCTATTTTCTCACTTTGTTCGTATAGATTATGCATTGATAATTTTCAACTTTTAAAGAATTTTGTACTATTAATCATTTAATCTCTGTTTTTTTATTTAAGAAGATATGTCCATGAAAAATAAATTTGCAACTTTTAAATTCACGAGATAAAAAAAGTGTGTACTACTACGGTACAAAGAAACATGATTCTATGTCAATTTTTTCATTATCGACTTTGGTATCAAATATCAATCCACAAGTGCAATGTGCTCTATTTCAACATAAGAAGTAAAATGCTACGAAATTTATGACATATATGAGTTCCTGAATGGCCAAGTGGGCCTAATGTGATAAACTGGGCCTTGTGGCCATTTTAATAGGCCTATCGGATTATATATCCCAACTGGTAGGAGGCCCTTTACATGTCCACATTTTTGGGAATTGTCAATATTTTTCTTATTTCACATCTCAACTCTAAAATATAATAATTAAGACCTTAAAAGCACATCTGAATCATGGGTGCGAATTTTGCACTAGGATACATTTTTCCAATTCTTCTGTATGAGAAAAAAACACCGAGTAAATGTCCAAAAGATATAAATAAATAATTATTATTTGGATTTTAAAGGAGATCCATGGAGAGACAAAAGATAATTAAAGGTTGAACTGAGATTTTATTATAGAGGATTTCTATTATAATGGGAGAACTGAAAGAAAAGAAAAGTTGGTACGCATTCAATTGTAATATTCACAAGTCAAAAAGGTGAGTAAATGTACGCATTCAATTGACAACTGACTTCACGTTTTATTTTTATAGGAGATTGGAGTCAACTGTTCCTGATTTTGGTGGAGGAGTTCGACTCGTTGACCAACAAGTGGAGTTTCTTCTTTTTTTTTCGATGAATCGGTTGCATGCATCATGTTGGATTTTGCTTTCTCGTCTTTTTTTTTTCGATTTCTTTGATTCAAAATTATAGCGTTGATTTTGCTTGCTTTCTTCAAGAATTAACCAAATAAACGCTCTTATGTTATCCACGAATGATAGCCAACTTTATTTAAAAAATTATGATATTTCTCAAAGGCAGTCTTAGAGTGATAAGTGGTTACTTTTTATAGTTTAAGGATCATTTAGAACGTGAAAAAACAATTTTAAAAGAAAGTATCGTTATAAGATGGTTAATTAGTTCAAGTGGAGACGACTTAATTTTTATTAGAAAAAAGTTGTATGAATAAACTTACCAAAGAATTGATCATTTAATTTTTCATAGCCACATTATCAAATTTTGTCACGTTCCATTGAGATCTTATTAAACTGCCTTTTGGCGTTAAAGAGTTGGAAAAAAAAAATATGTAGTTGCATGATTATTTCATGGAGAAAAATATGTACATGTGGTTATATATATGTGTGTGTTTGAACATAGGAGGCATCGTCACATTTTTAAATTCTAACTCGAGTCGTGATTAATGCTTTATCAAATTAAATATTTATTCTCCTCTTATTTGCCAAAGCTGAGGATAAAGTGTTAGATATTAATTAATTCCCCAACATAAAAGGAGTTAACTTTGATTTTATTTCTTATGTTATGTTTTTTGTTCCCTCAACTTGCATTATCTGAATATTATGGATCTTTCTACCTTTTTCCGACTTTAATGTCAACAAAACATGTAATTTGATTGATTCTTTGTTGGCACCTAATTTAAATTATAATAAAAGGTGGCCGTGCATAACTGAGTTTGATTGTTCATTTATAGATGAACTATAAGACAATAACTTTGAAAACGAAATCCACATCTCTTTGCGTTTCTACAATGGAGAGGACGATGATCCACATATTGTTTTTTCCTATTTTAATAATTCAAATATACTTTCCATTTTGTGAGACACGTCCATGCATTTTTTTTTTTGGAGAATTAACTTATAAACATATACGATGTGTATAAAATCATCAAAAGATGGGGCACTATATATAGGAGTATAAAGTAAGACCTCCTCAATATTTGAGATTGTCAATTAATTTGTATACATACATGTGTGTATATAGATTATAGATACACACAGAATGAGTAGCCATTATTTAAAACAAATAAGTTATTCTATATATGTTTATAAGAAAAATATATTATGTATACTTGGTTTAATGTATTGTATACCTGCCTTGAGTAGAAAATGTTACGTTAATTAGTTTGTTAATTTGACATATAATTCAATATAAAATTTCATATCTAAGACAAACGGAAAAAAGTCAAAAACAGAAGAAAAAAACAATATTTGAAACAAGGTGCGACTATCTATCTGAAATTGAATTGTGTGACTGTAAGTAAATATCTCATACCTCAACTCGTGAATTAAGAGATCTCGAATTGGATCCCGATCGTTAAATTTATAGATAAACTTATTTAAAACATGATTTATACCATAATATTAGTTTACGATAAGTAAGAGGACATACTTTCCTTTGACGCTAATTTTGATCTTCCAGGACATATACATGGCTATGATGGATGAAACACTCGAACATGATTTATTATAAAGGTATTGAAGATATTGCACGGACAATGTTACTGTTCATATAAATTATATTTATATGATAGCTCGATGACTTATTATTCAATTCAGTATATTATAGTATATAACAATGCATTACATTCATATTACCATATATACAAAAATTAATGTTTTAAAAATCAGATTGGAAATTGGGTATGTGTGAAGTGTGAATTGCTTCTATGGGTTGAGCTGATTTCTTTAATAAAGAGCATTTGCAATAAATTTGAAAAATACCTTGTGAATAATTCTTAAATAAAATAATAAAACTACTTAAATTATGATAATCCCATTATTAATTTTTTGTGGATTAACTTTTAAACGTTTTTTCTGATAATTGTATATTTATTTTTTTTACCTAAATCTCATTTTATATGTTTCCTTCTTCTTCCTTTGTTATTGATCTTAATTATATATTTTCCTAGCCTCGTCCTTCTTTATTTCCGTTCCTCTTTAAACTTTCTTTCCCTTTTTTTATTCTTTATCTTATTCTCTCCCTAAATCAATTCTTCTGTTTCCTTATGGCTCCTACACGAGTTTTGACATATCCTTCTATACTTTTCTTTTTTTTTATTTTCCTTTCATTAATGGTTATACTTAACTCCGCCTATATTTTATAGCCGGTCCCAAGCCCGGATAAAGGAGGAGGGTTGTGTTAGGCCCCGACAGTCAACATAAAATCATGTCGAATCTTATGAACATGGATCAACGAATGGCGTCGTATGATCCATGTAGCCGACCCCACCTAGTGGGATAAGGCTTTTTTGTTGTTGTTGTTGTTGTTGTTGTAATGGTTATACTTATTTTTTTCCCCTCTCCTGTTAAGAATATTTTAATTTCTCGTTTTGTAATTTTCATTTTTAAATTTGATGCGATCAATCTTTCCATTTTTTGAGCCACGTAATTTTCAAAATCAAAACTCACCTCGGTTCCCGTCACCCAATTTTTGAGCCACGTAATAACACTCGTGGACCCCATATTTGTCTCTGTAAAATTTTAATATATCCCATTCGTTAGTTAACCTACTCCAACGTCGTCATCTCTCTGTCTATATATATATATATATATATATATATATATATATATATATATAACCACCGCAGCATTTAAGGCCCTCCAAAATAAAAACCAGAAGACTCGAATTAAGACCCCGCAAAGAAACATGGGCAAACTACTCGTCGCCGCCGCCTTTCTCGTCCACCACCTCCTCCTCTTCTTCTCCGTCCTCCGGCCGCCGTTGGCTCGTTGCACCTCCTGCAATGCCCACGATCGGGACATGCTCGCGCTCGCCTTCCGCTCCGTCACCGGATTCCAGCTCCCGCCGCGAGCCGACGGCGGAGATTGCTACATCAGGGAGCTGAGGCTTCCGTCGAGAAATCTCAGCGGAACGGTGTCATGGATGTACCTGCGGAACTTGACGGGGCTCCGCGCACTCGACCTCTCCGACAATGCGCTCCAGGGCTCCGTCCCCGGGGGGTTCTGGTCGTCGCCGGCGCTGGCGGAAGTCAACCTCGCCGGGAATCGGCTAGGCGGGGCCCTCAGGTTTCAGCCATCGACTTCGCCATCGCCGCTCCGCCTGCTCGACCTCTCTGGGAACCGGCTCACGAGCGTCGTCGGGATCTCGGGCTTCCCCGAGCTCGAGTTGCTCGACCTCTCCCGCAACTCACTCGGGTTCGTTCCGGTCGGATTGGAGAAGCTTAGAAGGCTAAAGCGATTGGACGTGTCGAGCAACGGTATGAGAGGAATGTTTCCGGTGGGATTTCCCCCGCTCCTCGGCGGCGCCGCGCTCGTTTACTTGAACGTGTCGTACAATAACTTCAGCGGTGTTGTGAAGCCGGAGGTGGTGAGGAAGTTTGGGAGGTCCGCGTTTATAAAAGCCGGGACTGTAAGCTTCGCTCCTTCCA
This sequence comes from Pontederia crassipes, assembly GCA_030549335.1. NCBI lineage: Eukaryota > Viridiplantae > Streptophyta > Magnoliopsida > Commelinales > Pontederiaceae > Pontederia > Pontederia crassipes. The sequence continues at coordinate 45,352,470 of CM060195.1, forward strand.
TTCCAGTCGCGGCCACTTCGCCTTCCCCTGCTTCTGTAGCTGCGCATCGGAGCGAGCACAAGACTCGGAAGCGAGTGACCATGTTGGGAGCCATTGCGGGCGCTGTCTTCCTTTCCATAGCTCTAGCTGTAATTTGCTGTGCCGTATGCGCGGTGGTCAAGAAGAGGAGGAAGAGGAGAGGAGGGAGTAAGGATAAGGACTTGGAGACCAGAGAAGCAGAGGTGGCTCCGCAGCAGGAGGCGAGATGGGTGTCGGAGGCGAAGTCGTCGGCGCCGGTCGTCATGTTCAAGAAGCCGCTGATGACTTTGACTTTTGCCGACTTGGTGAAGGCGACGTCGGGGTTCGGTAGGGAGTCTCAGCTGGCGGCGTCGGAGGGCGGCCGGAGCGGCTCGGCGTACAGGGCGGTGCTTCCGGGCGATATCCACGTCGTGGTTCGTGTGGTGGACTCTGCCCAGGAGATGGACGAGGGCGCCGCGACCGCCGCATTCCGCGAACTCGCACTACTCGACCACCCCAACCTTCTACCACTATTCGGATATTGCATTCCAGGTAAATTATATGCATATCTACATATACATATACATATACTATTTTTGCAGGTCAAGTAAATGTTAATGATGTTTGCTTTAATTTGATTATAGGGAAGGAGAAGCTCGTATTATACGAGTACATGGAGAGGGGAGATCTCCACCGGTGGCTCCACGAGTTGCCGGCGGGTGAAACCGACGTGGAAGACTGGAGCAAGGACACATGGGAACCGCAACAGCTGCAGCAGCAGCAGCACGGCGCCGAGAAAGGGCCACCGTCCACTGCTATGGCTATCACGCACTGGCCGACGAGGCACGAGATCGCGCTCGGCGTGGCCCGGGCACTCGCGTTCCTCCACCAGGGCTGGGCGGGCTCCGCCAGGCGCGGCGCCGCCCACGGCCGCGTCGTCCCGACCAACGTGCTACTCGACGACGAGCTAGTGCCGCGCCTATCAGACTTCGCCGCCGGCGAGGGAACTCCAGAGGGGGACGTGTACGACTACGGACTGGTGATGATGGAGCTGGTGACGGGGCGGGAAGGGTGGCGGTCGTCCGCGGACGCGGCGGAGTGGGCCCGGACGATGGTGAGGGCCGGCCGTGCGGCGGAGGTGGTGGACCCGAGGCTGAGGTTCGGGGGTCCCGTGGAGGAGTTGGAGGCGGCGGAGTGCCTCCGAGTCGGGTACCTATGCACGGCCCCGGCGCCGGAGAAGCGGCCGTCGATGCAGCAAGTCGTCGCCCTTCTAAAAGACATCCGTCAGCTCGCCGCCCCGGCCGCCGCTGCCGTTTCTTCTTCCAGCACCACATCCTCTTCTTGATACAATGATCACACTCCCTGGTCAGTACAGTCACGTAAAACAGAATACTACATGCGCACGTAGATGCCGTTGGTCTTCGCCGTTGCAGTAAATTTGCTGCAGTACTGGTGTTTGCATGCAAGATGAATACGTGGAAGCATGCATAAAACATGTTGTGTTTCTTAAATTTTAGTTGTCACGTTTGCGAATTTTTCGAACAAAAAAGGAATTTATAAAATCATAAATTCATCAATTTGTCTTTTTTTTTTGTTTATGGTGTTCATCTGATGGATACATGTTTTATACTCTCTTCAACCTTAAAAGAAAACTTTAAAAATTCGTACAGTAGGATACAGAACACACCCGGCCATCATTTAGCAGGCACGGAGGGGGAGAGAGAGAGGGAGAGAGGAGAAAAAGTAGGGAGGGAGTGGGAGAATATAAAGGCAAAGAGGACATGAGCATGCAAACAAGGGAAGGTGGGGGAGGAGTTGTCTGTCGGATCGGGCAGCAAATCTTAGTGGCTCGCCGTGGATTTGGACGCATAAGAGGTGGGTCAAAGTGGGGTGGCGGAAAAGGGGAAGGGAGAAGGTGAAGCAACGAATTTTGGAGCTAAAGGTTTCGTTGTTCATCTCGTTGGCGTTGTTGTTGTTTTGTGATGAGCAAGTGCATGCAGAAAAGGCATCTAACTTTGTTTCTAGTACTCTTGTTCTCTCGATTCATTTGCTTCTTTCGGCTACATATTTCTTCGTCCTTCTTCTTGTTAATTTCTTTTAAAAAAAAGTTGATTAGCTTAATTTGTCTTTAATGCATGTTAGTTAGTGCCTTTATGAGTCGTTGCTTTGTGAGTTTAAATTAATATATAGTTATTGGAGTTAGTATAACATTCGCCTTCCAGATTCACTAGAATTGTTATCTGCAAATGACATATTGTCATAGTCCTCTTGCATTTTTATATAGGATTTAATAGATATCCTCCACCTATACGACGGTTCTCCCCATCCGCGGCCGTTAGATACGGATCTAATGGTCGTGGATGATGTGTGCGGTTCTTGTACAAGGAGTGTGGTTCGGGGCAAAGGAGGGCGCAGTTCGTGGAGAAAAAATTGGACACGGACAATGGCGAAGAGGGGCGAAGAAGGCTGGATCAGAGGCGAAGAGGTCGTCGCCACCGCCGCCACTCGCGAAAGTCATGGCGACGTCAAGTCCCATGCCGCCTCTCCTATCCGATAGGTTCTCCCAGTCCGACTTCGCGACCACATTGAGGAACCTCGACTTCGAGGTGCCGGACTCGGTGAGGAATGCTTATGCGACGGAGTCGAAGTCGCCTGCGGCATCGGATGGGGCGAAGAAGGTGAGATCGGAGGTGAAGGGGACGTAGCGGGACTTGGCGGCACGGACACAAAGAGGTCACCGTCGGATGGGGCGAAGAAGGCCGAATCGGAGGCGAAAAGATCGCATCGCCGCACGATTTTCGTCGCCGCCACTCGCGAGGTCGTCGCTCGTGAGATTGTCGCTCGTGAGGTCATCTTCACCCTCGGATGGGACAAAGAAGGCTGGATCGGAGGCAAAGAGGTCGGCTCCTCACACTATCTTTGTTGTCGTCGCGAGATCAACGTCGCTCGCGAGGTCGTCGCTCACGAGATTGCCGCTCGTGAGGCCACCGCTCGCGAGATCACCATCTCCCCCCTCTCTCCCATTTTTTCGCCGTTGAACTGTGCACTCAAATCGGCTCGCTAACACTTGAACCGCGCATCTCCTTAGATTGTACGCACGTATCATTCGTGACCGTTAAATGTAAATCCGACGACCGCGAATGGGAGAGAGGCATCCTCCCCCCTTGTAGGGGAAGATATCCATTAAACCCTTTTATATATCCCAGGTCTAGAAGATGTTGAAGTGAGGCGTCAGCAGATACCTTTGTGCATCGATCACGCAAAGCATGTGTTAATAATACATTGAATCTGAACACAGTTGGTCCCCTACATAGTCAGGCGCTTCAGCAGAATTATGTATGTGATTCGGATTTGATTTATTTTCTTATCACGAGATAGATGTTCTATTTTCAGGAGATTTATTTAGAGTCACAGTCTGTATGTAATTCCTATCATCTATCAAAGGGAGTGCCTATATAAACTCCCTAGGGGTCTAAACAGAGACCTATCCTTATAATCATCATTATTCCATAACAAAGAGCCGCCGTCATTTTTTCTCTTCGCGTTCTTCTGTATTTCGTGCGATCTCTCTCTCCCTCTTTTCATAACAAACTGGTATTAGAGCCTTAGGGTTTGTCAACGATTCTCGATCAGCAGGGAGATGGCGTTGCACAACGTGAGCGTGGAGAAGTTCAACGGCAGGAACAGTTTCGGGTTGTGGCAGATCAAGATGCGGGCGCTTTTGAAGCAACAAGGAGTCTGGGCGCCGCTCTCAAACGTGTCGAAGAATAAGTCAAAGGAGGAAGACTCGAAGGACAAAGAAAAGGAGATCGACCTCGCAACTTTGGCGGCACAGGAGGAGAAGGCGCACTCGATGATTCTGTTATGTCTGGCGGATGAGGTGATAATCGAGGTCGCAGATGAAGAAAAAGCGACCGATCTGTGGTTGAGACTCGAGAGTCTATATATGACGAAGTCTCTCACCAACAAGTTGTTGTTGAAGCAACGTCTGTTCTCTCTCCGCATGCAACAAGGTACCCCTCTGAAGGAACATCTTGATCAGTTAAATTCTTTGTTGATGGAACTCAGAAATATCGATGTTAAGATCGAGGATGAAGATGCTGCCCTAATTTTGTTAGTTTCGTTTCCTCCGTCATATAAAAATTTCGTTCAGTCTATGATTATCGAGAAGGAAACTATAAGTCTGGAAGAAGTAAGATCGAGTCTCCATACTTGTGAACTTCAGCATAGGGCATCTGAAAATTTTACAGAGACTCAGGCCGCGGATTTGATATCGACCGCAGAGAAGGGACAATTCTCGAATTCAAAGAAATTCAAGTCGAAGAAGAAGAAAATCACTGCGAAAGACATCTGTAATTACTGTAAGGAACCAGGTCATTGGAAGAAGGATTGTCCGAAGAAGAAGGCCTCCGTCGCTGCGGTGGCACAGGAAATTGGAAATTTCGAAGATGATTTGGTTCTGGCTGCTTCTGATCAAGGATGTCTGACAGATAGTTGGGTTTTGAATTCGGGGTGTTCCTATCATATGACTCCGAATAAAGAGTGGTTCTCAACTTATCAGAAGATTGATGGTGAAAACGTCATCATGGGCAACGATGCAGCCTGTCAGATAGTTGGGATCGGTTCTGTGCAGGTCAGGACTCATGACAATCTTGTGAGGATGCTGACAAACGTCCGTCATGTTCCGCAACTGAAAAAGAATTTGATATCACTTGGAGTCCTCGACTCTAAAGGGTGTCAGATCAATGCTGCTGGAGGCATCCTCAAGGTCATGAAGGGTGATGCTACGGTTCTGAAGGGAGTTAGACAGAAGTCTTTGTATGTATTACAAGGCAAGACAGTCTCTGGCGTTGCTGCAGTGACTAGTTCATCCGAAACAGATAGGTCCAGGCTGTGGCACATGCGGCATGGGCATATGAGTCAGAACGGGATGAATATCCTCAGCAAACGAGGTCTTCTAAGAGTTTATATCTGAAATCAACTTCTGCAAGCACTGTGTATTCGGCAAACAGCGAATGTATCAGTTTGGCAAGGCAGTGCACAGGACGAAGGCGACACTTGACTATATCCACGCCGATTGTTGGGGTCCCTCTCATGTTCCATCATTAGGAGGTGTGAGGTACTTCCTATCTGTGATTGATGACTACTTAAGGATGACTTGAGTATTCATGATGAAACACAAGAGTGTGTCCTTCAAGGCCTTCAAGCAGTGGAAGGTTCTGATGGAAAATCAGACGTCGAAGAAAGTGAAGCGTCTTCGTACTGACAATGGTTTGGAATTCTGTTCTGCTGAATTCGACCAGTTCTGCAAAGATGAAGGCATTGTCAGGCATCGCACAGTCAGGGATACTCCACAGCAGAATGGAGTTGCAGAACGAATGAACATGATACTTCTGGAGAGGGCAAGGTGCATGCTCTCTAATGCTGGCATGAATAGGACATTCTGGGCTGAAGTTGTTAACACAGCTTGCTACTTAGTGAATCGAAGTCTGGTGACTGCGATTGATCTCAAGACTCCAACTGAGGTATGGTCAGAAAATTCTGCTGATTATACTTGTTTGAAAGTTTTTGGTTGTCCAGTATACTATCACGTCAGTGAAGGAAAGTTGAAGCCAAGGGCCAAAGAAGGGGTGTTCATGGGATATGGTGCAGGAGTGAAGGGCTACAGAATTTGGTCTCCTTCAGAACACAAAGTCATCCACAGCAGAAGCGTGACCTTTGATGAAACATCAATGCTTCAATTGAAAGTGGAGGCTGAAGAGAGTGTCAGTAAACAAGTGGAGGTTGAAATCACTCCGATGATGCTGAAGGATCACATCAAGAAGCAGAACCAGAAGGTGAAGAATCTGATGAGCAACCTGAAGATGAGTCAATTGCTGATAGACGTCATCGCAGAGAAGTAGATCCTCCTAAGCGATATGGTTTCGAGGACATGGATGCTTATGCACTACAGGTGGCTGAAGAGGTGGAGTATCTGGAGCCGTCCTCTTATAGGGATGCCATCACATGTGTCGAATCTGGACAGTGGATCGCTGCTATGGGTGAGGAGATGGAATCTCTTCACAAGAAGTAGACGTGGGAGCTGATCAAGTTGCCTAAAGGCAGGAAGGTTGTTGGCTGTAAATGGATCTTCAAGAAGAAAGCAGGAATTCCAGGAGTTGAAGGCACGAGATACAAAGCACGACTGATTGCTAAAGGTTATAGTCAGAAAGAAGGTGTTGACTACAATGAGATATTCTCACATGTTGTCAGACATACTTCTATCAGGGTGCTACTTGCTCTTGTAGCACATCAGAATCTAGAGCTCGAGCAACTAGATTTGAAGACTGCTTTCCTCCATGGAGAACTTGAAGAAGATATTCTTATGAGCCAACCAAAGATATTCTTCATTCCAGGAAAAGAGAATCAAGTTTGCAGTCTGAAGAAATCTCTGTATGGCTTGAAGCAGTCTCTCAGACAAAGGTACAAGAGGTTCGACAGCTTCATGATCAGTAAGGGATTCAGTCGAAGTTCATATGATTGCTGTGTATATCACAAGAAGGTGAAGGACGGTTCCACCATCTATCTGCTCTTGTATGTTGATGATATGCTTATTGCTGCCAGAGACATGGCAGATATTCAGAATCTGAAGAAGCTCCTAAGTGCAGAATTCGATATGAAAGATCTTGGTGCAGCACAGAAGATTATAGGGATGAAAATTCTAAGGGATTGCGCACAGGGTAAACTCTTCTTATCTCAGAAAAGTTATATTGAGAAGATTTTATCCAGATTTGAAATGTCTGGAGCGAAGCTTTTGAATACTCCATCAGCTGCAAATGTTCATCTTTCTGTTGCCTTCGCACCAAAGTTAGAAGCAGAAAAGGAGTACATGTCTCGGGTTCCATATGCTAGTGCAGTTGGAAGTCTGATGTATACCATGGTTTGCACAAGACCAGACATTGCTCATGCAGTCAGTGTTGTCAGTAGGTTCATGAGTGATGTCTGGTCTTGTGCAAACTATGACATACATCAGACTTCCAACTGCACTAGCATATGGAACCCGAGACATGTACTCCTTTTCTGCTTTTGACTTTGGTGCGAAGACAACAGAAAGATGAACATTTGCAGCTGATGGAGTATTCAAAGGCTTCGCTCCAGACATTCCAAACTTGGATAAAATCTTTTCAATATAACTTTTCTGAGATAAGAAGAGTTTACCCTGTGCGCGATTCCTTAGAATTTTGGTATCAGAGCATGAGCAGTGAAGCGAATTTTTCGATATCTGAAAGGAACATCTGATATTGGCCTTATCTACAGAAGTGATAAAGAGTGTTTGGTTGCAGGGTACTCAGATTCATATTATGCTGGAGATGTTGATGGAAGACGATCTATAACAGACTATGCCTTCACTTTGGGTAGTTCAGTTATTAGTTGGAAGGCTACACTTCAGCCATCAGTTACATTGTCCACCACAGAGGCTGAATACATGGCACTGACAGAAGTTGTCAAGGAAGACATCTGGTTAAAAGGCTTAGTTGGAGAACTCAAATTACATCAGAAGCAGGCTATAGTGCACTGTGACAGTCTGAGTGCAATATATTTAGCCAAGGATCAAGTACATCATGAAAGAATCAAACACATTGATGTCAAATATCACTTCATCCGCACTGAGAAGAGGATCAAGGTGAAGAAGATTGACACTAAAGATAATTCAACTGATATGTTCACCAAATCTGTTTCTTATGGCAAGTTTCAACATTGTTTGGACTTGCTTAACATAAATACTTGGTAATAGCTTAAGATGGGACTGGCGGCGGCGTGGCGTACTTTTGTGCTCTGAAGATGATTCAAGTCAAGGTGGAGATTTGTTAATAATGCCTTGAATCTGAACCCAGTTGGTCCCCCTACATAGTCAGACGCTTCAGCAGAAAAGTTTTTAGGGGTATTATGTATGTGATTCAGATTTAATTTATTTCCTTATCACGAGATAGGTGTCCTATTTTCAGGGGATTTATTTAGAGTCCCAATCTGTATGTAATTCCTATCATCTGTCAAAAGAAGTGTTTATATAAACTCCCTATGGGTCTAAACAGAGACCTATCATTGTAATCATCGTTATTTCATAACAAAGAGCCGTCGCCGTTTTTCCTCTTCGCTTTATTCTGTATTTCTTGCGATCCCTCTCTCCCTCTTTTCGTAACAGCATGAATAGACTTTGGCAAAGTGCATTTAATTTGTATACAGAATCTTAATGGAAGTACGATTAATCTTAGTTTAATTCGAAAAGCAGAGTGCTCCTCTTTGATGGACGTGCCAGACTCAATGCAAGTTATGGTTGAACTAATTAACTACATCATTTGAACACAGAAAGACTGCAGAATGCTGTGCAAGTGTAAACTGTGCGTACCGTCATGCATCAAAGAGTTAATTAATTGCGGTGGTACAATTCGAACAAGTTACTTTATCACCTCAATCAACGCAAATTTTTTAAAACCATCTCACCCCCACCCCCCCCCCCCCCCCCCCCCTTTTGCTGAGAGTCCACAAGTGTGTCTGCCCATCCCACACCATGTCAAGTTGGTGCCTCTATTGGAAAAGAGCACAAAGCACTCAGGCAGGTCAGAAATCTGGTTCCACGCATGCCTGCCCTTCATCTGCTGCTCTTATCTGCTCCACCCCTCCCTGCATTAAATTCTCTCCTGGCCGCTTGAAGAAGAATTTAAAAGAGTGGAGTGCAGAGAACTACCAACAGCGTGCCCCTTTTGTCCGGACAGCCAAAGGGATGATAAATACGAGGGACAGAGATGTGGATGCATTGTGCTCGGGGCTTGGCGTGGAGAAAACCTTCCAATGCTCATTAATGCCCACTGGAAGAGTCTCGTGAACGAGTTGTTTGGTGCTGGTTAGGGACCATATTTTCGACGCGTAATTAGGAGATAATTAAGGCATAAAACGAGAGTAAAACCATAACTTAATTGTAATGTTTCTAACAGGGACTCTGAGTTATGTCATGTTAATTGAGTTTTCAAAAAGTTCTGGCGCCTTATACTTTCTCATGTTCGAGGACGTCTGAAGGGCTGCTGCAGTGCTGCCATGGAGTCAGGACTCACGAACGTGACAAGTTGAAAGAATATATCATCTGTCGAGATTGTGGCTCCCTTACGATCTGAACAAGTTACATTGTAATCTTAATTACTTAGAGTTCTTATATATATATATATATATATATATATATATATATATACATTCTCCTTCTTAGCATCAAAGGAAAAAAGGAAAAAAAAAGAGATCGAAAGTTTGGCAGCTTACATTTAATTGGAATTTTCAGACAGAAACCGAGTTGAGGATACTTCTGAATTCAAACGTTCAAATGTCACAAAAGCAATATATTATTCTTTTCGGTAGTGATTTTACTCCAAAACTTTGACACTTCCAATTTGGAAGTAATCTAATATCATCAACTTTGGATATCCAATCCAAACCGACTATTCTTTTAATTTGAAATCAATTAATTACTAATTAATAATCCTAGAATTTTAATTGGGTAACCAACTAAATTTTGGTATTCACTGGGGGGTGTCAAGATTCTTGATTAATTCGGAATCCCAATAAAAAAACAAAGTAATATTTTTCTCATTACATTGATGATGATGATGATGATGATGATGATGATGATGATGATGATGATGATGATGATGATGATGATGATGATGATGATGATGATGATAATAATAATAATAATAATATTAATATTAATATTAATAATATTAATAATAATAAAATCTAACTTGACGCTAACTGAGTTTAATTAATGAATGCCACTACACAACTATTACTTTCTAAGGTCGAGCCGTCGAGTGCTACGACGCACGAAAATTATGGTCCGTGGGCATCATTTGCTCGTCGCGGTCTTCAGTCAGCTACGTTGCGTTTCCAACATTTGCTTCTTGATGAATCCAAGGAGCAATTAGTTCATCTCTCTCTCGTGTGTATATATATATTTTTCTCTTTCTTCTTTTTTCCCTCTTAATCAACGTCGCATTGTCTTGTCATTTAGCTGCTTTGATCCCATTATAAGCTTCCCGGAATATATTCTTATGTACGTATAACACTTCATAATTTATAACGCCACTCCTCTCTTACTCATTTTATTCTTACTTCTCATTTTATTCTTACTTTTTTAAACTATAAAATCAACTTATATTCTTTTAATAGTAGAAGTCGAGGAGTCTCCTCTCTTTTTCCAACAGAATTTATTACTTTATAATAATTAGCATCAAAAGTATATTTTTTATAATATTATAAGATCAAAGATCCCTTTTCTATTTCTTTAAAAATAAAATTATTTTTTAAAATAATTAACATGTAATGTTTTAATATTATCATTTTTACTTTATTTTACTATATTTGTTGTATCACTGTAACTATATTTTATTCAACTTATTTAATATTTTTATATTTATTATGACACTAAAATGTGACGCTATATCGAATAAATTGAATAAAATAAATATTAAAATATTAAATAAGCTGAATAAAATATAGACACTGTTAATAATTATATACAAAGTAAAAATTATAATGTTAAAAAATTTTCACGTTAATTATTTATAATAATAAACTTATTTTTGAAGAAAGAGAAAATAGATTTTTGATCTTCTAATATTATAAAAAGAATGAAGACTTTTAATACTAATTATTATAAAATAATAAATTCTATGTTGAAAAAAGAGTGTGGACTCTTGATCTTTTACTATTATAAAAAAATTTATAATTTTAAAAAATAAGGATAAAACGAGTAAAAGTAAAGTGATATTAAGAATTTTGGAGTGATATTAAGTACACCCTTAATAAATATCCAGATTAGATTATATAATGTTGACCCAAGTCCGGGAGCGTTGTCAGCATATGCATGTCATGCACGAAAGAGAGGGGCTCGCTTCTCAACGTATTTCTCGCAGTACGTCCAATCACGTGAACCCCTCGCTCGCTATAATTGTGACGGAGTCAAGCCCGATTTGGACGCGACGACGTGCGCCAACATGTTTTTAACCCCCCTGCGCGACTTCTTTTTGTGCGTCCTAAATTAACGAAAGATTTTAATATTCAATATTATTAATATTTAATTAATTTGAAGTCAAAGCCAAAGAACCATAAATATAGAATATTATGGTGGATACATATTTAGGTGCATTCAAATGTATACATTATATTTTAAATAAGAGGCACTTGAGCCGGCTGTTCAGATGGGTCACGCGTGGCGGTTCACTTTGTCCGGAGCTCGTCACATGTCGATTCGCGCTCGCCGGCGCAGCAGCAAAAATGAGGATATCTGCCCCCCTTTAGCGCTCGCAAAGGGAGGCCGATGCCCCCGTTTCACGCTCGTTGGCATGGCAGCAAAAAGGGGGGCGTCGACTCCCTCTACGTTGCTTCGCCGGCGAGGTCACAAATGGGCCGACGCCTTCCTTTCGTTGCTTTGCTGGCATAGTTCGAGGACGCGACTCCGGCGACAGCGAGGAGAGGGAAAGAAGAAGGACTCGACTCTAGCGTTGAGGTCAACGGTCGAAGGGCCAGTGATCAGCGCAGGGGAGGTCTCCGAGAGGAGGTCGGTAGGGAGATCAACACGGGAGGCCATTTTTTTAATCAGGATTTTTATTAAATCAATAATTGATTATTAAATTTTAGTCATTATAACTAAATTAATTTTAATCTAATGGTTGTGATTGGATGTATGCACCTAAGTGTGTATACACCTTAATATTCATCTATATATATATATATATTTCTGATTAAAATATTTTTAAAATTGGTCTGCCTGCGCGAGCTTGCAGATAAGTAAATGTGAAACGTTTACTGTTACTGTGTTACTGAAGCCTGATGAGTGGTAGCTGCTCGATCGACGTCGTCGTCGTCACGGTGACAACTTTTGCTCCTTTTGCGTTTGTCATTTTTTTTCTCTCCAAGAAGATGCCGAATGGCAACCACCTTTATGAACTTGATTGAAGGACACATAATTATAATCTTTGCGACAGCATTTGAACCCTACATGACCCGCAATGAAGGAGAAGGCCGTCTTTAACTCGCCGATATGTAATGACATTAACGTTGAACCAATCCAAATGATCCAAACCAAAATCGAATATAATCTCGTTATCCAATTGTATCAATCAAACTTCGATTATTGAAAACATAATGAAGACATAATCATACCAGAGAGATTGCAAAATAAGAACATCGCTTATCATTTTTTTAAATTTTTTTTTACGGATGTTGTTATAACTGAAGTTCATAATAATGACTAAAAAATAATGCTCTAGGAAGTGATTAAAAAATAATTACATTAATTATGAAAGACAATTAACTTCATACGTTCTCAAAAAAGAATAAACATAATGGTTATCAAATATTTTAAGTTAGTTTTTGAGAAATTTGCAACTTAAAGAAAACATAAAAGTAAGATATAGATACAAATAATTGCATTCATTAAACTCATAAACAAACTTCTAATAGCACGTTCTTGTATATAGTTAAAGAAAAGATGCCGCACCGTATCTCTTATTTTGATGGTATGATTAATCAATCTTGCAAGATCAAGGATCATAATTCTAATTTGGAACACTTTTTAATCACAATGCTACTTCTAACGCCCAATATCTCATTCGTCTCAATTATCCAAGATCATTCAGATTAATCGGGAGTATTAGCTTATGAAAGTACGGATATGAAGTATGACCAACACCAAAAAAAAAAAAGCTATGTTCTCCTTTTAATCTTTATATAAATCTAGTTAACAATCGGCAAGCAGTGCAGCCCGAGACAAGCATCTTATTAACACTTCAAATGGATCACCCTAAAAGGCGTGTTGAGTTGGCAGATCAAAGATAGCACAGAGCTTAAAAATCAAAGAAACCCAGCATTCAGGAAACAGAATGATATGAGTTCAAATAATAAACTTTTTTGGGAAAGGGAGCCACACGACTCGAAGCAAGAATATTTTTTGCAATCTCACTATGGCTGAAATGTCTGTCTCAAATGAGATGCCAATGGGTTATTAAAGAATCTCGGTTAAATCAAAGGTGTACTGTGAAAATCTAAGGTAAGAGATAGACTGTCAAACCAAAATCAGTCAAAGTGCAGTTCAACAGTAAAGTTTTATTAAATAGGTTCAGAATTAGCTTGTGTTGATCTCCTTTAGGCCAGGACTCTACAAGCCAATTGTCTTCTCTATCTTCTGGATTTGATTCAAGAATATCCAGGTCATCTGCACAAAATTCCATACAAATAATAACAGGTTAGACAAAGAGATGAAACATGTATGTAAACACTGAACATCGGTGAAAACGTGCTGATCTTTACCATGACATGTGGAGCGATTCTCACGCAGTATACTGGAAATCCAGTGTAGAATTTAAAAGGGCCACCAGCTTTTAAAGTCTTTAGGGCACAGTCCAAAGACCCAGTGTATGGATACTTCCCAGTGGCATCCGGCTGCATCTTCTGTATCTGTGTTTTGACATAATCAAAAGGTAAACTGCAAGCAGATGCAAAGAATCCTGAAACAGCGCTTGCCCCTGACAAAGCAAAGGAAAGAAGATTAGAGAAAGATCTGCAAATAATGAATGATTTGAAAAATTCTCAGGATAAAGTAAAATAATAATCAGAACTCTGTAAGACTACCTCTTAATATTTTTTTTATCATTAAAGCATGGTCTAACAGACATGCTTTCTCCTCAAATGAAAAGGATCATTCAACATTGCATTTGTTTATGTATAACGTGACCTTTTTTAAATAAAATTGGATGAATGCAGAAGGCATTCATCCTTTACCCTCTCCAAAAAATTGCATTTGGAGTGAGTGCCCCCTGAGGTTAATTTTAGTTCAAAAGCACAAATAATAAATATACAAACATCAGGTTAGCTAATTCACTCACTCAACCTGAATGCGAAAAAGAAAACTTGTGTTCACTCTTCTCCAACTTGCCTATTATTGATCGATCCTAGTTTCCATTTCTCTTATTTTACTAATCACCGAGGACGAAAGTTCCACCCTTCGACCTTAGCACATCTACACAAAGATGACAAGCCCATAGACACATGGAAGCATTTTCTCCAATACTGTTGGATAAGAGTAAATGTCAATGAAGAGCTGATATATGCTACTATAGAAGGCAATTCTCCTATTCTAATTTGGGATTCACCAAGACCAACATGAGAGAATGCAAAAATATATCTGCATAAAAATTCTAACAAAAGAAATTAATTAAACTTGAATAGCTCTATGAGAATTACTATACTGTAAGCAAATAGATCAAGATATCAAAAGATTTAAAGAGGAAATATTAATTTATAGAAGCAAAAATAAAGAGATGGTCAGATGGACAGCTCCATTATGCAATACAAGGAAATAAGAAGACTAATGCAATGATAAAGAGAGATATGGCATAGACCGAATTCATTCAGCTAATGGCAGAAATTAGAAGACAACCTTGGACCAAACAACCAGCTTTGGAAAAATGATAAACCCAACAAGTGGCAATTTAAAGAGAAAAGGAGTTTTCACTTAACTTTGATTAAGTATGGAATGCTGAATCTGGTTCCTTCCTATTTAGATTTCAGAAGTATGCTCGTACAGTATTATCATCTTTGTTAAAATTGAGATAGAAAATAGGACCTCTCCAAATTAAATACGGACATCTTACTCCCATTCCGATTCAAAAGAAATATACAAAACCAAATTTGCATTATAACTTCTGAAAACTTACCAACAACAGTGCTAACTTCTCCAAGACCAAGTGAGTCCCTGAATAACTCAACACTCTGATCATATGATGCAAGCATGCCCATATTTAAAGCCATTGCCCTCACTACAGTAGGACCTGCACCTTTCCACAGTGCCAGAACCCCTTCGTCAGCAACAATGCGGTAGAGTGCATGGAAAGCATTCTTATAATTACGGCGCTGTGCTACAGGTAAAGTTGCATCTGCTTGCATTCTGATGAGGGCCAAATCAGCAGGACTGCCAACACATGCTCCAATTGCTCCAGCTGTCAGACCTACTAAAGCCTTCTTAGCCAAAGGCAGTGGCTTCCCACCATTTGCCTCCACAGCTTTATTAGTTAACACCCTAATTAATGAAGAAATCATAATACTAGCAGTCAGACCTCAATAAAGAAAGAAAGAAAAAAGAATGGAAAGAAAAGGAAGGAAGAGGAGGGTATAGGAAATGGTTTAACAACCTATTAACAAATAATCATACTTTCTTTTTAAGTAGAATATTTTTTCCTATTGGCGAGTGGATCATCAACAAGTGTTCATACTGTTACAATCCCAATATCCAAATAGCTCTCACAAACTCAGCAAAACAATTGGATCAAAATATGAGTGCTGAAGTCTGAACCAACCAATCTACTTACTCTTAAAAAGTATCCTTAATTAGGAAAATAAGAATAGTTTTTTTCTCTCGGTGAGTAGATCAATAAATGTTCATTCTATTACAACCCCTATGCCCAAATAGTTCTGACAAACCCAGTATAACATTTAATCAGAATTCTGACTGCTGCAACTGACCAAACAACTTATTTTTAAAAGCTTTCTCCATCAGAATTTTAATATGATGCTAGCTCATCAGTAAAAGGAGAAGAGGTAAAATAATGTCAAGCACAAAATAAGCAGGTCAGGTTAGCTTGATTCACCAGATAAATGCAAACTTTTCAAGACTTTAGGAAAGGATTCAAATAAAATACTGAGTTACTAACTATAGAATTTCATGATTTACCTAAAAGATCCAAGTCGTGCAGTTGTATAAGTAGCTTGTCTCAGTAAACCAGCTGATAGACCCTGCAGTATATCATATGAGATTGTAGGACCAGATGCAACAGAAACTCCAAAGTGAAACTTGAAAGAGTGAAAAGGATCAGAAATTCGAGAAATAAGGTCACCCAACTTGAAGAACAAAGCAAACAAGGAAATCAGGTAACATAGACAGAATGGTATCATAGCGGACCTCGCGTGCTCACTTGGAGGTCTAAGAACTAAGATGGTCTCATTGAATAGTCTCACATGGACAAAACACGGAGGTGGTCATGGGTATATATGTAGCTACCTCCTTCACTTATCAAGATGCATTTTAAATTCGTGCGGGCCAATAGGCTCAAAACAAATAATATCTTGATTGGACTGGGGGTGTTATAGAATGATATCAAAGCCGACCTCGCGTGCTCACTGGAGCCATGTGGAAAACACGGGCCATGGACCAACACGGATTCCGTTCAACGAGGACGTTGAGCCCTTTATGGAGTCATGTGATTCTTAGGCATTACCATCCTCAAAGTGGCTTCAACCATAACTTTCATACGACGGGTTCTTGCCAAAGATATTGCACAAATTAAATTTAAATCACTATAACTGAAATTCAAATGCAAAAAAAAAAAACAGAAAATCAAATCCTAATTTGATAGTTTTTAAAATTATATGTGACATGACAAGCAAGCTTTAGAAGAAAAGATGTCACTTTCTACAACAATTTGCTTTGAACAGCAAAACTCTGAAGAAAGATACCATCAATAGGCTCCTTTAAATCTTACTTTCATAAAAAGGACAACCGTGTCCAGTTCAGAAAAGGAAAGGTTACATGAACCAAGTGCCATCCTATTTGAACAGAAACGGTTACTAGTTCACAAGAACTTTACTGTCCTCTTCTACTGATACATCATCGTCAATCAGTTAGAAGTTTGTTGTACCTTCACCTTTTCATCTGTTAATCAGACCTTTCTGGTTGATCTCATGATAACAACCACATAACCTGGTTTGCCCCTAAAAAAAACTATCATGTAATCGTTTAATGTACTTGCAAGACGACCATTACAGATTCAATGATTTATGATGATTCAACAATATGCCAAACCAAACAACGCAGCAGATTTCCAAATGGCAAATATACTTCATCATTGGACAACATTTTACTCTCACTGTTTCACAGTGGGAATGCTTTAATACTTCCAGAATCACCTCCCCGGCGATTAATGTTGACTCATCACTTGGAAGCCAAATATACCAAAAACAGAATAATGCGAGATCATCTATCTATTTATATATCAATTCAATCAAGCAGCATACACAATCTAAAGCACACCTTGTAAAATGCGCCAACACCCTCATTTGCGAGCATGTTCTTCGTAACCTGCGCCGCCGACCCCTGTCCCAACTGAATCCTAACCTGCAGACGCCCAAAGTCGACATCTTTCCTCAGATCATGGATCCCAAAGAGATCAAACACCAAAAAGAACACTAAAATTTTGCCGAATTCACCGTACCAAACACATCAAGAAGACATTTTTTTCTCCAATTGATCAACGAGATCCTTATAAACGCTCCAATATTAAGCCCAAAACGAAACAATAGAGAGCACAACCGGGATCCGAACGGGGAGGTGTACCTTGACCATGTCGATGGGTTGGATGACGCAGGTGGCGAGCATGCCAGAGGCACCGCCATTGACGAACGGCTTGACGGTGCTCCAAACGCCGGACGGCTGGGCCTTCGGCTTCCCCTCCGCCATCTCTCTCGACCCGTGGACGACGAGAAGGAAAGAGGAGAACGTGAACGAGAAGAACGAGCAGAAGCAGAGACCCCCAAAAAAGCACCTTTAAAGATGTCGTATTTATATTAGAGCGCGTGTTTTGACATGAGATGGAGAATAAAAAAATCCTGCAATAATACGCGACCTCGCTTTGTCCGCTCGCAAAGCAAAGATAAACAACAACTCGAATAATATTAAAAAAACAGAGGGGAAAAAGATAAATTAATAAAAGAGGAAAAAGAATAAGAGGTATTGAGTTATTGGCCAATTGGAAAATGGAGACGGTTTATGATATATTTTTTTTCTTATCTTGTATTATTTTTTGTAATTTTTAAATCTTTTTTGAGCTCTGATAGGTCCAACTTGTGTGGTCTGTGTTGTCTTTGATTGGATACTGTTTGCAGCTGTGCTTCATGTGCTCATGCAGCATGAAACTTTGGGGTTGGTACCTTATTATTATTGCAAGGAAAAATAGTACACGTCTATCATAAAAGGAAATTAATAACTTGTTGAATTATCGTCAATTTCCTTTATCGCAAATTATCATATCATTATCTTTTATTTTTCTAAGAAAAATTATAAGAAGAAAAATTAATCGATTTACATTGTTATTTTAATTATCAGTTTAAATATTTTATCTGTTTGGATCGATTGAAAATTCACAATGGATTGGAGTTTAAAATTTAAATGTGTTTGGAATAAGGATAAATGAGAAAAATAAAAGAAGAGAAGTAAAACAAAGTCAATCTCTTATTTGTATAGATATTTGAGTGGATTGGAGGAGACTTATTTAACCTCATTTTACTCCCAACTATGATGGAAGGAAAAAAAATATTTACATTTCATTAACCTCTCTTAATATCTTTTCTTTTCTTCCTATGTTCGGGCATACCGTAAATTTATTACTATTTTCAGTTCCTATGACCAGGCACATCTATTAACTTGATCTTTTTTAGAACACCTAATTCGAATGCATTTGCTGCAGATAGATTATTTACATCACATTCACATTGTATAACTCACCACCAAGTTTCCTTACATTTTCTTCTTGTATAATAAGTTAAAATTCATTTCTTAGAAATATTACAATATTCGCCAATAGCTTAGTTCTTAAATTTGGAGTTTTTTTCAAGTCTGACGTCTGCATTTAAAAAAAGAGATAAACATCTTAATCCATGCAATCAGTATAATTTACATTTCTCGAAATGACTAAGACAATTAGGAAGAAAACGTGGGAAATTATACCCAAAGGTTTGGAAAAAAATATCATTTTGTCCTCAAAATTCAGAGGATAGTGGAAACATGTTTTGGATTTCAGGGAACAATTCCTGGGAAAACCAGATTGTGATTAAACTTGTGTAACAGTACGGTTAAATTCTAATACCTAAGAATTTGGACGTAATTAAAGTAGTTAAAAGATAGAAATATCAATAGCTAAATTCTAAAGTATTCTTAACGGCACTACGAGCATTTCGGTGGCTTTCTCCCACTATCAGAAATCAGTATAATAGATATCTGATGTTACATTAGCAATTGAGGTATCTGTCCCAGAAAAAATTGAGATCTTTGGGAGGAAAGAATAAGCACAGATGTAGACATCCACCGTGCAAAGCTGATCATAAAGGCAAGATCGTCTTCTTTGGAAGAAGAAAAGTTGATTCATTTATGCATATGTTAAAGATCAAGATGCTTTCATATATGTCATTCTCAAACATGATATCCACAAGAATTTCAGAATAACAATCACAAATTGTCTGCTGCAAAAGCTGGAGGCCAATAAAAATAGTGTGTGTATATGTGTGTATGTGTGTTCCCTTAGCTAGTTTCATAACAAGAACAAATACTAGAAACTAGTACACCCCTATCAACCTTATAAAAACAACTTCAACAAAGATCATCAAGTGTCTTAAGTTTATCAAATGAAAGAAGGAAATTAATCACCAAAAAGTTCACTAGGAGCCTCTGCACATGCATCCTGCTGTCCTTGGCAACCTGTACACACTCCTGCCTTTGCGACGAGATATTACTCTTTGTCCTTCTTCAATCATGCTCTTTACCCTGTCTTCAAAAACAGTCCATCTTATGGTCTTGTTGTGCGATAAGATCTCCGCAAACCTTCTTTTGTTCGGCCGCAGCGTCGGTGCACGCCCCTGACCATGGTAAATACGATAACCAGTCACCAGGGACGCGAGTTGGCTTCCCGAATCCGTCATTGCGAACACATCGGAAGTGGCACAGGCTATGAAATCCAATGCAGCTAACTGCAAACACCAAAGTGTTAAAATCTTTTGCATTCTAAAACATACATGAGTTTAACATATGAGATGTATGGAGATAGACAACACACGGCAATGTGTGGATAAAATCAAAGATCAAGAATTAATCAACTCTATGGATTAGAGATATGCATGTGTAATGTTTTGGCTCAACAGAAAATACTGATTTCTGTGCAAGGCACTGGTTTTCATATGCACTAATATACAGTATATACACATGGGTATCAGAGAAAAATGCACTGCAGTGATGGATACAGGAATGTAGCCCTACTTACCTGAGAAGAATAATTTCTGAAAGGAGCCAGTTCAATGGGAGTCAGAATGTCTTCTTTAGTAACTACATTCGGATACAGCCGCTTGAAGGGAAGCATCATAGATTGACCTCCATAGATATGAGATCCAGCAAGATAGAGGTAAGTACTTTTCTTGTAACCAAGAGCAGAAAGTATAAGGCCAGCTTCTTCTGGTGTCAGTGGGCATCTGCCAAGGCTTCTTGATTCTTCTGGAGATATAGATCTGAAACGACACCCAGTGGATTGCATGAAATTGACAAAAATAGATGATTAACATAATTAAGCACCAATAACTTACTGATTGTTCCAAATCTGTGTGACAAGCAGAGGGAAGTGCGTCTCTCTATATGCTTGTAATTCCTTTCTCTCTTTGTCTCCACCACCAAAATCACATAGAGAATAAGCTACCATATCTATTTCAAACCTCATGTGCAAAGCAAGATATCTGACTGATTCTCCAGAAGTGTTAGATCCTTTAATGGAATTGTTTGATGTATATTTTCCGAACAAGTGTTTGTCGATCTCAGTTGACTGTGATCTATATTTACGGATTCTTTGGACCAATGTTGAACCAATCTCTTGAATTCTTGGCACGAATTTTAGTGCATGAAAGTTGCATTTGCATCTTAACCTCTGCGGCATGCAATAGATTAGATATTTGTACATGTTGAGTTGATAATTGACAGTGTTACAGGTCATATGACGGTAGAACATAAATTGACTACAGTAAATTTACCATAAAATTTATACCAAAGTAAAGACTGGAACTTCGTTTGCACATCTATAACTAAGACAATATGTACATAAATAAAACGTGTGATTCTCAATGCTCTAAGATTCGGAGAAAGCAAAGAAAATCAACAAGAAATCAAATATGTAACTATAGTTGTCGAGTAACATGAAGTCAGCATAGAATTGTTACATTACTATGTATTTACCTGCAGATCTTGAGGTATTGGATCAAAAGCAAGTCGATTCCCAAAACCAAGAAAATGAACAACTCCATTTCTTAGCAAGCGAGGAAGTACTTCTTTGAGAAAGTATGTAGGTTTGGCTTCTTTCATTATATCTGTATCAGTTATCTATCAAAGATAGAGAAACAAATTAAGCAAGGGAAGTCGTTGGAATATACTAAGAAGGGGAGGCGACTTACTAGGCTTCCGATTGCTTCAATATCAAGTTTTTGGAGATGAGAAGGAAGCTCTTTTACGACTTCCACATCGTCTTTAAAGTAATTTATGAAATAATCCTCTTGATATATATCGCCAAACTGACTGCAAAAGGAAAAAAGGTGTACTCACAAACATGACATTACTGAATTTTTCAACTTACAACAAGCATCAATCAGAGAACAGATGTGTGCCTTGAGATAATATTCAGATGATTGCAATGTAGAGAAAATATTACAAGCAGATTTATGTTTCACGAGGAAAGAGGCATTCTATGAACCTTGTGTCCTTCCAGACACTGCTGTAAAGAAATCTTGGAAGAACCAGCGTGGCATTCAGTAGAGCGGCAACAGCAACAGAATTGCACACCTGCAGAGATATTAAGCTCAACAAAGTTATCATTTAACTAAGTATATGGTGATATTGCTAGAATATTTATTATTTTTACAAGGAGTTCAGACGATGCTTTAAGAATTCGGCTCATAGATAATGTGATCCAAAGTGAGATTGAGCCTTAATGCAATGATCAATTTGCCCTTTTTGGTGATTGACAAATCACAAGAACAGCCTTCCTATGAAAGCAAAGGAAAATAGTGTATGCTCAATACTGAAGCGTCAGTATATAAAACAGACACGATACAAACATGATGACAAATCTTGAATGGTATTAACTTCTAACTCCCTTTGGCATACTTTTATAATAGCAGTTGGGTGGTTCCACGCTTTCGTAAATAATATAATAATCGTTATAAACTCATTTCATTTCACAGGTGATCCTAGAATTCCATGTAAATGCATTACTGTAGACGCAACTAAATGCTGTTAATTAAGCAACATTTGACAAAAAAACAACTGCGTAAATTTATACGAATGTATTCAAAATCACAGTTAGGGACTTACAGCAACTCGTTGTTGGTTCAGACCACCATTTGCACTCACTAATATAAAGCCAGTTCGATTCTTCGCGTGCCCTGTTTGAAGCAAAGTAGAGAGCAATATGAGAAAAATCCTCTAATTTTGTGAATACGTGCTAACTTCATGTGAAAAAAATATCTTATATTCAAGTACCACTTCAGAGAAAGAATCCATGAAGTAAAAATTATAACCTTGAGAATTTGGTATCTTTCCCTCAGCACAAGGTTTCCACTTCGATTTTTGTTTACGTGGTTCCGCAAATAGTGTGAACGAATCACGTCGAACCTTATTCTACTCCAGAATGCAATGGTGACTCAGTCAAGTATTCAAGACATCAACAAATAGTGTATAAGTTTTTTAATGCAATCCTGAAACAAACCTGTGCAACAGCATTCGAAGCCAAATCCAGAAGTCGTCCATACATCATCTTCTCAGTGGTTACTTCGGATCCATTATTTGCATCCTTGAACAGTACATGACACATTAATCCAACAATAAGCACATGAGCTTCTAGTTCTTCACCAAGTGGGAAGTAGGATTTCCTAAAAATTTGTCTCTAACCTTCCATACATGAATCAATCAATCAATCAATTACCATATGATCTTTTTAGGAAATATGAACAAATAATCCATGTGACCTAACATACATTGAGGGGCAAGTTATAAGTTGCATAATTGTGCACTCTGCTTTTTGCAGACATGGCCATTCTATATTGAAAGAACAACAAATCAACAGGCCATACTTTGCTCAGGAAGGTGTAGATTAAAAGCCTGAATTGTAGTCATAGTATGGCAACTCTTAACTATCGTTCAAATAACTGCAGTCGACCATCTTTTTCCACTGTAAAAGTGGGTTAATGGAAAAAAAATTAAAGCAGAGCGATCCATTACCTGCATTTTATTCGACGTGTTGCGAACCGAGCCACGGCGGGCCGAAGCGAGATGATGAACGACGGTAAGCATTAGGGAATCGATGACAAAAAACGACCCCATCAGGCCAACCACGAAGGCAACCATCTTCACATGCTTCCACAGCAATCTCTGCCTCCTCGCCGGCACGGCGGCCTTCGCCTGCGCGAAGCCCTTCGTCCCGGAAGCAACCCCTGAATGGCCGGCAGGGGTAACTTGCCTCCCCTGCAAAGTTTTCTTCTTGGCAGCCGGCTTCGCCTTGGCGTTGGCGAAGCTCTCTAAATTCCTCATGTCGAACGGCCCAAATGGATCCCGGGCGCTTCCATTGGCAGAGGTCCCTGTAAATAAGAAGCTAAACGAAGGCACCAACGACGACTACTCGTCCCGTCGCCGTCCTTTTTAATAATATTGCCATCCTTTTCCTGAAACCTACTCACCATCTATGACACGAAAGACCTGAAACCTTTCTGGTGCGTCTGTGGAGGCTTTTCCTCGTTCTATTTGCCCCGTCAACCGATCTGAGAAAAAGACAGCGAGAGAGAGAGAGAGAGAAATGCATAGGCGAAGAGAAAAAAAAATGGAAGGATTGAAGGGGAAGCGAAGAGGGTGCAGCTGCAGGTGACGTGAGGCGAAAGGGAGACGTCGCAACGAACAGGGAGAGAGGTGGTGTGTGTTCGGAGGTGGCGTGCGGGTGGTTGGTGCGCCATAGCGCACAAGAGGACGTTGGCAGCCATTTTTGGCGAAAGGCTTTGGATCGAAGCGATGAGGCGAAGGGGAAGATGAAGGGGAAGGAGGAGAAGAAGGGAGACCGTTACGCACGCAGCGGAATCTTCGAACCCGGGGGGGGACAGTGGATGCATGAATTAACTCTTTTCTTTTTACCTTTTTTTCAGAAAAAAAAGAGAGGGTTAAAGATGATTTTTATAACATTTGCTAATTAGTTTTTTTCTAAATTGTTGTGTTTTGTGATTGGTGATTCTTATTCCTTCTTTGTTTGATAATTATTTTTGTTTTTTTAGAAAAAGGATAAATGTCGATTAATAAATATGTAAAGCAGTAAAGCACCTAGCTTTACACTTTATTATAGAGTGTTTGAATATATATATATATAGTATTTGATAGAACCAATATAGAACACTGTTCTTAGCTAAATTAATGAAATAATTATACGTTACTTTATTTTATTAGATAGTGATCTTAAGATCTTCATTTATTTGACTATGATGTTCAAATCATATGACTAATTTGATTATCACCATTTACCAAGTCTTTGGCAAGCACAAAAACTAGAGTATTAAGTAGCGATTAATGCTTTGGTCGAGTTAAAACGCTACTATGATTGTGTGATAAATGTTTTTTTGAAAGTAGCATTTAGAGGTTTTAGGACAAAATGCTATAAGTCATTCCTACTAAGTTATAAAGGTTCTGTTTGACATTATTAGCGATTTGACGAATGAATAGCGATTTGAAGAGAGGATAGTGGTTTAAGTAGCTAATAGCGAATAGCGGGTAGCGGATGATTATTAACGGTTAAAGGTTATAATAAATAATTGTTTGATAAACTTAGTGGTAGAATTAGCTGATGAATATAAAATGTCAAACATATGATAAATTATTTAATTTAAGCATTATACAAATTGTACTATAATACAAATAAATAATTTAAATCAATTATCATGATATAAAAGTATTAATTGTGAAATTATTTTTTATTCTTTGTTAACGTATAAATAATTTGTAATTTAATTAAACATGAATATAAAAAATATATAGTTAAATGATTATAAAATAAAAATGAGAAATAATAAGATAAGTTAGAAAGAAATAATGTATTTGAACAAGGTAAAATTGAAAATAATTATAAAATGTTAATCTCTAAACGCTAAACAGTAGTAGAAGTAGTTTTTTAATATTTTTATATGAAACGCTAAATGCTACTTATTTTTGTTATTTACCAAACAAAAGAATTAGCGTTTGAACCGCTAAACACTACTTGAGACGCTACTTTTGCTATTGCCAAACGGAGCTAAAGAGTAGAGTATAGCGGTTTTGTATTTATTTCTATTATACCCTCATTTGTTTTAATATAAAACTTTGTTTAATCTTTTAAACATCATATATTATTTTTTATTTAATATATCACATCTTTAATCTTACTTAATAATAAAAAATTATATTTTAAATTAATGATTATGGATATGATGCTTGTAAGAATAAATCTAAATTATATATTCTTATGTCTATTTTTGTCATTATATAAGTATACCCTAGTTCAATTGCTATATTTACTAAATATTTTTTATCAAATTTATAAATAAATCGTTATCCGTTAATAGCTAACCGTTATCCTCTAATCAAATCGTTATTCTCTAATCAAACTAGTTACCATTAAGCGAATCGCTAACTTTGCCAAATAGAACCTTAGATGATATTTTTAATTGTTAAATTCATCCGATAAATATATTTATTACTTTATTTATTAATTATATTATTTTTTTATTATTATATTTGTTAAATTAATTAAATAATAATAAAAGCTAAGTGCTCTGGTGTAGAGCGGAATGTTTTATATATTCAGTAACTTGAAAACAAATTTTTGCATAAGAATAAAAAATAAAACAAATTGACTTATTTCTTCCGATGGAATAGAATGACTTATTGGAAAACACTAAAGATTGAATAACAGGCACAAAAAAGACATGGCATAAACTATAAAATAATATCCAACATAAGTGTCTATTGAGGTTTTCTTAATAATTTTTTTTATTATAAACACAGGAAAACGAAGGGAAACATAAAATATCAATCATATCATCGTCCATCTCCGGTGGAAGGTTCATATCAATGCATCACGACTTTTTTCACTTGTCCTTCGACGGTATGACATTGGAAAAGATAATTGTTTTTTATTTTATTTTATTTTTTTATATAAAAAAATATGTCATTAGTTAAGTTACTAATAACATGTATTATTTTGCATATTATGCTTAAATAATCAGGATATGTCTTTTTACACCTCCCATATCATATTTTTTCCCGCTAAATTATAGATGTATAATTTTCGATTTCCGTATTCTTCTATCCATTTCGTGGTCCCTTATTATATCTATTAAATGTAATAATTAAATAAAAACTAAGGGACAGTTTGTTTAAAGGATAATTTTGACTGGAATAAAATAGAAGAATATAGTATTCTTAAAAAAGTAATTATATTCTTATTTTATCTTATATTTGATTTAAAAATAATAAATTTTGAACATATAATATTTTATTATAAATATTTGACACTTATAATAATAATATATGGTTAAATTATAAAAAGATAAATGGTTAAAAGATGAAAACAGTGAGAATATTACAGGTATTCTTTCATTTTTGAACGATTTAAAAAGATAAGAAAAACAGACGAGTGGTCATCGCAATTCTTGATGTGATTTTTTTTATATTTCTATTAAATTATTAATTTTCTTCATATAAATTTGGGTATCCTTAATTATATAACTATGGGCCATAACAGTGTCTTAAACGATCATAAAAAAATAAATTAATAGAAGAACTAAATTCTTTGGCAGAATAACAGAAATGACAAATTGGAAAAATATGTAAATAAAAATTATAAATTTATGGTTTAAAACTTAGATGTGAACAATAGATTATAATATATGAATCCAAGAGGAAATAGTCCCATATAATTTAATCAGTAATTGAAATTATCATACTTGCTTATGAAAAAAAGAGTATATGTAATAGTTGGCGTTGGCGTCGTTGGCGCGGCAAATTCTTGAATAGTTGGAGGGACGACGTCTTGCTGTTGCTGATAGTGATATTGATGAAGAACTTGGTCAACATCAAATGAAAGAAAAAACACATGGAATAGAGAAATAATTAAGAATAGAGAAACCTGCAAAATCCATGATCACAAGGAGTAGGGAGGAATGTGGACGGTTAAGGATTGATGCTGAATAATAGTACGTGCATTATTCATATATTTATATCATATTCTCCTCGATTTATAATTTGGGCAATTTCCTCATGATGCTCAATTTGATATTTGTTATCATTTTTTAAAGAAAAATCCATTTTAATCAATTACATATAATTTTTTAAGAGTTCAAAATTGTTGCAAATATGTTATTCTTAAATTAACAGTGAAGTGGTTCACGCAATCAATTCTTCTATCTTTTTTTTTTAAAAAGGAAAATATCATGCTATTAAACTGAAACTTAATTGTCCAAGTAGATT
Source organism: Pontederia crassipes (assembly GCA_030549335.1). NCBI lineage: Eukaryota > Viridiplantae > Streptophyta > Magnoliopsida > Commelinales > Pontederiaceae > Pontederia > Pontederia crassipes. The sequence goes on from CM060195.1 coordinate 45,379,828, forward strand.
ATCCAGGCGAGATCATTCACAAACTCACAAAAAATCAGAAAACGAGGCACGAGCTCTCTTTGTCAAAAAATCAACAGTCAAGTTATGGCTTCTGCTGATAAAAGTGGGTACAAAAGTATTTATAGAGTTAATCAAGAGAAGGATGCCGTTAATAAGAGACTTTGATATCAGAGACGATGAGATTGGTTCTTTAAAATTACAATGAGGCTAGCAGAGTCGTGGATGCACATTCACCTATAATTCTATTCCAAGCATCACACTAGTACACACTTCAAAGGTCAAGCTTCAGATTCCAAAGCAGAGAAGAATCACCTATATGTGTCGATTAGTATTGTACAAGATATAACCTGCATTCTCTCCTCCCTTATTCCATAAATAAGCCATCATTGTTCAAAGTGAACAAAAAGAAGGTAAAGAACCATTCTTCTTTCTCAAAGAAGCTAATGTATGTATATCCTAGTATGACGAAGCATTTTTAAAAGGATAAATATGACGAAAGATTTAAAAATAAAAAAAAGGAATGTTTCTGCACCATTTTTCTTCCCATTACAAGAGGTCTTTTTCGAATACAACCATTATTGTCCTAATGGAAAATAAAAAATTATCTCGGATAACTTAAAGTTCATTCTATAAATTAGATTCATAAGAATTATGATTACTGGAATATAAATTGATGGATAATTCTCTTTTGGTTTATAATTAAACATCTGTTTTTTTTTTTACATTCAGTTTTTCAAGGACACCACATATAAGTAAAAATAATATGTCCACCTGAGAATAAGAAATCAGGCAAAACTAATATTTATACATCAATATAGTTTGTTAAACCATAACTACGCTATATGAAGATTGTGAATATAGTTATCTTCAATGGATTAGGTAGGACATAATCAAGTCTAATTAAGCATAATCAGATTTTGGGAATTCGTTTTTGTAATATATATTATACAAACTTAATAATCAAATCTTCTAACATGCTTTCTTTACATCCACATAATAAAAAGCCCGTAATCTTCCGCAGTCTACTTAGCCAAAATCATCCTTCCATGCAAATTAAGAAACGAGACAATTAAGCAGATGCTCAAATGGCAATTTCAAACTCTCCACAACTTAGCATTGATATTTAACTTTTCTTACATTTTTTTTTTCTGAATTCACTACTTAACCTCATTTAAGTTCTTTTAACTGTCATCATATTAGTGATTAGTCTTAAATGACTTAAAATGATTAATGCTAGTTCTCTTGCACTTCCTAAGTTTTAATCTTTCACATTTAAAAATGAATTCTCCACATCGCATCTTTCGTTTTCTCCTGGGCAAGCGCGCTCTCCTTGCCTGCCACCAGCTCCGCCGCGCGCCGGAGGGTCAGAGGCGGACGTTCGACGGCTGTCTCCTCGTCTCGAAGCGACGGTCGTCGTCAATCCATGGTTTGGGGCCCGGATGTTCTATCCCCCCTCTCGGAATTGGGAAAAAAGATGATGTAATTATTAATATTATTAATTATAATAATAAAAGAGTTTATGTTTGATTTAATTTTTTGGGTGACCTTTGTTTCGTAGTTAAATTAAGCTTCTTTGACTTCAACAACTTAGCATATAATTAAAAGGTTTTAATATCCACAAAAATATTTATTCATTTATTTCCTATTAATAAGTCATATATGTCCTAAAAGAAGTATAATTGTAATCATGTACCAAATAGAAGTATATTTTTTAAAGAAATATATATATATATTTAGTTGTAAAGACATTATGGATAATATACATTACTTATAAAGAGATTGCAGTATCATATATAAGGAAATATTTCGGAATTAATTGTAAGGCATTGGATAGTATTTATTCAATATAATATTTATAGTTATATTTAATTTTTAAATTAAATTAATGCATACATTAATTTTTTGCAAATAATGTAACCTTGGTTAGCAACCTTGCGATTATTAAGTTGTAATATATAATTATGGAATATATTATTTTATTTGTACAAAAGTTGCGGGCATGTTTCGAATTTTCTCTTTCAATCTGATTCGAAATTTACTTTCCCCCCACGTAAAATTTTTTATAGCACACCGAATACAAGTAGCACAGGAGTTTGCCTAGCACGCACGAGACCGAATACAAGTAGTGCAGGAGTTTGCTCTAGCACGCACGAGACCGAATACAAGTAGTACATGAGATTGCCGCACCTATTTATATCCCCTATACAGCCCCAACTCATGCATGCATACAGGCCGTAATTAATCCAAGGACGTCAATCAAGAAGTCCCGATGTTGACGTTCTTCAAGAAACAAGCGAAGGAGCAAGGCGACGAGAAGACAGAGCTGGTAGTATCGACTAACAGCCATCATCATCCGAGCTGCAATGATGATGCTGTGTTTGGTTTCCCCGCTGGTGATCCTCGACGTTTTTTAGTCGACGAGAAGACAGAGATGGTACTTGCGACGAACAGGATGCAGTCATTAATGTCGGAGCATCATTATCTGAATTGCACCGATGATGCTGCATGTGGTTTCCCCGCCGATGCTCCTCGACGTTTCGTAGTCGACGATAAGACAAAGCTGGAACTACCGACGAACAGGATGCAGTCATTAATGTCGCAACATCATCATCCGAACTCCACCGATGATGCTATGTTTGGTTTCCCCATTGGTGCTCCTCGACGTTTTGCAATCGTCGACGATGATGATGATCTCTCTTATGATACTGCTCCGTCCCGTCGTCGATCGTGGTGGAAAGACGTGTGCATTCAGTATGGCCCTCAGTTGTTGCTACACATCCTACCGATCGCACCGTTTCATTACGCGTTATGGAAAATTTTCGGCGTCGGTGCTTCACTCACATCTGTCGTGCTAATTTATCTGTTGCCACTAATGTTTAGTGATCAAGATATTTCCTTCTCATGTTCGAGGAAACTATTGAGCTGTTTGGTCTCAGACAACTCGCCACCAAATAAGGAGAAGAAGAAGAAGGAACGCAGCAGCAAGAACTATTTCTTGCAACAAAACCTTTCTTTTTATTCTACTAAGAAACATCAGCGTATAATGCTAATTAATTAGCTAATGTATTACTCTATATTCTTCTTTTATTCTATTTTTATTTTTCGTTTTATAGGCATGCAGATCCATCTTCTCTTATTATTTATTGTCAGAATTGAACTCTCTTATTTACTGAAAAAATAAAATATTATTTTATCGTTGTGCACAATAAAATCTGATATGAGTTCTGGATGACGATAATTTTCTTTTTTAGTTACAATACTATTGCACACAGCGCAACATCAAACTTCACAAAAATATTAATTATTTAATTAAATTTAATTGACATAATTATTTTACACGGTTCAAAAAAGTTAATAACGTTTAAATTGTGTTATTTTTTTTCAAAATCCATTATTTTATCGTTTGAATATCGAATTATTTATTTAAATACTAATGTCTTAAAATAAAAAAAAACCATTTAAGAATATTTTAGCGTTGATCATTAATTGTTCTGAAACCTTAAGCCATCATAATAAAATTATCATGAAATATTAGCGTAAGACCGAATGCAAGGACAAAAAAACTATATTATTTACATCATTTTTGGGTAAAGATTAACTTTTTAAACATAAAAATTAATTTTTATATTAATATTGGTTACTAGTAGGTCATTGTTAAAATTTTTATATTTAATAATATTAGTTGTGTTATGTATTTAAGATTATTGTAAATTATTTATGTATTAAGTCTTTTTTCTCACAATTACATATGCTACTAAAATAATCTATTTTATCACATTGTCGTAGCTTTGACAACAAAAATATCAGCAATATTTGACAACAGCAACGTGTTTGATCAACAAAACTACTGTTCAGTGAAAATAAATTAATTACAAGAGGTCTTTTTCGAATACAATCATTGTCCTAGTGGAAAATAAAAAAAAATTATCTCGGATAACTTAAAAATTCATTCTATAAAATAGATTGATAAGAATTATGATTACTGGGATATAAATTGATGGATACTTCTCTTTTGGTTTATAATTAAACATCTGTTTTTTTTCCCATTCAGTTTTTCAAGGACACTACAAGTAAAAAATAAAAATAATATGTATACCTGATCATAAGAAATCAGGCAAAACTAATATTTATACATCAATATAGTTTGTTAAACCGTAACTATGCTATTTGAAGATTATGAATATATTTAAAAAAATAAAATAAAAAGATTATGAATATAGTTATATAGTAATTAGTTGTAAATCATAATGGGTGAAGAGGATCCGTCTCGTCCATTTCAAAACTGTTGATGTTACAACTTTGGACAAGTCCCTTAAACATGTTTCCAGAATTTACTTGCCAACATCGAACAAAATAAGAACAATCAAATATTGAACGCCGATGGTTTAAGTGCCATCTTTTCAAGGTCATTAAAAACAAATGTAGTCAGTTGATGGCTCTTTTCTTATCTCTTTGTCTCATATAAGTAAATGCATTGCTTCTTCTAAATCTTGCACATGTTGAAAGAATATTTTTAGCCGGAGGACTTATTGCTTGGTAAACGAGCATACCATAAATTTTGCCTCCATAGTAGTTAATTTTATTTCTTATTAATCCATGCGACAGTGTGATGTTGAGCAAGAAAGTAAATTGGAATGCGGTGATTCACAAGGGGTCTGTAATTTTTTTGAAGTCACTCGTGATTTTTTCCCACCACCTTTCAATGTTGGCACCTAAAATTTATTAGAACCCCAATGTGTATAAAATTGGTCGAATATAATACATTAAATTATATACCACGCTTGCATAGGCCACATTGGTAGGGAATATTAAGAGAAGTTCTCGAGAACTAATCGATGTGATAGGAAAGTTTCGATTGGTATTTGGATGAAAAAAATATAATGATGAGAATTTATTAGAAATCGAAGAGACGTGGTTTTCTTTTTTAAAGTCCTAGGACACATTAAAACTTAAAAAATCACCTTTCAAAATAAGGGTGTTAATAAGTTTGCATTTATTCAATAAAAAACATCATATTAGCAAAAAAAAAATTAGTCCCTTAGACCAAGCAAGTCCAGAATTTCCGACATTTGTTATTTCATCTTCTTTTTTATTTTACTGCAGTAGATTGATCGTCAAGATATCTGAGTGTGAGAAATATTGGTAAATAGGAGTGATATTGAGAAATATTGGGTCTCAGAACAATTATAAGAACAAGTGACATGTCGGCATCTTTACATCCAAGCAACCTTAAAATGACTTAGAACAAGAATGTCCATATTAAAAGAACATTACAATAAAATAGCCTATTACATATGGTCAGAACCGGCTGTAATTTGCTGAGAACCATCGAAAATGACGTTTTTCAACGGATTTTTCAACGGATAACGTTCATTGCGAAAATGACGCGTCGTAAATGATTTGCGACGGTTATTTTTGAACCGTCGACATCTTTGACGGTCCAACTAATAGGCGCGGTACTATCAACAGTTCAAACCGTCAAAAATTCAAATCGACGGTTTGAGCCGTCGATCCAACCGTTGAGTTTTGACGGCTCAAACCGTCATTAACTTTGGACGGTTGAAACCGTCGATGGTTATCGACAGGTAAGATCGTCTATAAGTTTGGACGGACTATTAGAACCGTTGATAAGTATCAAAAAAATTAAATACATATCTATGATTATCGACGGTTCTAACTATCAGAAACATTGAAAAAAATTTAAAAAATGACAAAAATTAAATTTCCAAACACATAATACAACAAATGTCCAATTGGATCATAATAATCAAATGTAACATTAACAATTGTCCAAACATAACAAATGCAACACATAATGTTCAACACAACATAAATCTGGCACATATCAATTGTCCAACACAATACAAATACAACACATAATGTCCAATTCCATAATAAAGGCAACAGATGGTAAGCAAAGCATAATAACATCGACGTCCTGGTCACAAGAAGGTGGACACATGGGCACAAGAATATGTGGTCTCGCCTTCCCTGTCGGATCTCAAGAACTGGCAATTCCACCTTTTCGCAAGGCATCTCGATCATCACTGCACAACACAAAAAGTCGGGAGAGAGAGTGAGTTTTGTAAAACAAATTTCCAGAATCTTATCAACTAGGGGAAGTGGGATAGCACCTTATTTGAGCGCAACACAACATAAAAAAAACTATAATTCTAAATCGTCCTCGTCGTCCTGGTCGTCGAATTCGCAACGCATCATGTCACGCATCATTTTCTTCATCTTCTTCTTCGTACGATGTTCACGTTCTTCGAACTCTTTCTGATTTCCTGCATAATCTCTTGCCCGATCTCCTGCCTCATCAAGTGAAGCATTTGTTGCATACTTTGATCAGAGGAACCTGAAATCGATTTACGACCATGTCCAATATCTGCAGTACTGACTGAAGATCCGAGACCGTAAATGTGATCCTTCTTAACCTCGACGTGGTTCGTCCAAAGTTGTCTTGGGGTTAACGGTGTGGTTCCCTCCTGCGTGGCTTGCGTAATGTGCTCGACTTCTCTTGTTTTGTAAGACTGCTGAAATTAAATAAAAGATAAATCAACGATATTAAAAAAATAAGATAAATCAATGACGATTTTACTATCTTATAGATTTACTTAAAATTTTAAAAAAAATAAGAGGCACTTAGATTTACAGACATATGGCTCCAGAGCAAATGACGAAACACTTTCATTGTTCTTCTTTTCATGAGTTCGAAGAAATATTTCGTCCTGAGTAGGTGGTCTACCCGTCTCTTTCTCCTGTAGTTAAAAATGTCAAATAAAATATAATATTTGCTCCACTCAATATTGAAAGACTTTACCGCAATCGTGCTCGTGGATACAGATCCACCCGAATGCAAGCATGCTCCCTGGTCGTACTTTCGACTTATTTTTGTTTTTTCGCACTTTGATTTGTACTCATCGGTGGACCACTTTTGTAGCAATTCGATCCAAACAATCTCAGGAATCCAATTGGGTCGTTCTCCTGCAGCTCGAGCTTCTGAAAGCATCGCGAATAATCTCTTTGAGCACCGAGAATTAAAAATCTTCCACATTTGTTCCATATGCTCGGGATCCCACCACACATCAACTTGCATTTATATAAAAATAATTAAATTAGTACAAAGATAAATTTAAATGACCAAGTTGGCTTCTAAGGATACTTGAAATTCATTAAATAACATCTATCTCGTGGCATAAGGAACTTCCTCCATGTAAGTCACGCATCAGTATACATATGTCGCAACATCTTAGTAACTACGGCAGCCGCGGTTCGATGGTACAAATCTTCAAGAATACAAAATTATAAAATGCGAAGGGTGAATCACAAAATGAATAAGGATTCGAAACACATAAATTAACACTTACCCTAAATTACCATCTGGGTGTAAGTATGCTTTGTGCACACGATTTGACGAAGCTGCATCTGAGGGTTCCACGAAATCAAGAGCTCTAACGGGTTCTTCCGGCAATTGTGTCTCTAGGTCCGCAATATCAGCGTGAGAGGAAGGAGCCAGTGGAGGAGACTGTCGTTCTATTATGTGAATGTCCATGACTGATCTAGGAGCCGGCGGAGGAGAATTATCTCTCTCGGCGACCTTCTCTTTTCCCTTATTTTTTCTTTTACCAAAACGAAACATCTGCATGATACAAAATTTAACGCACTTCAAATTTACAATTGATACAAAACTTTAATTTGACAACGTTTTGACCTGACTATGTTTGGCTATGTCTTGTGTCGCATCTTCAGGAACGGAATTGTACGTATAACTCGAGAACCAATTCTAATATCCGAGGTGGTTATAAAAAATAAACAAATTAATTCACTTATTTTTATGTGTAAAATTGTGATTATTATTTCAAACACTCACGAGATGGAAACGAATATGGAAATGCACCGTCCTCGTCAAGCATTCGTCGATCCGAATGATCGTCGGCATGCATCGCTAACTATGTTTACAATATGGCGACAGATGATAATTTAAATAAACCATTAGGATACAACATCAATATTTGTCGTAAGCGAACAATTCGTAAGATAACAATAGTCGTAATACAACAACCCGATAGTCGTAAGATAAAAATATTACATGAGCGTGACATTAGCTAATAATAACATTAGTCATCATCTAAGTTACCACATGATTGATATTCATCGTCGTCATCATCTGAAGATGACGTAGTTTCAATTTTATCTTTGTTCGAAGCATTCTCGTCATTTTGTATGTCAGCATTATCGAAGTCTTCAAATAACTATTCTGAATCGTCGACTATTCAGTATCTACAATAGGTGCCACAGAAGTATGTGAGTCATCTTGGTATGTACATTGCAATGCACCATCAATTTCTATCATGCTTCTTGCATTCGTCTTTATTACAACCCACCATTGTGCTTTGTCCCTGGTCTTTTCTGAATATGACACATAATATATCTGTTTTGTAGATGATGGAATAATGAAAGGATCGAAACATTCATAACACCTATTGTGACGTACTTCAACTATTTTGAAATTTTTATGAACTCGTATCTCTCTCTTTTCCTTTGGATCAAACCAATTACATGCAAACAATGTGACTCTATTGCCTCCAGTGTATTCCAGCTGAATTATGTCTTTGAGAATACCGTAGTAGTCAAGCTCATTTTCTCCATCCGTGGATCCTTTGACACAGGTTCATCTGTTCACGATTTTCTTCCCTCTCGACCAAGTTTTCGTGTGAAATTTATAACCGTTCACAAAATACACCGGCCAACTTTTAATAATGTAATTATTATGTACTTAGAAGACAAAGAATCACCGGCGACATGCTTTGTTGCTTATGATCTCTAACAATCAAGATGAACATAATGAGTTGCTTATAGACTTCAAAACTTGAAAAAAAAAATAAAAGAAAATATTTGGCCGACGCGCCAGTTCTGGCTGGATCAGTCCGGAGGCCTCCGCGACCGGTTCTGGCTGCCGTCGTAGACAGATCAGGCCGTCACGTGCGGCCGCATTGGGCCTACGCACGCAGCCGCATGGGGCCTCCGTGGCTGGCCACATCGGGCCGCCGCGCGCAGAGGGCGGATCTGGCCTCGACGGCATGATCTGGCCGTCGCGCACGGAGGGCCGATCTGGCCGCCGCGGCATGATCTGGCCGCGGCGCGCGGAGGGCGGATCTGGCCGCCGCGGTGGCTGGATCAAATCATCGCAGCTGGATCTGGCCGGCCGCTGCGAGCACATTGCAAATCGAGACGGAGGGCGAAAGCTAGGAGAGAGGCCAGAGGATGGGACGGGGAGCGTACCTGCGCCAAAGACGGAGGTTGCAGAGGCGGCGGCGGGTCGAGCTGCTCGTGGCGCACGGCGGCTTCACTTGTTCAGGGGGCGGCGGGACGCACGCGAGGGTAATGCAGGCGGCGGCGGGTCTAGATCATAGGCGCCGACGGCCGACGGTCCAGCTGGCAGGCGGTGGCGGAGCACGGATGCCGGGGTCAACGGAGGTCATCGCCGGATCGGAGATCGCTCGCGATCGAGTAGAAGTGAGGGAAACCGAAATAGTGACAGTGAGGTTGGATATCTATATAGTCTATTTCCGATGGTCGGAACCGTCGGAAAGTAGGTAAAGATATTAAATTATTAATTCAAATTTAGACGGTCAAACCCGTTGGATGAACTGTCGAAACATTCGACCGTTTTGACTGTCGAAATATATAATATTATATATCAAGTGAAAGAGAATTATATAAATTATAAATCTTCCCTTTCGACTGTCAAAACCGTCGAAAACATTTAAAATAGAATTAAAATGACTTAACTTTCTGACGGGTTAGACCGCCGAAATATCGACGGTTCCATGAAACGTCGCAACTTTCGATGGTCGGAACCGTCGAAAATGAAAATATACATAAACCATAAACGTGAAGATATATCGACGGCTAAGACCGCCGAAAGTTTCGACGAACAGTTTGAACCGTCGAAAAAACACCATGGAAATTGATCACTCGATTTTAATATCTTCGACGGTTATGATCATCGAAACTTTGGACGGAAAGTTCTCACGACTTTTTAACCGTCGTAAGTTCAGATGACTAAAATCGTCGAAAACTTATCCGACGATCATTTCAACGGATAAGTCGATCCACTGAAAATCACGTCGGTACTTCAGATGGATTTACAAGGGATTTTCCTTGTAGTGAAAATCATCTTGAAATTTGTAAAACCACTCAAATTTGTTCTTAAGATGAGATTAGAGTGTTCTTACCCATATAAGGAGAACATGTTTGTGCCACCATTTTTTGCTCTTTTTGTTTTAACTAATTTTGCAATTTTTTTTATACTAATAAATGTAAAGATGAATTAATATTAGGTTTGACGTACTAGATTTGGACAAAGTGTGCTGGTACTAAAATTAGTAATAAAATTATTATAAGTATTTACTTATTTACAACTTTAGGTAATAATTATTTATAATATTTACACATATAATTATTTAGTTATTCGAGTTATATAAAAAAATAACGTTAACTAATTATACATTACTGAAAATAATAATTATAATTAATTATTAAAATTTTAACTGAAATATTAGCATTATATTAGGATGATGATTAATAATTTACCTAACATAATTAATAATTTGAGTAAATATATAACTAATGCAACATCAAACATTAACATGTATATTTTACTTTTTCTGATTTTCAGCCAAACACTTTTAATTTTGATCATTGGAATACCAACTAATTAACCAAACACAAATTCAAAAATATCACAAGAACATCCCACTCTTATTCTTCTTGTAAGAACAAAAAAAATTCTTATTAATCCCATCATCTTTGTTCCCCTACCAAACACCTCCCAAGGATCCTAGAACAATGAGATTTCATAATTCTAAAAAAAGAAAAATGAGTTAAGGAGTGCGCAATATTCCACCCCTTCACCTAGCATCATGACACTCATGTTGATCTCCCACAACTCCGTTCCTTGTGACAAAACAAGAATTTTTTTATAACATTCTCATTAGACACTTACATCCAATATGTACGCTTATTTATTTTTTTTATTTTTTTATATTAAGTTCATGGACCTCCCTTTGTAACCTAAATAAATATAAATGATAACTACTTTTTAATGGTGATAATAAACTCTTTATAACTTTTTACTATTAAAATTGTCATCAACATATAGCATCATAATTATGAACTTATCCACAAATTTATAGACATATAGATACTTGATCTTCATCAATGATGTCAAGATCACATTCAATAATAAATTGATAGAATTTAATGTATCATTGACTAAATGATTACTTGAATTCGTAAATGGAATGTCCCAAAGGAAAAACTTTGCATTGTAGATAATTTACTATGAATCCATCGGATTGCTAAATGTTGTCTTTCTTTTATCAATATAAAACGAGAATAAAAAGGAATAATGTGAAAATATCATCTTGTTGTCCTCAGAGTTGCACCAATGATGTTGTGGTTGATTTCCCTGCTAGTACTCCTCAGTGCTTCGGAATCGTTGACCATGATGAAATGCTCCACTTCTCATCGCCCGTGGTGGAAGGATATCACTATCAAGGTTGTCAGGATCGTTTTCCGTGATAAGATCCGTAAGAGGCTTCGAGGATCGTAGGATCGAAAGATTCTACTCTAGGAATAAAAATTTATTTTTTAATATAAAATAATAAAGTAGTATATTTATTCATATATATTATGTTTATATATAAGTTAATTAAGCATTGACCATTAATATCTTATTCATATTTTCAAGTCTAGTAGATTTTTTATATCTGAAAGATAATATGATATATTCTTAAATAACACTAAAATAATAATATATAATATTTGATATTAATGAATTATAAAATTTATTAAAGTGAAATATAATTCTTAGCATACGTATAATAAAAAATATTTTGATGTAAAATAATATATTATTATATTCATAACGTAACATTAAGTTATTAGAAAATATTACAATTCATGAAAGTGAGACTAATATATATATATATATATAATAGTTAAATCTAATTTTCTCAAAGACCTTTATGTTTACTCAATGTGTCAAAATCGAGAGTTAATGCGTAGAATCGACCGTTTTTACGATCTTACCGGGGAAAACCATGTTGGATCGGTTGCCAACTCGATTTTCTCCGGCACGTGATAGAATCACGTGCTGGATCGTGGACTCCGCTGCCGTGCCAACCTTTTTCGTTTGCCCTAACCATCGTAGCTCATTTTGACAAGTGCGTACCTCATTTTGCCCTAACTGTTCATTCCATTTTTGTGCCCCTACTGTTGCCGTCGCCGGTCGTTGCTTCCCTGTTGTTGCTGTTGTTGTCGCCGGTTGCTGCTCCTGCTGCCGCCGCCTATTCCTTGCCACTCGCCAGGTTTCTCTCCTCTCTCATGTCTTCTTCCTCCCTCCCTCGACCTCTCCTCACAGCTCCGACACATTCTCTTTGACTCGCAAGCAGAAGAGGGCGCCCTCTTAGCTCACGAGCGACTTCAAGTCCTCTCCCCTCTCGCCGGTCGCCGCTTGCTGCCGCTGGTTACTCTTCTCTATCGCTTCTTCTCCTGCCATTTTCCTTCTTCCCTCTCCCCTCTAGAGCAGTTCTTCCCTTTCTTCCCTCTGGAGAGACTTTTTTTTTGTTACGTAAAAGTCTCGTCCTCTGTATAGTCTTTTGTTTTGTGGGTTTGCAAAAGACTCTTCTTTGTCTGTTCCAGACTCTTCCTCTCTGCAGAGGTGAGAGGATCCAGTCTTTTATTTTTTAGGGTTTGCAAAAGATGGACAATAGAGAGACCATGAGGAAAAGACTGTGTACTCTGCTGCAGCAGAGAGTATACTTTTTTTTAATTATTGGTTCATATTTTTTCATACTCTTTTTTAATGTTTCGGTTTTCTGATATTTCATGTAATGTATTACTAATTTATTAGTTATTATAACTTATTAAATCATTAAGTATTACTAGATTTTTTAATGATATTAAATTATTAATTTATAGATAAATTAGGTAAAGCAAGAAATAATATCAATTTAATTTAAAATATAAATTTGGTAGAATCATTCGAGTCGTGTTACGATCTCACGTTTTACGTATTCACCCAGCCTTTCCGTGTCAACTCCGATTTATAAGTTTGACAACATTGTGTTTACTTTTATTTTTTATTCGAATAAATAAATTTGTACCAATATTGTAGGAACGTTAGGATCGTAAGATCAACTATAGATCCGATATAGATCCTCAGTTTAAGATCCACCGAGTAGGATCGTGATCGTTTTCTGTCCAGAGGTTCGTAAGATCTTACTATCTGAATCGAGATCCTGACAACCATGATCACTACGATATTTTTAAAAAAAAATTTCGATGATCAAATTCATCGAAATTTTCACAAAATTTGTCAAACATTAAATTTTTTACAAGACGACATCATTGAAAAAATGCTCGTTGGAAATGATTTTCTGATGAGCACATTAAAATCGTCACTATTTCAATGAATACTGCTTCGCAAATAATCCAGAACTTTTGAAGAATGAGTGCCCTTCGGAAGTTCCGACAAGTGTTTCCTGTCAGGACTTCCGACGGATTTATGCCCTTACAAAATTTTGACGAACTTTTGCCATTCGAAAAATCTAACGAATTGGTGACTTATGAAATTCAGAAGGAATTGACCTTCAAAAATTTCGAAGGGTGAATGTACGATTTTGCCCATCGAAAACTTTCTTTTTTAAACATTTTACTATTGATTTTAAAGGCAACTAGGTCAATAAAATACAACGTGTTTGAACAAGAATCTGTTGCATAATAACAAATTTCATTGATCAATTGATTTTCTCTAAATGGATTCGAAACTTTAAAACATTTCCTCCATTGAATAATTTCTCAATTTCATGAGATTCGTTCTTCATAGTTTATAGTCATAAATTATATTATCTTTTTATTTAATGCATTTACTTTTTTCTTTACCATGATTCTACGTTCAAATAACATAGAGTTCATGATAAATTTAGTAGTTGAGGTACGATTTTGTTTTGGGTTATTTCCTCAAACCACTCTAAACTATCACGATTTTTCAGATTTAACTTCAAAATACAAATTTTATTTTTTGAATCCTTAAACTATTATGATTTTTTCAATTTGATCCTTTCGTCAATTTCTCGGTTATCTTTGATTTTTCATATCTGTGAAAAGTTGTGTTAGTCTATTTTTATTTAAAATAATTTAAAAATAATTTAGAGTCGATAAGTGGGCCACATGAGGGTTCTTCCACGACGTCGGAGTTGTGGATGTTCAGGTCGATGTCCTCGAGCTTCGCTTGGAAGGCCCAGGCATAGGAGTCCCATCTGTTGTTGTCGTAGGTGGTCTGGATGAGGCGCAGACTGGAGTCGGGCGTGACGAAGACATTCAGGCCAGCGGCCCCAGGCGCAAAGGACGTGGACCTCAACCGCTTCGTCGTATCCGCATACAACTGATCAAGGAGCAGGGAATCGGTGGCGACGGCCTGCCTTCACGCGCGGGTGGTTTCGGCGTAGAATGAGATGTCCGGATCAGGAATCAGGATCACAGTTGTCAGGACGAGGGTCCCGAGGGTCAGAGGCGGACGTTCGACGACTGTGTCCTCGTCTCGAAGCGACGGTTGTAGTCAATCCATGGTTTGGGGTCCGGATGCTCTGTCCCTCCCCTCCGACGTCGGAGAGGAGAGGGGAAGGGAGCAGGCGCCCCCTCCACCTCTGCGTCGCGTGCTTCCGTCGTCAGACGAGGGTCCCGAGGGTCAAAAGCGGATGTTCTGTGGCCGCCTCCTCATCTCGACGGACAGTCGTCGTCAATCTGTGGCTCGGGGCCCGGATGCTCTGTCCCTCCCTGACACGGAGAGGAGAGGAGAAGGGGGCGGCCCCCGTCCCCCTTTGCATCACGTGCTACCACCGTTGTCAAGACGAGGGTCCCGAGGGCCAGAGGCGGCGGCCGTCGCCTAACCAAGGAATAATATTTCACAGCGAATCATATAAATGTACTCATTTAATTCCCGAATTGGGAAAAAAGATAGATGTAATTATTAATATTATTAATTATAATAATAAAAGAGTTTATGTTTGATTTAATTTTGTAGGTGACCTTTGTTTCGTCGTCGAATTAAGCTTCTTTGACTTCAACAACTTAACATATAATTAAAAAAGTTTTAATATCCACAAAAATATTTATTCATTTGTTTCCGATTAATAAGCCATATATGTCGTAAAAGAAGTATAATTGTAATCATGTAGTAAATAGAAGTATAATTTTTTAAAAAATATATATTATGGGGGCGTTTGGTTATGGAATAAACATGAGAATACGTCGATATTCCGATAATATAGTCAAACAACTCACAGAATAAGATTATATCGATCAAAGTTCGAAAAACATGAAATCGTCTTGAAAAAAGGGAAACCGCCATTTTATACCTCGGGTCCTCGTCAGAAGAATAAACCAATTCTTCTAAAATGATAGAATATGGTTATTCTTAATTTTTTCAAACGTATATTATTTTTTAAAAATTCAATCATATATTATTATATAAATATTCTTTTATTATTGTAATATTAAATGCAAGTTCTGTGTAATAAAATATTTTAAATATAAAATATTATATTTTAAAAATTTATTATCTTTTAACCAAATAAGACATAGAATAAGAATATATTTGCTTTTACGAGAATACGCTATTACACTACTTTGTTCTCTCCAATTTTATTCTATAATCAAACACCCCCTATTAGTTGTAAAGAAATTATAGATAATATACATTATTTATAAAGAGATGGCATATATATATATATATATATATATATAACTTATAAGGAAATATTTTGGAATTAATTGTAAGGTGTATACATTAAATTAAATTAATGCATATATTAATTTTTTGCAAATAGGGTAACATTGATTAGCAACCTTGCGATTATTAGGTTATAATATATAATTATGGAATATATTATTTTATTTCTACAAAATTTACGGGCATGTTTCAAATTTTCTCTTTCAATCTGATTCGGAATTTACTTTCCCCCAAGTAAAATTTTTTATAGCACGGATGAGACCGAATACAAGTAGTACAGGAGTTTGCCGCACCTATTTGTATTCCCTATACAGCCCCATCTCATGCATGCATACAAGCCGTAATTAATCCAAGGACATCAACGTTGAGCGGATAACGGCGACGAGAGGAGAGAGCTGGTACTACCGACTAACAGGATGCAGTCATTAATGTCGCACTCGCATCATCATCCGAGCTGCACCGATGATGCTGTGTTTGATTTTTCCGCTTGTGCTCTTCGACGTTTCATGGTCGACGAGAAGACAGAGTTGGTACTACCGACGAACAGGATACAATCATTAATGTCGCAGCATCACCATCCGAGCTGCACCGATGATGCTGTGTTTGGTTTTCCCGTTAGTGCTCCTCGACCTTTTGCAGTGGTAGACGATGATTTCTCTTACGATACTGCTCTGTTCCGCCATCGTGGTGGAAAGACGTGTGCATTCAGTATGACCCTCAGTTGTTGTTCCACATCCTATAGATAGTGCCATTTCATTACGCGTTGTGAAAGGTTTTCGGCGTCGGCACTTCACTTACGTCTGTCATGTTAATTTATCTGTTGCCCATGAGTTTTAGTGATCAAAATATCTCTTTCTCCTGCCATGAAAACTATTGAGCTTTTTGACTTTTTGGTCGCACCCATCAAATAAGAAGGAGAAGAAAAAGAAGGAACGCGGCAACTATTTTTTGCAGCAAAATCTTTGTTTTTATTCTACTAAGAAACATCAGCGTATAATGCTAATTAATTAGATTAATTAGCTAATGCATTATTATATATTCTTCTTTTTATTTTATTTTATTTTTCGTTTTATAGGCATGCAGACCCATCTTCTCTTATCATTTATTGTCAGAATTGAATTGACTTATATTTATTCAAAAAATAAAATATTATTTTATCGTTGTGCACAATAAAATTTGATGAGTTGTAACAGCCGCTCCTTGGGTGTACAGGATGAAGATAATTTTCCGTTTTAGTTACCTGCTATCGCATTCAATTACAACGCAACATCAAACTGCACAAAAATATTAATTATTTAATTAAATTTGATTGACACGATTATTTTACTCGGTTCAAAAAAGTTAATAACTTTTAAATTGTGTTAATTTTTATCAAAATCTACTATTTTATCGTTTGAATATCGAATTATTTATTTAAATACTAATGTCTTGAAATAAAAAATCAGTTAAGAATATTTCAGCGCAGATCATTAAATGTTACGAAACCTTAAGCCATCATAAAAAATTATCATGAAATATTGGCATAATCGCATCTATACTATTCCCAATTTTATGTCTTTCCTATAACTAATAAAATTAGTTTTATTTAACACTACAAACCGCAAAAAGGTAAAGCTAACAAGGCAATTAATTAATTAATTAGTAAATTTAAACCGAATGCAAGGACAAAAATATATATTATTTACATTTATTTCATCGAAAAAGAATCTTGGAAGAAAAATAATCTACATCAATTTTGCATTGAAGAAAAAAATAACTATATGGATTAGAGAGACGAAAAGGGATTTTGCACTCGATTACTTATTCTTTCGATACCGCTGAAAGTTCCCTTTATAAATTTGACTATCTCGAAAGTCAATTGCTTAGGAGGACATAACCAAGTTTAATTAAACGTAATCAGATTTTGGTTATAGAAACTTAATAACCTAATCTTCTAATATGTTACCTTCTTTTACTAATACTAATATATATCCACATAATCAAAACCCCTTACTCTTCTGCAGTCTATGTGCACAAAAATTCTCCTAATTACGTGACAACATAAAAAAATGGTCATTTGTTAAATTATCAGTATATTATCTTGTTTAATATGTATAATTAATTTATGTGGTAATTCATATTAATTACTTATTAAAAAATAAGATTTATAAGTTAATACACAATTTTTATCGATATATCCCGAATCAAAAGAATCATGTTTACATATATAATTATTTAATTTTGTAAATTTAAATCACAAATATATATATTCTCACACATAAAATTAAAATTTATAAATTAATTAATATATTTGTTAAAATATAATAATATATTCATAATAAATAATTAATATTTATTTGATTAATTTTGTAATTTATTTAATTATTTTTATAATTTATTTAATAAAACTATAAAAAAATAAATGTGAAAAGTGAAATTAAAAAGATTACAACTTATGTGATAATTTGGATTGCCCCCTTCACATAAGCAATCTACATTATTACTTAAGATTGCCTAGGCAATACATATTACCCATTACTTATTACAAGTGAACAATAATGGGCCAAATAAATTAACATTGCCTCATAATATATTACCCGCAGAGAAATGTCTTCTAAACTATTAAGATAAATTAGAAATTAGTCTGAGCCAAAGGAATAATATTTCACATCGAACCATAAATTTGCCCATTTAATTCCCAAATTGGATAAAAGATAGATGCAACGTTTAATTATAATAACAAAAAAAAAGTTATGTTAGATTTATTTCTTTTGGTGAGCGTTATTTCGTCATCAAATCTAGCTCCTTTGACAACAAACATATAACTAAGAAATTAAAAAAAACTTAAAAACTTAGGAGTCGTTTTGAAACGGAATCGTGGTTCCTCCTAAGACGGGGTTTGATTGGAGGTTAACTAAGGGAATAGAAAAATATTCCTTGAGTTAGAACCAAACGTCCGTTTTATTTGTCATAAAGTACAAAAGGTAGAGTTGACATTTTTAAAAAATTTAACCTTATAAATAATGAAAAGTTGTTAGTTATCATATTCTTTTTTAAAGGAAGAATAGACATAATCCATTGCAAACTTAAAAAAATGGATAATCCGATGGAATATGTGACTTAATCCCATGTCTTTTTATCTCCATCCAAAGAACGCCTAAGTTCCAGTGCATAGTTGAATTGACAGATTAGTTCAGGGTGTGTTTGGTTGAAGTCGAATTTGATGATGAGGAATAAAGTGGTTGATATGATAGGAAAAAATAAATGTGATGGAGGAATTTTGGGTGGATTTTGAATTAAAAATGATTATTATAATTATGAAGTGTAATTTTATTATTAATTAAAATAAAATTCTAAAATAAAAAAAATATTGGAAAATTTTGTTAAAAAATATATTCTTTAAATATAAAAATCATTTTAAAATTAATTATATTTAATTAAATATTAATTTTTTAATGAAATAATAAATAATAGTATATTAATGTACTGTTATGAATATTTTATATTTATTAAATAGTTTATTTTATGAATATTATTGTGTCAAAGAAAAGAAAAAGAAAAAAAAGAAAACGAATTTAAAAAAAAGTTCACATGTCGTGTCAAACAAAAAAAAATAAAAAGGGGCAGCCTTCGGTTCCACCTAAACCGGAGTGGTGGAACCGGGGTTACGTGATCCCGGTTTCACCACATTTGTTCCCGCCCCTGTTCCGGAGTGATGTTTGACGGAACCGGATGGAATTGTGCTTCCCGCCTGGTTCCGCAAACAAACGGGGCTTTAATATCCACAAAAAAAATTTTCTGAACAATTAAAACTTCTCATATTGATTTATTTATTTTCCCATGAATAAGTTATATATGTCCTAATGAAAGTATAATTATAATCATGCACTTAATAGGAATATGAAACAAGGCCTATTTATATAACTTCTCCCTCTCCCTCCTCGTGCACCTTTCTCTTCTTCAATCGATCCTAAAGGATCAGGTCGCTTGTTCTTCCCATTGGCCTTGATGTGTCTTCTTTACCATTTAGTGTGGTCGAAGTTTATGTGACTTCCCGAAGAAGATGAAGAAGAAACTCTGATGAAAACCACAAAGTCCACAACCCATGTTGCTTAGCAAGACTAAAGTTGCAACTAATTTTGGGTGAAATAAATTGATATAAGATTTTTAATCTCATACAAACAAAAACCAAATTAATCAGTCTTCAACATCATTTTTGGGTAAAGATTAACTTTTTGAAACATGAAAATTAAATTTTCATATTAATATTTGGTTACTAGCCGGTCATTGTTAAATTGTTTATATTGAATAATGTTAGTTGTGTTATGTATTTAAGATTATTGTAAATTATTTATGTATTATGTTTTTCTCACAATTACATATGCTACTAAAATAATCTATTTTATCACATTGTGGTAGCTTTGACAACAACAATATCAGCAATATTTGACAACAGCAACGTGTTTGATCAACAAAACTACTGTTCAAAGTATGCAAAAAAAAAAAGAGAATAAAATTCCTCGAAAATAAAACTTAGATGGAGTACGTAATGTAATTATTATTAAACATAATATTAAAAAAGATAACGCTTGCCAATATATATGTTTTTCATGAAATTAGAGTTATGTTGCTTGATTTCGTTGAACAAGGTAAAAAGGAAATAGTAAAGATCAACTAACTTTAGGTATAATAAATTTGGGACAGAGGATACAACTTTAAAATTTGCTTTATAACATGTGTGATGGATCCAAGCGATCAAAAAAATTTAATTGAAAAACAATATAACTACAAAACAAGAGAAAATACTTTCAAAATATCAATTAAATACGAAACAACATCATAGTACCATAAAGTCATAATCAACCATAGCAATGGCATGGTGAAAGCTCAATAAAAGTATAAATGAAAGCCCATTAAGATAATATAACAAGAAAAAATGAATAAAATATACAAAATAAATCTGATAGAATGTGCAATAAAACATGGGACACAAATTTATTTATATTATTTTCTAAATTTATAAATGTTCTCATCATAAAAACACACTAGAATGAATTGTGAATCCATGATTAATGCCATAAAGACATAGTAAACTTTAGGCAAAAAATTTCAACCACAACAATGTGCAATCCACTGTCATGAACAGGCTAAGATCCTAATCATTCTTGAAGATACATCCCATTAGTTGTAAGAGCAAAACTCAATAAAAAATTTTACAATTTAATTAACTAAAATAATTAAGAAAAAACATTTATAATTTAAAATAACTTACAATTCGATCAATGAAAGAACAATTAAACAATTAAGTATGATAAACATTTTTTTATGATTTATAAACATATTAATTTAGAATAATAGCATTATTTTTTAGTGCCTAAGTCAATATCCATAGTGGAACACTAATTATTGGTCAATTTAAGTGCCTAACTAACAATTATTTTCATATGTTCCACCCATCCATTTTGATTCAATTGGAGTTGATTTTTTAACTTTCCATTTATTTGCCATTTATGCATTTTATTTCGTTATGCCTGACCACTTATGATGGTTGGTTAGGTCAAGTCGCATTAGCGTCTAATTGGCACTCCGTATGTGTGACAATCTAATTATCTGCCTGCATTTGGGTCTAATTTGATTAAGACAATACTACGAGACCCAATTAATCCCATCAATGTGTTAATTCAATATAATAATTTTTAATCCTATGATTTAGCATGAATTTCGGATGTAAGTGTGTCAATTCATCATAGCATAAACAATCATATCGTGACATCATTGAATAAACAATTCATTGTAGTATATAGGAACATGAGAATATTTCTTAAATTTTATTGTCAAACTATTAGAAAAAACATCATGAAAAATAAGATAAATCAATAAACATTCATTTGAAAAAATAGAAGTAGCTCGCAACCTTTGAACATAAAGATCACCATATAGTTGTCATTTTTCATGAATCATGACCTACTAGTCACGATCCTATCAGTGGGTCCAATATTTTAGTTAGACTTCATGGCTCGTATTTAATATTTCATGACCCTACCGGTACCCTCATATTTTCTTGTCAAAAGTTCATAACTGGGGAAGTATGTGGGGTTGCAGTATTCTATCCTTCGACTCACATCCTATAATTGATTTTTCATGCTTTGATGAGTGCATTCACAACTTTTCACTTGATGATTCATGGCTTGTAAGGTGGATGTAATGACTCATAAAAATGGACTCATAACACAATAGTTACGAGCCCCAAACCATTCATTTCATAGTGAAATTTCATAACTCATGACCTAAAGTAATGACCATGAAATTGTCATGTAATATTCTAGTTACTCCCTGCTCCAAAGTTTTTTAGAGACCAGTTGAGATACACGATCATGACCTGGTTATTGTAATCTCACCTTCAAAACAATGGTTTCGTGAATTTGCTTTTGGATTTTTATGATTTTTTACTTTCATGTCATGATCCGTGAAATCTCTTAGTATGCTCAATCAATTGATTCTTTCCCATTTAGATTCCACATCTCATTACATCCAAGCCCATCATCTCTCTCGTTGTTTTAAGCAATTTTAGGTTCCGTAATGTATTAATTTGGGATGATATAGATATATTTAAATGAAAACGAAAGTATCATATGAATTTAGGGTTTCAAACTCACTATCACTTTGAGGTTGTTTTTTAATTTCTTTCATGAAAAAGAAAATAAGGAACCGAAGATATCTTACTTCATAGCATCATCTACTAATTTTAACCACAATTCATCACTCAATTACTCAAGGAAAATAAATTAATTGTTCTCATTCCAAAAATTAGTTGGAATAATAAGGGGTTCACCCATGATGGTTTCAAGAGAAGAGGAGTGATGGGATGGGTTTTAGGGCTTAGAGTCCATGTAATCCTCCCATTTTGCCAAATGACCAAATTTGCCTTTCTACTCGAGGGCATTTTTGTTCACATATTTTTTTTTCAAATTTTACAAAGGAAACCCTTGAAACATGTAACATAACTTACAAGTGTCCCATGAAAGAAAAACATGATATTTTAATTCTAAACAAAGAAGTTATTGAATCTATCTCTCAATTAATGATCATATCAGTCAAAACTTGTCCTATTGCGAAGACTTTGGTGGCTTTTGAGAAAATGGTCTCGTTATAGAACATGGCACGGTTGTTGGAATAACTAAAAATGAATCGCTTGAACCTTCCTAAATCCTTTAGCTTGGGTAGCGGCAACTTGCCAATAGTAGTAGAACTTTACACAAGAGGATGCAATTTCATACGGTGAACCTCAAGCATCTCAAGAATCATCATCCCAAGTTTGCCTTTCCACTCAAGGGCATTTTTGTTCACACAATTGTTTTCCACTTTTTACAAAGGAACCCTTTGAAACATATAACATAACTTATAAGTGGCTCATGAAAGAAAAACATGACATTTTAATTCTAAATAAAGAAGTTATTGAATCTATCTCTCAATTAATAATAATGTTAGTCAAAACTTGTCCTGTTGCGAAGACAACTTTGGAGGCTTTTGAGAAAATGGTCTCGCTCTAGAACATGACATAGTTGTTGGAATAACTAAAATTGAATCGCTTGAATCTTCCTAAATACTTTAGCTTGAGTAGTAGCAACTTGCCGATCATAGTAGAACTTGACACAAGAGAATGCAATTTCATACGGTGAACCTCAAGCATCTCAAGAATCATCGTATTCGGTTTAAATTAAATGCAATAATAGTGTTATTCTACTTTGTTCTACTATACAAGTTAGTGAACTCTTTCCACTACTTCATTGGTTGCCTTCTCATCAATAACTTTATAACTTTTCTTAATGAAACTTATTATTAGTTTTGTCATGTGTAGCATGGTGTCATTTGGTTGTTAAATAATTATTAGTATCAAAATAAATATAATTATTTTAACATATCAATAATTTTTTAAGTTTGAATTACGAATAAATACTATTTTATCTTTTTTGATAGAATAGTTTATTTCTAGAAAAATGACTGTTCATGGAATTCGTGAATGTCTTAATAGAAAAGATACAAGGTTATCTTGTGAATCGTAATGATGAAGACAACCAATAAAAAAGGCACGATGAGATGAGGAGAGAGAAGTTGAAAAAGAGTTTATGAATAGAACTAAGTTGAATCGGATCAAAGTTCCACCTGATTCCGTCAGATAGAGTGGCCTGGTTCCACCAAAAAAGTGGAACCAATCATCACAACTTGGGTCTGGCTCCACATGTGCCTATTCTTTTTTTTTTTAAATATTTTTTCCTTAGATTTGTCACCACTAACTTTTTTTCACTTTTCACTTTTCTATTTTTCTATTTACTTATTTTCTTTATATTATATTCTCCTAAAATAAATTATTTATTAAATATAATATATTCTTTATAAAAAGGATTAGTATAGTATTATTTATTACTTATTATTTCACTAAAAATTTTATTTTTTAATTAATATAATTTATTAAAAATAATTTTTTATTTATAAATAATATATTTTAAACAAATTTTTTGACATAAAATTTTCTAATATATATTTATTTTTAAAATTTTTAACAAATTTATAACATTTATTTATTATACATATTTTTAATTCAAACACTCATTAAAATTAACCCATTATATCTATTTTTTTTCTTATCACATCAACTACCTTATTTCTCAATCAAATTCTACCCTATCCAAATTAACTATTCATGGAACTCGGGGAAACTTGCCAAACGGACTCCAAAGTTTCAAGGAGCACGATTTCAATGTACCTACAACAAATAAAATTATATATATTGTAAAAATAGAATAAAATTATGATTTTCTATTTCTTATATAACTTTATGAAAGTTAATCATTTTAACAAAAAATGCTATATTTGTATATTCTCAGAATCTCAATTTAACAAAAAAATCATAATAAAAATTTGTTCAAAAAATAAAAGGAGAATAAATTGAATTTTATGAAATAAAATTTCCCATAAAAGCAAATTAATAAATGATATATTTGGAAGTAGGATTCGTAAGAAAAGAAGAAGTATATATATATATATATATATATATATATATATAGATAATAAGATTTCTGTTTATCGTATAAAAATCACAAATAATATTATCTAATTGTTAATAATATTATAGTTTACTTATCAATTGACCCTATATTTATTAATTATTACAGACGCCGGAAAGTTGCATGCTTCAGAAAACCCATGAGATGGCCTCCTTAAAAGGGCCCATTTGACGAGTGCTCAAAATCGGCAGCACCTCTTCTGTCTAGGATCCATTTTCCACTGCCGCCTGCTCCACTTTTAGACCCCTACTGTTGCAGCGGTCATCACCGTCGCCATGGCCGTTGGTTACCTCCTCCTCTCTCGAGCCGCACCCAATGCCGCCGTCTAGGGATGACAATATCCCCCCATCCCCCGCAGGGCCCCGTGGGGAATCTCCGATCGGGGTCCCGAACTCAGGGAATTTTCCCCCCGCGGAGTCGGGAATAGGGGAAAGTTGTCCCCGAACTCTCTTTCGGGCCCCATGGGGTCCGAATCTCCACACCCCAAACTCAAAGAATAAGTGAGTGTATAAAAAAAGTCGCACATTAATAGTAGTAGTAAAGTGAGAGTAAATAGACAAGTATAAATGAAGGAGGAGACTAATGGGTCAATATTGAATGTTTATGGAGAAAGTCCATTTTTTAATATTTTCCAAATTTATAATAATATATTTTTATCAAATTATCTCTTAGTAAAAAAATTAATAAAAAATTTTACTGAACCAAGAAAACGTGGTTCAATCCAATTTTTTTCGATTTTAACTAATTTTGATCGATTTTTTATCGATTCGATTCGGTTTAATCCGGTCCAACTAGGATCGGGCCCCGAACCCCCGCGGAGATCGGGGCGGGAGATAAAATTTCGCTCGGACCAAGGATTTGGGTCGGGGTCGGGGTCGGGAGCGGGGGGGTCGGGGCGGGGGGAGTGTTCTCCGCCCCGAACAAGGTCGGGTGCCACCCCTACCGCCGTCTTCTCCTCTCGCCTCTTTGCCAACCTCGATTCCTCACCTTCTTCAACTCCTCCTCCTCATCCACTACCCCCATCAAACCCGTCTCTTATCCCGTGAAACCCAAGGACCCCAGCAAGGCTATAGAGGAAAAATGCCAACAGGGCTCCCTCGCCACCGCCACAGCCACCGGCTCCTTCCCTTTGCCGCAGACGAGACGGTCGTTATCCTTTGTCGGTGAAGGCGGATCGCGCACTTGGACCCGCGAGGATGCTCGGTTTGTCAAGGATGCGCCGACCATCGCCCCTGTGTCCTACCCCACCCGCGTTGCGTCGTTGCTGGAGGACCGTTCGCCGGAGGCCGCAGGAGAGGAAGCAAGGGAGGAAGGTAAAAAGAGAGGAGAGGAGGACCTGCAGAGGGAGGCAAGGAGGATCCAAGGCGGCGAGTGGTCATCCTCGATGTGGGGCAGGATCAGAACACCACTGCTCTCGTTGGGGAAAATGTTGGGGCCTTCCTCGAAGTCGGCGTTCTTCAGGAAGTTTATCCCCGTGGGCTTCAGCGGGTACAGCACGAGGATGCCACCGAGTCGATAAGTGGGCCGCAGGAGGGTTCTTCCACGACGTCGGAGTTGTGAATGAACAGGTCAACGTCCTCGAGCTCGGCTTGGAAGGCCCAGGCGTAGGAGTCCCATCCGTTGTTGCCGTAGGTGGAGTCGGGCATGACGAAGACGTTCAGGCCGGCAGCCCCAGGCGTGAAGGACGTGGACCTCAGCTGCTTCGTCGTGTCCGCATACAACTGATCAAGGAGCAAGGAATCGGTGGCGACGGCCACCTTGCCTTGATGCGCGGGTGGTTTCGGCGTAGAAGGAGATGTCCGGATCAGGAATCAGGATCACCGCCGTCAGGACGAGGGTCCCGAGGGTCAAAGGCGGACGGTCGACGACTATCTCCTCGTATCGATGCGATGGTTGTCGTCAATCCATAGTTTGGGGCCTGGATGCTCTGTCCCTCCCCCCCGGCGCCGGAGAGGGAGAGGGGAAGGGAGCGGCCGCCCCCCTCCCCCTCTGCGTCACGTGCTACCACCGTCGTCAGGACAAGGGTCAAAGGCGGACGTTCTGCGGCGGCCTCCTCGTGTCGACGCGATGGTCGTTGTCAATCTATGGCTTGGGGCCCGGATGCTCTGTCCCTTCCCAGGCGCCGGAGAGGAGAGGAGAAGGGCGGCGGCCCCCTCCTCCACGTCACATGCTACCACCGTCGTCAAGACAAGAGTCCCAAGGGTCAGAGGCGGCGGCCTAACCCCGAATTGGGAAAAAAGATAGATACAATTATTAATATTATTAATTATAATAATAAAAGAGTTTATGTTTGATTTATATTTTTGGGTAACCTTTGTTTCGTCGTCAAATTAAGCTTCTTTGACTTCGACAACTTAGCATATGTTAAAAAGTTTTAATATCCACAAAAATATTTATTCATTTATTTCCTATTAATAAGTCATATATTTCATAAAAGAAGTATAATTGTAATCATGTACTAAATAGAAGTATAATTTTTAAAGAAATATATATTATTAGTTGTAAAGAAATTATGGATAATATACATTATTTTATAAAGAGATTGCAGATATATATATAACTTATAAGGAAATATTTCAGAATTATTTTTTTTGCAAATAATGTAATCTTTATTAGTAACATTGCGATTATTAGGTTGTAATATATAATTATGGAATATATTATTTTATTTCAACAAAATTTACGGGCATGTTTCAAAATTTCTCTTTCAATCTGATTCTTTTATAGGAATCAACGAAGAATCCAGGAAAGATTTCAAGGGGGTGCAACACTTCTCAGTTTGGGTGATAGGGGGGACATCGTTCTATCCATTGAACGCAGACTTTGAGTTCTTCACTGGGAGGCTGTTATACGTACGGTATTTGAAGAAAGCTTCCGTACGGCCAAGCACAGAGGAAAGCTAAGCCATAAAAATCAAAAGCGACCTCAATGGACTGACCTAGTCGCCCTGTTAAAGGTGGAATATCGAGATCAGCAGAACTTTGCCTTCTAGAGGGAGCCTGTCCTCAATGCTGCAAGAGGGAAGAGAAGAGTGAAGATTTTACCAGAGATTTCTATCAATCTACCCTTGTGTGAGGAGGACGACAGACCATTTGAAGACCACGATCGACTAACAGGGAAGTAGTGGTTCGAATCCACGTCGTGGTAAAGCGAGCAATGAACTCCTGGGCTTTCTCTGTCGGTTCCTGGATGCATTTCCGAAAGTCACTATGTAATTGCGCTCTGTCGGTGACATATACGGAGTGGAGTTGAGATTAAGGGTTTCCCAAGTTACGATAGCTCCGGATGAAGGGAGAATTGGGGTGCAGAGGCGGGGGCTATGACCAGAGCCCCCACCTACAGCTTTCGCCCTCAGATCTGACCTGGGACTTGATCCAGAAAGAAAAATCGGGGTTCGTCGTTTCTTCGTGGTCATAACAAAGTCCTCCAGCCTTTCATACTTTTGGAGAACTTCCTGCTATCAAGGAGACAGACGATGAATCTGGCCTATCTGTTTCTATTTTTTTTGTTTCGGTATTTCCGACTTTATTCGGCTAAAAAGAGGTGTGTGTGACTTGTTAGCAATTCAACACATTCGAGCGGATGCTCCAAGCTGAAAAACAACAGGGCGCGCTAGCGCACTACGGCTTTGATCTGATAGTTCTCTCTCCTCGGCAAAGTGGATAGGAAAGAGTCTTGCTTCCATTCTACTAGCAAAGAATAAGGAGAGTTACTTTTTCTTTTGAGCCGAGCTCTCTCTTAAGCTTACTTTTAGTTCGGTTTGGACTGTTATGGAAGGTTTATGACAAAAGGATTTCTTGTTCGAGTAGGGTTTTTCTCGTTCCTTCTCTACAGGGGGACAAGAACTTCGATTAGCTGGTTACGTACGGAGCGAGCTCTCTAAACAACTGCCCTCCTGTTCTTGCCTCAGCCTCAGGTGCCCAGGTTTGAGACAGGATTCCAGGGTACAAGCGTACTTCGCAAAGACCTCATTGCCTAGGTCCGGAACGAGGAACTCTCGCTAGCCCTTCCGGAAGGTCAAGGAAGTTGGTGACCTGATGACAGGGGAGCCGGCGACCGAAGCCCCGGTGAACGGCGGCCGTAACTATAACGGCCAAGTAAAATTTTATTTCTCTTTCAATCTGATTCGAAATTTACTTTCCCCCAAATAAAATTTTATTTCTCTTTCAATCTGATTCGGAATTTACTTTCCCCCAAGTAAATTTTTTTATGGCACGCACGAGACCGAATACAAGTAGTACAGGAGTTGGCCGCACCTATTTATATCTCCTATACAGCCCCATCTCATGCATGCATACAAGCCGTAATTAATCCAAGGACATCAACGTTGAGCAGAGGCAGGAGAACGTCTGAGAACGGCGAGACGAGAAGAGAGAGCTGGTACTACCAATGCAGCCATTAATGTCGCAGCATCATCATCCGAGCTGCACCGATGATGCTGTGTTTGATTTTTCCGCTTGTGCTCCTCGACGTTTCATGGTCGACGAGAAGACAGAGCTGGTACTACCGACAAACAGGATGCAACCATTAATGTCGCAGCACCATCCGAGCTGCACCGATGATGTTGTGTTTGGTTTTCCCACTAGTGCTCATCGACGTTTTGCCGTCGTGGACGATGATGATTTCTCTTATGATACTGCTCCGTTACGCCGTCGATCATGCTGGAAAGACGTGTGCATTCAGTATGACCCTCAGTTGTTGCTCCACATCCTACGGATCGCGCCGTTTCATTACACGTTGTAGAAGGTTTTCGGCGTCGGCGCTTCAATCACATCTGTCGTGCTAATTTATTTGCTGTCCGTGATTTTTAGTGATCAAGATATCTCTTTCTTCTGCCCGTGGTTCTCCTGCCCGTGAAAGCTATTGAGCTTTTTGGTCGTCGATAACTTACCACCAAATAAGAAGGAGAAGAAAAAGAAGGAACCCCGTAGCAAGAACTATTTCTTGCAACAAAACCTTTCTTTTTATTCCACTAAGAAACGTCAGCGTATAATGCTAATTAATTAGATTAATTAGCTAATGCATTACTATATATTCTTCTTTTTATTTTTATTTTATTTTCAGTTTTATCTTCTCTTATCATTTATTGTCAGAATTGAATTGACTTATATTTATTGAAAAAATAAAATATTATTTTATCGTTGTGCACAATAAAATTTGATGAGATGTAATAGCCACTCCTTGGGTGTATTGGATGACGATAATTTTCCGTTTTAGTTACACTGCTATCGCATTCAATTACAACGCAACATCAAACTGCACAAAAATATTAATTATTTAATTAAATTTGATTGACACAATTATTTCACACGGTTCAAAAAAGTTAATAACTTTTAAATTGTGTTATTTTCATAAAAATCTATTATTTTATCGTTTGAATATCGAATTATTTATTTAAATACTAATGTGTTGAAATAAGCTGCTCATTAATTGTTATAAAACCTTAAGAGGCCGTCTGACGCATTACTAATTTAAGTAACCGTTAATTTAGATCATCACTTAGATAAATTACTACTATTTAAATTACCGATAATATTACATTATAATGTTTGGTAAGTATAAATAAATTATTGGTAATATAAATAATAGTCAAAACAGATAGTGACAAAATTATCAAAATACCCTTAACAATTATTTCAGATTTTAATAATATATCATTATAAACAAAGAAAGAAAAAAAAATAGAAATATATATATATATATATATATATAAAGATGAGAGAAAATTAAGAATTATTTGTAAAATATTTGAACTAATAAAAGAAGATGAAGTTAAATGATATTTATTTATTAATAAAATATCTGAAATAAAAAGTTTAATTGAAGGGATATTTTCGTCAAAATATATTGCCACCAACTGGTAATCTGGAAAGACACATCCCCTGTCTGCTATTTTGATTACCAGAGAGGTGGTAATCAAGATTACCAGAGTAATTAAAATTATCGATAATTAATCACAGTCAAACGAGGTAATATGGTGAATTCCGAGAATTTTAAATAAAATGACCGATAATTTATTTAGATTACCTCATGCCAAACGGTCCTAAGCTATCATAAAAAATTATCATGAAATATTAGCATAATCGCATCTATACTATTCCCAATTTTATGTCTTTCCTGTAA
Source organism: Pontederia crassipes (assembly GCA_030549335.1). Classification (NCBI taxonomy): domain Eukaryota; kingdom Viridiplantae; phylum Streptophyta; class Magnoliopsida; order Commelinales; family Pontederiaceae; genus Pontederia; species Pontederia crassipes. The sequence continues at coordinate 45,410,797 of CM060195.1, forward strand.
CTAATAAAATTAGTTTTATTTAACACTTCAAACCGCAAAAAGGTAAAGCTAACAAGGCAATTAATTAATTAGAAAATTGATGATGTTTTTTTATTAAACCGAATGCAAGGACAAAAAATATATTATTTACATTTATTTCATGGAAAAAGAATCTTGGAAGAAAATAATGTACATCAATATAAGGAAATATTTCAGAATTATAAATATTATATTTTTTTACAAAATTTTTATATAAAATTTTTAATATATATTTATTTTTAATTTTTTAAAAATTATAACATTTATTTATTATACATATTTTTAATTCAAATACCCATTAAAATTAACCCATTACTTCTATTTTTTTTATCACATCAACTATTTTATTTCTCATCATCAAATTTCATTTTATTCAAATACTCGAAACTAATTTGTCAATTCAACTATTCACCAGGGAGCTCCTCCAAGTTCCACTTGACCCCAAAGTTTCTATAGTACGTCGGCATGATTTCAATGTACCTACAACAAACAAAATTATATATATTGTAAAATTAGAATAAAATTATTATTTTCTATTTCTTATATTAACTTTATGAAACTTAATTATTTTAACAAAAAAAATCTTTATTTTTATATTCTCAGAATCTCAATTTAACAAAAAATCATAATAAAATTTGTTCAAAAAGTAAAAGGAGAATAAATTGAATTTTATGAAATAAAATTCTCATAAAATCAAATTAAGAGATGATATATTTGGAAGTAGGATTCGTAAGAAAAGAAGTATATATATATACAAATCAATAGATAATAAGATTTCTGTATATCGTATGAAAAATCACAAATAATATTATCTAATTGTTAATAATACTATAGTTTACTTATCAATTGACCCTATATTTATTAATTATTACAGAGGCCCAAATGTTGCATGCTTCAGAAAACCCATGAGATGACCTCCTTATAAGGGCCCATTTGACGAGTGCTCAAAATCGGCAGCACCTCTTATGTCTAAAACCTCCGTATTTCCCACAGCCGTCTGCTCCACTTTTAAACCCCTACCGTTGCAGCGGTCGTCATGGCCGTCGGTGATCTCCTCCTCTCCCGAGCCGCACCCCAATGCCGCCGTCTTCTCCTCTCGCCTCTTTGCCAACCTCGATTCCTCACCTTCTTCAACTCCTTCTCCTCATCCACTACCCCCATCAAACCCGTCTCTTATCCCGTGAAACCCAAGGACCCCAGCGAGGCTGTAGAGGAAAAACGCCAACAGGGCTCCCCCGACGCCGCCGCCGCCACAGCCACCGGCTCCTTCCCTTCGCCGCAGCCGAGACGGTCGCGATCCTTTGTCTCTGAAGGCGGATCGCGCACTTGGACCCGCGAGGATGCTCGGTTTGTCAAGGATGCGCCGACCATCGCCCCCGTGTCCTACCCCGCCCGCGTTGCGCCGTTGCCGGAGGACCGTTCGCCGGAGGCCGGAGGAGAGGAAGCAAGGGAGGAAGGGAAAAAGAGAGGAGAGGAGGATCAGCTGCAGAGGGAGGCAAGGAGGATCCAAGCCGACGTTCGAGTGCGAAGATCCTTCTTCCATGAAGAGGAGAAGTTGCCCTTCCCAACGCTCATTGCGAAGGAGAAGAACCCGCAGAAGACGCCAATGGATTTAATGGAAGCCATTCGGCTGGTCAAGGTTATTCTATTAATTTACTAGCTTTGGCCTTTTTCTGTAGGAAGATTTGAACAACTTACTTCTATGATATACCCTAAATTAATGCCCATATCTCTGTATTGTGTTTTTGCATCTTTGTGCCAGTAGATTGTATGACAACTTCCAATATAAATATACCTGAAAATATGTATGATTGATGACAAACATGAACAATGTGGTGGTCAATGCATGCATGCCACTGCCAGTGCTAACTATAACAACAACAACAACAAAGCCTTATCCCACTAGGTGGGGTCGGCTACATGGATCATACGACGCCTCATACGACGCCGGATCCATGTTCATGAGATTCGACAGGGTTTTACGCTGTCGGGGCCTAACACAACCCTCCTCCTTTATCCGGGCTTGGGACCGGCTATAAAACATAGGCGGAGTTTGGAACTTAATGCAATATATTACAAAAAGTTGCTCTCTTTAAATGGATGTAATGCAAGTTCATGCTTCAGAAGTAAGTCCATGAATATAAAGCAATGTCATATTTTCTTCTGTAGAAAACTTCCACTTCTAAGCCTCAGACCATTCTGCCTCATAATTACTTTTGCAAAATATTAAGGCATCTGTCATGTTTTTATGCATGCCGGCAGTAGGCTTATTATAAAAATCCTATAAGTGCCATATTCAACATTATCTCTTGCTCTTTGATAAAGACTTTAATTAGCCCGAACCACCTTAAAATGCGATGATAGGCTCGGAGTTTGCAAGAATTCCATTATATTCATATACAAATCATTCCATTATATTAACTCTCATAGAAACTTGTACCTTCATTTTCATGGGAATTTATTACTCATATCACTCATAACTTCAATTCCAACTGATTCATATCAGGTTCTACTTCAATATCTTCATTGCCTCATAGCTACTATAGTGCTACTATAGTGCTATGAAATAATAAGAAAAACAATTTTAAATACAAGCATGCCCCATCTGCAGTAAATGATTTCAACTCAGGATTATCAACGATAACAAAGTGTTCACGCGAGCACAAAATTATTAGAAAAAGAATCTATAACAAAAAGAAAACATAACAAAAGGCTTTGAATACCTCTTTAACCATCGGATCCTCTGTGGACAAATCCAAGAAGTCCTGATGAACTGCATCAATGTTAGGTGCAGTTAAATAAATTCAGTGGTGGTATGAAGTACAAAGCAAGTTCCTCAAACATTGGGTTCTCTTTCACCATCTATCATTTTCTGGTCTTTAGATTGCATGTAAAATCTAGTTTCTCAATCTCTGTATTGCTGGTATATTTCAGGCTAATGTGAAAAGGGCCTTTGTCGAAACTATTGAAGCTCACGTCAATTTGGGTGTGGATCCACGCCGAAGCGACCAGGCATGTTTGTATTTCCTATTGCTTCTTGGTGTTATCGCGTGATGATGTTTATTTGTTAAAGATCCATCTTTGCAACAGTTTATGGTCATAGTTTATGAATGTTTGTATTTCCTATTGCTTCTTGGTGTTATTGATTGATGATGTTTATTTGTTAAAGATCCATCATTGCAACAGTTTATGGTCATAGTTTCTGACTCCGGGTTATTTAATAATCATCTTTTAATTTATTAGACTATGGCCTAATGACAAATTGAATGAATTTTTCATTAGTTCAGCAATGTGATTACCCATTTAGTCTTACACTAGAAGGCAGGATGCATGCCTAATGGCATATGCAAACCATTATTGTCAATCGTAAATCTGGCTCAACTCGGAATGGAACAGAACAGGCAATTCTATTAAATTTTCTTATAAAATGTATTTCTTTATTTTCAATAAAAGATGGAAACTTTTATTTAAAGTAATCGAAATCCAAGTTCAAATTGAATATATAATGGTATAGCTGCAACAGGTGTCTTTAAACTGTATTCACGATGATATGCATCTCAATTGTATCATTTTGGAAGAAAGAAGATTCTTATTTGTGCAAAATATAAATGAAAGTTAATTGAAATTATTCAAGGGAAGAGGGGGGATGACTGGTAATGGTTGATGATGGTGGGAGTAATCAATCGTGGTTGATGGAAAGGACCATCAATGGCAGGGAGAGGAGGTCTTGCAGTGCTTCAAACTTGCAATTAGGCTAAATGGAAACAGGAAATTTAGTCAAAATGGGTGTAGCATTGGTGAAAAAAAGTGGATCTTATAATACAAAAGTAAGACACGTGATTTCAGTAGAACCAGTAGGTTCTTATTAGCTACTCTAAACCCATATGCTCGCAGAGGTAAGCACGTGACTTCTAGTGTCATACGATCACCTAGTCCATCATGGTTCTTTAAGCACATTTAATCATGGTTTTGTTGTCATATTCATAAGGTGTCTTGATCATGTTACTCATTAATATGTATGACATTTTTTTATAGATGGTACGTGGTGCTTTGACTCTACCACATGGCACTGGAAAGGTATTTTATAGCTTATGCTTTCCTCTTCAGTTGTAACTAGATTATGTACTAATATTCTTATCATTCATAGACTGTCCGAGTGGCTGTATTTGCTGAAGGGGCGGCAGCAGAAGCTGCCCGGGAAGCAGGTGCTGATATAGTTGGTGGTGACCAACTTATTGAGGAAATAAGGACTGGTATACAAGTTCATGTCTCTTCCTCTCAAAACAAAGTTGTTTGTCTCTAGTGTAAGAAAGATTTTGATTTTTAGGAATTTTCTCAAAGAAATTCCAATGTGTTGGTAACTAAACCTTTTTTATAGTATGAAATTGGTAACTATCTTTTGATGCATGTATCAAAATGACAATATGTGAACTAATAAATATATGATCATTATGTTCCTTCTTTATTATAGTCCTTTTTAAACTGTCAAGTGGTCCTACCACATATAACAAAACAGTACTAGTTTACAATGGATATTTTAGTATTGTGTTAATGTTTTATGACATTTTTTATATTGATCCCATAAAAACTTTCTTGGTTGAGAAAAAATCCATTCATATTATGCCCTATTTAACCTTTAAGCTATGCATATTGCAATCATATTTACCCCTATTAAAAAATATTTTAGTGAAATTCAATTGTGTTATCGGACTATCTTTATCCTTAAGCTATTCATATCACGGTCATATTACCCTGAAAAACTTATTTGAGAGAACTCCCTTCTTTATTATGCATATCTTGTTTTTATGCAATGCTTATTGTAATATTAACATAGAAAAAACACTATAAAAGTTTCTTTTATTATAGTATTTCCTTTTTGCACTCATTTCTTCTTGTATATTCCTTACCACTTTCTTCTTAATCATATAATGATAATTTTACCTTTTTTTTTTGTTTTTGTGGTCTACAATTTTTTACTATTCTATAACACCCTCGGGCCCAATCAAGATTTATTTGCTTTGGATCGCCCGCATGTATTTAAAATGTGCCTTGAAAGGTGAAGGGAGTAGCTATATATTCCATGACCACATCCGTGTTTTGCCCACGTGGGATTATTCAATCAAACCATCTTGGTCCTTGGACCTCTGGTCATTTCAACGTCCTCGTTGAGCAGTCCATGTTGGCCATGACCTGTGTTTTTCACATGCCTCACGACTCTAATACCACACCCCATCTCAATTTTAGGCCTGGATGAATTTAAAGTCTGTTTTGAAAGGTGAAGGGAGTAGCTACATATTTCATGATCTCTTCCGTGTTTTGCCCATGGGAGACTATTCAATCAAACCATTTTAGTCCTTAAACCTCAGGTGTTACAATGGATGATAGTTTAGAAATTATGACATCATTGTCACTTCCTTCTAAATTATTATATACAATTTGTCTTTTTTTTTTCATATTTTGCTGTTTGTCTTGATACATCTTGAATCTGCAGGAGGGGGCAAACTGAACTTTGACAAGTGTATAGCAACTCCTATGTTCATGCCCCGCCTCTCCAAGGTTTTTGTTGCATTTTCTGATTCTTTAATGATATATAAGTGCATTTCCTAACCTCTAACGTTTTTATCAGATTGCTCGAATCCTTGGTCCTCGTGGACTGATGCCGAACCCCAAAGTGAGTTTTTTATTCCTTTATTTTATATTGTTTTTTAGGGGCTCCTTTATTTTATATTGTTGGACATATTGTATTCTTTACATAATTGTCTACTCTTTTATATAGCTAGGATCTGTGACAAGTGATGTATCGGGGGCAGTAAAAGACGCAAAGTGTGGTCGTATTGACTTTAAGATTGACAAAACAGCTATTGTTCATGTTGGTCTTGGAAAGGTATTTTTTGTTCTTTTTCTCTCGTAAGGAAAGTTTAACTAGCAATCATACCCTCTAAGAAGGTTGTCAGTTTCATCTTCATCGATCAAATGAGAGTTGGAAGCCTGGGATCTCTTCTGTATTTCATTGTCAATTACTACTTATGTTTCTTTCTAGAAGTTGACTGCTAAAAATTTTGGCATTGACTCCTTAGCTTTCCAAGTGATGTTAGGCTCCAGTTTGAGTCATAAGGTAAGCCCTTTGACTTTTCGGGGGCCCGTGTTCGATAGCCCGACCGTAGTGATGTTAATTGTGGTTACATCCATAAGTAGCTTGGGCCGGATACATGGAATTGGGATCTCTCTCTCCCCCCTTTAAGAAAAGTTGTCTTGTTCCTACTTAATATGTGAGGGAATAAGGGATTCATTGGTCTGATCAAGACATAATCCCTTTTCGTGATGTTGGTTGTGAATCATAGATTTGCACATAATTTTATGATGTTTATACACTTCTAGTTGTTTCTTAAAATAGTAAGTGCATGTCCATGGTTGTATAGTGGTGTATATTAGAAGCATTTTGTTTGGTGGTTTTACAACACTATCTGAATTGTCAATTGAATTTTCTTTTGCCTTTCTATTTCACTTTGGAGCTAAATAATTTGGTGATGTTATTACAATTCAGTAACTCCGCCTATGTTTTATAGCCGGTCCCAAGCCCGGATAAAGGAGGAGGGTTGTGTTAGGCCCCGACAGCCAGCGTAAAACCCTGTCGAATCTCATGAACATGGATCAACGAATGAGCGGAATGGCGCCGTATGATCCATGTAGACGACCCCACCTAGTGGGATAAGGCTTTGTTGTTGTTGTTGTATTACAATTCAGTATCAGGTTGATCTAATATATTGTACCTTATTGTTACAACCTGCAGGTGAATTTTTCTGAGGAGTATCTACGTGAAAATATTGGAGCATTTGTACATGCTCTCTTGCTTGCAAAACCTGTTGGACTTAAAAAGAGTGAGTTAAAGTAATTTCTTTCCTACGAGTTTAGTTGATTACTTGAAGTGTGCATGTACATCAAGGTTCGTCAACTATGTTTAGATGATTCCATCCATGTAAACATTTTAGCATTTAAGCAGAACCAAAACTTCTTTTAGTTGGACTTCAGATATATAGTACTCTGACTTTTGCTGATACTGGATAAATATTTCTCTTCGATATGTTTGTCATGCTATTTGCATATAGTTATTTAAACCTTTTATATGTATTTCTGCAGCTTCTAAGTATGCTGGATATGTGAAGAACTTCTCTTTGTGCAGCACTGTAAGGAAAATCCTACTTGTGCTTTAGCTAAATCTGTTATAATCGTTTCCACTGCTATAAAAAAATTTGCATGGATTGGTATTCTTGGGCAAAGATATAACGTAATTGCATGGTTTTGTGTGAATGCCTTATGTTATTCCTGAAGGCAGTCATAAATTTGTGTGACCTTTAATAGCACGAGGGATTTGTTATGTTGGTTTTCTGATATATGAAAATGTTGGTCTAGATTTGACATTACGAATTTCTATTATATTTGTTGACTATTTGTTTAAGTAACTAATGTATCCTGTGCACATTTCTTTCTTGCAACTTTTTGCAAGTGCCACTAATTGATTGAAGAAGTGGATATCCCTATTTTAGCTTATTATGAAGATGAAAATTGTGACTGAGCACCACACACTTATAGTTTTCCTTGAACTGATGAAATCTACCTCAAAATGGAGTACCCGTCTGTCCACGAAAAGGTGGATCATGCTATGATTGTCATCAGATCATCTGATTTGAGTACATAATACTTTGGAAGGCCACTTATGAATCTTTTACAATCTTAACAAACTAGACTGTTTGAATAATAAGAGCTGCTCCTTTTAACCATTATTATTGACCTATATCTGGTTAGTAGGTTACATAAAACTGATTTTCTGCTGGAAGGACTACTGTGTTTATCAAAATAGCTCTATGTTTCTCAGGAATGTGATCCAATGTTTGTTGTTGAATAGATAGGTAAAATCAATATGTTAAAATCAGCATGTGATAGTTTGCTTTTGTTGCTCTCGGCTTCATGGTCAATACTGAAGTCGACCATAGCCATCTTACCATAAAAGAAGATTTGAAATGCATTCTTTTATTGGTAAGTAGGTTGAAAGTTCTTGCGGATTAAGGCACCAATTTTTGTCCCTTTTTTCTCCTTGCTGGCAGGAAAAATGTAATAATTAGGGGCCATTTGGTACGAGAAAATCTAAATAGATTATCATTTATTTTATTTAAAATTTTCAGGGCTCACCACATTATCTCGTTTGACTGTTATTGATTACCAATAATGTTGATTGCTCCAGTAATAATTACCACCTCACTGGTAATCCAAATTGTAGGCGGCTTTCTAGATTATCAGTTGCTTGACATGCATTTTGATAAAAATATTCATTTCATTATTTTTTTTAATTTTAATATTTTATTAGTAAACAAATATCATTTAACTACATCTTCGTTATTATTTAAAATCTTTTACAAATAATTCTTAATTTTGCATCATTTTATTTTATCTATATTTACTTTTCTAATTTTTTGCTTTGTTTATTTACGATACTATACGAAGAACATGTAAAATAAATTTTAGGGGTATTTTAGTAATTTGCTCTCTAACTATTTTAGTCATTATTTATATTACCGTTACTTGTCAAACATTATAATATGATATTACCAATAATTTAAATAGTGGTAATCTATTTAAGTGTTGATTAAATTATCAGTTACTTAAATTAGTAATGTAGCAAACGACCCCTTAATGACAAGTTAACTTATTAGTTGGCAAAATAGGTGGCTCAAGGCTTCTTCTTATTGTAGTTGATTACATTTATGACATGGAAATGACCTGTGAAGTTAGTTTATCTATATAGGCTTGTAGAGTTAGGTAGACATAGTTTATGTTGGTTGATCTGATCAGCAAATGCTGCTTCATTAACTATGCTTTTTCTGCAGATGGGACCTGGATTTCCTGTATCAATACAGTCATTATCTCAGGCGGCTGATAATTACAACAAGATAAATGTCAAATAGTGGTCATCTAGTTCTCACTAAAGGCGAATTTCTGGATGTATAATAACTGTGAAGATGGGTTCAATGCATTATGGTTAAATACCAAGCTTCACATGAATATTACCTTATGGTTAACAGGAGGCCAAAGTTTACACAAATAGTACCTTTTCATCAGTCTTACCTGATGACCATTTAATTGTTCCTCATAATTATTTTACCATGAAGACTTGCTGCTGTCAAAGATGCCGGAATGTAAATCGCTCAGAAATTTGAGTTGCTTGTCAAAAATTGCCCTATTCAGGTTCATGGTTAGCTGGACTCAACAGTGAAATCATGTCATCTAAGCGGCGTTTGCCCTTTCAATTTGGCTTGACGTCAACTTGGGATTGGAGTTTTCTCAGTTTCTGACATATGTTCGGAACAACTTTTTGGCTGATGTATCTATGGTGTTGTTGGTTGCAATGCTGGACACGAAAGAAATAATGGCTGTCCACGAAATCTTGGTTAATGTTTTCTTTTCATTTTGGCTTTAAGTCGTTGATGACGTTAAAAAAAACCTCCTGTTTTTTGTTCTTTCCACCACTTTGTGAGGGCGAACTGCCATATCGATATTATTATTTCTGTCTCTGTTCACCAGCTTAGTTCAGCATTTAGTGGAATCGGGTCCCTGCACTCCTGCAGGGTAATTGCTATAAGAACTTTGGACTTCTAATCTCCAATTTTTTTTTTTTAAATCTTAGTAAAAGTGCGACCTGTGGTCTATATGCCTGCCTTTTACTTTTGACGTTTTTGCTTTCAAAGCTGATATATCCATAGGAATTTAGTCAGTAATGATCTACCTGATTGGGTCAGAGGCAATTTTTGCATCTCCATATGTACAGTAAATTGACAGACTTCAAAAGTGTACAATTGAAGCTCGAATTCTTCAGATCTATCAGCAAGTTCAAACATCACTGAAAGGGATTTTGCACCCCCACAAAGATCATTCATGGGAATATGAGGGAGCAAGTGGGGACCGATGCCTTTCAAACTTTTTTATGAACGCATCAGCACGGATTCTATCAGAAATGTCCCGAACTTTTAACCTCCCTTAATGCTTTTGAATTGTTTCCTTGCGAAACTTGACCAAATAAATTTAAAATCTCGTTCAAACCTCTTCTGCCTTCGGAGCCACTTGTTTGCTTATTTGTTCCCTCAACTTATCCCAAGGCATCAGTAAAAAAATAAAAAAATGAACTGTCTGGGAAGGTCAGAAGTGGCCAAGCTTCCCTCTGCGTCCAGTTCACAAGATACCCTGCTGTCACAGTCTACATATTTCAAGCATCTTTTTCCTGTCTGCATCTTCGTTCTCACTTTTTCTTTCTCATTCAAAATTATATACTGATGCTCAATCAAATGGAAATTTTTCGCTTTTCAGTATAAATATTCATATCGAAAATATACATAATATATTATGTATGATTGATAAGATAATTATGTATGATGTGTAAGAAAGAAATCTCAAAATTGATATTGATCTATGATCTTTTCGTTTTTATTTTTAGTTTCACGTAAATACAATACTTCTTTCACAGATTTTTAACAACATAAAAACAAATATGAGATGTTCTCCTTTGTGCCTCTTTATTAGTATACTTTTTTATACTGGCCGTAAAACATATATTTTTTATATATTATGTTCTGCCTGTCTGCCATCTTTTATGTTTTAACCAGCAAAAGCTTGTATGGTTCAAAAGGGCCTCCTTTAGTTTAGAATCCTTAGCTTAATAGCTGTTAGACTGCTACTTACTACCTGCTAGAAACATGGATGAAGACTACAGGAGAGAGCAAAGCTTGGCTCTCCTCGTCATCTTTGTTCTTGCTGCGCTATCCCTCGTCTCCTTGCTCGTTGCATTCAGCTACTACTGCTACATAAGCAACAAGGTCTCCAGGCACCTCAACTCCCTCAACAGTGAGCTCCCTTTGCCCACCCCTTCACTTCCATTGCGGTTGTCTTCTCTTGTCCTTTGGTGATGGGAAGTGGTTGTTTTTCTGTTGTCTCCAAAAGAAGGGAAGAAGGAAGAGAAGGAGAATGCTCCGTCCATCGGCGGCGGCGGTGGCGGCAGCAGCAGTGGCGGCGCCGGAAGTGGCTCCGGCGAAGAAGCGCCAGTCGTGGTCACGGAGAGAGGGGTGCAGGTGTTCACGTTCAGGCAGCTTCATGCGGCCACTGGTGGGTTCGGCAAGGGCAATGTTGTCGGCCATGGGAGCTTCGGAGCTGTGTACAGGGGTGTTCTCAATGACGGGCGAAAGGTGGCCGTGAAGCTAATGGACCTGCCCGGGAAGCAGGGGGAAGAGGAGTTCCGGATGGAGGTGCTCTTGATCTCCTGCGCGTCGTTACCGTTGCCTGTAATGTGATGTTTTTTGTCTCCTGATTGAGTATAAGTTTGGATTTTGGAGTGGCAGGTTGAGTTGCTCACGCGCCTGCTCTCGCCTTACCTGTTGTCGCTTGTCGGGCATTGCTCTGATGGTGGCCACCGGCTTCTGGTGTATGAGTTCATGGCCAATGGCGGGCTCCAGGAGCATCTCTACCCTACTGGAGGTGCGCTTTTGAGCTTTACTTCTTGTTAAGCAAATCTTATGGTGGATGTTTGTAATAATTAATCAGGGGAAGTGATCGAGTAGGTATATTATTTTGTTTTCTTTGGATTTTAATGTCATTTTTAATAGTCGAAAAGTGCTTAGAAATGTATGCAATATTAGTTTGCATTTGCCCTCATTGATGATTCTCCATGCGGCCACTGAATCACTGATCTCCTGCAGTTATTTGCTTAGGAAGGTAAATCATGTTTCGAGGATTCATTCTTTTTTTGGGTGCGTCCTGATCTAGCACCCATTGGGACATAATCCCGCTAGCCAGTTGCACCAACCTTGGTTTGACGGTTCAATCTTAAGGGCATGCTTTGTTGAATAATTTGTCCCTTTAGGGACTATGGTCCAAATAATTGTCACTGTTGTGTTGTTCTATAAATTTTACCATGGAAAGAAAATAGGGTTCATCAACACAAATGTAAGAATGGTTTATTAGTTTATCCTCATTAAGAATGTCTCTACCTGAAAGTCACCTTATATGCTTTAGCTCATTGAAGCATCTAGCTCTGAGCTTGAAAATTTTAAGATTTCTAAAACTTGGAATAGCTGTAGCTTCACCATTTCATCTTCCCTTATAGTTTGTTTCAAATGGAAAAGCATTGGTCAGCATTTTAATTGCTTGGCACCAGACGCTTGAGTTATCAACATAGATAATTATAATTCTTTTCTGTGACATAACAAATGAGGATGTAGTTATTTAGACATTGTAGGGTCTCCTTCTAGTTATCAGCATTTGTCATTGGTAAGTGGTTCAGCGGCTTTAGCTCACTCTTAAATTTGCTATAATGTTGGATGTAATTTCCATACAATTTTCGATTGCCTACTTTTAAAGTATCATTAATTCTTGAACCTATCTTATTATGTGAATGAGGCCTTACATGATGATGTGATTAGTGACTCTGCTGATGCATGTTATTTGGTTGCAATTCTAATAGGAAACTGAAGGCAAGCTCCAAATAGAATGTCAAGCTGTCCAATGAACACCATACTAAAAAATATGAATACATTCTTAACTTTTATCACGCAAAAGAATCATCAAATGACCACGAATGATATTGTTTGCGTCTCTATCAACAAACAAGACAGTTTGTCTTTTTGTTGCACAACTTAAACTTTATCTTTTTGAGCACACAAGATGCAACACCAGATTGCACTTGAGTTTGGGATGTTTTTTCAAGTATAAATTAGATGGTAAACATCAGAACATCTCCATTTTACAGATTGCTAAACAGCTATAAGTCAAGTGTAACACCAGTTGCCATTCTCACTTATTTCCTACATGGAACTACAGGTTCCCATGGTATTACTTCAAAGTTGGACTGGGAGACGAGGATGAGGATAGCTCTTGAAGCAGCAAAAGGCCTGGAATACCTTCATGAGCATGTCTGCCCACCGGTCATTCATCGAGATTTTAAAAGTAGCAACATTCTGTTGGACAAAAACTTTCATGCTAAAGTCTCTGATTTTGGCTTGGCAAAACTTGGTTCTGAGAAAGCTGGAGGTCATGTTTCAACACGTGTTTTAGGCACACAAGGATATGTTGCCCCAGAGTAACAGCTTATTACTTTTTTTTTTGTTTGCTGTATAATTCTTCGTTCCTTGCTGTATGCATCACTTTATGGTTTCTGTTATAGATTTGGCAACTAAGAATCGAAAGCAATATCAACATATGGCATCAAGTTGTTAAATTGTATTTGTGCAGATATGCATTGACTGGACGCTTGACAACTAAATCTGATGTATATAGCTATGGAGTGGTATTACTTGAGTTGCTGACTGGCAGAGTTCCCGTAGACATGAGTAGGCCTTCAGGGGAGGGCATTCTTGTCTCTTGGGTTCGTACTTCAAATACATTTTATTTTATTACCCACCAGTACTGTTTTCTTTTCTGAGTAAAAGATTGTCCATTATTGTTTCTTAAAAGTTAAGTCAGGAGACCATTATTATTGTAAAATTAGCTTGAACTTTTGTTCTCCCCGAGGTAGAAAGCTATTTCCAATTCAATTACTAAATATCTTAGTGTTATAACTGTGCTTTCTAGGTTGCTAGTTTACTAACTTATTTATTGCACCATGGGTTCGTCGTTATGAACAAACCCAAATCCTCTTTCAATAAAAGTGTAAGATTAAACTCGGGGTAAGTAGTTCCTTAATATTTAAATTCAGACACCTTCTAAGATATGATCTAGTACACCTTGGCAGAAGCCAAAGCCATTAATTACTCCACAGAATAGTTTCTTTTTGGGTGAACGAGGAGCTTAAGCCCGAGGGCTTATGCTGGGTTTATTAGAGTGGAGTCAATTATTGGCAGGGCCCAGTACATCAGGGCCAAGCAGTGGTCGGAGGCTAACTGTGCAGCTAAATTGTGGTCGTGCAATCTATTTTTATTTCGTGCAAACTATGCAGCTAAGCTGTGTTCTTTAAAATTTAGGACTTGTTACTTCCGTAATCACAGTGGCTGTAGAAGTACTTTTACAGTCGTTTTATAGGCATGTTTTACTTCTTTCATGGTATTCTCATGATGTATGGGATTCATTCATCCAGCTGTATGCTTCCGGAGCGTTGCTCCCAAATGCTTTTCACTGTTCTCTGCTAAGTTTCACTCTCTTTTTTCGTTTTGTTTGTAGGCTCTGCCATTGCTCACTGATAGAGAAAAAGTTTTAGCCATTCTGGATCCGGCAATGGAAGGGCAGTACTCCATGAAAGACGCTGTTCAGGTGGCTGCAATTGCAGCAATGTGTGTGCAGCCAGAGGCTGATTACAGGCCTTTGATGGCTGATGTTGTCCAGTCACTTGTCCCTCTCGTGAAGAGCAGATCGGCTGGAAGGGTTTAACATCTGGTTATCAGACTTCAAAGTCTTCTGTGCAGTCAGAATATGTTTAGTCTTTTTTATCTATTGTAGCTTAGTGTTCAATCTCAATTTAGGTTGCTTAGTGGTGTTGCAAGTCAAATCTCTTGCCTGCTTTTGACATCACATTCTCTAGGAATAGTTTGGATGAGTTTTGGATATTTGCTTTTAACAGTAGAGTTGATACTGTAACAAGATCTGCATATTCTCATTTGTTGAAGGTATAATATCTCTTTGATGGTATGCAATGTTTACTGTTGAAAGCACGTGGTGAAGATTGAAGTTTTGTTATGCATAATGCTTGGCCTGTACATTAATTAGGCAACCTATTCAACTAGATTGGAAGAAATATGTACATCATTATGAACATTTACCCTCGTTTCTGGTGGAGTGTCCGAGATTGCATAACGTGTTATACAGTGGCAAGAAACATGCTGCCGATGTCGCTCTCAACAAAGTGTCCATACCAAGTTTACACAACAGAGTTTAGGCTTCTTCATGATTTCAATTACTTATTTGCATTGTTTTTTTATTGTGAAGGCTTTGTTCATTGTGCCTCTTGAACGAAATAAATGATAACTGATGAGATTCCTTTATGTTCATATACTGAAGGCGTTCTTGATGCTCCCTGACGTACCTGCATTTTGGTTGTGTTCTTGATGATCTGGTTGCGGTGATTGTGCAGGTTCTGAATGCCCCCCTAAAGTTAGTTTTTTTAATCTCCCGCTGCAACCCACTTTTGTTTTTCAAAAATAAGGAATCTGCGGTTACTTCAAAATATTTAAATCCAAACGTTTAACATTTCATTTACAGATGACAGACAACTACTGAAATCACTACAAGAATTTCCAATCTTTTGTCATTTTTACTGTAGACATTTTGTGCAGCTCAAACATAAATTTCTTTTTTGTTTTTTTATAGAACAGTACAGGACATCTTTGCTTGTTTCTAGATTGTTAAATAGTAAATAGTAAAGAACTTGTCGTGTATATACTTCTGACTTTAAACCACATGCTTGCTGAGCGTTCAGGACGAGGACGACAGTCAGCACCACTCTTAGTTCACCTTCCTGCAGTTGAGTCTTATCTGGCCACTTGTTCCCGTCAACGGGTTGATGCCACCCATCTTGATCATGGCGTTCACGAAGTCGTTCGCGAAAGCGGCACCATTTATGCTGTACCTCCGGACAAGCGAGTCCTGCGACCCCCCATTGAAGAGCTCCTGGTCAGAGTGGAGGAGCCCCCGCCCCGCCACGAGGTTCTGGTAGTAGTTGTTCCCGAAACGAGTCGGCGACTGCAGGTCGAGCGGGGCCAAGTTGCTGTCCCCGCCGGACACCGGGCAGCTCTGCTGGCGGAACACCGCGAAACGCGGGTCGATGTCGGTGTCGTTGTAGATGCGGTTGCGGAAGGTGACGCAGCGGGCTAGGCCGATGGTGTGCGCGCCGGAGAGCGCTGTCATGTCCTGTGCGTTGAGGCCCTGTGCAGAGAATTTGGAGATGAGATCTGAGAGGCCGGAAAAGGGGGATGGCAGCAGGGTGTTTGCTCCGCTCAGGCTCGCGGTGGTCGAGTCCCTGCGGCCGAGCTGCACCGCCCACGATGGTCCACCAAGCTGCAGTATAAAACATGTCCATGCAAAGTTAAAAGTAGCTACAAGTCGACAAAATACTTCTTGATGAATGGCATCTCAAGTTAAAAGTAGAAGAGCTTTAATCTCAAAATACGTCGGTTTTATATTATCATGTTGTTATGACTATGAGAACGTCGACAACTGAGCTTAATAAAATAAATTATAGTGACGCCATGACGGTGGTGTTTTTATAAGTTTTATAACAAGTATGGGTGCAAAAAGTGCTGACCAGAAAGACTCCATCGCGTGCCGCGAGAGCGAGGATGTCGGCGCATGACACGGTGGCAGGGCACGCGGCCTCCACTTGAGATTTGATGGCGTCGATGACTTCGAAGCCACGCAGCGAGTTCTGATTCGGCCGCGCGGTCTTCTCTCCGGTGAACGTCGCCGTGTCGTCCAGAAGAACCGACGCATCGCATCCCTGAAACACGGCGAACAATTAATTACGTAGCTAGGACGTAGGGCCAAAAGCCATGCACGATCACTTCCAAGTGTGTCATACATTGCCTCATCGACGTGTAACGTTAATTAATCAACGTACGTTAACGAAGCAGTCATGGAAGAAGAGGCGAAGGATGGACGCGCCCATCCTCGGGTCCCTGCTGACGGCCTGGAGCATCACGGAGCGGACGATGCGCTGCACGTTCGGGCAGGAATTGGCGTAGAATGCGGTCGACAGCTGCCCGTGGACGACGCCGCTGCAAGCGAGCAGCGACAGGAGCAGCAGGAGAGCAGAGATGCAACCGGTAGTACTCTTTGTGGCCATTGTGAATTTGCCGCAGTAGCAGAAGCTTTGCTTAATTTGTGCTTACTAGTAAGCAACTGCAATAAGCTCGAGTACTGTTAATTGCCTTGAGGATAAGAATGATCCCCTGGCTGTATCGACTATATATAACGTACGTGACCCAGGCGCGCGCATGCATGCAATACGCTCATGGCCCCGCCGTAGCCAGCCGGGTTTCCTGCATGGTTTCAAACATAGCTGCTCTGACTTCGACTCTGCACTACTCCTGTCTTCTTCCTTAGTTGGCTTACAGTTGGGGCATTTAATCATTTCGTGATGACTTCTGTGCTCCATCACAACTACATATATTGACACACTGTAGCTGGACGTGCTTTTCCAGGGTCTTTCCTTCTTTGTTCACTCGCCTCGTGCTCGGATTGAGAGGTCGTTGTGCACCCTTCTGACCTCTTCCAAGGTCGCCAATTAAGCAGCATATATAATATTATATATAAAGTGGCCAACTGCTCATGCATATATCTTGCACTTGCAGCACCACTCAATCAAGTTAATTAACTTCAGGATTCGCTGGCTTCATGATGTGCCTGATCTCAAGGCTTATTTAATTTGCTGGGAAAGTTAATTATATATCGACTCGTCCTTTCATAGATAGATAAGATATTAAGATGTCGGCCAAAATATGAGAACCATCGGTTTCTGCATTCAAATGGAAGGTTTGGACGCAATTATGTAAAGACTAAAGAGAGGCCCAAAATTAAGGGTGTCAACTGTCAAGATATATATGCATGTTCACAAGTCATCACTCTTGCAAACAGGTCAACTGTGGCATGCATTACATCCATCATGCGTGCTTAATTTTCGGTTTCCCTTGCTTGGAAAGTTATCCATATGTAGTTTATTAGTAGTCTTCAATAGTGCTTTCACAATTCTTAGTGGAAAGAACAATAATGCTCAATTGTTCTTTTATTATTACAAAAGAAATACCTATATGATCTCATTAATACGTCTAATATCAATATAAGCATGTATAGAAAAAAGTTTAACATAAATGCATAAGATACACTAAAATCCTCTGAATTTTAATTTCGTTGTATTTAACTTGCTCACACAAACACAGGAGGCACTCTATCTAAATTAATTCAGCATGCTGTTAACTCGCATTTTAAGATAAAAAAAAAATACTTCAGGTTTTTTTTTTTGTAAAGAAAGAATGTTCCACAAAGAGGTAGAAAAGAAAAAAAAAGAATGCTCCTAATTTTCTTTTCTTGCCTTCAAAATCACATATATGTACGAAACTGACGTTGACATAACTCTCTATAACATTTCTCTTTCTGTTTTATCGGTAATTGACATTTCACTTTCTTTTTGACCCGTGTCCACGTTTTGAGTCCCGTCGCTGCAGAATCCAATTCACCTGGCTATGTGTTATGAATTGCAAATATTACACTCATTTTGAGTTTGCATACCAAGTTACGATGGGGTGATTTAAGGTTGTGAGAACTTCTAATTTGATCAATTAATAATCAAGCGATTGATTCTGAATTATAGATTACTTTTTTTTCTCCGGCCCAAGTTTATAAAAAATTCTGATGTCGAAATTATTAACGTCTCACTAATTTAAAATTTAAAATTTAAAAATAAAATAATAAAAATTTGTTTCTTGACGACTTCAAATTTGAACTTGAAATTACTGTTCGTGTGGTTTGGAACTCAACTAACTTTGATTGTGTAAAAGATTACTTGAATACTCATAAGAAAATCTGAGTGCAACTGTAATCTAAATTTGTCGCAAGAACAAAATATTTACATTTCAAGAGTTTAATTACTTCCCGATATTAAAATTCATATAAAACTCCCACCTTATTAAAAAAAAATTAGGTTTATTATTTAAATGGTCACTTGCTCCTTGAACAGACATTTCTGAAGGCAATGTTTTTTAATAAAAAAAATTTGAAGTAGTTGGAATAAATGTTTCAGCCATCTTGATTGAATGATTCTTTTCCAGAAGCTGCTTTGCTCCACCTTTGCTTAAATGCTGTTCATTGCCTGCCTTTAAGTTATGGCAAACTCTCGTGGCTGAATAAAACACGCGAGACAAAAAGAAAGCTAAAAAAAGTGTTAGATGTAGTAAACATATTATCGCCATTTTGTATAATACGTATAATTCCATGCACCAAATCTTCTCTCGTTTGGTTTTCCTTTTTGTGATCTTTTTTATTTATAATTTTAATAATTAGTATCTCAATATCATATTAATCTATTACACCATTTAATTCTTTGTATAATCACTCGATATTCTCATTATCAAATATCATGTTAATTAATTATATTGTTTAATATTTTAGATCAACACTTGATATTTTCATTATTAATTCATATATTAAATTATTAACATTACAATTACATGACTCTTTATATTCTATCATTTTTATTTATAATAATAAAACATTATATAAATGCATCTTTAATTAATGCGTATTAAATATCATGGTAAATTTTAATAAATTATAAGCTTGTATTTTATAGTTTTATCATATTTTTTCCTCCTAAAAATAATCATATACTAATGCATCTTTACGTGTATTAACTATACGCAAACACATATATCTTCGTATCTTTTTCATCATTTTTTAATTTATAATTTTTATAATTATTATTTTATTATCATATTAATTTATTATATCATTTAATTCTTTGCACCAACACTTAGTATTCACATTATTAAATATAATATTAATTTATTTGAGCATTTAATTCTTTGTACCAACACTTGGTATTCTCATTAGTAATTAACATTTTAACAACATGATTAAATGTTCATAACTTACATGTTGACTCTTTTTATTACATTATTCTTTTATTTATAATAAAATATAAACACATCTTCAATTAATCCACGTTAAATTTAACATCATGATTAAATTTCCATAAATTAGATAATGGCTCTGTAAAAAAATAATCATATATAAATACATCACCATTATCAATTTTCATAAATCACATATTGACTCTTTACATTCCATTACAATTTTTTAGTAACAAATAATCATATATAAATGCATCCTTAGTTAATATGTATTAACTTTTAAACATCATGATCAATTTTTCATAGGGGTGTTCCATGGTGATTCGACCCGTGAACAAACCTGATTGGTCGGGTCGGATTTCTCAATTTTTTTCCTATGACCCGACCTAACCCGACCCGGGTCGGGTCAGGTTGGGTTACCCAACCATCATTATTTTTTTTAAATTTTTTATTATTTAATATAAAAGTACTTATTACTTTATTTTTAATACTAAATAAAATATTTTTAAATACCAAAAAATATTGTTTTAAATATCCATATATTTTTCTATATTTAAAATAGTTAATTTTATATTTTTTAAATTTTAAATAATATAAAACTCTTAAATTAACAAAAGAAATCATATTTTTTAAAAAATCCGAATCATCGGGTCGGGTTGGGTCAAGTCAAGTTGGAATTCTCCAACCCAAACTCGACCCGATTCTAAGTCGGGTGTGACCCGACCGATCTGACCCTCGAATTCATCGGGTCGATCCGACCAGGTGAACACCCCTAATTTTTCAAAAATTATAAAAAGGTGCTTTATATTACATTATATTTTTAAATCTTAATTTAAGCAATCATATATAAATGCTCGCATCCTCCCGTGTGTCACGCCCTTATGCTTCGGATATGAAACACCAGACGTGCGGCTCGACGAACCCTGCTCGGTCGCCGATCAGCCCTCGTTTGGACGTGCCTTGGACCCCGGCCGTACACGCCTCGGATGCACAACGAAACACCCGCCCAGGAAGAAGAGAGGGAGGCTAAGAGTTTAGAGGAAAACTAGAGAATATTATTGAGCAATCTCAGATTGTCCAGGATGGTCTTACAAGCCTTGATTACATGTCCTTTTATAGTGCCCAAGAGAAACAACTCCTAGTCTAAGTTAAGGACCTAATCCTATTAGGCATGCAAGCCCTTCTCTAGAAAAAACCTCCTTGGAGTAGGAGTAGAAATCCAGCAACCTTGGAGTCCTAGAAGAATTCGGCCAGCACTCCTTCAAAGTCCATCTTGAAGGCAAATTGGTCAGGCCGCCCTCCTGGCGCCCTGCCATGTCCGGGGCGCGCCCCGGGTGCGCCCGCCGGGACAAGTCCTAGTCCTACTAGGACTAGGACTATTTTCCTATGGCCTCTCCCCATCTTCAGTCCTCCTATGATTAGGACTTCATCTCCAAGTGACCCTCGATCCAGAAGGAAGCTCCGTCCGCGCCCAAGTCCTACTCGACCTAGGAGAGGTCCGAATTCCTATTCCTACTAGGAGTAGGAATCTTTCCGATCCTGCACTTCTCCACGCGCTCGTCCTCCTACTCACGATAGGAGTCCAAGTCTTCATCTCCAGAAGCTCCTCCCTCCTCGTCGGACCTTCGGAGTGTTGGACGACTCCTATTCCTACTAGGAGTAGGAATCGCCCCGGCCACGCCCGCCTCCTCGCGCGCATGGCCACGCCCGCTCGGGGCGCGCCCTTCAGTGGGCAGGAGTGACATCCTCCCCCACCGAAGTTGTTGCCATCCCCGACAACTCCGGTGCGCCTCTTGAACTTGTCGGTGTGCTCATGTCGTTCACTAATCCACGTGTCTCCACTTCACGCCCAGAGTCTTCTGCATCCTCGTAGAATCTCTTCAGCATGCTCACGTGGAACACTGAATGGATCTGTCGCAGTTCTTTGGGAAGATCCACCTTGTAGGCCACCGTGCCTATTCGCTTGGTGATGACGAAGGGACCCTCGTACCTTCTCAACAACCCTTGGTGCAGGTTCCTAAGTGCTTTGAACTGACGTGTTCGTAACTTCACAAGAACCCTGTCTCCCACCTGGAACTCGACATGCCTCCGCTTCTGATCAGCGAACTTTTTCATTTTGCGCACCGCTTTATCCAAGATGACCCTCGACGCCTCGAGGTTGTCCTGCCAACCACGCGCCACATGATACGCCGCCGGACACTTCCCCGCGTACCTGGCCGCCAGTCCTGCAGGTGTCACTGGCTGCCTCCCAGTGACGATCTCGAACGCGCTTTGTTGCGTCGCCTCGCTCTTCTGCATGTTGTACGAAAATTGTGCAACGTCCAAGAGCTTTGCCCAATCCTCCTGATTGGCTGCAACAAAGTGCCTCAGGTAGATTTCCAGAAGATGGTTGGCCCGCTCCGTTTGGCCATCCGTCTGGGGGTGGAAGGCTGTTGAGAAGCGCAGCTCCGTCCCCAGGAGCCAGAAGAGCTCCCTCCAGAAGTGACCCGTGAACCTCGGATCACGATCACTGACGATGATCTCAGGTACGCCCCAGTATTTTACTACATGCTTAACAAACAAGCGGGCGACCTCTTCCGCTGAGCAATGCTTTGGAGCCGGGATGAAGGTTCCATACTTTGAAAACTTGTCGATCACCACCATGATCGATCCCGCTCCCCCAGATTTAGGCAAGGCTGAGATGAAGTCCATAGTCACCATCTGCCATGGACGCTCCGGTACGGGCAAGGGTTCCAGCAACCCTGCCGGCTTCTTCTGCTCAAGTTTGTCCTGCTGACATTTGAGACATGTTCTTACATATGCCTCGACATCCTCTGTCATCTGAGGCCAGAAGTAGGAGTCTTCAACCAACGCCAAGGTACGAGCCGCTCCCGGGTGGCCCGCCCACTTCGAGTCATGACAATCCTTCAATATCGACCGTCGAAGACCCTCCCATCGTGGGACGTACAACCGACGTCCCACTGTGAACAACAGCCCATCTTCTGTCCAGAATCGTCGTGACTTGCCCTCCCCGACAAGTCGAAGCATCTCCAGAGCCTTAGGATCCTGCTTTAATCCCTCCCGGATGTGATCCTTGAAGTCCATGCGGATGGCGCTTATCGTCGCAAGCTGCACCTTGCGACTTAGGGCATCGGCCACCACGTTGGTCCGCCCCGTCTTATATTCCAAGACGTAATCGAACTCCGCCAAGAAGTCCTGCCATCGTGCCTGCTTCAGGCTCAGCTTCTTCTGATTCTGAAAGTAAGATGTTGCTACATTGTCCATCTTCACAACGAATGCGCTCCCAAGAAGATAATGCCTCCACGTGCGCAAGCAGTGCACCACCGCGGTCATCTCCTTATCATGGACCGGATATCGTTGCTCGGCCTCGTTGAGCTTCCGGCTCTCGAAGGCCACTGGGTGTCCCTCCTGCATGAGGACACCACCCAATGCGAAGTCGGAAGCGTCCGTTTGCACCTCAAACGGCTTCCCGTAGTCGGGTAGACGCAAGCACGGCTCCTCCGCCATTGCGTTCTTCAGGCCTTCAAATGCCTTCACGCATTTCTCTGACCATACCCCCTTCGCGTTCTTCTTCAGAAGGTCAGTGAGGGGCGCAGTCCGTCGCGAGTATCCCTCGATGAACCTTCTGTAGTAGTTGGCGAGTCCCAAGAACGATCGCATCTCCGGAACGTTCGTTGGCGGCTCCCAGTCGAGAATAGCTTGGACCTTCCCCTTGTCCATGCTGATCTTTCCGGCTTTAATATGGTGCCCAAGGAACATCACTTTCGGATGGGCGAACGAGCATTCCTCGAGCTCGTTCTCTCGCAGCAGCTTGAACACCTCCCCGGGATGCTCCATGTGCTCTGCGAGCTTCTCCGAGCATGCCACTATGTCGCCCAAGTGCACCACCACGCACTTGTCCAATAGTGGGTGAAAGATCTTGTTCATCCTTGACCCATCCTGCTTCCTCTGAAGTAGGATCGGCGCCCCACCGGGTGCCTTCGAGGATCCCATGAACCCAGCTTTCAGCAACTCGCTCGGTTATTTCCGAAGCTCCTCCAGCTCCGGAGGTGCCATGCGATACGGCCCCATAGCCGGAGGCTTCGCACCTGGCACCAGGTCGATGGCGTGATCGATATCTCGGCGAGGAGGAAGTCTGCTCGGCAGCTCTGGCAGCATTACATCCTTGTACTGCTCCAGAAGCCTTTCCACTTCCTCTGGGACGCCTTGAACCTTGAGTCCGGTCTCGTTGAGCTTCAAGGCAGCCAAGTAGGTGACCTCCTTCCGATGTATGCCCTTATCAAGTTGCATCGCCGAAAGCATCTTGGACTTTACGCTGGCCCTCGTCGTGGCAACTTCATGCGAAGCTTCCTGAGATAAAAGACGAATCCCCTCCTGGGAAAGTCTCACCTCACGGAACGCATCCATGAACTCCATGCCCAGGACGAACCGATGGTCGTCCATGTTGACGATCGTCATGGTGATCGCTCCTTCCCACTCCCCCACCTTCGCGTGGATATCCTTGGCCGTACCAAGGATTGGCTGGGAGGCCGCGTTCACGGTCTTGATCAGGCCTGGCTCCTTGACATACCGTATGCCAAGTCGTGCCGCTTCCCTTGAATCCATGAAGTTGTGCGTGGCTCCAGTATCAACCAGAGCGGTCGAAGTGTGGCCATTCACTGCGACCTCCACGAACATCAGGCCCTTCGCGGTTTTCTTCACTTCCTTCGTCGGGAGCGTTGCGGCAGCAGTCGTCAGCGCCATTATAGACCCCATGTGTGCAGCGCCTTGCTCGGTGTCCACGGTAGATGCCATGGTCGAGAGCCCCTTCTTCGTGCCGCACTCCCTCGCATAGTGCGGCCCTCCACAGAGGAAGCATCTGACCGTCTTCTTGGCATCTCCCTTCGATGTCGTCGCCTTCTTCTCTTGCTTATCGTTCTTCTTGCCACCTGCTCGGGCTCCGTCCTTCTTGGACTTGCCCTGATCCTTAGCACCCGCGCCAGGATCCCGGTTTGCTGAAAACTCCACCAAAGCTTCAGCAGCGACCAATGCTCCGTTCATGGTCGTTATCCTCTGACGTCTCAACTCCTGAGCCGCCCATGGTTTCAACCCCCGCAGGAAGAAGAACAACCATGTCGACTCCTCCATGCTCCCGGACATCTCCAACATAAGCGGTTGGAACTTTTCGATATATTCCTTCACGGAACCCGTTTGCTTGAGAGAGGTCAGCTTGTTCATAGCCACTTCTTGTGCATTGCCGGGGTAGAATTGCTTCTTCAATTCCACCTTGAAGTCTGCCCAAGACTCTATCGGAGTCTCGTCTCCTTCCTCCATCCGACGCCACCACAAGAGCGCACCATCCACCAGGTAGCGCACGGCCATGTCAATCTGGTCCTTCTCGACCACGATCTTGCTCGTCTTGAAACCCTTTTCAAGACACCAAAGAAAATCGTCGATGGTCGTCGCCTCCCGCGCACCATCATATTTCTTCGGTTTCGGTCCCAAGAACTTGGGCACCGGGGTCTTCGATCGCAGCCCTCCTGCATCGAAGAGAAGACCTTTGAGCAGCAACAAATCTGTCTCCATGGCCTTCCACCTTGCATCCATAGCCTCCTCTATGGCTGCAACGCGGCTGGACAGCTCCTGGTGTAAGGCTCCTCCTTGCTCCAGTGCCAAGCTGTGTTCTCCTGCCACGGCTTCCAAGATACGGACCGCCTCGTCCGTTTCCTGAAGACTTCGTTCCAGCGCCTCCATATTCTTCTCAATATGGTTGCCGGGATCTCTGGACTTTGCTCGCGTATTCTTTTTCTTTTCCCCAACGTCCGCACCTTGGACTCGACCCCGGGTCGTGTCCTCAGCTTCCATCGAACGGCCTTTGCTCAAAGCACCTTCTTCTCCTGACATAGTCGGAACCTAAGCTCTGATACCACGTTGTCACGCCCTTACGCTTCGGATATAAAACACCAGACGTGCGGCTCGACGAACCCTGCTCGGTCGCCGATCAGCCCTCGTTTGGACGTGCCTTGGACCCCGGCCGTACACGCCCCGGATGCACAACGAAACACCCGCCCAGGAAGAAGAGAGGGAGGCTAAGAGTTTAGAGGAAAACTAGAGAATATTATTGAGCAATCTCAGATTGTCCAATATGGTCTTACAAGCCTTGATTACATGTCCTTTTATAGTGCCCAAGAGAAACAACTCCTAGTCTAAGTTAAGGACCTAATCCTATTAGGCATGCAAGCCCTTCTCTAGAAAAAACCTCCTTGGAGTAGGAGTAGAAATCCAGCAACCTTGAAGTCCTAGAAGAATTCGGCCAGCACTCCTTCAAAGTCCATCTTGAAGGCAAATTGGTCAGGCCGCCCTCCTGGCGCCCTGCCATGTCCGGGGCGCGCCCCGGGTGCGCCCGCCGGGACAAGTCCTAGTCCTACTAGGACTAGGACTATTTTCCTATGGCCTCTCCCCATCTTCAGTCCTCCTATGATTAGGACTTCATCTCCAAGTGACCCTCGATTCAGAAGGAAGCTCCGTCCGCGCCCAAGTCCTACTCGACCTAGGAGAGGTCCGAATTCCTATTCCTACTAGGAGTATGAATCCTTCCGATCCTGCACTTTTCCACGCGCTCGTCCTCCTACTCACGATAGGAGTCCAAGTCTTCATCTCCAGAAGCTCCTCCCTCCTCGTCGGACCTTCGGAGTGTTGGACGACTCCTATTCCTACTAGGAGTAGGAATCGCCCCGGCCACGCCCGCCTCCTCGCGCGCATGGCCACGCCCGCTCGGGGCGCGCCCTTCAGTGGGCAGGAGTGACACGTGGTACCAAGTGGGATGAATGTCGGAAGTGGCTAGAGAAGATGTGCCACGTCCAAGCTTCTATCATTAGGATGATTCTTGGTCTGTACTAGTTCGTCTCCGCGAATTTTGAGAAATGAACTTATACAAGTAGCAAGTCCAGCCAAATTTTGAATCTTAATGTTTGATCTAACTTTAAAGTAAATCTTGAAATTAAATCAAGTTGATTGACTTGTATGAATAGCTGGGTCACATCTTAAGTCGATAAGAACTAGTATTCTTGAGTTCAAAATATTTCTTGTACATAAACAATCTTATTAAATTCATCAAGTTTAGTTTTAATATATTTAGATATTGAATGAAAATGGCTGGTTCCTTCGAAGCTACGGCAAGAGGCACGAGATATCGATCTAAGTTAACATGGGGAAGAAATTAAATTTGTGCCAATATACATTTTATACTTGTGTGTATTACGTTACAAGTAGGTTTCATTTTGGGTAAAATAGCAAAATATTTTCTCATCGATTTAATTGTTTGCTTAT
This sequence comes from Pontederia crassipes, assembly GCA_030549335.1. Taxonomy (NCBI): domain Eukaryota; kingdom Viridiplantae; phylum Streptophyta; class Magnoliopsida; order Commelinales; family Pontederiaceae; genus Pontederia; species Pontederia crassipes. The sequence goes on from CM060195.1 coordinate 45,437,712, forward strand.
AGACGGAACAAGATAAACATTTTATATAAAAAAGATAAATTTAATCCCATTTTTACTTCTTTTTTTAGCCAATCCTGATTGTCTAGAAATTTGTGTCGATAGTCGAATTGGTAGGATATTAAAAAATATATTATTCACAAATTAAAAGTTGACTGATCTTTAAGTTTCAAATAACGTATAGAAATTTTTTGCAGAATTTGAACTCAAAATATTATAAAAAATAGATAAATTTAATCCCCATTTTTTACTAGTACGTACTCGTGATACTTGAATGATACAAATAAGCTAAATGATACTTTTATATGAAGCATCATAAAGAGGTGCTTCCTAATCACGACAGCAATCTGACAGCGATGTGGCAACTTGATCTTGCTTGGATCAAGAGAAAGCTTAATTTAGTTTTTTAAAATAAGGATAAATGATTTTGCCAATTCATTCATAATATTAATTACGTAAGGTATCATATTTTAAACACTTACCTCTTTAAATAATAATAAAATAACTAATTTTATTTAAATGGAAAAACTTTAAATTAATATTTTCATATCTTTTCATCAAATACCTGGCTCCAAATCAAGGATGGTTCGTACAATCTAATAGTGGAATTAAGTCATTGAGTGCTACTAATCTCATATTTAATTTTTAAAATAATTTGTTCTAACACAAAATTAGTGAAGTGTTAATAATCTTCTATACGCCACCGAGAAAAAAAATACTTTGACTCTTAAAATAAATCATGATGACATATTATGAGCTTTAAGCTTCAGGAGCAGTTAAAGTGGGCTGGCCCATCTCAACTGAAGCTTTCGGAACCTTTGGAGGCCCATTTTAACTCTTAAGCCTCCGATTGAGTTGCAGAATGTTGAACTGTTCGATACTTTATTTTTTTTTTTTGTCAATGATCATTTAAAAAGAAAATACTTAAAATAGTGAGTGATGAGAATATCATACGAAAAATAAATATTGAGTAGTACATCTCACTAAATTAATCATGGCCAGTGTTAACAAGATAATAAGTATTTACGCACAATCATAAAGAGGTTAGCAAAATAAGATAAGATTAATTTTGCAGTTAGACATTCATTAAAAAGATGATGCATAAAGAAGGTTTCACTTCCAAACTTTTAGTGCCATTCCTATCTTATCTTTTTATCTTTTTTTTTTGAAAAAAATAAACTTTATCTTCTACCTCTTCTTTATTACATAATCGTACATTAAAATCTGTCTTCACATTTTATATTTCAACAATCTTCTTTTAGTTTTGACTGACCTAATATTCTTAATCACGGTTGTAATACTATGAGAAAAGTATGCTACCTTTTGTTGTAATTTTACAGTGTGGCAATTTAGAATTAGTCCAGTTTTGTAAAAACAAAAGAAAAGATTATTACACTATCAATTCTCACTAAATATATATATTACTAGTTTATTGATAATTACTTCTTTTTAATTCTCTCTTTTTTATTTGTTGTTAATGATGAGACAAAAAAATTCTATCCTGATACATTAATTAACGAAACATGAATTTATTTGCATAAAACTAATAAAATGATCAGAATGGTAGTTCAATTTGCAAATGATTGATTTTTTTTTAATTTAAGACATATAGGCTGCCTTTGGGGTGACTTCTAGTTCTTCCCACAGTCAACTTTGGCAAAAGCTCATGTTGATTTTGCAGATAAACTGCTTGAGCTTTTTAAAAATATTCAAATTACTCTTCTTCTTCTTCTTCTTCAAAAATTAAATTAATTTTATTTTGACTCATCTATTATTTTCTCAATCTTCTCTTTTGATTTTGTTTTTGTACCTTAAATACCATCATTTGATATTAAAAACCCAAACGTAAAATGAATTTTTAATTTGTGAATTGTGATATTAATCAATAGTTATGATACATTAATCTTACACAAATACATTTTCATTTTTTTTGTAATAAATACATAGGGTATCTAGGTTGTATATGCCAAGTCAAAAGTTTAGAATTTAGAATAGTGAATAGAGTTTTGAGTGTTATTTTATTCTTTGGAAAATATATATTTAACTTAGAGTTTAATATGTTATTCTTTAAACTTTATAGTTCACCTATAAAGATTAGATTTTAACGGTTGATTCTTTTCAAATATATTTCTTTTGATCCATTTAAAAAACTTTATTTCATGTTTGAATATTATATCGTATAGTTTTTCTAATATGTCTTTTTAATTTTTGTCTTATGAATACAAATTTATGTGTATATGTTATTTTAAATTTATTATTTTTGTCTTTATTTCCATGATATTTTGTAAATAAAAAACTTATTTTATTAATAACTAGTAAAGTCCTTATATATTATAATAAAGAAATCTTATACATATAAGCGTAAAATACAATATATATGTGTGTATTTTATATTTTTAAATGGGTATAATGGACGTGCAACATCCAAAGGTGGAACGTCGTGCAACCCCCGAATCACAATCATCCATTTTATTTTTGACGCTATAGATCGCACGCACATGAACACCCATATCGCAACCGTCCAATGTGATATCGACGTTGCAAATCAGTATGCCCAAAAAATAATGGCCTAATCCACCCCCATTTCAGATCGGCATATTCTCTCTCCTTGGTGGAAGAATGCCCTAGCTCTCTCGGCTGCTGTGGAAGACCAAGATTTCGCGAACGCCAACGTCCCCCTGGAGCGCTCACCTCCTGCATTTGCGCTAGCGACAACATTACTTAGCAGGTGCGGAGAGTTCCTAGCTACGTCTTTTTTTTTCTTTCCTAGCTGCGTTCTTTTTCATTTTCCTGCTTCTCCTTTTTTCATTTCATTTTTTTCTTAGATCTCATTCGTCTCTGATCTATTTGGTTATGCACATTATGATCTATGTTTGTTTTTTTGCTTCTCCATTTTTATTCATTTCGTCTCTGATCTATTTGATTCTGCATACTGTGATTTTTGTTTCTTTTCCTGCTTCTCATTTTTTTCATTTCATTTTTTTTTCCTTTGATCTCATTCGTCATTTTTGTTTCTGCAATGTTAAATTTCATCTAATACTCCTAATTTCTGCTATTGAAGGTTCCTCAGAAGCATTGAGTTCTCATTTTTTTCCTGCAGTGTTAAATTTCATCGAGCATTCCTGATTTCTCATTTCTTTTTCATTTCTCATCTATTTGCATGCTGATTTGTGACCCAGAGTTCAAATGTTGCTTTGTTAGTAATTTCCAGAAGTTGTGTGAATTCTCATTTTCTGCGGATAGATTTAGTTTTAATTCTTGAGCACTGGTTCACACGCTGATTTGTGGCTTCTAGTCACCCCAAATAGCTCATTATTTTCTGCTTCTAATTTGAAGTTTTAGTTTTCATTTTTCTACTTCTAATTTGGTGTCACCACCAACCATCAGCCACAACCCTTTCCTTCAAGAACCCTAACACCCCATCGCAGGAGCAAGATCCTTGTGATTTTTTTTTAAAGGAACTCATAGCCCTGACATTCTCGCCGTGACCTCATCTCCAAGTTGAACAAATCATTGTCAGAATCGTGAGATTCTTTGAAGCTCAAAAAAAATGTTCCAGTTGTGGCATTTGTATTGGTGTTTGTGATGTATTTTGGTGTTCGGCACATGAAAGATGATTTGGTAACAATTATCATTTACAAAGGCTTCTTTAGTCATATTTAAGATTCTGCATAGGAGCTCAAATGCTATAGAACAGAATTCCATGGAATTCTAGCAACAATTCATATATGAAGCTAGAAACTGTCCCAATCAAAAGACAACTGACAGTTCAAAAATTGTCAAAATAAAGTTTCTGCATTAACATTCGATAGCTAACATTACCTTGCATACAAATAACATTCATATCAAGCATATAAATAACATCCAAAATAAAGATTCCACATTTAACATTCGACAAAGGTACAAACAGATGATCTTCCAGTCATTGATACAAAACGTTCAATTATAGAAGCTTACAAAAAACATTCAATACAATGTAATGAAACATAATATTCTATTTGTTGATATAAAGCATTCAATTACAGAATCTTCCAATTAAACAGTCATTGATCTTCCAGCCATTGATACAAAAAGTTCAGCTACAAGAGTTTGGAAGTCCTTAATGAAATTTTGAATTTTTCTTTATATTGATACAAAAAGTTTAGCAACAGTTAGTATTGTAAACTAGGAACTAAGGAAATAACTTACATGAAGTTTGACATAGGCCTTCATACCAGGAAATTCTTTTTATTCACAAAGTCTTGAAAACTAGCAAAATAGTTAGAAATCGAATCTTAAATCAGTTATAAATAGAAGCTTAAATGAGTTAGAACAGTAGTTAAGAATTAGATCTATCTTTCATAAACCACATTTCAATCTTTCTCTTTTGCAAATTCACCTTGCTTTACCTTTTGGCCCTATTTTGAGACAAAGGCAAACAATTAATTTTATAAACTACCAACTTAATGTACCTTAAAGATAGGAAATTTCTTTTGTCATGACCATTCTTTCCACATATGGCACAACTCCTCTTTTTAACCTCCTTTTGTGATGTACTAATCTCAACACCGAATTTAATTATTCCCACATTTTTTTTATCTACCTTTTGATTTTACACGAGTTGGATCATGTATGTCAAATTGAGATGGTTGTAATGTAGTGGAGTTCGCATGAACATCACTCGTACTCGGCTGAGTTGTAATAACTTTTTTCTCAGCAACTTTGAAGGCTTCCAACTTATTGATGACCTCATCTACGAGTAAAGTCCCAAACTGTAAATGTTCATATGAAAGCAACCCTAAAGATCCAACTCTATGTAGATTGCTATGCCAAGTTCACTTTTGCATGGGAGTTATTATAGCTTCACCAGTTTTCAATTTGAATGTATTATGAGAAACTTTTCGTGGTTTAGAATATCTTGCACTTATCGTCCAACGGTGCAGTATATATTGATCGAGCAATTTGGTCACTCTTTTCTTATAAAGTATATGTAAAACGTGAGAGCAAAATATTCCATCTTGTTCAAATTTTTTGCAAGAACAACTTAATAAAATATTTTGTTTGTGGTTGTATTCGACATTATTTTTCCCAGTATCTTTGGTCTCTAATGGAAACACAGAATACACAACTTTCTCATCATCTTTCATTATCCTTTGCGCTGATAACAATGAAGATTCATCATATTCTGCTTGAAACTTGGAGAAGACGTTTTGGGTATATACGTTTTCTGCATGAGCCTCTAAAGAATATTTACTAATTAAGGCAATTTAGTGTTCAGAGTGCTAAAATCTTCACGTTCCTTCATATCACGATGATGTTGTATCGCTTTATCATAATGTTGCACAAAATCATATAACGAGGTATGTGCATTGACAAATCCATCGAAAAATGCATTAATACTCTTTGCTCTTTGGGTGATACGCATGCCTGCAGTGAAAAGATCATCAAAATATAACGTTATCCATTGATGTCGCTTGTTGTACATATTCTCTATCCAATGCCCTTCGGGAATGGCAAACTTTTGCTTCAACAGAATCCATCTCTCTTCAAATTCATCTGTACACGTTGATCACATTATCCATGCATTGAAATCATGCTTGAAGGTCTCACGTGCATATAAATCTTGCATATTACACATCACATTAATATGCCAGAAACAATATATATGACGTGAGTGAGGAAAAACTTCACGGATAGCATTGCCCATTGTAATATCTTGATCAGTAATTATATAATTAGGATGTTTTCCATTCATACACTCCAACCATTTTTCTAAACAACCAAATAAATATCTTTTCAGTTTCATCGGTCAACAATGCACAACCAAAAAGACAAGATCGTTGATTGATTCTAGTAAATGGTGCAAATGACAAGAGAAATTTGTTCATTCTATATGTGGTATCAAATACTACCACTTCCCCAAAAGTCATGTAACTCTCTCTTGCTCTATCATCTGTCCCAAAAAAATTCATTACTACACCATCAGAATCTAATTCCCATCTATGAAAAAAACCTTGATCACAATTTATTTTTGTTTGAAAATAAGAGAGTACACTAATGCATTCTTTACCAATAGTGCTTTTTCTTTTCCCTCTTAATTGATCAATACATTGTTTCGCTGTAACCGATGGTTCCCTGAATAATTAAGAGTTTTAGCAATTACCGATGGACCAATTCCATTAGTATGCAAAGTATACATAACTTGTTTAGATGCTTCAAATATTTCTTTATGTGATCGTAATCGTGTTACCTTAGAAGGAGTAGCCAAAAGATGAGTGTGTCCTTCAATAAACTGCCTTACCTCCCACTTTCCATCTTTTCTTTCACCAATATAGAAATGAGCAAGGCAACCATCCTTGGACTCTCTTCTTTGTTTCATTGTGTTTCCTCTACTATGTTTCAAATCCCTATGTCCTTCTTTAGAATAGACAAAGTTTCTACTAACGATTTCTCCTAATACTTTTGACCTATGAGGATAAGATCTCCGCAGAGAAAAACTCTTCAACCTGACATACATGTTGTAGTACTTATATGTCTCAACGTCAGTAAGAAAAGTCATGCCGATAAATGGTTCTATAAATTCGTTGGCTTTCACAAGATCACAATCTTCAACTTGCACATCATCATTACTAGCACTCTCAAAGCTGTTACAAATATAACTTATTAATGAAATTAAATGTGACATAAACATTTTAACTTCAATAAAGATCATATGTATACTTCTCCTGTTCAGACATGCAGTCACCATCCATGAAACTCCAAATTTGACTAAGACACCTTCATGCATAGCACAATCCATATTTAAGCACAAGGAAGAAACTTAACAAAGAGAAATAGTACTTATTAACCGCATGTAGAATTAAAAGAATAATGTACAGTTTTATAATAAAAGCAAAATAACATGGAACTCACATATTAGGCCAATTGATAACCAAGGCAAACCTGAGGTGTTATAAGGCGAGATTAATTTGAGTGTTGGTGTGAGAGAGATCCAGGCACAATAATTGCTAGATGAAATTTACTCTCGAAGAAATTTAACATAATGGCATATGGGTCACAAATCAGCATGCAAACATAGCAGAAATTAGGAATGCTTGATGAAATTTAACATTACAGAAACAAAAATGGGGAACTCACTACTTCTAAGAACCTTCAATAGCATTCATTGCTTCTGAGGAACCTTCAATAACCTTCAATAGCTTCGATGGTGAGCATCTGGCAGCGTGCAGAATCAAATAGATGAAAGATGAATGAGATCGAAGAAAAAAAGAAGATGCATGAAAAGAAACAAAAATCGTTGCACGCAGAATCAAACAGTTCAGAGACGAAATGAAAAAAAATGGAGAAGCAAGAAAAAAAACAAAAATCACAATGTGCAGAACAAATAGATAAGAGACGAATGAGATCTAAGAAAAAAATGAAAAGAAAAAAAAACACAGCTAGGAACTCACCGCACCTGCTAAGTAATGTTGTCACCGACACAAATGCAGGAGGTGAGCGCTTCGAGGGGACGTTGGCGATCGCGAAATCCTGGTCTTCCACAATAGCCGAGAGAGCTAGGGCATTCTTCCATTATTTTTTGGGTTAGGCCATTATTTTTTTGGACATACTGATCTACAAGGTCGAAATCACATTGGACGATTGCGATATGGATGTTCATTCGCGTGCGATCTACAACGTCAAAATAAAACGGACAATTGTGATTTGGGCGTTGCACAACGTTCCACCTTTGGGTGTTGCACAACCATTATACCCTTTTTAAATTCATCCAACTACTATATTATTGAATACTTTTGTTAAATTCAATACTTATTTATACCATTATGTCTTATCCATTAATATCTAATTGCTATTCGCCATTTATTTATTAAATCATTATAAGCTACAACCTTGTCAAACATAACTATAATATAATTGACTTAACGATTTATAGTTATTATAAGATTGCTATATACTCTTTTATGTATTCTTTAATTATAGTAATTACTATTTACTGTTAAAATATAGAATGTACTTTATTGCATAAGTACATACTAAACTCATCTATATTAATGTCCTAGTATCTTTAGTCACAAAATTTATAGAATTAGGCTCTCTTTGGTAACGTTAAAAACAACGTTTGTAGTAGCGTTTAACGATGGAAATACTATTTCATATATTTGGTAGCAGATATAATCAAGTAAAGTTTGAAAAACTACTTCTACTAGCGATTAGCTTTTAACATTTAGAGGTTTATAATTTTTCAATTTTATCCTTATTCAAATATATTATTATTTTTATTTATCTTATTATTTTATCACCATTCAACTATATTCCTTTTATATTCATATTTAATTAATTACAAAATATTTATTTATTAACAATGGATATATAAATTAATTTAATAATTAATAGTTTCATATCATGTATGAATTATATAAAATGCATTGTAAATATATTTTTTATATTTTAATGACAATTTTACTTGTGAAATTTTATTTTATTTCATTGAGATATTAATGATTTATTTATTAAATTTTAATAAAATTTGTATAGAGATTGAATTGAATAATTTATTATATATATAATTATGTCATTTTATATTCATTTGCTAATTCCACCGCTAAGTTTATCAAATATTTATTTATTAATATCTTAAATGAACCACTAATCGATCATCAACTGTTATCAGCTATCAAATTATTATTTTCTCGTCAAACTGTTAATAATGTGAAACAACTAAAAATGTCGGATTACACATTATTTCCCATAAAATAATTTAAACATTCGGGCTTCCATTAAGACTATGTTTGGTAGCACAAAAATTAGCATTTCAAATAGCGTTTAACAGTTCAAATGCTAGTTCTTTGTTTAGTAAATGATAAAAATAAATAGCATTTAACGTTTCCTGCAAAAATATTGAAAAATTACTTTACTAGCATTTAACGAGTAGATGTTAGCATTTTATAAAATATTCTCATTTTACCCTTATTCAAATATATTATTTATTTCTAACTTTTCTTATTATTTTCTCATTTTTATTTTATAATCATTTAACTATATTTGATTTTATATTCATGCTTAATTAATTACAAATTATTTATATGTTAACAATGAATAAAAAATAATTTCACAATTAATAGTTTTATATCATGGGTGCACTATATAAAATTTATTGTCAATATAAATTTTTATATATTTTAACAAAAAATAGTTGTGGAATTTTATTTTATTGTATTATAATAGATTTTATATAGTGCTTAAATTAAATAATTTTTTTATATCTAATTATGTTATTTTATATTAATCAGCTAATTCTATAGAATGTAGTTGAATCTAATAATGCCACTACCTCTTTATTCATAAGAGAAGCCCGTGCATGATGGCGTGGCAAAATTACACGCTCGATGTATTATATGAGCATATTAATTCCAGTGTCCAATTCTCAGTTCACTTTCCTGCAGTTCAATCTAATCTCTCCATTTGTTCCCGTCAACGGACTAATGTTCCCCAGCTTCACCATTGCCGCCGCGAAGTCCCCAGCGAACGCCGCCGCGTTGGCGCTGTACTGCTGCACCAGCGAGTCCTGCGTCCCGTTGTCGAAGAGCTCCTGGTCCGAGTGCAGCAGAGCCTTCTGCACAAGCAGATTCTGGTAAAACTTGTTGTCGAACACGTTCGCTGTCTGGACGTCGAGCGGGGACAGGTTGCTGTCGCCGCCGGAGGACGGGCAGGATTGCTGTCGAAGGGCCTTGAAGTTGGGGTCGATGTTGGCGTCGTTGTAGACGTGGGACCGGAAGTTGACGCACCGCGCCTGGCCGATGGTGTGCGCACCCGACAGGGCCGTCATGTCCCGCGCGCTGAGGCCCTTGGCGGCGAAAGCGGAGATGAGGCTGGAGAGGCTCGACGACGGCCCCGGGAGGTTGGTGTTCGCGTCGTTCAGGCTTGCCGTCCTCGCGTCTCTGCGACCCAGCGGCACCACCCAGTTTGGCCCGCCTAGATACAGGTGAAAAGTGTGCAGGGCGCACGCTAGTCGTCAGTACATATGAAGCCATGGAACACTACAACTCGAGAACTGTTGGGTCACGACGAAAGCTAACCAAGACAACGGCGTCACGGGCGGCCAGCGCGAGGATGTCCGCGCACGACACGGTGCCGCTGCAGACGGCTTCGACACTGGATTTGATAGTGTCGATGACTTCGAACCCGCGAACGGAGTTCTTATTAGGAGCTGCGCCTTTCTCTCCGGTGAACGTCGATGTGTCGTCGAGAAGAATGGATCCATCGCAGCCCTGCATACAAAGGAAACGATGGCAGTGCAAATTTAAGATTGACAGTGCGGTCAAATTGGTGGATATGCTGTAGTTACTATCATGTCATCAGACAAACTATGTTATTCCTCTGCTACTATTCGTCCTATGCATTCAACACATTAACGCATCCATGGCTTTAAAGGAAAGGAAGCTCAGGGAGCATAACAAGGAGAAGGCAGTCAGATGCGCACATTGACGAAGCAGTCGTGGAAGAAGAGGCGAACAATCAACGCGCCCATCCTCGGCTCGGACGCGACGGCCAACGTCATGGTGGTGCGCACAAGCGTCGGCAGCAGGGGGCAGCTGCTGCTGTAAAACGCGGGTGACAGCTGCGTGTTGGCAGCAGAGACAAGCAGACAGAACAGGGAGAATGCGAGAAATCTACTCGAGCCATTTGCTGCTGCCATGGCTCGCCTGATCAGTGATTGCTGTGTAGTAAATAAGCTTGAGTTGGCGTAAGAAGAGGAGGCAAGGCGTGGTGTGATATTTATAAGGAAATGCCACTAGAACAAAATGCAAGCATTGGTATGAGGATTGTTAGGTGCAATTTTGTTCTTTCTTGTGCAAGTTAACATGCAAATTGTTTGGCGCATCTTGCTCCAAGGGGGACTTATTATGTCAAGCAAAATCTTCTCAGACATTTAACGAGAAGGTCTGTACTTATCACCAGATCTTGCAAAGAAAACGAGAGCTTCATGCTTGTTTTTACTCAAGTCCAAGTGAAGCCTAACGAGCCAAAAGTTCTGAAGTCAAAATTTGAAGGAACAAAAAAGGAAGAGTGGGCTGCATTTAACGCTGAACTTTCTCATCAATCATTGATTTATTTGACAGGGGAAGGAACTGCTGCAAGTTTCAGATTTGGAGCGACGCCATGAGTCGTTCTCAGACAACGCTGTAGGTGCGGTACCGAGGACTGGCGACAAGGCACGCAGGGGTCTACTGATTTTGGCACATCCGGAAAGGTGGGGAACTCGTCCCTTGTCTCAGGCTCTCAGCAACGCAATTGGCCTTGTTTTTTCAAGTCCAGTAGCCGTGGGTCACTGCTTTGTTTACTTCAACTTTGCAAATAAGTCGCCCACCGCCATCCCACCACATTGACAACCGAGTATGAAATCTTGCTGCCACTCTGCATCATCAGAGACTAGTGAGATAGATGTATTTGCTTATTTTTTTCTCGATTTTTTCTCGGCACAATGATCGGATAAAGATTCACGTTCACTCGTGTGCTCCAGGTCGCATGTCTATGACTAATGAGATGGATGTATTTGGTTAATTTGAATGATGTGATAAGTCGGCTTTATCTAGTGGAGACCTGACTTGGCATGAGATGGATTCAGAAGTTTCTCTTATGAAGGAGTGTACAGAAGGCAAACAGAGTAGAACAAATATTAAGGACAATAATATGTAGAGCGGATCTTCCAAGTTGAATGGAGGTTATTGAATTGAGTTAAACAATTTGATTAGAATTTGTCTATTTTCACTCGTCCTAATATTGAATTATACGAAGAAGGGTATAACTAGCATAAAAAGAAATCTTTCAATGCGTCTTGGAACTAAAAATTAAAGGTGAGTCATTACCAGTAGAGTAGAGTGATAGATTTTATTCTTAAAGATCATTACAAACATGTAGGGGCTCTTTGGTTGTGGGTTAAGGACGAATGGGTTACGTGATTTTAATCCGAAGAAAGGAAAAGATTATTTGTATAGGTCGGTTACTTTCATTGGACTATCTTTATTCCGTCAAAATTGTAGAATATGATAACTCATAAACCAATGGTCCGACCAAATTGAATATGCATCGTGAGTTGTGCATGTGTTGTTTCCATGTTATTTTCTCTTAATCCTAATCTATTATGTGTTTAGATATATTCCAAAAATTATCTACTTATTTCAACAGATAATTCACAACCAAACAACGCCATAGTGCTGGAAACAAAGTTTTTATACTGAATATAACTATATCTCAAAGATACAAATTTTTAAATATTTAAAGTTATATTTGAAATGTAAAAAAAAATAAAATAAGAACGAATTACTTCATACATTAAATTTTCATGCATTAAATTTTCAATTAACATTTATCTACGTTACTAGTAGAATGATAGATTTTATTCTTAAAGATCATTACAGACATGTAGTACAAAGTGTAGTTTTATGTGAATAAAATACGAAACTATCCATTTATTTTATTAAGATATATTTTAAATTTATACGAATAAAAAACATCCAGATATGATAATGTTAAAGAAATATTTCCATTTAAAATTACAAAGCAAAAGCATGTGACACATGAAGAAAAAGAAAGTGGTGCAGGCAAGAGTTGAAATATCTTGGAAAAATCCAGAACAGTGCAGTTCACTGTGTTCAAAAGCTATAAGCTATGCATCAATATATGCCAGCACTATAATATGTATTAATTGTTATTTCCACAAGTTGTTGCAAAAGATGTATCCATAGAAAATTACTTTTAAAGGATTATTTGTAATTTTCTAAGAATAGTACAACGCTCAATTGTCAATTTTTTAAAATATATTCTTTCAGATAGTTGGTACTTGCTACATAACTAATCAATATATAAAGGGCACTAGATATTTTGGGTTAATTCAGAAAAAAAAACCATATTCTTTTATATTTTCCTGAATGCAATATTTTGATATCGTAATTTCTCCATCAACCTTCTAAAATCTTTCCAGCTATAATCCTTGATATGCCATTAATTTTGATGTAGACTACTATGACTATTGGATTCAGCTCATTCACGGTCGTGAACAATTGCAGAAACATATGGATCAAAGTAACACAGGCCACTTATCTCCAACGAAGTAATTTGACATGAGATTTGCTACAATTGCAGTTCGGATTTACCCTCTAATATTAATTATAGGGGGTTACGAGCGCACAACGCGTTATATAATGTCACTTATTGTATAGCAAAAATTAATTTTATAATAGATCGATCGGTCTACTTGCTATAAATTATAGTCATTTTTTACACAACATATTCCTTTTCCCCTAAATTATATTATTATTTATTCAATCGATATTGCCAACTACTTTTTTTATTGCCTACTTTTAATGCGTCCGATGTTTTAAGATATCATAATATGGACTTTTTACGTAACAAAATCATAGTCATTTTTTCCTTAATTATATTATGCTGTAAATTATAGTAATTTTTTACGTAACAAAATCATTTTCCCTTAATTATATTATTATTTATCCAGTCGATATTGCCTACTACTTTTTTTATTGCCTACTTCTAATGCGTCCCATGTCTTAAGATATCATAACATGCTTATCAATATACTCGATATGCAAAGTAGTTCAGATTGGATGAATTTTTCGATAAAAAAATTTATTCGACACTTTAAAGTCAGGTTAGAAAAGTTTAAAATGAGTCTAAAACAGTTTAGTGAAAAATTAAAATTTACTCGAGATTTTTTAGGATCGATGATATTTTCGAATTTAAATAATAAAATAAAACATATGTAATATTATGTGAAAATTATAAAACTTAAGTTTAACCTTTAAAGAGTTCCAAAATATAACAGAAGAATATTGAATAAATTAAAATTTTGTATGAATAATAGTGACTCATGAATTAATGATATAAAAATATTTATAAATATAGACCAGCTCCTTATTCCTCGGGTGGGGGGCCTACTTTATTTTTTTCTATATTAAAAACTCATTATAAAATTTAACTGAATTCTTTTTTTTATTTTCTGATTATTTTTTTAAATCACCTTAAGTTTGATAAAATTTTATTTTTTGCCCTAATGTAACATATCACATATGTTCGTCAACTTTATATTAATAATAATCCATATGAGATTAACATTTACGCGTCCTAAAATGTATTTTTTTCGTTAAAGTTTAAACAGAGCTGAGGCAATGATAATACTCAATAATCATTCTATCGTTTTTTAATGTTTTTTTCACGCTGAATTATCATAATATTTGAATAAACATGGATAGGACCACAATTTGAAATTTGACTCAATTCTTAATACAGTATCCCTTCTTTTTTTAATCCATCACTTTTTTTTAACTTATCAAATTAAAATATTTAACACAATAATGAAAATATAATAACTCATAGTATTATAGAATTATCGTATTATATAATAACAAGTTTTCTTAACTCGGTCAAAATTATTTGTTTTAGTTAAATTATTTTTTAATTGCTATCCTAATATTCACGAAGGCCTGTTTAAGTCGGGAAAAAACTATTGATAACTTTAACTATCAGCTATAAATATGTTTAAGTAAATAATATTATCATGTATCAGAAAATACATAAACATATTTTAATTTTGGAACAGGGACTCTTTGGATGTGTCACTATTTGGCTAGAATAAACTGGATTATTAATTTTTTTTAAATAAGAGCTTGAAATATATCTATTCTTCAAAATGGTCGGAAACTATTTGTAGACAATAAATTTTTATTTTAATTTCAATTTTACCTCTCATCATTACTTAGATTATTTGAAAAAAAAATAATGTTTGGATGAAAAGAGTATTCTGCTATATAATCCATTGCCAAATAGCTCATAATGTACCAAAAGTAAGAATATCATGTGATAGATAATAATGATTCTTTTGTTTCAATCGTAACACCTTCAAAATTTATTTATGTGACAATTGGACTTTTTCTGACTACTATTCATCTTTGTCCATTGGACTTTCATCAATCTACAAAGAAATAACAAAATAAACTATAATTAACTAATTATATAAGAATGCAGAAGCTAACACATTCGGTCCTCCTATCCATACTATTATATAGCAACTAAAATAAAATAAAATATCATAAGCTAAATATCTATCTCATATGCAATTGTATCACTATGAATATCGCTAGCTACACAAGCCTTCATCCTTATTTATTCAGTTATCTACAAGATTCAAACATAGAAAAATGAAATTTCTATTAGTATAAAATACTCAATGCATAAGATAATACAAATGGATAAAAAACTTAATAAAAAATAGACAAACTTTTGAGTACATGAGTTTTTCACTACATCTTTTACTTTAAATAATTTCTAGGACGTCTATATGTGTTATCATAATGCGATCTCGGCTTCTTTTATTATGGACATTTATGGTACTTTCACGTGGGATCAAGATGAATCAAAACAAGACAGAAAATAGGGCAATAAAGGATCCAATAAAAAGAAACGGTTCACTTTGATCTTAGGAGTAAAGGGACTATTAATACTCATCTTCAATTTTTCTATTCTATTACATTTAACAATGAGTGCACGTAAAGTCCCATGTTATATCTTTTATTTTGTTGACTTAATTAACATCCTTACTATTCTGTAGTTAGCATAATTATCCTGAAGAAAAACTAACCAAATCACAATAGAACAATTAAACAATATCAAAACTCTAACCTACGAAACATATTTTGGAACGGGTACGTATAAACCTGGGGCGAGTTTCAACTGAGCCCGACCCACACTCGATTGAGCTCAGGTTGAGTTTGGCACAAAGGTCAATCATTCTTTTGGCATAACTCGGGCCGGATTTGCTGACGTCGCCCTTCAAATCATGACATAATATTGTTCGAATTAGGTATGAACACAACTCGGGATGGGTCGTCGAAAGAGCCCTGATCGAGTTGTCGAGAGCCCGGGCCGAATTTATTCGAATCCGCGTCAAATTCGGAGAAACACCGCGTCGAGTTTAAACTTTACAAATAAACCTCGACCAAAATTATCTCTACATGGGCCAAATTTTGATTGTCGAAATTTCAATAGTGTTTTTATGAGATTTTAACATACAATAACTTTCTGTACACTATTTCTTGCGATGTGGCATAATAAAATATAATAAAAATTTTTAACTACTGCATCACACAATAAAAAATATTATAAAAAATTTGGGGCGCGGACGAGCTAGCAGAGGAGGGGTGTCGGCCCCCCTCTCCAAGCTCGCCCACTGATGAGCTTCGCACAAGGGGCGGTAACGCCCCCTCGCGAGTTCGTCGACGCTCCTATTATTTTTTATTTTTTATAGTCTCTCAACTTTGAGTCGTTTAGGGTCGCCGACGAGCTCGCGAGGGGGCATTGGTACCCCTTGTGCGAAGCTCGCCAGTGGACGAGCTTGGAGAGAGGGGTCGGCGCCCCCTATGCCAGCTCGCCAAAGGGCGAGCTTTGAGAGAGGGCCGACACCCCTCCTCTGCCAGCTCGTCCGTGCACTGAAATTTTTATAATATTTTTTATTGTGTGATGTCAGCTAGTTAAAGTTTTTATTATATTTTATTATGCCACATCGTAAGATAATCGAGAGACTGCTTTTTATCGGTCAAGTGGATGAATCGTGCAATAATATCAAAGTTGGGAATTGTTTAGAAATTAACTCAAAGTTGGGGGACGATCTGTGTAATTTACCTGATTTGGAGCGTTAAATGACGTGGATGACTTAAATGACGTGAATGAGAGAGGAATGGCTCACGTGTCGGCCACGTGTGCAAGACAATCGAAAAATTTACTATCACCGGTCAAGAGGACTAATCGTACAAGAAAATAAAAGATGAGAGACATTTTGATTATAATTTGAAATTGTGGGACCCGTTGAAAATCGACTCAAAGTTAATGGACCATTCGTGTAATTTACCCGAGAACATAACAGTTCTAATTCATCTATCATCTTATCTATTTATTAAAAAATCACATTCAAAAGTGAATTCTAAATTCACATACCTTGATTATTTTGGACTACCAGAGACTCAAGATTTGGGTGCATTTTCTGATGAGATCTCCTAATGGCCACAAGACTAGCACCCTTTAATGAGCTTTGTACCCTGAAGAGATTGCCGGATCGCACTTCGCACACGCGCAATGAGACTAAAGTTCTCACGTTCTAAATTTGGTGAAAACACTTAGCTTTCTAAGTAAAGGGAGGCTGATATGAGATGGGTTCTATTCATAGGTGTTAAAATAATTACAGAAGAATTATTCTAACCACCAAAAATTTAATATCAACCCGCTCTAATCAACTTGAAATTTATCCTTAATCTTTTTATTTATCTTTAATTAAAACAATTTTTCCTTTTCTTCTTTTCTTTTCTTTTCTTTCTTCTTATCAAAGTCCTAACCATACATAACATCCTCTTTTAACTTCTTAACTTTATATATTTTTTAAACAGAAATCTTATAAATAAATAAATATTTTAATTATCTAATTAATTAATTCAGAAAAATTTTGGAGTGTTACATCAATTCTCTAATAAATGCTTGTAGAAAAATCAAGAAAATATAAATAATCAGGAGGTGGTATTTTTTCCTAGATGACGCAAGTATGGAAAAAATATAAATAAAAATGAGTGAATGAAATTTCATAAATTTAAATTACAATTATATACTTTCCGATGTTTGTCCTCTTTTTTTTATATCAGAACCCAGAGGGGAGAGAGACAGAGCACAGTGGAGAAGCTGCAGCCAACAGGGATCCTCCGGGAAAGTGATTCAGCAGGGACGGCGACGTTTCGCGAGAAGATCACCGGGGACAACGAAAGGGGGCTGTCATCAGGATTCTGGGAGATCCACGGCTCAAGGCACGCGCTAATGTCTTGTGATCTTTGTTCAGTCTGTTTCATCGTCGCTCGTATTGTTCCTTTCTTCACATTTCACAATCCTCATTTGTCTGCATTTGCTATGTTTCGGGATGGTCACAATTTTTGTCCATTATAATGTTGTCTGTCTGGATGCAACCGATTTCCCGTGGTTCCAGTTAAATTCCTTCCTTTCTTCGATTTCCTGAACTTTGCAGGGCAAGGCTTCGAGCAGTAGGGTTTTGGGGGTTTATCTACATAATCGATGAGATCTTACTTAAGTTTTTAGCTCTTCTCAACTTGTGGTCATTCGTGAACCATGTCTGGTTTCAGACGGAATATAATCGCAATTTCACCATGGCGATCAGATATGATTTGTAAAAAAAGAAAAGAAAACATCATTGGAGTTGTTCGTATTTGTCTTCTTAACAATGTTGCATATTCTCCACATGAATCACTTGGAATGTCAGATTTCAATTTTTCTTCATTCATGTTTATTTTAGAAAGATTATGCCCGTGAAGTATGTACTACTATCTCCTGCCCAAGCATACCATAAGCTATGAAGCCAATATATGTGTCTTGCTCGACAGCATCTGTACAGTTCTTCAAACGGCGATGACAGACTATTTCTTTTTGTTGATTTGTATAGTTCCATGAGATGCTATGTGGTTGTCCATAGTGCCTCTAACTAATTTGCAAGCTAGGGTATCCTTCATTGGTGCACTTTGAGATAGTAAATACTACTTGTTGGATAATTGCTACTCTCTCTTTGCAAATGAGCAAAAGACGTGGACAGTCAGCTCTACTTTTATAGAACGGTAAAGAAAGTTGTCCCCATTTTAAGCGGTGTTGGTAGTCCCGCTCTATCTCTAGTCATCACCTGATTGAATATCGGATTAGTTGAGTGGTAATAGCCTCGTAGTACGAAAAAAAAGTTCTCTTTTTGCAGAGTTGAAAACACGGCATATAAAAATGGTTTACTCTTTTTGCCTTCTATATTTCATGTTGTTATACCCGATCTTATGATAATAATTCCATTGTATATTCAATCATGCAATTTTTACTGAGACTAATTTCCTTTTTTTGTAAATGGTTTATGTTTTTTTATATTGTAAACTAACAGTTGTTTGTAGTTCTTTTGTAACACAGTGTAATTTACACTGCTTAGTGTTTTACTAATTATCTTAGACTATGAAGATATTTAGTTTTTTGACAGAAAAGAAGGAAGTGTCTCTTCCTATCCTCTTTATCTGATCTCCTATTCCTCCATTCTTCCTCTCTTTCTCCAATTGAACACTGTTGAGAAGCCAGAAGACAAGACATTGCTAATAATCTGTCACCCATGATGGGTGAGTCTCCTTCTCTGCCGCTAGCACTCACCAGCATGTTCAATCGGTAAGACTTAAATCCTCTTCCAAACCTAGATCTAACATCCTTATCTTCTTCATTTAACTGTTGTAGATGCACAGACTTCAGTCACGCAGTATCTGCTTTGTTAGTTGTAGTTTTTTTGTACATTGTTGTGAACCATGAATACAAATTGTGGTGCCATCACACCTCTAAAATGATTTGTAACTTCTGTGGCAAGCGAGTTTGAAACATCGAGAGAAAATCGTGTTCTTTATTTTCTAGGGCAATTACATTTTTATCAATCTTACTTCCCTGTAATTACATTTGACAACAATAGAATTTTCTGAAATTTGTTGTTGGTTGAATAGTTTTCCCCTTGTTGTTGGTTGAATAGTTTTCCCGCATCTCAAGCATGTATAATTGGATCCAGAATCATTTTGCATGTATGGGAGGGTGTTAATCTATGGTAAATTGAGCACATTCAGGCACACATATAATCCCTGGACTATGATGATGTATTTATTCTCTAGATTATAATTCACTTGTTTCATTAATGTTATGAACGTGGAATATTGCACAATCTGTCCTTCCTAAGTTCAGTTATCCATCCATTTGAGTTTGTGTTCAGTTAGTTATTAATGGTTTATTAGTTCACTAACTTTGTCAGTTGGCATATGAAGATAGTAGATGATATCAGATGTTTGGATAAATGAACTGCATACATATTTACCAACCTTTACCTTGAATTATGTTTGCTCGTCCATACTATTGTTGATTTGTGTGCTAAATTTGGAGACAGAGATTTTTGTAGCAAGTTACAACAACTGATTTTTTTCATTTTGAATATGGCTCCTTGCACTAGATTTAAAGAATTTTGTTCTATAAACTTATTTTTCTTGCGAATTAAGTAAACTTGTGTTGTCAATTGGATTTGAGTCTCAAGGAATTTCAAGTTACATGCTTTTCTGTCTCTGGTTGGACAAAACTCACTGCCACCTGTGGACTGGTTTGCGTAACCATATTTTAAAAGTTTCATCGATCTTGGATACCACTCTTCTTATTGATAAGTATGCATGAATTTCTTTACTTTCTTTGTCTTTTGTTTAATTCAAATGTTTTCTGCCTTGTTTAAGGAAACATTTCTGTCAAACTGGTCCGGTTGCCTTTCATAATATATATGACATCTACTGATTCATTTTCATATATACCAACCTCACGCCGATTCTAATCACTGATGCCTAGTTTACTAGTGTTTGGTAGTCTACAACTCTACATAGCTATTTCAGCTTGCACCAAATAATTGAAGCAAGCAAGCTACTCTATGAAAATTTAGTAATGGCATACGAGCTGCCATGCACCGGCTGCTTAGTAGCATCTACAGCAAAATTCAAATCAGTGTTTTCCAGAAACAGTGATTAGAGTACGGGAAGTTTATCCTCACTTTCTTCACTCGCATGCAGTAGTTGAACAAGCAAGCTACTTTATGAGAGTTTTACCCGCCGAAGAGTTAATCAAACTTTACTCTTAGATTTGCGAACAGTGGACAAGGTCAAGCCAAATCTTATCCATGTAATAAATGTCATGTGATGTAACCTGGATGAAGTTAATAAGATTCTTTTAACCAAAATCCTCTTGTCTCTTTCTTCTGTGCGTAGGACATGGGGCATGTGGATGGACTTTGTCACTCACCATAATGGGGTGCCTACAAACTATCAGATGTTGCCTTGGTCAATAGTTAATGTACCCAAGATTTTTGGCTGTATTTGTGGACTAGGATGCTTTTAAATTTTGACAATGGCTTATTCGTTTATTTCTGACCTCTAACATCACATTTGGACAGCTGTGTGAGACTTCAAACATTTTTTCCACTAGAAATTAGTCATGCAATAACTATTGCACATAAAAGCCATGATGCTGACGAGTGTATAGACCAGAAAGGAAAAGATGAGTTTGCAAGTCAATCGTACCTTCTCTCAGCGCAATATATCAGCTAACCGGCGTTATTTTAAGCGAATCAATATCCAATTAATATTTCGACCCAAAAATAATTCTATTAATGTGATAAACCCAGGAGGGATATGCACTTGTTCTCTCTTTTAGATTATGAAAATTGATAATATTAAGCATCTGATTTTGTATGGATGAAAAAAGTTACTTGCACTTGCCTACAATCTTATCGTATCACCAAAAAGGTGGCACAAATCCATGGTTTATGCTTCTGATCCAATAAGAGAAATTTGAACTTTAACAAAATGCTTTAATCATTGGATAAAACTCTTTGATTCTATTTGTCCAGATTGAATAAAAATGTTGTGAGATTGAAAAAAAATATGTTTTAATGGTCCGGAAGGCCTAACATTAATGGTAGAGTAGGCATATCCTGAGATCTTTTAGATTAAAGAGACAAGATTAAAGCTGCATGTAATTCGAAATCACAAGCCAAGCTGAGGAATATATGGAAGTTTTCATGCTATCAACTTCGGAAGGGATATTTCCATTCATCGCTTATGAATCATAAATAATCTAAAAAAACAAGAACGTGCACGCCACAGTCCCTTATATATGGGAGAACGAATTGATTAAACTTCTACCAAACACTGATTTTATTATTTTCCCACCTGGGTGGATAACTTTAGTACATCTGTGTCACTTGTTTTCTTAACAAAGCTTAGAACACATGTAAAAGTATACTGCAAACATAGTTTATACCCCTGTTTCTGCACTGTTGATAAAAAAAAAGAGAAATAATAATAACCAGGGCCTTAAGGCCATTAGTTCACCTTCCTGCAGTTCAAACGGATCTGCCCATTTGTCCCGGTCAAGGGACTAATATTCCCCATCTTCACCATGGCCGCCGCGAAGTCGCTGGCGAAGGCGGCCCCGTTGGTGCTGTACTGTCGGACCAGCGCATCTTGGGTCCCGTTGTTGAAGAGCTCCTGGTCGGAGTGGAGCAGGCCCTTGCGTGCGACGAGGTTCTGGTAGTACTTGTTGTCGAAGGTGTTGGCTGTCTGGAGGTCGAGCGGTGCCAAGTTGCTGTCGCCGCCGGACGCCGGGCAGGTCTGCTTGCGGAGGCTCGCGAAGCTCGCGTCGATGTTGTTATCGTTGTAAATGTGCGAGCGGAAGGTGGTGCAGCGCGCCTGGCCGAGGGTGTGCGAGCCGGACAGCGCGGTCATGTCGCGGGCGCTGAGGCCCTTGGCGGCGAACTTCTGGATGAGGACGGAAAGGCTCGACCCAGGACCGGGGAGGTCGCTGTTGGCGGTGCTTTGGCTCGCCGTCGTCGAATCCCGGCGACCGAGTTGCACCGTCCAGGATGGTCCGCCGCGCTGCAAGAAAAAATAGCTGTCGGTTATTACAGGATACAGTGAAACTAATCTTACCGACGTTTAGTTCGTGACGTGATTGGAATCGTCACGAGAAGTGTATAAGATAATTCACTGCACTTAGTAGTAATTTGTGTGTTACGCTGGAGGATTCAAGACGTAAACCGGACTCGAAATCCACTCGACGATGGTATGCAACAATTGAGTGAAAGGCAAAATCATGCGTTAAAGCGTGCCACGCGACTTGATTCTAACGCAGGTGGCACCGTCCAATCAAGTACCATTTTATTCATTTTGGTCCATGATTAATGAATTAATCGTTCTTAAATTCTATGGAACACTAATTAATTAAACACATGCACGTCGAAAGATTCATAGAAACTAAAGGTGTCAAGGAGTGGCACTACTGACCAAAACTACGCCGTCGCGTGATGCGAGTGCGAGGATGTCAGCGCACGACACGGTGGCCTTGCAGGCGGCCTCGACGCTCGCCTTGATCGTGTCGATGACTTCGAAACCGCGGGCGGAGTTCGCGTTCGGCCCCGCGCTCTTCTCGCCGGTGAACGTCGACGTGTCGTCCAGTAAGATCGACGCATCGCAACCCTGAGAATGAATTTAAGGCAAGAAACGTTAGAACTAGTAATTAATGGCTGATCCTTTTAACGCACTAAGTCTCTCGACAGAGATCTCGCATGCATGTTGCACCTCGATCAATTCGAAAAATTTATCGTCTGCTGGATCAATAGTGCTTACTGTAAAGTTGGCAATATATTTATAAGTTTACGCACATTTACGAAGCAATCGTGGAAGAAGAGACGGAGGATGGAGGCAGCCATCCTCGGCTCCTTGCTGACGGCCTGTTGCATGCCGGAGCGCACGATGCTCGCCAGGTTCGGGCAGCTGCTGCTATAAAACGTCGGCGACAGCTGCCCGTTGGCAGCACCGGCGAGCAGGCCGAAGAGAGCAAGAGCATATAGAAGAACACCAAAGTTTCCCATGATCGACTGGGAAAAAAAGGCGGAGGGGGGGGGGGGGGGGGGGGGGGGGGGGGGGGAAGAACTCTGTGATCGATCGATGATATGTATGATGAGAAACAACTTTCCAGTGCTTGAGAAGAGCGAAGGCGTTGCTTGGTATTTATAGTGTTCGAGTGGTTCTCATATATTTGCATGCATGCATGCGTGTGTCGGAAAGCATCTTGTTGCGATTTGATTTTCAAACATGACTGCGGGTTGTTTCGCCTATTCGTTCTCTTGTGCAGAAGTTTCTAAGCATGCAATAATTTAATGGCAAGTTGGCTGGCAAGTGCAAGGCTCCCATGACCTTTCCTATATCCAATTGGCATCCAACTTAGACCGATCGATGGGACTAGTCACTAGTGGACTATATAAAAATAATCCCTAAAAGGCAATACTTAAAAATAATCCCTAAAAATAATCTCTAGTGCATGGCTTTCGGCGAGGCACCCGTGTCCATATAACATCATTTCCAAAATAATTAATTAAATTAATACATGAAAACATAGAAGCAATACTCCATATATAATCGAATTTGGAACTTTTGGAATTCATTATTCAATTAAATTTGTATCTTCTTACACTGCAAATAGCAAAACTTTTACATATACATATATATTTCATATATCCATCATTTTCTTATATATATTGTTCCATCCCAGCCGCTTGTAGACTAGCGACGTGTCCTTTTGGACCTGCCCGTGACTCAAATGATGTGGATTTGATCAACGAATGTTGAAAAAAGTGAGGAATTTTTCCTGCTTAATTAATTGATGACACAATGTTTGAGCTAATTAACTATTGACCAAAGGCAACGTGCCCTGGAAAAAAAGAGCAATTAGCGGCAATAATTAATTAGCTATAACATATATATTATTCTCAACATATTTATATTTCCCTCCCTCAATCATTCGTGTTTTTTCTTCTTCTTTTTTTTTTAATTCGGTTTGAAAATTTCTTCTTTGGATGCATGCCTGTGCGTACATTAATTAACGATAAAGATTGCTAACTGATTTAAGGGTGAGAATTCAACTGCATGCGTAGTCAGCTTAATTTGTTCCTGGTTGACAACGCTGTTGAGACTTGATGATGCATACTTTGACAAGCCCAAGGCTGTTCATTCTCTCTCTGTGTTGTAAAAGAAGAGTTATCCATGAAATAGATAAAAGATATCCCTAATAAAGACGTCCATAATAAATCAAAATGGATATAGTGCAATAGTACACATAAATCTTTACTTTTTTTTACATAGTGCACATGCACTTTATGGCTGCGTTTGGTACGGGAACATTAGTAGAATATTTGTTCTCGAGAACTAATTGATGTGATAGAAAAATTTAGATTGGTGTTTGGATGAAAAAGTGTAATGATGTGAATTTAAAAAGTTGATGTGATGGATAAATTTTAGTGGGTGTTTGGATAAAAAGTAAGAACTAAGAATATAATTTATTATTTTATGAGGTATAAAATTATAATAAATAAGAATATATTGTTAACATTATAATTTACGTAAATTGCTATATTGTTAATATTATTTTTATTTATTTTGATTAAATATTTTAAATATTATTAATATTATAATTTACATACATTTTAAAATCCAAATATAATTAAATTTTTTAAAAAATAATTGAATAGTTTAATTTAAAAAATATTTATTAATTATTAAAACTAATTATTTTATAGTTTTTAATTAATAACATTTAATAAATTATTTTATAATATTCTTAATAATGTATTAATATATTATAAATTATATATACATATATTATAAAATAATTTAAAAAATAGATGAAATAAAAAAAAGGTCAAACATTAAAAAAAAGGGCAAGAACATTTAGGTAAGAACATTGGACGAAAATATTTTTCAAAATGTTACCGTCACGTAATTTGTTTGACAGAATAATCCATTGTTCTAAATTGTTCTACCGAGCCAAACGCGACCTATGATTAAAATACATACGAAGGATTTGACAAGTGTACTCTACAAAACAAATACACTACATCTTTTTATTACCAAAATTGACCCCATTAATTTTATGGTTATCTTTAAAGTAGTGTCAATCGATATCATATCTTAATTAACATTTATCATAAAGTTTATCATGTTCGATCTTTTTTCTACTTATTTTCTTATGAAATAACTTTCATTGATGTTTCATATTCTATAATAGAATCATGTATATGAAAAAAAAATCCTTTATTCTTTCTCAGGAGTCCTCGTCTTATCCGATTCATTTCTTTTTCTTTTATAACAGCAATGTATCAGTAGAAGGAAAATTGCCCCTGTCAATCTAAAATTTGTATAATCAAATTCTTCTGACCCTATGTGTCTTTATTAAATTTTATTAGCCACTCCAATAATTAAGTATTCAATATACAAAATTTTCAATACAATAATAATTACGTACTCTTACTATAATTAGTTGTTATGTATCTAAACTATAAATCCAATTCCTAATTTTGAGATTTAAAATATGCTATCCTCAGACAGGATTATGGGTGTTTCATTCTATGAAAAACTTCTACTATTTTTTTTTAGTTTACGTTATTTACTATTGTTTGGAAAATTAGCTATTACATGTAGGTCATAAGCCGCCCCAGTTCTCTATATATATATATTCTTTCACTAAATAAGAGAACTTATCATTTTACCAAAAAACTAAACCTTAACAAATATATTCTTTTTATATTTAATGTATATCTTATTCACAGATATCTAAAAAGGAAATAATTATTTTCAACTAAATCAGATATCTTTTCATTTTACAAAAAAAACATTCCTTTTTATATTTAATATATATCAGATTTGCGTATATTTTAAAAAAAGGAAATAGACATAATATATCCTTATCACATATCTTTTCTTACACTAGTTAAGGGAGATGGTTAAATTGTTTTGTTTATTCTATATCCTAATTTCCTTGGGTGCCGCTTTAGTTCCGAGGAGGGGAAAAGTTTACCCTCGGGCAACATTATAAGGAATGAGAATACTAACAAAAAAAAAACCTAAACTTAATATATCATTATTATCATCATCTACACCCAAATTGATATATGTACCTAATTCTAGTTTCAAAAGTTATTGAGCCTTCTATAGGTTACTTTCGAATTGCCAGACATGCAGAGACATAAGGTTATATGCACGTCGTGGCTTACTCAACAATTTCAGTGTTTGTTTCGAATCGCTCACTTAAAATCGAAGGTTCCTTTGTGCACACCTGCACATTGCTAGCTGTATCGTGTCATTTTCCAAGGTAGTGATCTCTCATCTCACGGTATCTATAAGAAAAGAAACACAGATATATAACAACTTTATCCACTGCAATATGTTCTCTTATTGGTATTTCTTTTTCTTTAATTCTTTATCGATAGAAAGAGAAATCGAACATTTCTTTGTTGTGTGCTGCTACCTGCTAAGTCAACAGTCCTTGTAACAATGCTTGGCGGCTAGTGGCTTTTCCACTCAACTAGGACCCAACTTTGACCAGAAGTGTTGCTGTGTAGTGTGTACATGAGCCACACACACAGTCTCACACAGTGCAAAATATCAGAGAATTATAATTAAGATAGATGGGCCCTGAGGGGACTTCCTTAACAAACGAGTCTTTGGCTCGCTCGGAGCCTTCATCTCATTCCTGATTCAAATTGAACATGGATGGCCCTCTAATGAGCAATGGAAAGAAAGCAGCAGACTGCTTGGTTAGAACTTGTAATATTGGTTTCTTTTATGCAGGTGCGGGATCCGGATACTTTCACTCAACTTTAGAAGCAGCAACTTGGGCCATCTTGTGCAGTTTAAAACATTGTGTGCGAACTGAAATTGAGAATCTCGTTCTAGAAATAGACTCTCCCATGGCAGTGTCAATCATCAATAGAGAAAGTTCATATCATTCGGGACATGTATATGGGCTCTTACTTCAAACTTTATTCAGTTTAAATATAATTATATAAGACGTCTATGTTGCTGAGGCTGACACAAAAATAAATTTTGGTAGACGATTGAATAACAACGATCTCTTTTGGGAGGGTGATTCACCTTCGGGTACTTTCAGTTTTTTGTATCCCATTTCTGATTAATTGAATGCAGAATGCATCCTTTTAACAAAAAAAAAATGATAGATGGGGCATCCAAGTTAGAACATATCTCTAGCCTTTGCTGATTTATATGTTGTATTGGTTGTTGTTGTTGTTTTGTCTTGAAGTATATCTGAAGATTAAATGGTGGTTTTTCTTTTTTTAACCTTGAAGGTATGCTAGTGGACTTTGCACGCGCAAAGCCGTGACTTGCTTTGTCTGCCGTTGACCAAATTAAGCCCTGTGATTCATGATCCTCACGAGTGCTTTGGTGTGCTTTGGACACTTCTGACCTTCAACGATTTCAACATGCATCGTCGCCTTAGGCGCACACCTTCTTACTTTCGTAAAGTCTAACTGGTCGGCCATGAACGTATCATTTCTTAAATTCTTTTATAATAAATTTGAAAGAAGAAGTGTATACATTATATATATTTTTTCAGTTGTATACATATAAATAATATTATTATGCCTGTACTACGATACTGAATTTTTTATTATTAAAAATTGTGCGCTTATATTAGGCCTGATTTATTAATCAATAAGGCCACACACATAATTAATATTTATATATAATAAATAATATTATAACTTGATTTGTAGCATTAAGATATTCATGTGGATTTTTATTATTTATTTTTATTTTAAAATAAATAAATATGGTATTTGGTTTAACAAATGAGTGACGACTTATTCAATTATTCGGTCCAAAAATATATCTATAGTATACATTCTCTAGTTCATGTAATAATGCTCTTAACAGGCCTTGCCTATTTCGACAATGATGTATTCATGTAATAAATAGCTAGTTGGAGTATCATATTGTTGGCCCGTTGGGCCGGATGTCATGATTAAAATCTTCCCTTTCATATTTATGGGAATTACATAAAACTTCTATTTAGTAGTCGAGTAGATTGGTCAAAGTTAATAATTTTGAATTTTATTTTTTAAATGCACAATTTAGTTTCTTTTTCTGATCGGGTGCCGGATTATTGACCTTGACCGAAAGATAAGAAACTTATTCGGTCATAAACAACAGCCATGATTAAGTTTCTATTCTAACTAGTTTCTTATAATTGTCTAGTTTTTTTTGTTCACCTAAATCCTATTCCTAGGCTGGGTTTGGTCCGAGGATTTTGGAAAAAAGTTAGTTTTCGAGAATTAATGATAGAAAAGTTTAGATTGGTCTTTGGATGGAAATATGTAATGATGAAAATTTAAAAAGTTGATTTCATAGATAAGTTTTAGTAGGTGTTTGAATAAAAAGTGAGAAGTAAATATATATTTTATTATTTTATAAAGATTATTTTTTATATTATTAATTATATAATATTTTTATAATTAGCAAATTAGACAGAAGAAAAATTTTAAGATAAACTAATTGATACTAAAAAATGAAATATAAAAGAAAATTTAACATCATATTTATATAAAATAATTATATAATTATAACTTATTTAGAATAAAATAATTAATAATTATAACTTATTTAGAATACCATAATTAATAATTATACTAATATCATACTAGTTAATTTTTTATTACGATATATGATAAGTAAAATAAATAAAAATATTTACGTCAACATTTAAATAAGAATATATATATTTCATAATAAATAATAATGTAAATTTTTATTTTATTATAACACTAAGTAAATTGTAATAAATAATAAATGTTATTTTATTATTATTATACCTAAATAAATTATAAATTTATGATAATGTATAAATAATAAATAAATATAATATATATGTATATGTATATAATATATATAATATAATATATACATACAATGATATTCTTAAAATAATGTCATAGGCCTACTTTTAGACATATAAAATAAAAAATAAAAAAAATACGATTGTTCTTGCAATTAGCAAGAACTTTTCCAAAAACTTTCGACGGGAACTTTTGGCCAAAAGTTTCCGTCGTACCTCACATGACGGGAATCCACATGAGGTGTTTGGCTAAAGTTTCAGAACTTGGGCCAAGTTCTGAAACCAAACATAGCCCTAGGCGGTGTTTGACAGCAGAACAATTGTGTTGCCAAACACCTCATATGACGGGAACTTGTAAGTTCTAGCCCAAGTTCTGGAATCAAACATAGCCCTAGACAATGTTTGACAGCAGAACAATTGTTCTGCCAAACACCTCATATGACAGGAACTTCTAAAGTTTCCGTCATGTGAGATACGGAAGTTTCCTCCACAAGTTCTTGCAATTAGCAAGAACTTGAAAAGTTATTCCTAATTGCAAGAACAACCATATTTTTTTTCATAGGTCTAAAAGTAGCTCCACAAGTGAAGCTACTTTTAGACCTATAACATATTATTTTAATAGTACTATTATATTTATATATTATATTCTTATATGTTATATTATATATATTTTTTATTTATTATTTATACATTATCAAATTTATAATTTATTTAGGTATAATTTATCATATATTTTTATTTATTTTACTTATATATATCATAACAAAAATTAACAAGTATGATATTAGTATAATTATTAATTATGGTATTCAAAATAAGTTATAATTATATAATTATTTTATATAAATATGATGTTAAATTATCTTTTATATTTCATGTTTTAGTTATTAACTAGTGTTTAGTCCCGTGCGATGCACGGATGTTATAAAAAATAATTATAATATAATATAATTATAAATGATAATTATTAATAAAATAATTTATTGCAATTTTAAAAAAATACTAATTGAGTTTATATAACAAAATAAATTATACCATCAAACCAAATCAGAAAAATTTTGAAACACCATAGCCTAAATTATAGTAAACTACCTCTTTATATATATACTTAAATATATATAAAATAAAAATTTAAAACTTTTACTTCTACTCAATTTAAATGTACCAAGATCCTAATATTTGAGTACGAAAATTTTAGTTTTTTTCCTGACAATAGAACTTTTTTATTTATAATTTTGTAGTAGTTCTTTTATATTTATATGTCACTTGAGTTTGATTAGGAATCCTAATTTTATTAATTTATTTAAGCAAGATCTTGTTTATTTTTAGCATACTTTATACTTATTGTTAATGACACGTTTGCTTTCATTGTTGCTACTTATCAAACTCATGTGTTTAGCAAGATTCAAATGAAATTAATAACATAGGATTTTATCTAATTCTTTGCATATTTTGTACTTATTTAATATTGGCGCATCTTTTCTTATGTTTTTATTCCACTCTCTAAGACTCATACCATACATAGACAATAATTCTTATCCTTATATTTTTTTTATAAAATATAGTTTTGAAAAGCAAACGAAATAAAAAATTTGTGGACGTCATATTACAAATACTATCTTTAATTTATATTTCTTTTAAAAAATATGTTTTCCAAATTTACAACACAAACCTCTCAATTTGATTTTTTAATCAATTAGTATCTAATCATGACATTACTATACGATAATTTTTTTCTTAATAAAAAATAGTTTATCTTTAACATTTATTTCTTTAATTTTTAAAAATATTTTATCATAATTAATAGCATTCTCATGACTTTCTAAGAAATTATGAAAATCATATTAAATTATATATATATATCCCATTGTATAATAAACTTTTACTTAATAAAAAAACCTTCTTATAATCAAATTATATTTGCTTTTGAATTTAATCTAGCAAACTTTTGTTACAACATACTTTTTTACCTTTTAAAAAATTAAAAATCACAATAATTTAAATATTATATATCAATGGTTAGATATAAATATCAATATAGAATAATTTTATGTTAATATTTTATTTTTATCATTATAAATATTTTTTTCCAACAAAGAATCCTGCTTCTAATCAAATTCATTTTTACCTTATAAATTTTGATATTCTTTTAATTTTAGGACTATAAATATTGTTATCATATATAATAAACTTTTATTATGACATATTTTTTACTTCCTAAACTTTAAAAAATCACATCAAGTTATATATATTAAACTTTTTAGATAATCTTATTACGTAAAAAACTTTAATAATATATTTCAAAGTGAATGGTACGTGTTTGATCACTCGATTAAAATGTCTTTTTTATGTGGATTTGGTATACAAAAATGTTGTTAATAAGATTAGTTATTAATGCTATTAAGGTTTGACCATGTAATTGACATCTCTATTTCATACAAACTTTAAAATAATTGAAAAAAAATACAAACTTTAAGTTTTATTGCTCAATCGAGATTCTAAACACCACGACGTTCATATTTTGAGTTTGGCTTGATTCCATGTGGGAGTTTACAACCCTCTTAACGTATGAATTCCTTTAAAAGGATTAATTAATTCTTTTAATTCCTTTGTTGCATCCTATTTGAATAAAAACAAATACCAACTTAGGTAGGATTCAGTTTAGGATTATTAGGATATATTACGACACTTAATATTAGGATAATATTTACATACGGATAGAATCCTTATGTGATTTTTTTAGGATTATAATTATGGTTTGAATTTAAAATAAATTTTTATTAATTTTAAAAAATATATTTTAACATATGACATATCAGGATAATATTTAAGTACGGATAGCATCCTTATATTTTTTAATATTATAATTATTATTTGAATTAAGAATAAATTAGGATTACTATGAATTTAAGATTTATATTTAATAGATGACATATGATATGATTAGAGTAGGATTAGTTTTATGATATGTAATATTGTTATTATCATCAAATTATTAACACT
Organism: Pontederia crassipes; assembly: GCA_030549335.1. Classification (NCBI taxonomy): domain Eukaryota; kingdom Viridiplantae; phylum Streptophyta; class Magnoliopsida; order Commelinales; family Pontederiaceae; genus Pontederia; species Pontederia crassipes. Next base: position 45,470,031 of record CM060195.1, read on the forward strand.
ACAAGAAAATCGCGATTTTCAGACGGGCAATTTTCGACGGTTCAAAATCCGTCGCAATATGCGACGGATTTTTCGACGGTTTCATTGCCGACGGATTTTTCGACGTCATGACCGTCGAAATGATTTATATTATTATTTAATTTTTCGACAATTAGGAACGTTAATATTTCCGACGGATATCCATCCGTCGTAATTTTCGATGGATTTTTCGACGGTCACGACCGTCGAAAATAAAAAAATAAATTATGTAACTTGTTATATTATTATTTAATTTTTTCGACGGATTTTTCGACAGTTACGACCGTCAAAAATAAAAAAACTAAATTACATATTATTTTATATTATTATTTAATTTTTTGACGATTAGTAACGTCGACATTTCCGACGGATATCCATCCGTCGCAAAATCCGCCGCAATTTCCGACAGTCGTAACCGTCGGTAAATGTATAATAATATCATATGAGGAGTATTTTATTAATATAACTAGCGATGGCACAAACCCTCGCAATTACAGACGATTTCGACCGTCGGTTCAAACCATCGGTAAAATAAAAAATAAACATTATATATAACTAAATATATTTTCGATGGTCACAATCGTTGGTAATTTTAAAAATAATTAATATTTACGTTTTCGACGACCGGAGTCGTCGGTAATTAAAATTTCGTTATCCCGCTTTTCTCTCATCTTTTCCCCTTATATATAATTCCTCCTCCTCTCATCTCCCTCTCCCTCTCTCTCTCCCCCTCTCCCGACTGGCGATCCTCTCTCGCACCGGCGATCCTCTCTCGCATCGACGTGTCTCTCTCTCTTTTTCTCTCTCCGGTCGGAAGCCGCTATCGGCCGGATCCGGCCCCCAGCGGCCGGATCTCGCCGCTGGCGGCCGACACTACAAGAAAATCGCGATTTTCCGACGGATAATTTTCGACGGTTCTAAATCCGTCGCAATTTGCGACGGATTTTTCGACGGTTTCATTTCCGATGGATTTTTCGACGGTTATGACCGTCGGAAATAATTTATATTATTATTTAATTTTTTGACGATTAGGAACGTCGATATTTTCGACGGATATCCATCCGTCGCAATTTCCGACGACTTTTTCGACGGTTATGACCGTCAGAAATAAAAAAATTAAATTATGTATTTTTTATATTATTATTAAATTTTTTCGACGGATTTTCCGACGGTCACGACCGTCGAAAATAAAAAATTAATTATATAATTTATTATATTATTATTTAATTTTTCGACGATTAGGAACGTCGATATTTCCGACGGATATCCATCCGTCCCAATTTCCGAAGGTCGTAACCGTCGGTAAATGTATAATAATATCATATAAAGAGTATTTTATTAATATAACTAGCGACGGTCCAAACCGTCGTAATTACCGACGGTTTTGACCGTCGGTAAAATAAAAAATAAATATTATATATAACTAAATATATTTTCGATGGTCACAACCGTCGGTAATTATAAAAATATTTAATATTTACGTTTTCGACGGCCGAAACCGTCGATAATTAAAATTTCGTTATCCCGCTTTTTTTTCTCTTTTCTCGCTTTTTTCCACTTTTTCCCTTTATATATATTCCTCCTCCCTCCTCCCTCCACTCCTCTCTCTCTCCCTCCTCTCCTCTCTCTCTCCCGGCCGCGAGCATCCTCTCCCGTGCGTCGGACGCCGGCGACCCTCCCACGCCGGACGCCGGCGACCCTCTCCCGCACCGGCGATCCTCTCCCGCGCCGGCGTATCTCTCTCTCCCGCTCTGCACCGGCGTCTCTCTCTCTTTGTCTCTGCTGTCGGCCGGCCGGAGACCGGATCCGGCCTCCAGCGGCCGGATTGGCCGCCAGGCGGGCCGGTTCCGGCCTCCAGCGCTCGGATCGGCGGCCAGATCCGGCCTCCAGCTGCCGGATCCGGCCGCCTGGCGGCAGATCCGGCCTCTAGCGATCGGATCCGACGGCTAATTTTTTTATATTTAAAAAATTATTTGCGACGGTTGCAACCGTCTAAAGATCGGTGGTTCGAGCCGTCGCAACTTTTCGACGGTCGCAACTTTATCTTTTACATATATAATTTTATGTTTAATTTATTTGGTCAAAATTGGAAACACATACTAAATTTGTCTTTCCCCTCCTTTCCACCTCGATTTGGAGGGAAAAGAAAAATGAAACATTGGAAGGGAATGAAAAGTAAAGAAGGAAATTTTTTCCTCCAATTTAAACTCAACCAAACGAGGAGAATGAATTCTCTTCATTTTTCTTCCCACTTCTTACCATCCTTTCACCCCAACCAAACAGACCCTTAGCCTTCTTTACGCTTTTGCTTTAAATAAGCAGAGGGAAGGAGACGATGATGGCGTTGACGACATATGTTTGTGATCGTCGTGAGAACAAAGAGAGGGAAAGAGGCATTCTCTCTCCTCTTCATTTTATAACCGGTTAACCACTCGATTAGTTTTTTCTTTCCCAAACTAGAATTTTTTATGTTATTGTGATTAATTTTTAAAAATAATAAATTATGATTTATCTTATGAATTAATGTGTATCATACGCCTTCCATGCATATCACCATCATACTCTCATTTTTTGTGCGTCCGATCTAATTGGACGAATGTCATTCGTGCGCGCGTGAACCAAACGACGATTTACAACAGGCAACCGCCGAAAATTTCGACGGTTCGGACCGCCGGCCTTTTTCGGCGGTTGCAACCGTCGGAAATATCGACGGTTCGGACCGCCGACCTTTTCTGATGGTTGCAACTATCGGAAATATCGACGGTTCGAACCGCCGGGGACTTTTCCGGCGGTTGCAACCATCGGAAACTTTCGACGGTTCGAACCGCCAGGACTTTTTCCAACGGTTCTAACCGTCGATATTTTCGACGAATTTTTTTCGATCGTCGCAAATCGATTTGCAACGAGCGTTTTTCCGACGGATCAGTTCCGACTGTAAAACCGTCGGTAATTGCATTACCGACGGTTTTCGGGCTGATTACCGACGGTCCGAATCATCGGTAATCAACATTTTTCTAATAGTGTAAATTATCATGATTAATTTAAATATTATTAATAGATGACACATGTCATCACCATAATAAGTCACTTGTCATGTTCTCGTACCTTATGCTTTTACCTTTACTTATATATATATATATATATATATATAGTTTATCTTAAATTTTTTTTCTTCTATCTAATTTGCTAATTATAAATATTTTATTAATTAAACTATTCAATTAGCTTTTAAAAAATTATATTATATTCGGATCTTAAGATGTACGCAAATTATAATATTAATAATATTTAAAATATTAATCAAATAATTAAATAATAAATAATATAATATAATAATTTATGTATATTATAATATTAATAACATATTTTTATTTAATATAATTTTATATCTAATAAAATAATAAATTATATTCTTAATTGTTACTTTTTTATTCAAACACCTATTAAAACTTATCTATCAAATTAATTTTTTAAACTCTTATTATTACACTTTTTCATCCAAACACCAATCCAAACTTTTCTATGAAATCGATTAGTTCTCGACAACTTACAACTTAAAATTCCCCATCTAAACACAATCCTAGGAACAAGAATCAAGATATATTTTTTTATGCCAGCGATGAATTAGTTAGAAATATAAAAAAGAACACTTTATCTTTTTCGTAATCAAACTTCTATATGCCACAAATATTTAGAGGTTTTTATTGTCACCATTGCCTGGCAAACAAATTTAGAATGACTAGTGTGATACAGTACTCATTCGTGCACGTGTACACACATATATATATATATATATATATATATATATATATATATATATGTCAATTTTAGACTATGGTAACGTTTCAATTCACCCTCCGGCAATTCAATCTGACCTCCCCGGCGGAGCCCGTCAGCGGGCTAATGTTCCCCATCTTCACCATGGCCGCGGCGAAGTCCGACGAGAACGCCGCTGGGTTGCTGCTGTAAAGCCGAACCAGGCTGTCCATGGGGCCGTTGTTGAACAGCTCCTGGTCCGAGTGGAGCATCCCCTTCCGGGCCACCAGGTTCTGGTAGTAGCTGTTGTCGAAGCGGTTGGGGCTCCCGGCGTCGAGCGGCGCCAAGTTGCCGTCACCTCCGACGGCCGGGCACGTCTGCTTCCTGAACGACGCGAAGCTGGGGTCAACGTTCTGGTCGCTGTAGAGGTGGGACCGGAAGTTGCTGCAGCGCGCCTGGCCGACGGTGTGCGCACCGGAGAGAGCGACCATGTCCTGGGCGCTGAGGCCCTTGCTCCCGAATGCCTGCAGGAGGCCATTGAGGCTGGCGGAGGCGGGCGGGAGGTTGGCGACGGCGGCGGATATGCTGGCGAACCTCGCGTCCCTGCGGCCCAAGCTCACCGTCCAATATGGCCCTCCAAGCTGCAAGGTCACCAAATTAAGAGTTATGATTTCAACTTGTCATCAACATGTAGATCGATCATGCATCTCGTACGTGATCATTTCTTTCTTTCTTTTTTTTTTTTTGAAGTATAAAAAGATGATATGTTCATGCACATGCATGCATGCATGCATTGTATGAGTGTAGGACAAAAAACTCGTCGACGAACAGTTCAAGCTGCTGACCATGGCGACGGAGTCGCGCGCTGCGATGGTGAGGATGTCGGCACAGGAGACGGTGGCCCTGCAGGCTGCCTCCACCTGGAACTTGATGGAGTCGATAACCTCGTAGCCACGGAGGGAGTTCATGTTGGGCGGTGCGTTCTTTTCTCCCTTCATCCCCGGCGTGTCGTCAAGGAGCACCGACGCGTCGCAACCCTGCGCACAACGAAGCAAATAATTACCAAAAGGGAATCATAGAAGTTAAAAAAATGTAGATTTGTGAACAGTGGAGTTGACACTGTTAGGTCGGCATGTACATATAGGGACCTTGTTTATATTGATATAATAATCAGCAGTCTATATCAACTTTTGTTTGGCTCAATCAATTACAAGTTGGAAGCTTGGACTGTGATTGATCTATTCAGAGACTCATTAATCATTTATGTTCCAATCAACTTTCTAATGTATATCACATGCATAAAAATCTTTCCGGTCCATCGAAATTATACAATAATTGTGAGTGCCTTAACTTTACTTTGATGCAATTCATGCTCACCTAATTAAATAATTGGGATTCTTGAAGTGACAGTATATATATTACGGTCTGCAGTCTGTCTTAATTATTGGTGAACGGGGCTTCGGATTTGAAACTCGAAACCTCCCTGCATTAATCAACATTTGATTTATCGTTCATGTTCACTAGAATATAATCAGTGGTTGCATTATAAATATTGAGCATTTTCTCATTTTTAACAATGAAAATCAAAATATCCTTCAAATCTTAATAAAAAATTTATTCAAAAGAAAACGTTTATTATCATGTGATAAATCGCGAAGGTGTGTCTAGAGTTATTAGTTGAGAATATAAATATAATGATGAGTATTTTGACCTAAATTTGTAAAACAAATTATTATGACTCAACCAGTTAAAATCCTCAAACATTTCTTTCATTTTGAGCACAAAAAACTTGTGTCATTGTCGATATTCCAAACTATTCTATCGAATCAGACGTCTAACTAGACTGATTACAATGATGCCCTAGTAGTATTGATCTACATAATTTATTATTTGTAAACTTGAATTGAAGATTTATTTTAAGTAATGTAAGTCTGTCTGCATGCATATACATGCACTACTAGTCTTGGAGACATGGACTGGTGTCTCAATCGATCTACCAAATTAGCATGTGAGACGTATCACGTGTCACAACAAACACATGAGACATGTAAAATGCTAGGGATGGGCAGGAAATTATGTGTCCTAGCTAACGCCAATTCCATATGTATTTTTTAATTCCCCATGCCGATGAAGAAACATTGAAGACGCCAAGACGGTCAGAAACAATAATTGCCTATGTGCATGCAACTTTTCACCAATGGGACGTCAACGCACAGAGGTTTTCGGAATGCCTTTTTTTTCCTTTATTATATATTAACAAATTGGATTCCATTAATGCAGGCAGTTACTTGTAAGAATAAATTTATTACGGAGTAGTGGACGAATAATTACTCATTTGGGCAATAAAAATAGATATATATGCACACATGCCAACGAATTATAAGATATAAAATTATATATATAATTAAAAATTAAAAAAGCATATTACTAAAATTGCATGCACAAGGCCAACTAACGTCACACACACACATTGTGTGTATGCAGTAAGTTAACCAGGGACAGTCTAGACATAGCACAAGTCATCAAAACTCAAAAGTAAAGAGAGTCACTGGTTCTATACCATAATTGAGTTGAACTTAGTTGGGTAATTACCAAAAGCGAGTCATTTTGTACTGTAATAATCAAAATTAAATCCGACCTTTTTATATTTTTCTTAAGTTAGTTTTAACGAAGTTGTACATATGTGTCGGAATAATAAGGGAAACCTTACAGTGTAAACTAGCCAGGGTGGTAAACCTTCAAGAGTCCAGAGGGCCACAAAATATTGCCAGCTCATAGTGATATATATATCCAGATTAAATCTCGAATTCATTAAGAATTTTATTTATAACCAGCCATTCTCCAACCTTCCAATCTGTACTCTTTTTGCTGACAGATTCTTCTATTTTGCATTTGGGATCCGATGTGACAACTTCTCTTGTATTCTTTCATGGATCAGGTGCAGTACGTCGTGAAAGTAGTGTTACAGTTGGAGATGGCATGGCACACACATGCTCATCCCCCTTGATTGCGATTGATTCTTTTGTGTTATCAATAATTTTATCTTGAGCTACGAATAGATAACAAATAGTAAGAAGTGCTATAACATAAGTTAGCAATGAAAAATATGAATATATAATTAATATCAATGATCTGCCTCAATTCATTCAGTTAATTATCATTCATCTTATATATATTTCTGGTGAAAGAAAATTATGCGCAGACTGAGGCTTTCACATTCACAAAACAGTCATGGAGCTATGAAGAGCAAATGTGCAAATAAAAAAAAAAGGTTAAAGGAAAGGAGAGGCCTCACATTCACAAAACAGTCGTGGAAGAAGAGGCGGATGAGGGAGGCGCCCATGGAAGGGTCCCGGGCGATGGTCTGCGACATGGCCGACCACACGATCCTCTGCAAGTTCGGGCAGCTTGCCGCGTAGTATCCCGGATACAACTGCGCTCGAGCTGCGCAAACGAGCACGGCGACGGCCGCGGCGAAGAGGAAGCTCTTGGAAGAGGCAGCCATGAGTGAGGAGGCTCTTAGTAGCAAAAGGCTCATCGATGAGGAGGGGGACTTATCATCATGGGTGGTTTATATACGGTGCCTGCACTTTGCATGAAGAGTGACAGACTAACTCGGTGTCACTTTTATGACGAGCTTCCATGTGTTTCTATTAATTCTTTACTCGAAAGGGACTAAATGTAATATATTTTTAGATGGTTTGGTGGTTAGAACAGGAATCTGCCCCCATGTTATACAGCTAATGTTGTTCCACTAGTATTTGATTTTATTAGCAAGATATTGCTATAGAAGAATCGCATGTCTTTTAGATTGTACAACTTGCCGTTGGGCACTACATACGTAGCCCAAGGAGGTCTGTTGTCAATTAATTTTGCAAGTTTGCTCATGACCTCTTCAACTTTGGTCCCTGCGTGTATCCCGCAAGTAGCCAGGACCAGTAGCAAATGAGTGATCCAAGCTTACAAATCAAATGCTCAGGTAGCAGCTAAACTGATAGCAACAAGGGACCTAACTAATAACCCATGAACGCAAGCATAGATCTACATAAATAGTTACTTGCTATCAGGGAGTGTGTAGGCTTAAAATTAATATTGATTTAGGCTTAAGCGTGTTATATGAATATGCATCAATAGCATGTGCACTAGTTACTCTCAAAATGGAAGAAAACAATTGAACGAAGAATTTGAAGTTTTCGTTAATCCAAATCCTGCTGCATGTATTAATTAAAGCGTTATCTAACTACGTACTTTCTTCCGCAACCAATGTTTTGTCAATCGTAATCCTCTTCGACACAAAAGATGACATGTTCTGTAAATCATGATTGGGCATAGTCATGTCCCATTTCCATATTGTAATAAAAACTGTAGAAGATAACCAAAGATTTGAGCCATGAAATTTCCATATCAACCTCATCTTATATGTGTAGTGGCAATTTAAGTTCATCTTGCATACACACACAAAAAAAAAGATCAAATATAGTCAAAAGATGAATTCTCGCTGCGTAAATCGATCACACGTTTAACATTCTATATGATCGTATATATAGGAACATATCGGCATAATTATCATGCATGATCTTAACTAGCACTATTGATTTGTTTCGAAAAGTACTCAGCTCTCATTAAATAGAAGTAAAATTAGTCGCATCTTTCCAATGTTTGGTAAGGACAGCTAGCCAATATTTGCTTTCTGCTTCCATGCAATTTCCCCTAAGCGAATCGGCGCACGCAAACAAAATGGTTCGAGTGTAGGGCATGTGGTGTGTGTTGTGTAAGGGGGCCACTCCTTAGCCAAAAGACAACCTCTTGTTGTCCATGTCCCTTGCCCCTTTATTTGCGTGGAATAAATTAATCCGCCGAGAGAGAGTCACATACGAATTACAAAACCGATGGCCTTCTACATTGATCCTTGCTTAGCATTTAGGATGATCATATCATTTTGTTTCCATAACCAATAAGAAAATGCGCCGGCGCCTATCGTCAAAATCATAAACATGAAAGTTAATTCTATATATACATAAGTATATATATTAGCATTGGATCACACATATATTATTGGATTCACATCACTTTAATCCATCCTTACCAAATAAATCAATATCTTAGAATTTAGTCGTTGCACAATGCTTCCATCCTTACCAAATAAGACTATTTGCGTGCATTTTGATTCAAATGCAGAAGAATGTACATGAACCATGAAATAATATTCAATTTGTAAAATAATAAAATTAGATAAAATTTTTATAATATCAATTAATCATGCTTATCAACAAGTATAATATTTATCAGCTATAATGATAAAACTATCAAATGATTGAGTTGACAAGTAATCCAATGATCAATTGACAAATAATCAAAAGATCAAATAATTAATTGGTCAATAATGTCAAATAATTGAATGGTCAAACACAAGCAGCAAGTATAAATGTTTTGATCAACTGATATCAAGTGCAGTTTTTTGTTCTTTGTTGTGTTGTTCTACCTGTTAAATTTTGGGCTCCGATGAGCTGCCGACCGATCGGAGGTGGAAGGAGGAGAAGAAAACAAGCGAAAGAGAAAAGGAAGAAACAAGAATCAGTTCGAGCAAAAAGGTAGAAGCAGCGAGAAATGAAAATTCTATCCAAGTCATCTAAAATTATTAACACCTATTTATACTAAAACTAAACTACCACAAAGGAATTAAAAGGGCGCACACACACTACTGCATAGAGAGAAGAAAGTTTCGAATCTCGCTTGGAGATAGGTGAGTTCCCCTCCCCTCAAAGTTGACGCCGACAAGAAACCGAACAAGTTGAAGATTTCATGCATGTCGATGCTAGAGAAGTAAATTTGTTGATTGCTCAAGAATGAAGTTGAATGTCATCGACGATGATAACTCGATGAACCCCTACAAGCTCCTAGTTTTCAGTCCCAACTTGAAGAGAGTCATTGAAACCAGAGAAGACAAAGATGCCATGCCGGAAGAAAAACTTTCAGCTATGCAAGTCATGGCTATCATATGCTAGGCCGCGATCCATCGCCAGAGAAGACAGTGCCGATGACCTAAGGAACACCTTGAGACAGCACATCAACAATGAGCAACAAAGAACCATGCCGGCAACAAGCAACACCAACTTGAAGAGAACTAGAGAAGGAACTGAGCTTTGAGCTCGGACGTCACCTGCCAAGTAGAAGACGTAAGAATGTCTAACAGAGGGACAAGGCGCAGATAAAAGACCAGATCGACAAAAATGATGATGAAGGTTGTAGGCGTCGTAGACGATGATGCAGAAGTACCATAGACGAAGAGTAGATACTGGATCCGAACGTCAATGAAGAGATATTGCATATGCTAGGATTCGAACGCTAGAGACAGATGTGCCAATAGCCATCTATAGTTCTATACAACCCCTCAAGTTGGCGGCGGGAGGAAGCCTAAGCCCCAAATGAAAAGAGCTAAGCGGCCAGTTGAATGATGTGTGGGACCGATGACAAGATTTTAGTTGCAATAGGAAGACAAACAAGTACCATAAATGTATGACATGCCTTGAGATTAATGATTGAAGGTGAACACGACGATGAAGACAAAGCAACTGGAAAATGATGAAATCAAAAGATGAAATTGGCGATTTCAAAGGTAAAAGAAGGGGGAAGTAGATCAGACGAGAGGAAGAAGAGAGAGCAACACTCTCAATTGCATGCAAGATTCGCCAAAGGTGATACACTTCGACAAGTCGAAGAACACTGGAAAAAAAAACAATAAAGACATCGCTCTGAACGTAGATGTCAATCGTCAAAGATCGAGCGTCGATCGCTGCAAAGAGAAGTCAAAGATTCAAAACTGGATGTTGGAGAACATCCGGCAATCAAAGAACAATCGATCATCGATAATGACTTCGGTGATTGGAGCTGGAGACACAACTCCCAAATCCGATGACAACGCCAAAGAAGAAGGCGATGACGAAGCTTCACATAACGTAGATCTCTATTGAACAAAATAGGAGACAACTCCAATGGAGACATAGCTTCGATCAAATCTCGACAATGGTAATTCTAATGAACGTCGATGAAATCGGTGAATATCATCAAGAAATGGAGATAGAGCTCCAAAAGTTTTGATGAGTTGAGCTCGACCGACAACATGGCCAACAGATGCCATGGAAAGAAAACAAGAAACACGAAGAAAAAAAACAATGATCAAAGATTTGTGGAAACCAAGGAAGCACAAAGAGGAAATCAAGAGGGAAAAGGAGGAATAATGACCATATCTCGTCGGCCAAGAAGAAAACACAGTAGATTGGAGAAAAGGGGAAGAGAAGCTAAGCTTGAAGCATTTTCTAGATGAAGAAAACATAGAGAAGAGAGAAATGAGTTGCGACCTTTGATGAAGAAGATTCGAAAACTTTTATCATCGAGAACGAAGAAGAAGAACACAAATGAAAAATAAAGAAGAAAGAGAACCAAGAACCATCGATCATCAAAGCAAAACCATGAAGATGGATATGAACCTCACGCATGGACTTGCAGGTGTCATTTATGTTGGCGAAGTTACTCTCGACAACTACCACAAAGAGGCATAGACCAGAGCATGACGACGATGAGCTTCCCACAATATTACGACAAACCAAGGCAAGGAGCTCAATTGGATTGTCAAGCACCGGCTCTGATACGATGTTAAATTTTGAGCTCAAATGAGCTGCCAGACATCACTGATCGGAGGTGGAAGGAGGAGAAGAAGACAAGTGAAAGTGCAAAGGAAGAAGCAAGAATCAACTCGAGTGAAAAAGTAGAAGAAGCAACATAAAATAAAAAATCTATTCAAGTAATATAAAAACTATTACAACTAACACCTATTTATACTAAAAATAAAGTGCTCCAAAGGAACTAAAATGACACACACACACTACTACATAGAGAGAAGAAAATTTTGAATCTTGCTTTCCTTAGACATCGATGAGAACATGCTTTTGGCAATAGCAGATGGTCACGTGAGTTCCAACATTATCTACTTTATTTAAAATACAATTACAATTACAAATATTATGTGGGTTGTCTTATATGGGTCCTTCAACTTTTATTAGGAATGTCATGATGCTTCCATATAGAGAATCAATTTGGGATCAAGTTACAGAGAATGATGAAGGAGTTTTCCTTGACTTCAAGGAGGAGAAGGAGGAGGAGGAGGGTGGTGGTGGTGTCCATGATGAGAGTTTTTTTATTTGACTTCAAGGGATGGTAGTATTATCAACTCCACATGTCATGTTCTTTGGCTCAAAGTTTTCTTATCCAACAAGTGAATTGATGCGCGAAAAATCATATATAAGTTTAGGTCATTTAGTTTGCATTTTAGGAATATTTTATGTTAAGAAAGGAGAGAATTTATTTAATTTTATAAAATTTCTTAAATTTGATTTCTACCTAAAGTTTGATTATTTTATTGCAAAAAATCAAAATGACAAGAAAATGACCAGAAACGAAGGAAAATAATAACAAAAAGCTTTTGTCACCATTGTATCTCCATATCGCGCACCCACCCCTTGAATGCACACTTTCATGGCCGTGCCTCATAATGTCACGGGCATGCTCTTAGCCACAACTGTTCCACCAAGTTCACGGCCATGAGCACGTGTCAAAGTTGAAATTTATGAAATATCATCTCGATCACAATCGTAACGGTGCCTGTCACAGCCGTGACAATGGTCTGTTGGGTGGTTACAAGGCAGATTTTATCTCCTTTTTTAATAGAATTTTGATTTCTTCCTTTGAGGGTCGTGGAAATATATAAAAAGGAAAGAAAAGGAAACTTATCCGTGGAGTATTGGTTTGAAGCCTAGAAAGAGAAGTGTGGGAACGATCGCGAAACTCTATTGAAAACTTGAGAGGACGTGTTCAGCTTATGCAAGAGTTCTCCGTTTTCTTTTTCTGAACTTTGATTCTAGATTTGATATTATTTTTCATTAGATTAATCTTTTATTAAGGTCATAGTTGAACCCTATTTATGTATTGTTGCTTTTCTTAATATTAGCTTAATTTGAATCTTTAATAGTATGCAAATTGTGTTTAATGCTTTTCTTTGATTTCATGATTTATGAATTGATTGCTATATGAGAAGAAGTAAGTATTTTCATAATAATTTTTAGGATTGATTTTATTTTATTGCATGCCACTATTAGAAAAATCGAAAGAGACCTAATTTGTGTAATTATTAAGGTGTCTTGAGAAAACCATTAATAATAATTTCAATTAAATGCATCTTTTTATTACTTAGATAAGATCAAAATTGAAAGATTTAATGTAATCTAATTATTCATAAATAGTAGTTAAAGCTTGAAAGGTTGGTTAACTAGTTTTGAAAATTCAACTTTATTATTGATTATTTCTAATTATTAATTATTTCTCCAAGTGATCATTTTCTTTATTCTTATCTTTTTATTTTATTCACATATGAAAATAAAAGTTTCTTAATTTCTTAATTAACAAGATTAAAATAATATCTTAGTTATTAACCATCATCGTGAAAACCGTATTTTTACTCATTCACTTTATTATTTGAGCGACTAGTACACTTGCTAGCATTTGCTATCACCACATCAAGTTTTTGACATCATTGCCGAGGATAGTGTTTAATAAATTTTAATTTTATTTCACTTGTTATTTGAGAATTTTATTTGTTCTTTTAAATTCCACACAAATTTGTTTTATCACATATTTTCACATTTCTTTATATTTATGCGACCATGAGATATCTTCAAGAGATAATTCAAAATGATAATAAAACTAAAGACGATGGGAGATTATTATATGGAAATACAAAGAAAAATGATTGAGGATAATAAAGCACAAACATCTCAAATTGCAAATAATAGTATCTAATTCATTCCCATAGTACAAGAAAATTTTGCAAGTGAGGACATGATGTTAAATTTTATCATAATTATTGAGAAAAAAGTTTAACTTTAAGAAACAACCTTTATGAAGTTGTTGGGACAAGTAGAACACTTGGAAGCAAAGATCCAAATGAAGAATGATGTTCCTCCACTTAATCAAGCACAGTCAAATCCCACCATCGAAAAAAAAATTATACCAATTGATTGACGTTATAGAGAAAAGTTTCATCCTACAAGTTCAACTTATCAGCAATCTACAATTTAGTACAATTGAAGGATCAATAACTAATTATTGCTTCTTTTTCGCGGTCCCCAAACTATATTGCCAAGTTTGATATATTAGAAGCAAAATTTAAAGCACTAGAGAAGAAAGTTGAAGAGTTAGCCTCTAAAATTTCTTATGCCATTAGAGATAATATTGTTGATACCTCTACACTCATTATATGTCTATGCCACTTACAATATTTTAATCCAATTAGCCGAAGGCCTTAATGGAGTGTAAATGAGACAAGTGAATATATTATAAAAAATGGATAAGTACGAAGAAGAATCTCTCTGTCAAAAGATTCAAGCATTACGCCATTACCTCTAAATCATTTATTGGTAGAAGCTAGGGCACACATCTACGTCATCTCAGACATCGCAAACTTTTATGCATTGAAAACCCAAGGACCAAGCTCCACAAGATTATTGAGGTAATTCTTTCAAAGTGGAGAAGCAATGCCTCAAGCATTATATCAGAGGTAACTGATGCATTAGATTTCAATAATATACTAGGAGAAGTAATGGTGTTGTGATGTAAAAAGAGACAATAAGAGTACAAAAAATTAATAACAAAAATAAAGTCAATTGGTGTTGAGCCTTAGGATTATGGATGATTAAGAATTAACTAGCACGAACAATGATGATGATTGAATTATAATAATGATAAATGAATTTAGTTCTCAAGACATATTAAGATTACATAAATTAAAGACCTTTGTGCTGAGTAAGTCAAACTATCTTAATTCTTACAAAACTTAATATCACAAAAGATGAGTTAATCTTCAGTTAAGTAAGATATTAAGATGTATTAAGTTGTATATCCTAAAATATAGTCATCTAGGCTAGGTAAAAATTGATAGACCGTTCAAAATCTAGCACAAACAATGAATTACTAGTTTCGTGTTATGATTGCTTCAACTTTAAGTTAAAAATTGATTCGCTGAGAATTATCAAATTCTTAAACTAATCACCATACACCTGATTTGTAGTCTTATCTCAAAATATAATAATCTCATTAAAAAGTATTAAGCACAATAATCAAAATAACTATATCAATCCAAATCTAACAATCAAGTTCATGAAGTTTTCTCGATAAAATAAATATCTCTATTATAGAATAAAGTGGAAATAAAAGTATGAGTAAAGAGAATCCAAACAATAGGAAGAAGGCAGAATTCTTCACCTTCAATGATCTCTGGATTGCTGTAGAGTACACATGCGAGTTGCTCTATAGTTTCTCCCAAACAAATACCGAAAAACTCTAAAATTCATCCTCTGCAATGTAGCACGGCTCAGAGGTCTCAAGTAATCTATTTTCTATCTCTTAGGGCCTTTATTTATAGACTCTAGATATCTCAAGGGTTTTTCTAGAGTTTCATTTTGTTTGAAAGTCTTTTCATATTAAAATAATAAAAATTCATAATAAACTTTGGTTGCACTTTAAAACCATTCAAAACACCTCTAATTTTGATAAAATATGTTTCCACATGATCTCTAGGACTTATGGTATGAGTTGGAGTTAATTTGCAATTAAAATCCCCAAAAAAGTAAAAAAAAATTCCAAAATCTAACTTCATAACACCCCATAATAGCTCCGCCTAAATATGGCTTTTCAAGGATCGTAACCGTGAGGGCACCTCCACAATGTCCAAATCGAAGTAAAAGTTAGATTTAACGGTCCATAATATTCTAGTCACGACTCGGGGCTCGGACAAGTTTTCTGCACAAAATTAAGCATTTAATGGGTCGTTACGGGATTATAACGCCCTTATTATTATGGTCATTATAGTTTCATTACGGTCCATTATATTAAATTTTCAACAGTGAACCTTTCACTAATTTGCGATTTCTAACTCTATTTTAACTTCGATTCGAGTGTTATTTTATCTAATGACTTCTTAACTCTTTTCTCTTATTTTTTCTGCAACAAAACATAAAACTTGGATAGATTTTCATTTTTATAAAATTAAAGCAAATAAGCTAATAAATGATGCATGCTATATGAAAATGAATCAAAATATGATTAAATGTATGTCTAGTTATATTTTATATTTTGCATACATCAAATGGAAAAAGGTCACTTTAAGTCCCTTTCAAACATTTAACCCAAGGGTAAGAGTCAAGATAACGACTATAACTGAAAACTACACTTCAAACTTTGTCCCCTTAGTTTTTAGTTATTACCATTATTGTTGTAATTTTTAGTTTAGATGAGTTATTAGCAAAATAAATAAAAAATGTTTTTCGATTGTGCTCCAGCGAAGACATGGTCACAGTCGTGCCTCTAAGGTCTCATGTTCGTGATGGTATGAACAAGCTAGATGACCCTGCCACGGCCGTTCCTCTAACGTCACGATCGTTCCGTAAAGATGGAAGTGCATGCCTTTAGCGCGGCCAACATGAAGACTGATCATGACCGTTATCTTGTGGAGCACGACTCTTACAAACTCTAACATATCGGACATGCCTGTTGCGCATTTATTTCATTATTTCACCTTTTATAGGACACATGGCACAATCTGGGATGACAAGTGGCACACATCATACCATCCAATGTTCATCTTTGTGTTTCCTTGGTTTCCTTAGGGCACGGGCGATGGCGACGATTCGGCGATGGCGACGTCGACAACGATGAGGCGAGGGTCGCGATCTGACGATGGCGATGGGCAGGAGAGACAAGGGCAGCCGATGATGGCGAGAGATCTCTCCCCCTTTCTCCCCGATGGTGATGTAGACGGCAACAAGGTGAGGGCCGCGATCTAGCGATGGCGAGGGCGACCGACGATGGCGACGTCGACGACGATGGCGAGGGATCTCTCACCCTTTCTCCTCGATCCGGCAATGGCGACGTCCCTTCCGCCGGTGCGTCGCCGTTCCGCCTCCATGAAAAAAAATGAACAGCACCCACTGTCAGATACGATGGAATGCTGAGGCGTATGGCCATCATACGCTATGATGGCCATTAAATCTATAAATAAATGTTTACTAATGTGATGAGTATGAGTTTTGAATTTAATATTACTAACTCAATGTTTTCAAGACATAACTCGACTGCCCAAACTTTGGTTTGCATGTAATTTTTATAAGTAATCTGATCAACCATTCACGATAATCAGTTTAATTCGAATGATGTGTACCGATCCTTGCTCGATCGACCTAACTAAATAATTGGACCCCAAAAAAGAAATTTGCAATATTGGCCGAAAACTAAGGATAAAAAATGTACACATGAAAAATGGGCCCATTTCCATTTCACATAACTCAAATTATTTCTTATCCTTTTCAATACGAGCATGGTTAAATACTCTCTAGTAAGAAATTTCATAAAGTTGTGCCAGAAAATAAATAAAAATTCAGAAAGGGTCACATCGACCAGTTACTTTCATGACCACCGGTGCTCAATAAATATTGATGGTTGGGAAATTGGGAGGGAAGTTTCAAGTCGTTTGAGACAATTGTTAAGGTCTCTGTTAATACAAAATTTCTATAGTATGAATTAGACGAGCTTATTAAATTAATTAAATTAATTAAGCTCGATGATACATCAATATTCAATATATGAAATAGTGAACAAGCTCAACACAAATTAAATTATCGACACTGTTTTTCAAAGTCAACTAAAAAAAATTCGTACGAGGCAATTTATCAAGAAGTAAATGTTTCATGCCAGCATGCATCACTATGTCTCGGTACTATGCCTTCAGAATTTGAGAAAAATCTGGGAAAAAACAACAAAGGAGGCATTGTAGAGAAGAGGATTTACAAAATTGGTTCCAGTAAACTCAGTCATAAAATAGAAATGTACTAATTACTACTTAGGCTTTATTTTGCAAGCTTATAAAATAAAAGAATATATGATAGCATAAGGACTTTTAGTTATAAATACTTGTGTTCGTCATTTTGGGAATACAAAGGGGCTGTTTGGATGTAATTTATTTGCTTCCGAACAATGATCTGTTGACTCCATTGGCGCTCTCGTTCCTTGACCCAGCAAGGTCAGATGTGTTCTCGGTGATAGTTAGAACATAAAAACTCTTACTTTTTTTGTTTGTGTCATGATTGAGCGTGGGCCCTACATCTCCATTTAATTGTCGTGTGGATGCAAATTCCAGAACAAAGGTGTAGTTCCTATTTTATTCCTACACCAAACACCCTCAAAGTGTTCTTTGTATAATTGGGGGTGTGGGAGGAGGATTGCCAAACATGTATCATAAAATAATAAAATTTAAATATGTGACTACAAAATAAATATTTATTAATTTATATAGCTCATTTTACATAGAAGTGTCAAACTCTTAATTTAAATAGAAGAGTATTAATTTATATCTTATATATGAATTAAGGTAGACAAAAAAAATGAGTAAACATTGTTATAGTTTATATTAATATTTCTTTTGTTTAATATATATATATATATATATTAACATTCAGGAAAATGTTTGGCATGACAGCTCCCAACATTTTTAAAAATCTTGAAATGAAAAGACTTAGAAAGAAATTTATTGAGTAATCAGTATGAAAATAATAATTGATATTACAGTTATAATTACGAAATATTATAAAATTAAAAACCAACGTGCATTTGTTATTTTAATAATGTTTATAGAATAGAATTGGAGAAAGATAAGAAGGATGATTGCTTTTAAAATTTTAAAAATGAAAGAAATATCATGAATTAGAAACTCTTTAATCTTATCGTATTGCATCCTTAATATATTTTTAACTAAAGGATCAAGATAAGCAGATTATTATCATTATGCTCCTGCCTCATAACGAACTTCTTAAAAAACTATCTTGGTGAAAGGGAGATATTATAAAAATGAAAGACATTATTTTTCATCTTTAATTTTAATACTAAATCGAGACATATTTTTCAATTAAATGTTTTAAATAATAATAATTGGCACCAAATAATAAATTATAAAATATTAGAAAAAAACATAAATATAAATTATGACTTGAGAATTATTCTACATAAAATAATTATAACAAGAACTAATTGATCTGCCTGGGTAGGCCACGGCGTACTATCCATATTCCAAATATCTTTAAAACAGCATTATAGGGCCTTGGTGGAATGGATCGATTTGAAAATAAATGAGTAGTATTGCCCCCAAAATAAATTAAAATAATTTTTGGCCTCTACCAAAAAAAGATCCAAATAAGGAGACACAAAGCCTAATTCATGAAAAAGAAAATAAACTTTAAAATAAAAGAGCATATGACTCCCACAATAATGAAATTTGAACTCTAGACTACTTGATATATCTACAAGTCAAGGGGGTGTGCTACTGAACCTTGTATATATAATATAAGTTTGAGTCCACTAAATCTTGTGTATATATAATATTCGATATTTTCTAACCAAAAATAAAAACTAAGATTGAGATGGGCCGGCTCTAAGGCCCAAGCCACGCGGTGACGTGAGGCCCCGCTAATTTTGAGGCCCATATTTTATTTACTATATTTAACTATTAATAAACAAATAATCATAAGTATGCTCATTTTAAATAAATGTTATTTTTTTGCTCTCATTCATTACGGGCATAATTACATAATATTCACAAAAAATTTTCATTATTTCTCCAATTTATCAGTTATTCCAATAAATTTATTTATTTTATCAAACAACAATACCTTAACTAATCTTGTTAATGAGTTTTTTTCTAAAAACAATTTTCTTGACCTTGAAAATCTTTACAATGTAACAATAATATCAATATTAATATTTATATTATTTTATAATTATGAGATAAATCATAAAAATACCCTTATGGATATAAAGAATTGTAAAAAGTATTTGATATTTGTCCAAATGAATATATTATTTATATGATCATAGTAACCGGCCTCTCAATAATTAACAGTTATTGCTTTAAACTAATAAAATTTTATATAAGACTAATGGTGATTCAAGAAATTATGTATTTATTTTTTCAATTAAAAATGATGAAACATAAAATAATTGTTTGTATTTAAAAATAAAGAAACAAATCACAAATATAATATTATATTATTATTAAATATAAATTTCTATAAATGTTCCATTGTTTTGCTTTAGGCGTCTCGTTGTCATGAGCCGGCTTTGGATTGAACTATTTATAATTGGTAAAGTATACACCATTATACGGAAGATACTTCAATTAAGAAAATTCCTCAAAACATAATTTTATATCAAATATCATAAACAAATTACTTTTCACCCATAATTATGCATACACATTTTTTTTCAGTAGTTATTGTAATAAAGTGTGCAGTTTTTGCATTGTTATGACTTTCCGCCATCTTGCAAATATCAGTAGTAAGTGATTATGACTTCTTTGTTTTAAGATTGTTTACTTTTCCTTTTTTTCCCTGTACAATTTAATGCCCCCAAAATTCTCAACATAGTTTCAAGTTTTAGTTTTTTCTTTTTCTTTTTTTTTTTTTTTGCGAGAGATATCACCGATGTTTCATTTTCTTCCTATCCAAAAAGTATAACTATTCATGAACCAGTTCTTACTTGAACCGAAAATAAAATAATATAAAACCTAAAAATAATTATATCCATCATTGATGATCTTTTATATATTATATATTATTTTATTTTATTTTTAAACACTAAAATACAGTACATATATTTCAATTATTATGTGGGGAAGACACTTTAGTTTTTCCACAAATGGAAAAAAAGAAAAGCTAATAAAATTTGATGATAAAATAGA
Organism: Pontederia crassipes; assembly: GCA_030549335.1. Taxonomy (NCBI): domain Eukaryota; kingdom Viridiplantae; phylum Streptophyta; class Magnoliopsida; order Commelinales; family Pontederiaceae; genus Pontederia; species Pontederia crassipes. The sequence goes on from CM060195.1 coordinate 45,490,639, forward strand.
TAAGTTGGTAAGATGCAACATATGGTGATAGTTTAAAATAGACTTAAGAAAATAACCCATGTTTTTTTTTCACTTATTCACTGGCCCAATAAAATTAGGCTACGTAGCTGCAGTATTTTAGTCCAATAAGATAAATTATTCCTCCCATTCAAGATCCATGTACTTTTGGATGGGCATGGGATCAATCAATTGCTTCTGCATTTTAATTAATTAATATATTTAAACCTTATGGTTTCCTTCTTAAGCGGAGCACACAAAAAAAGGTTATGGTACTATAATTTCGTGTAGTTTGTATTGCCCTCATTTTAATATTAGGTTCACACTTTGTATTGCCGAATAAGATATTGTTTATGCGGCTTAATTAAGTTATAAACAATCTCAATTGATTGGGTAATGCAATTTTTTTTCAAGTGTCAAGCCACACCTAAATAGGTGCAAGAATCAATTGAACGACAATCTGTTGTTTGAAGTCTTGCTTATATGAACTACACGCACAATACAATAAAGGAGACAACAAAAAAAATTAGTAACGATAAATAATAACGACACTATGATATATTATCATTAGAAGAAATTAGTTATCGTTATTATTAGTTGACTAATTGATAAAATAAGTTATTACCAATAATAACACCTTATTATCTTACTAAAATGATACACTAGTAGGTATAATAAGAAGTTTTTCTTTACATTACTTCAATTAGGTATAATAAACCAAATTAATCAATATCATCGATTTTGTGGGCTTTATTTTTTTTATGATCCCCAAATTAATCCCATACAGTATTAATTTTTTTATAATACAATTGATTTTCTTTTCACCATAATCTCGGTATCTTGCGCCTTGTGGAGAAATGAGTTGTATATTTTTTTAAGTTTTTTCCGTACCTTTTTATAAAATATATATTTTCAGCATTTATACCCTTCTAAACTATTCTACCATTTGTATGATAATAATATATGTGCATCATATATGTTCACATCTAACTATCCTAATATGTGTAGCATCACAAGAGTAATGATAAAAAATTTCTTTCGGTAATCAAGGAGATGATAATACACTTTATTACAACTTAATGATGAATTTTCATTTGTTTTATTGCCATCACCCAAAGTAATTATATTTGTTTAATCAGCTGTTCGTCATGATTACAACTTGGCTAATAAAACTTCCTCTTAACGCTTGTGTTCTAAAACAACCTGGAAAATCGATAAAATTTTTATTCATTGTGATTTCTTTGAGAATTTTCAGAAGTTTAAGCGGATACAACAACAACAACACAACACTCTGGTAACAATGAAATGTACGGAGACCAATTTTTCACCGAAATATATTTTATGTATAGAGAAAACAAATGGGTATGTGAGGCGGAAAGAGCACGCGTTCCTCGTCTTCGACGAGGGGAGAGAGGGAGGAGAGGACGATTTCAAAGTTGGAGGACATCGCTGCTTATCTCCGATCATCTTAGTTGACCTTCCTGCAGTTCAACCGGATCTCACCGAAGAACCCCGTGAGCGGGGAGATGTTTCCCATCTTCACCATGGCCGCCGCGAAGTCGTTGAAGAACGCAGTCGAGTTAATGCTGTAGATCCACGAGAGCAAGTCCTGGGAGCCATTATTGTTGGAGAGCTCCTGGTCCGAGTGCAGGAGCCCTTTCTTGATAACGAGGTTCTGGTAGTACGCGTTGTCGAAAGTGAACGGGGTTTGGAGGTCCATAGGCGCCACGTTGCCGGCGGACGTGGCGCAGATCTGCTTCAGGTAGCTGGCATATCCGGCGTCGATGTCGGTGTCCATATAGATGTGGGCGCGGAACGTGGTGCACCGCGCCAGGCCGATGGTGTGCGCCCCAGACAACGCCGTCAAGTCCTGATCGCTGAAACCCTTGGCGTTAAATCTGGCTTTGAGCTCTGGAAGGCTTGCTGCCTCGGGCGGGAGGTCGGCCAGGGCCGTGGTCAGGCTTGCAGTCTTGGCGTCGCGGCGTCCCAACCAGACGGGCCACGTAGGCCCTCCGAGCTGCAGTTAGTGGAGCCAACACAAACGGATTAGAGATCATGCATGGACAAGCTATGCATGCGCGGTCGTCCCTTGCATAGTTGCACGAGTCATGCATGCTATACAAATAATTAATTGCACGAACCAACACAACGGCGTCCCTTGCTGCGAGAGCCAAGATGTCTGCGCACGACACTGTCGCGCTGCAAGCTGCTTCGACGGTAGCCTTGATGGCGTCGATGACCTCGTAGCCGCGAACCGAGCCCCCGTTCGGCGACGCGTTCTTCTCGCCGGTGAAAAATGGCGTATCGTCCAGGAGGATCGACGCGTCACAACCCTGAACAAGTTGCATCGGTCTCACGTACGATGACATATTAACACCTCAGAACTAATCCAAGGTGTTCAAACTTCAAAGAGAACACGACCAAAGAACAAAAAAAAAAAAGGGAAAAAGAAAGCAAAACAGATGGAATATGGCATACGTTCACGAAGCAGTCATGGAAGAAGAGGCGAAGGATGGAGGCGCCCATCCGCGCTTCCTTGGCGACGGCCTTGGTCATCTCCGACTTCACGATGCTCTGCAGATTGGGGCAGCTTTGGTCGTAGAACGTCGTCGACAGCTGCCCCTGGACTCTTGTGCACACTCCGGCGGCCATAAATAAGATGAAGAAGGCGAGGAATCCCTTCGCCATGGCTAATCAATAGCATGCAAACTGATCACTGCAGCTAAGATATCCAAAGATATCGTGCTACCGGAATATTAATGAAGAGAAGGATGTGTTGCCTTGCAGCCTCCCACTATTTAATATTTATAGTATATACCAAGTCGTGTAATTGAGCATATTCTATGTCACTCCTCTGTGGAAACTGTGGCCGAATAAGATTGCGAGTACAACAGAAGGTTAATATAAACACCAGAAAAAAAAAGTATTACAAAAGAAGATTTATTCTTGACGGAATGTGAAATACGCCCGATTTCATGCGTGCTTAAAAAAACATTTGTAGCTTTTGCCGAATATAATATATGTATATATATATATATATATATATATAAAAGTAGACATATATAAAATTAAGAGTTGACTATCTTCATTGCTAGGTCATCCGTACAAGTGTAACCACAAAATTGTCGTGAGAAATGGACTATGTCAATCTTTTTCCTTTTGTTTTTCTTTTTTTTTTCCGTCAAGTCTATTGGACACGGTCAACTACAATAGGCCGGCTCGAAAGATTTGGAGGTCTAAAGCAATATATTAAATTTAAAAAGTAAAAAATATGATGTCAAATATGTATTTTTTTACAAAAAATAAAGAATTGAACAATTCAACATAATTTTTTCATGCGAATCAACAAGATATTTATATTAATTATGAAGAAAATAGAGAAAATATTTGTAATTGTTGACAAGATATATATAAATATTTACTTGCAAATATGTACAAATATAAAAATATGAGAATAAGATTAGTCCATCAAAATAACATATAATCTTGAAAAAAATAACAATAATTTAATTGTGTTTAGCATTAGTGTATATATTATTAAAATTAAAAGGTCTTAATTTAGTTGAGGCCTGAAGCCACGGCTGCCTTATGGTTGAGCCGGCCTCGAACTACAACAAGTTAAGTTATTTTACAATTCTTTTTTTTTTTTTTTTTTTGAGGTCAGACAAGCTTCGTTTTCAAAACAAAAGACGAAAACCAAATTATTACATTATATAAAAACGATTTATTTATTCACGACAAAAGAAAATCATTGAATTTTTATTTAATTAGCTACATACGTGTATAAAGATTTAATTTATACGTTCCATTTTATCAAGACTGTAACGATCTCTTATGTAACTGATGGATAAGGAAAAATATTATTATATTATAAAAATAAATAAATTTGTATGGATGCCGGGATAGCGATAAATCATGAGCAAAAGACCACACGCGAATTTATGAAATTCATCCTTCGTTTTCAAAATAAATCAAAATACTACGTGCCCATTAGCCTGTTGTGTGTTTAGATGTTATTTATTTTCAAACATATTATTCTTCATATTCTTAAATCAATTTTATAAATTTCTCTTTCCTACTTCAACACTTCTCGCATTTATTTTTTTGTTATTATTTTACATATCTACATTTTTTTCTCAAATTCAAGGATATTTACTTCGATCAATATTTTTCTTCAATTTATAGGATTTTTTTTGAAAAAAACGAATATATTTTTAAAAATTGTTATAAAAAATATCTCTAATACATTAAGGATATAGTTTATATGTATTCATTTATGTCACTTTTACAAAGACCCGTTGATACAACTCTTATATTAATCAGCACTTACATTATATCTACCAATCAAATCATTATTCATTATTCTCTAGAGATCGAATCACTTTGTCAAATGGAGCCAAAAGAAAACTGGCATGATAAATGATCAATATCATCAGCTTTATTCAGTGGGAATTAAGGAAAGCCTTTCCGAATTTTGCATCAAAGAGAGAGAATTCTCATCACGTGAATATAAGCCTTTAATTACAAGTCAAGTTCAAACATAAAGTTTCCGATGCTACCATATTATGCAAAATTGTTTATTTCAATATGTTGTTTACAGAAAATATTATTTACGTGAAGATGAAATAGGTAATCCCAAATACTGTGCGGCTGGTTCCAATCAATTTGTAGAGAGAGGCAAAAAATTCGAACTTCCAGCAATTTCCTGATTATCAGGTAACTATCTGTGTATATATATTTCGAATTTAAACTTATTACTATGTTAACTTGGTATAAAAGATTATAAACCTTGAATAATCAATTTCATGGTGGATCTCCAAAAAATTTGAAACCTAAAATTCGAGGCAAGTGATGCAAATTTGAACTAGGTGACACACACATTGATTAAAAAATAGTTATGATTGTAGGGGTGTAGGAGATGATATCAATAAGCATTGACCACAAATATACTCCCACATTTGTAGCACATACGTGAACTAGGATACAAAGTCAAGCAAGATATACATATTACTAATTAAATAACCATGTGGAGATACCAATTATTCATTTTTCTATACCTTTCTAGACGAATTCGTTGCTCAGTTATTTAACTTTTATAATATGCTGTGGTGGTTGGTGAGTAACATCATTGAAAGAAGGGGGGAAGGAACTAATTATCAGAACAGGTGTATGACAACTTGAAAATTACAGTTATAATACATGAAATTAGAACAATTTGACTTATGAAATGCTTAAAGAATTCAAATAACAAATATCCTATGTCACAACTCAGGTTTAATTGATAAGCGTGAAAAGTAATCATGAAAATTCTGGTTAATTATTTATATTGTGATCTTGGTAGTTTTAATGCAATTGTCTGTACACGAAGACCAATATAAGTTATTACTATTTTTTAGCACATAATCAATTTAATATATTTACAAAAAAAATGAAAAGATGAGTACAAAAGTCAAATTTGTGTTTAACATCGAGATAGATCAAGGATTAAAATTTTAACAAATATGATATATTATTGTTCGTGCTTTTTTTATCACGACACAGATATTTAAGAATATTCAATGGAAAATTTTAAGATTAAAATATATAAATGAATTATTTTTTGCTAATGTTTTTAAAAATAGGAGGAACTTGCACGCGTATTTTAAGTGGAATACGAATTGAATCTATTCTTCTTTTTCATCAATACAAATCTAGATGTATAATTTTTTTCAAGCTACCTGCAACTTTTTTCAATAGAACTTTCAGCCTTTTTGTTTGGCAATTGCAGGCAGTTCTTCTTTTCATTTTTTTTGACAGAAACTTACTACTTTTTTTTGTTTAGCATTTGCACTTCTTATTCTAGAATATAATATTAAATTTTAAAGTTAAGATAACATTATGCATATGAACTCCAAATATAAGTTCTAAAAATGAAAATAAGGTAAAATCATCTTATGGTCATGTAGGAAACTAAGCATCACTAGAGGCACAAGTAATATCATCATTATCATGTGCACCAATTCAACTACACATTGCAACATTTTTACAATTTTCTGACAATCAAATTCGTCGAAAATCCTATGAAATACATTGAAAATTTTATTTTTTTTCCAACAAAATTTTCAACAGGATGACGTTGGAAAAACGCTCGTCGGAAACAATTTTCGATGGGCACATAAAAATCGGTGATATTTTCGATAGACGCATAAAGAAGTGTTGATATTTCCATTAATAAGGAGAGATACTAGTGGTTTTTAAGGTAAAATCAAATGTATTTTCATGCAACCATGATCAATGACCTAACACACCATATGGTGGCTTCGTTATATTCAATAAAAGAGTTTTCACTTTAGCTCCAGGACCATTAAGATTCGTCGCACAACATGAGGCTTGTATGATAAGACAATTGTAGTTTTCACTAAGAATTACCTTATCATCCCTTATCTACACTATTTGTCCCCGTTCAATTATAGGGCAATTGGTACACAACATTGTACTTTATGTCTTTCTTATTATAGGTCACAAGACATAGTAACATATTCATGAATCATAATTTGACATAGTAGCATAAGGTAATATCAACAAGAGCCTACAAGAGAACAATGTTTACTAATAATAATTTCAATAAAATAATAACATAATCGCAACCATCAAATTATGATTTGCCCTACGGCCTAGTAATGACCATCGGGTCATGATTGGGACTATGAGGTTGTTGTTGTGCCTCTTATAGTCACAACCACAAACACTATGTATTTGCATCATCCGACCTTTCCTTGCTTTTTCCTCTATCGCATGATCTAGATGTTAATATAGAATCATGACTCTTTAGTTACAACACAATTGAGTGCCTTTGTACATACCTAGTCAATATGATATTGCACCTCATTTGTTGTGGGTGCTAGTTTTGAGGAAGATAAGGTTGATTAAATTATCGTGCCTAAGAGAGGTGCTAAAAAATACACTATTGAGTCCTCTCATACTTCACCTTTTCTCTTGTTTACCACCCTTGTGTATTCTTTTTTGGTTCAGCTAACATCAACCTCAATAATGAATGCTTCGACATAGAAGGCTTTTTAATATGATAGTGGATGAAACTCTTGATTTACTCATTAGGTGAAAAAAGAAAAAAAACAAGTGATTGTCATCTCAAGCAATCAATGAGAACAACCTATTTACCATATCCCCCACCTATAAGAACCCATCCATATGCATGATTCAAGAGGGAGGGGGAGGGAGAATATAAGTATTAATTCTCTCAATAAAAACTCATTACTTTTGATTGTGAATCCTATCAGATAATTACCAAATTTAAATATCTAATCTCGATATAATCACTATCCTTTTCACATTGTTATCTTTGTTTCCTTTTATTTTCTCTCATTCTTCCTTTTTTACTTTAAAATTAGAATAAATAGATATTTTTCTTTTTGAAATATAAGATGCCACATCATGATCACATTTAAGCTACTCCTAGAAGGACTTATAATATTTTCGATCAACGTGTGATATTATCCGCTCTGAACCTTAGCCCGTACGATTTTACCAAAAAGTGCCACACTTGATCACTTTACATATATACCAAGTATATCTCTTGTGAACTATGCTTATGAGGCTAATCCAAGTCATACCTCGTGCACCCTTCTTCTCTTTGGTGGCTCAATATTCTCGTTGAGTTATCTCACTCCCACCATGCACAGAAAGTCACGTGAAATGGCTCTGATACTATATATAATATTTTTTACCAGTGTATAACATTATCTGCTCTTGACCTTTGCCTGCAATGTTTTACCAAAATATTATGTTCTAATATATACCTATCATCTCTCTCATGATTTATACATTGACATTAATTCAAGGCATGCCTCATGCACCTATTTGTCACACCTAACTTGGTGAGTAACTTTTAATTCCAATTATCATATTCTTAATTTTATTTAACAATCTTATAATAAATTCATCAAAACTTCCTCCCTTATTTATCTTTATGTTACTTATTGATAGATATAACAAATACAACTATATTAATCAAATCTTAATGAAAGATATAAAAGATATTATTCCATCTTTTCTTCACACACTATTTAACATATCACTCCCAATAATTAAGTGTCTTATAACCTCATAAATAGTTCCTATTACCTTTATTTCAAACCCTAAGTTTATCTATTACATACATACTTTCAAAAACAAAAGTTAAGGAAAAATAAAAGTTCTCTAATTGCTTGACTTCTTTTATACGCGTCAAAAGCAAGCTCTGAATCCTCTCAGCTCGAGAATTATACTAGTGCATATAATACTTAAATAAACATATTATGCATATGAGTTAACATTTAAAAATATAACATATAAGTAACTCAAAATATCATCATATCTACAATCAAATTTCATACATGTGCCATTACAAATATTCAACATGAATCAATATGATCACGCAGAGCAACTAGGTCAATACGCATCACAGTTAAAGAGAGCTTTACAATCATAAATCGATATGAAAATACATATCATAATATGGGTCAATACTTGTCGCAAAGCAATCATCGTGGGTCAATATGTGTTGTGGAGTTTCATGATAATGTGTCATATAATTAGGCAAAACTTCACAATTATGAGTCGATAACATAATCAATATGTGCACGTAGAGTAGCCACCAAAAGGCAGAGACACTCGATATACACTCAAAAGTATTATGTATATTGAATGCAATCTCAAAGAGTTTTTCAACCAGCATGACCAATGAACATATGGAGTTTAATAATATCAAAATACATGTGTTATAATCACATATCAATATCAAGTAAAACTTATTTAAACCTTACCAAGAATTGTTTCTTGAAATTATTTTCATAAAATGATTTGCGTAAGTTCATCTTATATGAAATCCTTGAACTATATGTTAAAGACTTTTCATAGCAAAAGATATTCTTCAAGGAATATACTTTTGTCATAATAACAATAATTTTTCCATGAAATATAACTATAAATAACAAAAGTATCATATTCCATTTTGCTTTGTTGAAATTTATCAACTCACTTTATACTTTATCATTTCAAAGAGGCTTACTAGATTTTTCTTCTTTTGCTTGTAGCTTGATGTTTCCTACAAGAAAGTGTCTTTTTACTTTTCAATCACTAATAAAAAAATAATATGCAATGCATGTTCATGCATGAATGCTTATGCACCTTAGAATGCTTGTAATTTCTTCCAAATATTAGTGTTCAATCTCATATATTTATGTCCATATGTTATTACACACTTAAAAACTACTTAATACTATCCAAAGTATCAAAGCTTGACTAAGTGTTCAAATTTCCAAATTGAGTGTCTCTTAACAATTAATTCATAAATTTTTAATCCCATGACCAAATATTATAATTCTAGTTGAAATAGAAATTAAACTTATTAAGATTTTTAGTCTATAAATATCATTAGCTAATTCATAGTTAGTAATTCATAAAAATGTAGACTAACATAGGATTTGTGTCTAACAGACTATATGTTATTAAAGAATATTTTATATTTTTTCAATACTTGTCTATTTAACGAGATTACAATTTTCTAGAATCTAGTTTTAGTGGTATTTGTGAATAAAATTTACAAAATTAAATTATTTGTATAATATTCTAACATAAATAGTTAAGTCGACCTATGTTTTGTCAACGTTCCTGAACCTGATAGAAGAATTTATACGGAATGAAAATTTTATTTCTCCATATATGCAAGTTCAAATTAGATTATTCCAATTTTCACTAAACCCTTATAAAATAAAATTTAACATAAAATTTTAAATCATATTTCAGTCTATTTTGATCATGCCCTAATTTACAAGATGGTCCTGACTAGAGGCAGAACGAGTGACCAACGAATATAACTTCATCACTTCATCTATAAAACTTATTTTTATATAATTCTAGTGGACATGAAAAGCTATTGTAGATAGGATTGGCCATATAAAAGTTTAGAATTTATGAAGAAAGAATCGTGAAAAAAATAATCATATGAAATTGAACATTAGTTTCGAATCAAGGAACTCACCTTAAATAACTAACTTTTTCGATTTTTTTTGTCATTATGCTAGGGTTTTGCTCCTAAAAATTTTTTGACTTCTAGAGGATAAGAATATGTAATATATATTAGTTTTACATATTTTTACCATGTGCAATTTAGAAAAATATATTACTAAGTAGCTAGTATGTTTCCTATTTCAAGTGCTTAAAACCTTATTGGTTATATTGAAGGTCCAATCATTTTATTTTGTTAAAAATAAGTATTTAATATCTAATTAATCTTAATCAATCATATTTAAATATATGTATTATCATATTTATAAATTTTATGATTTATTCCTAATAACCTTATGTAGTTGTTTTATAATGCTTACCCATAATCATTATACTTTAATTTGAATGTTAATTACTGTATGCAAATATCACTACACGAGCATCTAAACTAACTTAATATATTAATAAAATGTATGATTATATAAAAATGATGTTTGTGAAGCACATCCGTGACAATTATCCTCTGCTAAAAAATGTCTCCAAAATTTAGTTACTTATTTCCAGGAATAAGAATAGATATTCTTTCTTATTTGATCCTCTCACTCTCAACTTGTCTCTTTCCTCAATGATTTCTCTACAGCACTAACACTAAAGGAATTTTCTTAATTCAAAGTTCTTTTTCCCTTCTTCTAATTATTTGTATTGCATTTTCTTTATAAGTGAATTCTTGTGTACTTGAATAGATGGAGGGTTCAACAAAATGTAAAGGATTTAATTGCTATCATTGAAGCATAGAAACATAAAAGATATCATGAATACATAACATATCTTTGGTAGGACTAACTGATAAGCAACTAGCCTAATATGTTCTTAAATCTCATATGGACATGTGCATATTGGACTTAACTTTTCTTCATTTTTTTATGTAACATTCCCGATTAATGTGTGATATTCCTCGCTCTGGACCTTGGCCAACATAGTTTTATTAAAATGCATTAAACTTAGTAAAACTCATGTCCATATATACTCAGTATATCTCTCGTAACTTATGCACGTGAGACTAATTCAAAGTATGTCTCATACATCCTTCCTTATTTATGAGACTCAATATTCATGTTGATGGTCACACCTAGCATGTGATATTGTCGGTGGGACTAATTCAAAGTTTACTTATCTAGAATCTTGCTTGTTCAGAATCCAACCCATCTTGGTCCAAGATTTTTTACTTTTCCATTCTTCTTATGCCAATGTTGGTAATAAACTTGAAATTTGTCAAGATTTCGATTTAAATCTCAAGATCTTAATATTTTATTAGCCTTTATAGATCTCAATCTTATCTTGAGAATCTTATGTAGAAAGTTTTAATTTTGATCAAATGAACTGACAATTTACACTATACTATCTCATATGATTAATATAATAATTTAAATATTAATTAAAAATATTTATGATAATAAAAATTAATTTAGATGAAGATTAATATATATTGTCTCTAGTTTTAATATAATTTAACTTAAGAATTGATAAAAAAAATTACTTAGTGGGATATCATTTAAACGAAAAATCTATTAAAAATATATTTATTATTTTTAAGATGTATTTGTTTATTAATAGATAGGATCTTAATATCACGCCCTTTATCTTATGTAAGATTCCTTCGCAACCTTGATAATTGCTACTCGAACCGAATTCAAATTCAAATTCTGATCCGGTTCGACTCGTCAAACTATTTAGGAATCTAAATTCGAGATATTAGTTAGATGAAAGCAGACTTTTTTTTCTCAAACTTGGCCAATTAGATTAAAATATATAAGAGAAGACATATATATTCTTAAGAGAATAATCTGTACTATGTCGACTGCTTTATCTCTTCCTAGTTTCGTGCTTTGCTTTCTCTCGCTACAGAGCACTAGCAGTTGTCACCAATGTTCATCTTGTGAAACCTCAAAATTTGCTATCGTTTGCTCACGGAAACAAAATTACAAGTTGGTTGTGTTAATTAGGTCATATGACAACTACTTGCGACGTTGAACGGTAACATCATAAAGCGTACGTAAAATGGTAACGTGAATCATACTATGAGAAATGGTCATTGTCGGTCCCCAACCGAGGATGCAAAAGCAAAAAAGTTTACACGTTTAATTACAACTTGTGTTATCTAAATATTTAATTTGTATCAAGATTGTTATAGACTTTTAAGCAATGGCCAAATTTATTTTTTTTAAAAAAATTATATTGACACTAATTGCTAAAAGAAAATTCGGCTTATTTTCTTATGTAAAAGACAGTATTATATTTTTATTTAACAATTCATTTATATATGTGTTCAATTTAAGTTTCACATACGTTTAATCTTATTCTTATGTAAATTTGTATTAGGTGATACATACGATAGAGATAAATAAATAATTATTATTCGGAGTCCAGAAAGGGACAATCTTAATTAGTTGAACCAAGTTACTATTAACATTATGGACAATCTTAATCTAAAGGTTGTCTCCTAATCGAATTGGATTCTAGATTTCGAAAAAAATTAAATGTGACAATGGCCGATCAAATATGAGGTAACATTATTATAGTCTAAGAGGGTGGCAATCCCAATTCCAGTTCCAACCAGAGATCCTTCACGGATCCGACTTTAATTTGAAATAAAATACAAAAAAAAAAAAACAATTTATGTCGATGGGCTCAAGAAGACAGAAAAGTTGATCTTTGAATGTTAAATAAAGTTTTTTTAGATAGAAACAAAGTAGTATATAAAAGTGAAAGTGGTTGGGACTGAATCGATTGCTTGATTATAAAAGTTATTCTTTATTTTTTTTAATTGAGTTTTTAAATTTTTTAAGTAATCATCTTAAAATCATTTAATCATCCTATAGCAAGTTAATTTTTTTTGAATAATTTTTTTCCATGCCTAATTTTAATATAAGAATAAATTAAAATTAATATAAATATAAATAAATTTAATTATATAGTTTTAAAACTATTAAATTAGAGTTTCATAATATGATAAAAATATTAAACTATATAAAAATTATTATTTCAATAATGAAAATTGATAAATTAATTATAAATAAAAATGGACCTCGCGAGAATTTAAGCAGAGGACTTTGTTGTATTAAAAGTTAATCCTGTATCGTACTCATGTCTCATTTTTTTATTTTTTTTTCGATTCATTCTTTTCCAAGTCGCGTAGGTTTATCCGATTAATCTTACACCCCCTAAATAAAGTTCCATATGTTGGTGGACATAATGCATAAAGTTTAAAGGATAAAAAGTTATACTCTATTTTAAAATTATATATAATAAATAGCAAGATAGAGTTCAAAATTATATTTGATGTTCAAAACTTATGATCTCGACATACCAAACAACACCAAATGTAGCCATGCACTACTTGGAAAACCTCAGTAAATTACCACGTCAGGATTCATCTTTAAAACGTGTTTAAATATTTTCGAGAATTGTTAATGTCTAAAATTCCTAAATTAAGAACTTATAATCTATTCAAATGCTTCTTTAGTATTAGAGAAATTAATTAATTTGCATTGTTACTATAATAATACATAAAATATTATGAATTAATTATTTTTAAAATATGACCGACGAGAGAGATTAGAAGAATTAAATACTTTGTATAATTATACTATTATAATATAACTTAATAATATTACTCTCTGAGAGTGAGAGTGAGATAGAGAGAGTTGAAAGATGAATGTTGTGTTGTCTAGGACAGAAAGAGAAGTGCTGAAATTCGAGAGTTTAACGAGAATATTCAATTTTTAAAAAAATAAAGAGAGTACACTGATGAATGTTGCGCAAACTAATAAGTTAATTTATTTGATGTATAAATAATTTTTAAATATATAATAAATTAATTATACTCAATAATGAATACATATCTTTCATAATAATCAAATAATTAAACTGCTATCAAATTCATGATGGATAGGAAGATATGTTTTTCAGAACAAAATATGTTGTTAATTACTTCCCGTTTTAAAAATAATAATCGAAACTGCCAAATCGGTTCAAAGGAAAAAAGCTACTTTATTTGGTTGTTTTTTCCCCTTGTTAGAACAAGAAAAAAAGCTTCATCTTGAAGTGTTGCAGAACAATATGTTGGCCTAATTCTAAAAACTAAGATTTTTGTTCAGCTTCATATACCAAGTTCTTAGACATGCAGCTATAAACTAAATGATATAATTTGAGTCTTCAATATATATGTTCCACTACAAGACTCGTCTGCTGTTTAAAGGCCCACATCTGCGTCCATCTAGTTCACCTTTCTGCAGTTCAATCTGATCTCGCCGTTCCTCCCAGTGAGCGGACTCAGGTTTCCAAGCTTCACCATTGCGGCCGCGAAGTCCACTGCAAAAGCAGTCGCGTTGGCGCTGTACTTGCTGACCAGGGAGTCCTGCGACCCTCCATTGAAGAGCTCCTGGTCAGAGTGCAGCAGCCCTTGCCTCGCCACGAGGCTCTGGTAGTAGCCGTTGTCGAACGCGTTCGGAGTGCGCACGTCGAGGGGGGCCAAGTTGCTGTCGCCGCCCACCGACGGGCAAGTCAGCTTCCGCGTCGCGGCGAAGCTGGCGTTGATGTTGGCGTCGTTGAGTATGCGGGAGTGGAAGAGGCCGCAGCGGGCTTGGCCGATAGTGTGCGCGCCGGAGAGCGCGGTCATGTCCTGCGCTCTGAGGCCCTTGGCCGCGAACGTGGAGATGAGGCTGCCGAGGCTCGAGGACGGCCCCGGCAGGTTGGTGTTCGCCGCGCTCTGGCTGGCCGTCCTCGCGTCTCGCCGGCCCAGTGGCACGTTCCATGTTGGCCCGCCGAGCTGATCGGAGACGCCACAGTGGGCATTCGTTTTCAACAAATCAAAATATTATCTCGATTAGCTCTTCAGTATTATACGTTTCAGGAAAAAAAAACTCACCAGGTTTACTTCGTCTCGTGCTGCAAGGGCGACGATGTCAGCGCATGACACTGTGGCCTTGCAAGCCGCCTCGACCCGGGATTTGATCGCATCGATGACCTCGTAGCCGCGCACGGAGTTCTGGTTCGGGAACGCGTTCTTCCCGCGGTTGAAACTTGTCGTGTCGTCCAGGAGGATGGAAGCATCGCAGCCCTGATGCAGGGAATTGCAGATTTTGTATGTTTAGCAAGATTTACAACGTGGACGTCGCAGACAGTAAATGAACAAATCAAAAGTGCAGAGACGGAAGTTGACAATTAATAATCTGCGAGTGGAACAAAATGTTGAGAGATGCATGTAGTCATGTATAGACAAGAACAGACGCACATTGACGAAACAGTCGTGGAAGAACAAGCGAAGGATGGATGCACCCATTCTGGGATTCTGGGTCACTGCCTGAAACATCACTGACCGCACAATGGACTGCAGATTGGGGCAGGTCCTCACATAGAATGTGGTCGACAGCTGACCGTGAGCAGCATAGGCGAGTAAAGCTGTCGAAAAGAACACGAGCAGGCCACGGAAGAAAAGAGCCATGGCCATGCACTGAGAAGGTTAATAATTTGTATAAGGTTTCTTCATATGAATGATCAAGACGAGTAATCGACTAACTTATATAGAGCTCTATCTTACCATGCAGAACAAATGACACCGGCTCTGTGGTCTAACTAGTCTTCTGAATCTAACATGGTTGCTGATTTGTATAATGCAAATAATTCGTAGCCGGCGAAATAAACAAAGTTCATTTCCATGCTATGCAGTTGGTAAGTTTTCAGATGTCACCTCCCCTCCTCCTCATTGATTTCCACTGTAAAAAAAATGCACATAAATGTACCAATTTCAGCCTTAGAAAAGCTCCTGCTATAATGTGGCATGTAGCCATGCATTATGCAAAACGATGTCTGATTTCCTTTTCTTTTTTACAGCAAAAAGAGGGGTCGTTTTTGTACCTAGTAGCTCCATGAGCCCTTAAGGTAAGATCCCAGAACCATGTTCTTGTTTGGTCAAAATTAAAAAAGAAAAAGGAAGGTTGATACCTCTAGCAATATTCCCGGGATATTAGTGGACAGCACAGTGTATTAAACACCAATCCATGTACCATTTGAGGATCCACTGGTAGTAACTAAAGACCTATCAGACAAAAAAAAATATTACTTAGCCGTTTCCATTCATCTGACTCCTAAACTAGACATGACTGGCACAATGTTGACCCCTATGCATGGCTGATGGCGGTAAGTACAGAAGCATAGTTAAACATAAGACGTGTGTTTCAGGAATCATTCGAATATATAATGGTATGTTGTCACCCCAAGACAACTTAATTAATTGACCAGGAATCTTTCGCTACCACCAATCAAGCAGCACTTGAGGCGGCCTGAGTTCACAACCAGGTAAGCTCATGGAGGCTTCTTAGTTGCTACCGTGAGTTAAGAAATCATTGCTTAAGCATGCATGCTAAAGGCCAAACATGTAACATGTATCTGTGGGTTTAGTTATTACTTCTCAGTTCTCTTCTCACCGTCTCTGCGGAAAGCACTGCAATTTTGAGTATTTTTCTATGCACAGGATCATATGCCATCAGTCATGTTCGCTAACTGAGAATTCAACAAGTGTCTGCAATTTTGAGTTTAGGGCTCACTGAGACGGTTGATAATGCTTTGAATCTGAACCTACTTGTAATATTTTATGGTCCCCTTATGTAATCAGGCGCTTCAGCGAGTCTGTGGGGGTCAAGAAGGGATCTCCTTGTAGGAGTTGCAAGGGGCTCCAACAAAAATTTTTAGGAGTATTTTATATGTGATTCGAAATTGATTTAGGGTGTGTTCACTGTATTTTCATTCAACATTATCTAGCAATGTAGATTGCCTCTCAGAAAGATTGCTACTTGTTATGTTAAATAATACATTGAATTCTACTTTAACTGAAAATCTGTTTGGATCCAAAGAAGTAAAAAAAATCTGTCTGACATATTTTGTATATTTTTTTATCATGAGATTATTAAGGAATTGATTTATTTCCTTATTACAAGGTAGGTGTTCTATTTTTAGGATTAATATAGAGTCTCAGTTGGTCTCTAATTCCTATCATTTGTTAAAGAGAGTGTCTATATAAACTCCTTAGGAGGTCCAGAGAGAAAATAATATGATCTTGTAATCCTCTTTTGTTTCTTCCATCTAATACAATTCTGCGTTGCCTTAAATTTCTCGAATTTTTCTCATGGTGCATAATTTCTCTCGTGCAGAAATCCTAACATATTAAATTACCAGCAATGTACATTACTTTGTTTAGTATTCATAAGTAATCTATCTAGTAATCCATATTAGTTATTTATAAGAAAATATAAATTTATGAGTTAATATATACTTTTTACAAATATACCCCTAATTAAATAATTATGTTTAGATATATAAATTATTTTTAACTTCGTAAACTTAAATCACAAATATATATTCTCACCTATAAATTTTAAATATATAAAATAATTTATATATTTTAAAATATGATAATAATATAGTCATAATAATTATAGTATTTATTTGATTAATTTTATACTTTATTTAATTATCATTATAATTTATTTAATGTGTTTTAGAATTTATTTAAATAAAACTATAAAGGATAAATGCGGAAAGTAAAATTTAAAAGATTGCAATCCAGGTAGTAATATGGATTGTCTACCCTCCCATAGGCAATCTGCATTGCTACTTCATAGGCAATGTAGATTATTTAGGCAATGCAGATTGCTCATTACCTGTCACAAGAGAACAAAGTAATGTGGTTGGCCCAAATAATTTAATACAACATTACCTGGTAATCTATAAAGATTACCTCTAAAGAAACGCCCTCTTATTTCCTTAATAGATGTCATATTTTAAGAGATTAATTTAGAATCTCAGTCGATTTGTAATTCTTATTATCGGTAAAAGATGATGTCTATATAAAAATTCGTCCTTGTAATCATCATTATTTCATAACAAAGAGAGTCGTCGCTTCTCGAAGACGTAATCCGATTTGAGATGAACCTCGTAAATTTTTATATTTTTTATATTCATACAATCTCTCCCTCTTTTCGCAAGAGAGACCGTGTTCGAGCACTTGAGAGGAGATGCTATCGTCAACAAACAAGACGAAATTGAGTTGAGTAGTTTTTCATGTAAATTCGTACACTAAAAATCTTTCGAACGACATTTCTTCTTTAAGATACAACACCAATGCCAAATTAAATGTTCACTCGGATGGTTATCAGGTTACAGATGTGAAGGATCGCAATAGTTGCCAATTTGAATCACGCAATGGTCAATTCCATTAAAAAAACATTATTCTATTCATCTTGTACAATAAATTAATTAGATATTGACAATCCTCGATAATTGATCACCCGAATTGAGTATAAAAAAATTAAATATCATCTTTTAATAGAAAGCTATTATTTTCTTGGTACAATTATTTTAGGTATCAGTGTTTGCAAGGTAAAATACCGCACCATTATTTTCTCATAGGGCAGTGGGACTCCTAGTTTACAATGCGAATGTATAGAAAATTTGTATAGTGTGCGGACATGTTGTGCCAGCTCTTAGAATTAAGAGAGATCATTATTTTCTTTGAATTAGAGTTTATTTTCATTTCACCTTGAACTTGAATACTACTCACCTACCTCCACAGAACTCTTCAAACACTTTCACTTAAACTTCAATATACTTGATTTTTAATTATATCTTTACAATTTTTAATGTTATGATTTCTGCACGAGAGAAATTACGCATCGCGAGAAAAATCCGAGAAATTTAAGGCGACGCAGAATTGTATTAGATGGAAGAAGCAGAAGAGAATTACAAGATCAGATGATCCAGGATTGTGCAGGATGATCTTACAAGCCTTGATTACAAGTCATTTTATAGGGTCTTGGAGAAACAACTCCTACTCTAACTTAAGGACCTAATCCTACTTGGCATGTAAGTCCCTTCTCTAGAAAAACCTCCTTGGACTAGGAGTAGAAATCTGACTTCCTGAAGACCCTTGAAGATCTCGGCCAACTTGAATTCCTCCCTGGAATCAAATTGGGCCAGACGCCTGGCGCCCGCCACGCCCAGGCGCGCCCTGGTTGTCCAGTCCGAGTCCCACTCGGACTGGGACTCCTCCAGGCGCTCCTGTTGTCTTCAAGTCTTCCTCCACGTCCAGACTCCATATCCAAGTGCTCCTCGGTCCGGAAGGGAGCTCGGCCCTCCAAGAATCCGTCATATCCTTCTCGACATCGGAAATCGGCCGACTCCTATTCCTACTAAGAGTAGGAATCCTTCCAACCCTGCACTTCTCGTCCAAGCATCTCTCGAAGTCTCTCTATTACTTCTTTGGATCCAAACAGATTTCCAATTAAAGTAGGATTCAAGGCATTATTTAACAAATCTCCACCTTGAATTGAATCATACAATCAGATATCTAACACTCTCTGTCGTCGCCAATCCTTATTTTGATTTTTCACAGCCTTGTCAGACACCCTATGACGAAGTTCACGAGTATGTAGACTCGATCTTACTTCTTCCAGAATAATCGTGTCTCTTCCGATGATAATAGATTTGTACGAAATTTTCGTACGACAGAGGAAAAGACACCAACAAAAGTAGGGCAGCATCTTCATTCTCAATCTTCACATCTATATTTCGTAATTCCATCAACAGAGTATTATCTGATCAAGATGATCTTTCAGATGGGTACCTTCTTGCATGCGGAGGGTGAACAGATGTTGCTTCAACAACAACTTGTTGGTCAGAGACTTGGTCATGTAGAGACTCTCAAGTTTCGATCACAGACCGGTCGCCGTTTCTTGATCAGCGACTTCGATAATCACCTCGTCCGCCAGACACAACAGGATCATAGAGTGCGCCTTCTCTTCTTGTGCCGTCAAATTTGCGAGGTCGGACTCCTTTTCTTTGCCCTTCGAGTCTTCCTTCGGTTTGTTCTTCGACACGTTCACGAGCGGCGCCCATATTCCCTATTGTTTCAAAAAAGCCCGCATCTTGATCTGTCAGAGACTGAAATTATTTCGTCCAGTAAATTTCTCGACGTTGATGTTGTGCGATGTCATCTCTAGGTCTGATGGAGGATCGATGACGAAGCATCGCTCTGATACCAGTTTGTTACGATTTCTGCACAAGAGAAATTACGCATCGCAAGAAAAACCCAAAAAATTTAAGGCGACGCAGAATTGTATTAGATGGAAAAAGCAGAAGAGGATTACAAGATCAGATGATCCAGGATTGTGCAGGATGATCTTACAAGCCTTGATTACAAGTCCTTTTATAGGGCCTTGGAGAAACAACTCCTACTCTAACTTAAGGACCTAATCCTACTTGACATGTAAGCCCCTTCTCTAGATAAACCTCCTTGGACTAGGAGTAGAAATCTGACTTCCTGAAGACCCTTGAAGATCTCGATCAACTTGAATTCCTCCCTGGAATCAAATTGGGCCGGACGTCTGGCGCCCGCCACGTCCAGGCGCGCCCTGGTTGTCCAGTCCGAGTCCCACTCGGACTGGGACTCCTCCAGGCGCCCCTGTTATCTTCAAGTCTTCCTCCACGTCCAGACTCCATATCCAAGTGCTCCTCGGTCCGAAAGGGAGCTCGGCCCTCCAAGAATTCGCCATCCTTCTCGACATCGGAAACCGGCCGACTCTTATTCCTACTAGGAGTAGGAATCCTTCCGACCCTACACTTCTCGTCCAAGCATCTCTCGAAGTCTCTCTATTACTTCTTTGGATCCAAACAGATTTTCAATTAAAATAGGATTCAATGCATTATTTAACATTTAATATAATTGGTATTGTAAAAAAAAACAAATGAACGTCGTTGTCATCTCATCTTCTCTTAATTATCAAAATAGTTAACATTAACATGGGTATTTTGGGTTGTGAAAGCGTTTGATAAGTTGAGGAAAACTAGGCAGATACCATTGGAATTAAGTAATGAAGTGGATATAAATCAAGATTAGGAAAGGAGGAAGGAATTAAATTTGAAATTAAAACTGGTCATAACTCGAAATCTTGCAAACTAAGCCCATTGTTAAAGATAGTGTGATTGTGGGGTGAGATCCAACTTCGGTGGGCTTGGTCCATGCCCATTGGGACCAAAAGTTAATAGGAATGTGGGTCACCATGCAGTGTCACCAATCATGTCACGCGGCGTCACTGGTTGTGATTGGGGAGGAGCAGCATGCACCAATTACGAAATGTGTGCCGGACCTTGTGGATCAAGACGACAACGAAAGCAGACACGGTGAATGCGAACGCCTACGATAAAAACGTGTTTGGATGGATGGGGACTCGAGAATTTTAGTTCTCGGACATTTTAAACGAAAGTTTTCCTTAGTGTTTGAATAAAATTTTGACTTAAGTCGGTGATAAAACGTGTTAGTTCTTTGAGTGCATCGAAATTTCGAAAAAACATGAGAGAAGTGAGGGAGAGAGAAAAAAAAGGACGAAGTGTGAGAGCGGGAAAGAGAGTGTTGGCATCGAGGAAATTCGGATGACTGCGTTGAATTTCTCAAGTTCTCGCGGATGGACACAATTTTTTATGAGAATTTTGGCGAATATATCAATTTGACCGGGACTCATGGGTGTTTGAAGGAATTTGATCGTAAATTTCCATTCAAACACAACATATAGAAATAAAAGATTTTATTCTCATTTTTTAAATTTTACATTAATAATTATAGAACAAGAAAAAATAAAGAGGAATTTATTTTTGTCATCCTAAAATATCACTGTTTTATTATAAAAATAAGCTGAAAATAAATAAATATTGTTCTAAAATGTATTAGTCTTTTACCGAAGAGACTGTAAGAATTTTGAATCAGAAGAAAATTTTCAAAAAAAATACAGATTTATTCGCTTTATCAATAGTACAGTCCGATTTCATGTTTCGCATGGCATTTGTATTTTTCTATGATATTTTTTTTCTCAAAATACACTAAAAGAAAACAAAAACAAGATGAAATAAAAATCGCGATTAACTGAGCACTCTCAAGAGCTTGCTTAAGAATAAAAAAGAAGAATATCATAAAAATGTCACTTTAAATATCTCATTCTATAAATAATAACATTGATTTTTTTTTCAAATATCAAATGCAATTACTAACTCGTGATTTGACATGGACAGAATTAAAATACATTTCTATTTTTTTACCTCAGGATTCTGAAAGAACTTTTTTTAAGAAAAAAGACCATTTTTCTATACACCTGTCTTGGTAAAGACTCGGATGCTTATCGCCCTCCGAAGGACAAATATTAATGAAAATGATTATTTCTATCATTTGAATTTTATATTTATAATTTTTTTAACCTGAAAACTTACTTATCAATTAAACCAAATTTAATTACTTCAATCATTTTTTTATTACTATCAATATTTTAAAAACCGGGTACGCCAAATCAATGTGCCACTAAGCCGATCGACTTATTCGGATTTCAAATTATTCTATGAATAATTCTATAAAAAAGATAAAATATCTATAAATTTGTGAATATTGAACATTAATTTAGCATCGTTTTAATTCTGCATCGGTTTAAGAGATATAATTCATTCGATTAGCTGATTTTTAAAATTTGCATGAGATGATCTATATTCTACATGTTGTAAAGAATTTGTTAACTCGGTATCTTCACTATTTACAAGATTATTTTTTTTCAAAATGACAATTTTGTATTTTGTATTTTTTTTAGAATAAGATGTGTTTGATTGTAATTTATAAAATATCTACCTATTTCATCGATTAACTCCTAATCAAAGAACATCTAAATATTTTGTTATTATTTAAATGATATCTATAACAAATATCTTTAATAAATATATAAGTTTAATATATTTGAATGCAAGTATACAAGAAAAAATAAACTCATTATATTAAAATAATATGAGAAAATTATTAAAAAAATATTCAATTCTCCAGTTCGATATACAATATATTAAAGGGTCTAAAGTTGAATCATATAAATTTTTTAAAATTTATTTTTTGTAATGTAAATATTATAAAAAAACTGAATATATTACTTAAAGGAATATATATCTAGAAAACTTAATGAGCCAAATTGACTTCTATTCTTTTGATTAAAAATATTTTTATTCATTTATTCCTTTTTCTATTCATATTTTTTTATTAATATTTTTTCATGTATTCGTATTAAATTATTTCTCCTTCTTTATTATCATCCTATTATTTTCATTTAATTTTTTTCTCACTTCCTCTTTTTCTCCTTAAAATTTTCACTTCATTATTTTTCTTAAATTTCTCATTCATTCATACACCACCATCTTCGTTTCTTTTTCTTTTGCTTTATCCATTATCTATTTTCTTTCCTTTTTTACTTTATTCTATCATTCTAATTTTCAATTTTATTTTTTAAAATAAAAAATAAGAAAACCGAATTGAACGATTCAATTTCCAGTCAGGTTTTGAAACACTGGTCAGTGATTAGTACTTACTCCGGACCGAGTACTAAAATGTAAGTCATAAAAATTCAAGTTTTGGAAGTGTATAAGAAGGTAACCTGACTAATTAGGGGTGAGCATGGTCTGGACCGATCCGAATTTTTGAGAAAAATTTCCGATTCAGATCAGTTCTAAGTTGAAAAAAATTCGACTAGTTCCGAGTTAAGACCGGATCCGGCACTAAAATTCTCGACCCGAAATTCGGTCCAGTTAAAATAAAAATATAATTATAATAATATATTAAACTTATATAATTTTATAATATTCTAATATGATTTGTCTAAACTTAGTCATTTTCGATCCATTTTCGATTCACAACTAAAATATCATTATAATAATATATTAAATTATTTATTTTTAATAAATTTTTGGTTCCATTCCCGATTTTATTTTCGAATTTTTAGATCCGACCCGTGGGTCCGATACCAGTTTCAATTTTTTTAAACTCAACATAAATTAGATTATATCCGGACTCGGACTCGGACTCGGACGGATCCGGAACTTGATTTTCCTCTCCCACTAATGACAATTAATATAATTTGCGATACTATTTTCAAAGTTCGTGTCATTTCTTTTTTTCTTTGTTTTTTTTTCTATTTTGTTTTCCATCAAATATTTAAGTTGCCATCAAAAGGTGATACGGACATCAGTATTAAGTTGTCTACATTGGCCAACGTAAGTGGGGACTATTTTAACGGTGTCCATTAATAGCCTTCTTTTTTGGTTGGGAACTCGTCATAAAGCTTGTCTAAGACAACCATGAGAAAAAAAAAACAAGCAAACAAACGTTGTCCAAATATTTCGGTTACTTATAAAAAATAGCGCATTGTATTGTAGAGTTGATTCGTAGTCGAACCCTTTTTTGTCCAACCCTAAGGATATTTAGTATATTGACATCTAATAGTTTAGTACTTAAATGGAAGAAAAAGAAACAGACACTGATCAAATTAATTATTCTAGAATTTTAATACTAAACTATTAGATCCGATCCATTCCAAATAGATGCTTATCAATTATAATAAAAAAAAAACTTAAGTTCTTTCACAACATTTCTTCTGGTTGCAGGATAAAAAAATCTACTGGGTGCTAAGTGGCCTTTTTTAATGGAAAAAGATACCGAAATATTGAAAAATAAAATGATCGAGTTGCTTAAATTGAGACTAACTAGTAGGGGAAAAAATAAAAGAAGAAAATAAATGTATGATATACTTTTTCGAGGTATTTTTAATGCCACTCCTCGAACATTTAATGTGACTCCAAACTTCATATTTCACCCTTTCTTTAGTTTTAATTTATCTTTCACCTCTTCAATTCTCATTTCCATCCAACTTTTTTATTAATTGATCATGTAATCATTTTTTTCTTTCTCTATTGTCTCTCTTTGAGATATCAGTATTATCATTTTTCATGATAAAAATATATAATATTAATATTATATAATATGAGATATGATTCATACATATAAATTTAATTAATATGAAAAGTGTAATTACATTAAATATATAAAAAAATATTCAAAAGTATATGAAATGAAATGAAAATTAAGATGGTGAAAATGGAAATAAATTACTATAAATAAAAAAAGAAAACGAAATATTTTTTCTGAAACAATTGCATATGTTGTTTATTACGTTATTGGTGAATTATTTTACAAATTTAATATGTATATTATAATATACATTAATTTTGATATGTTCTCGTATAATGTTATACAATATTATTATATTTAATAAGTTTCCTAGGAGTTCACGAGACATAAAAAGAAAGAAACACATAAAAATGATAATATATAAATTGTATTGAAGATGAAGAGGCAAGAGAAAGGAGGGTATATTAATGATGTGTCATTAAAAAATGGGTGAAAGATGAACAGACAAAAGATTATATTAATGATACTTAAAATTTATAATAAAAAATGAAGGGTAAAATTGCCACTTTGAAGTGACATTAAGTTTTTTGAGAGTGGCATTATGAGTACCCAAAAAAGTAAATCAAAATATCGAAAAGTAAAAGACGCATACACGGATTTTGAGTTCGAAATTTTTTATCTACAAGGGTTGAAATAGAATTCTACTTCTGCCAACTCATCATCAAATCGCATAATATTTTGTTATGTATATAATTAGCTACGACTTACAGTTTTTAAACATATAAGGAACGTGTGAATTCAAAATGAATTCATATATACGTGGAGCTTTGGTTTATTTAACGATGATTTTTTATAGATAATTTTTAATATAAATTTATAATAAATTTAAGTCAATCATAAATTTATAAATCAATAATAATTTTAGGTCCACACATTTCTTAACCTCGAGCTTTAATTTGAAGAATATGGAGCAAACTTGGTTCTAAAGCTCAATTAGCCATATACTATTATACTATTTACTATATATGGAAGTATGCTTACTATATATCGAGTTTTAATTTGAAGACTATGGAGCAAACTTGGTTCTAAAGCTCAATTCACCATATAATATTATACTATTTACTATATATGGAAGTACTAGGGGTGAAAGTAGTTCGGATTTTCGGTTTAAAAAAATAAACCGCTATTTTTCGGGTCGGTTTTTAAAATTAGAAAAATCTCTCTAAAACCATTTTGAATAAATAAAAACCACCCTTTAGCGAATCGATTTTTTCGGGTGATTTTTTCGGAGTCCTATTTTTATATAATTACATTTTAAAAATATATTTAATAACTTAAAATTAACATAAAAATATTTAATTTTATATTAAATATAAAATATACTACTAAAATTTTAAAGTTATTAAATTAGAGTTTGATAATGTGATAGAAAAGTATGAAATTTTATACAAAAAATATTATATCTATAATAAAAGAATTAATAACATATGTATTAATTATATAAATAAAAATCGGGCTCCACGGGGGCCTACGGTTTTTTCGGGTGGGGCCCTAATTTTAGCGGGTGGATTTTAATTTATTGAAAACCGTCCTAAATCATATACGGACTCTTAATTTTCGATTTTTTCGGTTCGATTTTTCCGAGTCGGATGGATTTTTCGAGTTGGTCGAATTTTTCTTACACCCCTAGAAGTATGCTTACTATATAGTAAGCATACTTCCATATATAGTAAATAGTATAATATTTTCATAAAATATTACGAATATATCTTAGCTTTAAAAAAGTGCATGATGCTGAAAATTGTACTTATGTTAGACGTTACATATATAGTAAATAGTAACATGATACAAAAACTAATCGTACATGTCAAATGCATATATAACTAAATTCAGGAATTCAACGAACTCCTCCATTGGGCATTCTATTTTATTTATAATCGGTTTTTTTCTGATCTATTTTTATTATCTTTGATATCTCTATTTCCTTCCTACCTTCTCTTTCACATTCTATCTATAACATTTGTGATATTAAATTTAAGGTTATTTTCATAAATCGCTCATAAATTATCATGATTTTTCACATATAATCTCAAATTATAAACTTATTTTTTTATCCTTAAACTATCACGACTTTTCCACTTTAATCCTCCTGTCCACTTATATTTTTATGTTAGTTTTGCTTTTTCTCATTTGTAAAAAAATAGATTATCCCTCCCTCCATAACAAATTAAATAATAAATATAAAAAATATACCTTGCGTCGGTCCCCCCCCCCTCTACTCCGGCGGTCGCCTCCACAAAGACCTCTTCCACTAGTTCATATCCGTCGTTGCCTACTCCCACTCTTGGGGCGTTTTCCACCGGGATCTCAAGCCAGAGAACCTACTCCTCGACATCTCCAACTTTGGCCTCGCCATTGTCTTCAACCACCTCCATCATCACCACCAGCAGCAAAGTGCTCCGATGCTCTTCCACATGCTCTGCGGCACATCGGAGATCCTCTCCAAGCGCCCTTACGACGCGACGATGTCCTTCATCTAGTCCTGTGACATCATCCTATTCGTCCTCGTCGTCGACTTTCTTCCCTTCAACGATGCTTCCTCATGGTACTCTACCGTCGGATCATCGATGACCCCAGGTTCCGTAAGGGTCTTGATGTTGGTCAGTTCATGGCAATCGTCGACCCCAACTTCCATCGCCTCGAGGAGATTGAGCACAAGATCTCCAAAATTGAAGACGAGGACAACGAGGAGCAGGAGATGAACGCTTTTGACATCATCTCTTCTTCCCCTTCCGACGAAGGTCGCAATAGGAGGGCGACCCCCCTCCTTTCCCTGCTTGGCACGCGCAGGGAAGGGGGGTCACCCCAACCTTTTGACGCCCCCTTCCCCAGCATGCTTTCCCTGTGTCGACGCACACAGGGGAAAGGGGGCCCCCTATTGCGACATTGCGACCTTCATCGGAAGGTCGCATAGGGGGACCCCCTCCCCCCTTTCCTTGCGTGCACCAGCACAGGGAAAGTGCGAGCAGGGAGAGCTTTTCCTCCTCTCTTGCTGGCGATGTAGATTGACCTTTGCCATAATTTTTTTCTTTTTTATTTTTTTATATTTGTTATTTGGTGTATTATGTGATGATGAGTAATTCAGTTTTTTCATAAATGAAAAAATAAAAATAACAAAAAATATAACAGAATTCGACGAAAGAATTAAAGTGAAAAAGGCACGATATTTTAGGAATTCGAATAAATAAGTTTGT
Source organism: Pontederia crassipes (assembly GCA_030549335.1). NCBI lineage: Eukaryota > Viridiplantae > Streptophyta > Magnoliopsida > Commelinales > Pontederiaceae > Pontederia > Pontederia crassipes. Next base: position 45,518,689 of record CM060195.1, read on the forward strand.
TGTTTGAAATTAAATGTGAAAAATCATAATAATTTAGGGGAGGCTTATGAAACTAACCCTTAAATTTAATTAGAATGCATGGTTATGTTTCTCTTCTTCTCCATATTCAGTCACATTCTTTTCCCCTTCTTAATTAATACTTAATTAATACATATTTTTTATGACATGTCTTCTCAATTAATGCTAAATTTTATGACATCTTTTGAGCTTTCAACTTATGCTATATTTTTAAATTACTTAAATGTATGGTATAGTATCTCTGCCTTTATTATTATTATTATTATTATTATTATTATTATTATTATTATTATTATTATTATTATTATTATTATTATTATTATTATTATTATTATTATTATTATTATTATTATTATTATTATTATTATTATTATTATTATTATTATTATTATTATTATTATTAAGCAGAGGCCTGGAGGGGGGCTGCATCTTTTTTTCATTTTCCCGGAACAATTTTCCTGAACGGATGAGTTACAACTTCCTTTGACATGCATTTTCACGGGGGGTATAGATATTTTATTAACATAATGAAAAGAACAAGTGAGGAAAGTTACAACATAGAAAATTCCAAAAGTCCTAGCTGTCCCTGATGCTGCATTTTGTTGGCCGCTGGAGACTTGCAGTGTACCCCATGTTCTGAGGATTTGAGCAATCAAAGAAGGTATATATGGTTGTTTCACTTCACTAGTAAAAACCCTTGCAGTCATAAATGATCACATCATAAATGAAGTCACATAACCTATATATTTGTCCTCTTTTCTTCCCTTCTAATTAAATTTGAGTTCATATATGTAACCGAAAAAGAAAATTTTGAGTGCACATACTGTAATTGGGGTATTCAGCATGTTTTTCTTCTTCTCCTTGTACGGTTGTTCTTCCAGCTGTGGGCCCAGTCTCTTAATCCATCTTTTAACTATACAAATTTAAGTTAATTTTTATATTGTATACTTCACTAATCAATTGAGGTTGAATCACTACTTTTTTTCAACCTCGGTATGGAAGGCAGCGTCGGCCATTCAACTAGACTGCATTGTTATGTGTTGGACATTCTGATAATGGTGCTATTTGCTTATTATTGTTATTTTAAAAAAATATCATTATTGTCATTTCAAAATATATTTTTGTGTTCAACAACTTTCACATTTATAAAAAGAAGTGACATTTATTTTTGTGTTCAACAACTTTCACATTTATAAAAAGAAGTGATATTTTTGGAGTGAGAAGGTACCCTTTGGATAATTGGTTTTGAGTGAAAATTCTTAGGTTAACAAATTACTCTTTATATGTACATGAAACTAGTGCTGCAATGACAGCACATTTGAAGCTTAGAGAGAGGGAACTTCCTTTAGCATTTAGGCACTTGGCATCAACTTAATGAGACCAATTCCAGACACAAGGTATAAAACCAGGATGATGTGTGAATTGTTTTAATCTTAAAAGTTATCAAATTATAACTGTTTATTTTAATTTCTAAGGATGATAGTTGATATGAAGACAATTTTTTTAAAAAAAGATTGAATTCTTTTATCATGAGTAAAATATCTTCTACTAAACATAACACAAAGTTATGAATATTAAAGACGTTTTAACATCCATGACCAAGATAAGGAAAAAAAAAAATGGCTCGAGGAACCACAATAAGGGCCTAAAGATTGCTCTGCTCCTAGACTCCTAGTTCACCCTCCTACAATTGAGCCTAATTTCTCCCTCCCTCCCTGTTAGAGGGTTGATGTTCCCTACTTTCACCATTGCCGCCGCGAAGTCCCTGAAGAAAGCTGCCTCATTTACGCTGTACAACTTCACCAGAGCGTCCTGAGACCCGCCATTGAAGAGTTCCTGGTCGGAGTGGAGCAGCCCCTTCCTGGCCACCAGGTTCTTGAAGAAGCTGTTGTCGAAGCGGTCCGGCGTCTGGTAGTCGAGGGGGAACACCACGGAGTCGGCCGCGCCCGACTGGGGGCACCGCGACCTGCGCGCCGACGCGAAGTTGGGGTCGATGTTGGTTTCCCCGAAGACGCGGGGCCGGAAGTGGCCGCACTGCGCCTGGCCGATGGTGTGCGCGCCGGAGAGCGCTGTCATGTCCTGCGGGCTGAGGTTCTTGGCCGCGAACAGGGATATCAGGTCGGAGAGGCTGGCGAAGGGGCCCGGGAGGTTGCTCGTGGAGCTCGGCCTCCTCGCGTCCCGGCGGCCTAATGGCACCGGCCACCTCGGTCCACCGAGCTGCAGGGGCCAGAAGACAGCGTTATAAGCCGGCGAAGTGCACTATATTTAACAATGAGCAGTGCGCAAAGTGAAACTGACCACGCTCACGCCCTCGCGGGCGGACAGGGCGAGGATGTCGGCGCAGGACACGGTGGCCTTGCAGACGGACTCCACGCGGGCTTTAATGGCGTCGATGATGTCGAATCCACGGACGGACTTCCGGTTCGGCGCATGGTCCTTCTCGCTGATGAATTTTCCGGGCGAGTCGTCCAGAAGGATCGATCCGTCGCAGCCCTGGCAAAAACGTCGAACACTTGAAAACTTTAGTCCCTAGCAACGAACAATGTCGCAAAGATACATCGACGGACAAGACCCAGACACAGCGGAGAGCTCACATTTGCGAAGCAGTCATGGAAGAAGAGGCGGAGAATGGAGGCGGCCATCCGGGGCTCCTGCTTCACAACCTCGGTCATCACAGTGCGCACGACGGTCTCCAGGTTTGGGCAGCTTCTGGCGTAGAACGCAGTCGACAGCTGAGCATTGGAAGAAGCACAGAGCAGAGAAAGCAGGGAGAGGACGAGGAGGAGGGATCCATGGAGGAGAGAGGCCATGGATTACAGTTCTTGGAGTTGGAGCAGCGCCTACTACTTGCTTCTACTCGATGCTGTCACTCTTTGACTGGTGTGTGGAATTGATATATAGGAGCTGGGAAGAGTGATGACGCTCACGGACAACTCAACTGTGTCAACATTCCAAAGTGTTGGATAAGAGCTCTTTTTATTTTCGTTGCCACCAATCTGAATGTATAATTTTTTACAGCTCCGGTCCGAATTTTCAACATCCATGAATCTCCAACCAAAAAAATTTAAATTCTTACTCAAGTAAAAGTAATGTATTTGATTATCACGAGACACAATCCACTTTGATTTGTTGGATTCAACTTTTTTTTTTTCAAGTCAGAAATGATTATGAGTTTTGTCACGTGTGGATGTTAAATAAAAAACATGTTTTTTTAGCATCACAGTGGCATGGGATGGCGGGTTGCTCCCATGCCCACGGCCCACCAATGTGTCATAATTATATTTACTGGCATAAAATAATTAAAATAAATTATTTCCTTTTTGGGCTGCGTATGACAACTATAATTACAAAATAAATAAAAAATTATTAACTCAAAAAGCTAAGCATGGACCTGAACAACGTAGGAATCAAATCGATTTCAACTAAAAAATTACCATTGTTCAAACTAAAAAAAAATTAGTTCTCGTTCAAATCCGATTTTATTCTTAGGAATACTCGGTAGAACCTTAGTTTTGGTCTGATTTCAATTGTCATTATACAACTTCGCATTACTTTTATATATACTCGTCTCCCTAAAAAAATACCTCGAAAATAAGATGCATCTCATAATTTTGTTTGGTTAAAGAAATTAGTGCTTTTAAATGAGGAATTAACACAAAGAGTGTTTGATTGCTAGAGATGAAATAAGGTCCAGTTCCTCCTATTATTTCCATAACCAATGCGCCCAAAATTCGTTTATTGTTTGGAAGTTCCAATCATCTCAATTAATTGAAGAATATCTTTAAAGCTTAAAATTAAATCGGGCTTCCTGTTTGTTCATCTGGATTTAGTAAAATAATAAACAATAAAAAAGAACTCATAAATTAAATTGGCCACTCATAAATTAAGAGTCGCTATACCGTTGTAGATATGGATACATATAGCTGTCAAGCTATGGCCACATTCTTAACACCGGACACTCTGATTTGAGGCTGCTGTCATCAAATCTGTGCCAGCCCATCCTCCATTTTTTGTAGTGTTATTATAATTTCTTTTTCTCATGGGGTGCATCTGCTAGAAATATTTGGACTTAGTAAAATAAAATAAATGTATATATACTGAGAATCGAATTCAGATGTACTAAGTACCTTGCTTAGTTGCTTGGATATATCACGAGAGAGAGAGAAGATAAGAGAGGGGGGAGAGAGAGAGAGAGAGAGAGTACATGGTCAATAATTATGGCAAGAATGACGGATATGGGAGAGGAGCGCGAGGAGGTAAACCGATGGTTTTCTCAAGAACAATAGGAAGGACCATGATGCATGTGGGGATTTATGGATGGGCCAAGAGGAAGGCTACAAGAAAGCCCCGTGTTTATATATATACATATATATATCTATATTAATCTCAATTGTAATAATCATATTATTAGTTCAGTTCAGAATAAAAAAAATTAGAGAATTAAAGATTTCTCCTCACAACTGCTTTGTTGATTTCAAGTCAAAATGAAAGCGATATATTTTTTTTAAAAAAAAAAAGTGTTGAGGCATTCTCATTTGACATTTTTCCTATGCCTCTATTTAAACAAAATGAAGGAAAATAATTACACAAAAAATAATTGATAAATTTTTGGAATGTTAAAACATATAAAATTCACGTTGACCCTTTTTATGTTTTAAAAAAAATATAATATTTCAATGATGAAACTGAAATCAATTATACTTTCCCTATAAAAGGAAATATTATTATTATATTGCAAAAATATAATATTTTTCCTATAATTTGATTTGAATGCTCTTTCTCTTTGTTACTTTTTTAATCAACGCATAAAAAAACATTCGTTCTTGGATAATTTCACTAGCTTGTCCCTTCATTTTTTGAAAACTCATATTATATGTGTACTATTTGCAGGACTGTATCCATCCTCAATTAACGATTATAATTTCGCTTAATAGAATTTACAAGATAATTTACATAAATACTTATTTTGCTTTTGCCTATTATATATCTATCATTCTTTGTTTTTTTTTACAAAGATTGACATTTCAACTTTATCCTATGTAATTCTATCATTGATATAGTATTTTTTTTTTGTTTAACAGTACTATTTTTGTCTTTTACCCATTAACATCATAAAAATAATATAAAATTACCACGTCAGACTCAAATAAATATAAAAGAATATATAATTAAAATAATGTAGTACCTACAAGTGATATTAAAACTATTCGATAAAACACAAATAAATAAATAAATAAATAAATAAAATTAACCGAGATGAGTATACGCGTGGTCTCCAAGAAGAAATCATACCGCATATTTTTTTTATTTGAATAAACATGGCGCATGTATTTTATAATGCAAGTAATCTGACAAGATCCAACATTTCGCGTCTTTTTATCCAAAAGCAAAAACCTTTCACGTGAACTCGATCCCAACCAGGATATGCCGTCCTATAAACAGAAATATTATATATGTATGTTAATTCTATTTAGTTTTTTTATGTATGTAGATTTGGAAAATAGTAAATATATACAATAAAATCTTAGTTCAAAATCTTTTGGAGATTAAATTTTTTATGACAAATTATTTACATATATTTTGATTTAGAATATATCCTCATCTTTTTTCTAATTTATCATTATGTATATAAAAATTTACGGATATTTTTAAAGGTTATTTCTTCAAACCACATCTAAACTATTACGATTTTTTAGATCTAACCCCAAACTACAAATTTTATTTTTGGATCCTTAAACTATCACGATTTTTTCAATTTGATTTTTCCATCAATTTCTCGATTATTTTTTTATTTTTTACATTTATAAAAAGTCGAAAATGCCCCAGCACGAAAAAGAAATATCTTTTCCGCATGATGATCTTCCTCCGGCGAGACAGACGAAGAACCCCCCCCCCCCGTCTCTCTCTCTCTGCACACGCCTCTTTCCTTGCTCCGCCAGGCGCAAGGAGAGAGGGGGAGGGGTCACCTCCCTTCTCGATCTTCATCTAACGAGACAAAGGTCGAGAGGGGGGTGTTCAGGGACGGAGCCATGTATTGTTAGGGGGGCCATGGCCCCCCCTAACTTTTTGTAATATTACATATATACTACTATATATTATTATATACATATATAATATATACGATATGGCCTCCCCTAATTTTGTAAATTTGACATAATTAAGTTCCTCCTAATTTTTTGAAACATTATATACATTAATATATTATTATATATATGGAGAATCCCCTAATTTTTTGGACTTGAAATAACTATAACATGTTATTATATTAATAAGAGAATATATGTGTATATTTATAAAAGATTATAGTATAATGTGTGTTTTTATGAATGTATAATATATGTACTAATAATTTTAACTCTTTTTAATAAAAAATCAAATTAATTAGTTGTCATAAAAAGTTAGTTACATATATCTTTTTTTAACATGATAAACATAAAAAGAAAAAAATATGCATGATGAATAATAAAAAAATATTTTAATCTAAATAAAATAATAATAATAATTATATGTTGATTCTATTGTAATATTTTTTATTTCTTAATTTGGTTAATAAAGTTAATATATATATATTCATTTATTTATTTTAATTTTTTACTTGGCCCCCCCTAAGTATTCATCCTAGCTCAGTCCCTGGGGGTGTATAAGAATATTCTTATTCCCATTTTTTCATTTTTTCATCTATATTTTAAGTTTAATTATTTATATATGCATTATTATATTATTCTAATGACAAATATTAACTATTTCTAATATGATATTATATTTGCAAAAAAATTCAAATCATATTTTTTTAATCAAACACGAGTAAGAATGATATATTTATTTTTTTATGATTATGGTATTCTATAGATTTATTCCATTAAAAAATGGTCCCAACCAAAGGATAAACTAAAATAAAAAACTAAATAAACACCAGAATAAAAATTTATTCTATTATATTAATCCAAACACGATCCATATTTTAAATAATCCAAGTAATAATGAGGGGCACAAGTGGAATTAATATATATATATATATATATATATATATATATATATATATTGCACATAATGAATTTATGTGCTATTTTGTCCATACATAATTATTTTGGTGGACTAATTACTTTTTAGAAGTTTAAGTTAAGAATAAAATATTACGTCTCTTTAATGAAATAAGTTATCTTTAATCAGTGTTGATTTTTAGTGGAATAAAGACTTTATTCTATTATATTCTACCAAAGAGCAGCATTAATCTCAAATAATGACAAAGAGCAAAGTTGAAATTAAAATAAAATGATATTATCTGTCAATAATAAATTTTAGAGATAAACAATTCATGCTATGAGCAAGAATTGTTTTATTCCTGGCCCCACTTTCAAAAAAATAATATTTTTTAGAAATAAATTAATTTTATTCCCTCAACATTAGTAAGAAGCCAAACATATTGCACTATTCATAAAGTCAAAGTTTTTTATTGAAAATATATCCTTCACCTTTTTCAAGTTTTTAACGGAAGTGACTTTAGGAACATTGAAAATATCCTAATTGCAAAAAAATTTATAACCTCGATGAAAAGAATAGTCGTTTGCAAAAAAAATAAAATAAAAAATAAAAAAACAAGAACAAGAGATTTATTCTTACTTTGCTTTGATATCAAACTGTCGCTAACAAGAGTTGAGTTGAGTTGTTACACTCAATTTTGTAGACCATAATTCCTAGTTATGATGGAGGAGCATGGAACAAGTTTTAGGCGATGAGTTGCTAAATACGTCAATATGCTCCTCAATCTTAAACAAGACAAAGTCTAAAGTCGAAGCTTGTTTCTTATATGCACAAAATGACTTCCAACAAGTGGTTTAGTCATTATGTTTGCTAGTATTTTTTTGTGGAAATAAACCGAAGAATGATACGTCAATTCACCACCTCATCATACATGAAATCAAAGCTGACCTCAACGTGCTTGGTGCAGCGATGCAACACGAGATTATCACACTCAGAGGGTGGATCCACGTTGTGAGTTCTGCCCCGCATTTTTTTTTAAAATTAATTCTATATATTAATATATGAATTTTATGAGTAAAAATATTGAATCTGACATTTAAAATCGCATATGACCATATCTTTCACAATTGCTAGTGGTTGGTGGGTTCTCCGTCACATGTTGTGAGCTCAATTTTGAATCTAGTAAGTTGTGGATTAGAGTTTATCGTGATGTACTCTTTTTCGAATTTTTTTATTCGTAAACATTTCTTTCTTTTTCATACTTAGCAAGAGAATTTTGTCACATTAATTTTTTGTATTAACTTTCAATTTTTTGTTTATTTTATTGTCATGATTATTCATGAGTGTCCTGTCTCCAGCATAAATACATAATAAAAAATACAAAAAATATATAATAGGCTTCCCGACATAGTTTGGCGCGAACCTAATGTGGCGTTAGTTCCTGAAATGGGCCGGGCCGACCCGACGAAATGTTGTGCGGATGAGGCGGCCTAGCACAAAATTCTATTTCTAATTCAAGGTCACGTATGAAATTTACATCAGGCCAAACCACGCCGAACTGAGATGTGTCATCCCCAGTGATTTGGCATGGACCCGATCCTGAGATCGCGCTCGGGCCATGTCGGATGAAATATCATGCGAATGAGATCGTCCTCACGAAATTTGTCTCTAATTCAAGGTCATATAAGATAATTTAAAATTAAAAAATAGTGAAACAGTACTGACACTTTTCAATTGAGCTTGTGAGGACATTGTTGATATTCATATAGTTCTAGTATCTAATAACTTTTTAATTTCTACTGGAACATTTACAACGTTTCCTCCAAAGCTACAGTCCCCTATAGTTTCCACATTCAAGGCGCCATCTAAAACCATGACAACCGTTGACATGGAAGGCCTTCTTGCATTATCATTTTGCAAACACCAAATAGATAGTTTCAACATTTGTCTGAGTTCCTCGTCTGACTTCGTATCGTTTCCCCGATCATAGAATAGATCGAGTATTTTATCATCTTTGACTTTTTCTTGCAGTAGTTGTAATAGGTTGGAAGATTCCGAAGGCAAGGAGTAGTCCAAGTTTCTCCTTCCGCACACTATTTCCAGAACAACTCCAAAACTATACACATCAACCTTCTCGGTGATGAGTGATGTCAACCATTCGGGTGCCATGTACCCAGGTGTGCCCCTCATCGTGGTCATCACTTGGCTCTGATCCCTGTCAATGAGTTTAGCCAACCCAAAATCTGACACCTTGGCGTTGAATGTGTCGTCCAAGAGGATGTTTTGTGGCTTGATATCTAGATGAGCAATTCTCTGTCTACAGTCTTCATGCAGATAACACAAGCCCTTAGCTATACCAGTGATGATTTTTCTTCTCGTTGCCCAATCTAAAAGTTCTTGTTTATCCTTATTAAAGATCCAGCTATCTAATGCTCCATTGGCCATGTACTCGTAAACCAGGAGCCTATGAGATTTTTCAGCACAGAACCCAATTAACCTCACCAGGTTGAAGTGATGAATGCTGCCAATCGTCTGGACCTCTGCTAAAAATTCTTTCCTCCCTTGACTGATGCCATTCAGTAGCTTCACTGCGACTCTTTGTTCCCCTATCTTTCCTTCATAAACTGAACCGAAGCCGCCTTGACCGAGCTTATTGCAGAAGTTATTAGTAGCTTGTTTTAGCTCCTTGTAAGAAAACCTCGTTGGCATTCCTGGCAATTGTTCGATATCATCTTTCTCATTGCTTTGATTTCTCAGAATCAAAATAACGCCGACTATTATAGCTATCAACACACCAACGATGGTGGGCGCTATTATTTTAACTATACTCTTCTTTGATCGATAGTATGTAGTATGATTAGTAAGATTAGGGGCCAGAGGGATAATATATGCGGATGAGTTGTAATGTGAGGTTTCTGGCCGGATGTCCTGCAGCGAAAAGAGTCGCGTTGGCAGGTAACAAAAGCCATCAGAAGAATCCCACCCGTAGTTAAAAAGGGCAGCTTTGCAAGAGCAATTCTTGATGCATGCTTCCATGCATGTCTTTTCATCTGTTTGCATCACCGCAGCACCTGCGTCGATGTAATTGAAGTAGGAGATGTTGTTAAGTGGGAGGAGCCGATGATGCTCCATGGATTCACAGGATAGAACAGTCAAAGGGGAACATCCAAGATTCAAATGCCTATCGTTCACTGGCTTGAAGTAGCCTGCGGCGCCAATATCTCCTGGACAACTACACTGCTGCCCTGTCGAACAAATTCCATATTCTCCACAAACTGTCGGATAAGCACAGTCCTGCAGATCAAAGAATTCATGCACTGTTTGCCACCCTGATGAGCTCCACTCATAGACCCTCAGGTGGCCGTCATAGTCCAACCTCATGAACTGGATCGAGGACGCCGTAGGCAATGAGATATTGGAGTCCCGTTGCGGTCCGGATTGCATAAATAGTCGAAGAGTGCCGTTCAGGAACTGCACATAGCTGACTTTGCTGTTTACACCAATCGAGTAGTAAAGTTGTGGAGGGTCAGAATCGGCATATGCCACTAGTCCTTCAGGACGAACTGTGAGATATAGCGGACCAGGTGCCCAATTATCCAAGGACACGTTGGCGGACAACCTCTGCCCCTTCCTCAAGGTCTGTTCAAGAACAAGTGCGTCCGTCGGGTGATCGAAGGACTGCCAAACTGTCCCGTTGTTCTTATCAAACAGCAATAGGTTTCCGGCTCCTGTAAGGACCATGTCAACGACTGACCCGGCTGAGGTGTTGGTGGACCACGCCGTAGTACCATCTGCATCTTGGAGAACTAAATCACCATGGTTGGTGAGCTCGAGGGTGGCATTCTCGTGGACTGGGCGGTCTCGGTTGGCTGACCAGACAATCTTAGGAGGAATGTAGGTTGAGGTGATGTTCCCGCTGCTGTTGTGGTACACGACGAAGACGGCGAACAGGAAGGTATCACATGCAACGCCGCTGCAGAAGAAGCTGCAGGAAAACGCCGGGCCGGACAAGTTTGGATTGCCGCGGAGGAGGATGGCGCGGACGGAGGAGCCATCCCGGTAGCGGGAATGTAACGTCCTCTCAGTTTAAAAAAAAAATTGTAATTAAGTTTTAAAGTGAAGGGCATTTTGGACCTTGTGCAGATGGGACAGTGTCGTCTCCTTCCTCCATTCCCGACCTGCTACAGTGCAGCGCGCACTGTAGCACGTCCAAGCCGCCGCCTCTTTTGACGCTTCGATCTCCGTCATCCGATCTCCGTTTTTCGCGTGTGAGGTATCATTGGAAAGAGCGCGAGGAGACGAACATTTTGACATATGGTATGAGATGATCGGTCCACTATGCGCAATGGGAAAAAATGTGAGGAGGCCGAAAAATCCGTCGACGACGATTCCGATTTCGATTCTCACCGATCATTCTCCTGGTGAGTTGTACATCGTTCTCAGGTCGATTAGGATCATTTGGAGAAGTTTTAACCATATTTTTGTTGCAAATCACATAGGAGACCGAAATTAGGGCTTTCCGATGATCTTTTTCGACGAGCCGATGGGGGGCTCCGACTGACCTTACCATGACGTCCTGGTAGGTGCACACACTAGAGAGAAACATATTGAGTTACTGCCCGTCAAAATTTTAATCACAAATTACTTATAGGTTCGTCGATTTCGGGTTCCGATTTCGAGCGATATTTTCGACGACTTGTCCTCAATGCGTATTGGTAAGCGAATGAAAATGCACGATAAATTTGATTTTAGATATGAAACTAATTTTTAATTAATTTTATTATGCTATTAATGAAGAAGGCGATGTTCGACGTTCGGCGAGTATGATTTCGATTTAGAGAGCGGAAGGATCTCGTTTATTGTGGCAAGGATATGATTGGTGACCGAAACTATTTATATGATTTAATTTCATAATTGATTAGAATTGGTTATAGGGTCTAATCCGAATTATTATATGCTTAATTGGATGTGATAGGTGGTTGTCCGATGAGCTTTGAGTAGGGTGCTATTAGTTGACGATTTATATTCTCTTATCGGTATGAATGCTGAAAATCCATAGTGATGATCGATTTATGAAAATTAATTTATTTAATAGTTATAGTTCATTAATTATGAACTTAGGCAAGAAAATTATAAATTATAACTCTAAGTATCAAGATGTTGCTAGAAAGAATTATTATGAAGTGATTAATGAATTAAAAGATAAATGATATCTAGAAATTATGAATGTCTTAAATGATAAGATTATGTTCTTAAATAAAGTTTAAATGGATGTAATAAGTATTTATCCCCTTTGAACAGATTTGGATGGAAGTTAATTGAGACTTAAGGAATCAAAGATGAGAGAACTTATCTCAATTGATATGAATTACTAAAATTTTCGGAGTGATAACATTGTTCCACCCGATGTGGAATGAATTTTTGTGATAGTTTTTTCTTCATGCATATTCATATGCGTGTATGCTTCATATGTGTGTCATCATATGACTTGTGCCATTTTATTATGAATTTTAGAATTTCGTCGAAGTTTATTCTTTGTGAAATTAAAGTGAATATTTGATTTTTGAAAGGAAAGTTGATATGATAGTTTCAATCCTAAACTTCTATTTGAAAATTGTATTCATGCATCATGTGCATTACATATAAAAACTCGCATAAGGCGAAGTGTTTTCACCTCAGAGGATTGGCCAACTATGAGTAGACCGGTTAGGGTCCAGTTTGCTCTGTGTCGATATAGTGACATGAGGAGCAGATTCAATGCCCTGTGTCGATATAGTGACACGAAGGGTGGAATTAGAATAATCATCATGTGGCGATATAGTGACACAAGGGATGGAATGAAAAAAAGAAAAGAAATAAGCTCTGTGTCGATATAGTGACACGAGAAGCGGTTTAACGTCCTGTGACGATATAGTGACACGAGAGACGGAATTAGAACAACCATCCTGTAGCGATATAGTGACACGAGGGGTGTGTGAAGAAGCACTCGATTGATGAGTGGTATGGATATCTGTGTTTGATGATGTTCCCCAAGCTTTTATAATGTTATTTTATTATCATGATCATTTTTTAAATAAATCTTCTTGGTGAAATGAAAAGGGTTTGGAATAATTTCTGGAAATAAAAAAGGTTGATTTTCCTTCGTTGTTTTAATATTTGAGATAGTTGTTTTACTCACCTCTTTATGTTCACTCCTCTTGTTTTTATTTTTTTCAGGTAATAAATGAAAAACTTGCATAGCATGAAATAAGAAATGTAAAGGGGCTAGGAAATGAGCATGTGTGAGAGGCATGATTATTGAATGGCTAACTTTGCGTTTCATTGCGTTCTCTTATATGAATTTATTACTTGATGAATATTTTAAAAGATTTGAAAATGTTGGATAATTTTGTGGAGCGAAGAACGCTCACACTATATGTTTTACGAGCATCTGGCTCGTGTTTTTATTCGAGAGTGGCTTGAGACTCATTATTTTGGGTATGCGTCCCACGATTTTGGTTATACGATGAATCGTCAGTAATGACTTTATAATTACTTGTCATGATTGAAGTATTGAAGTTTATTGTTGAAATGAGAAATATATGAATTATTGTATATGACGTATAGACGAATTTACGTATACGTCATGCCGAAATTTTTGAAAATTTCCAGAGTTAGTTTATTTTTTAAATATTGGTTTCCGTTGAAGTTTTGAATTCAAATTTAAACGATTGATTTTCCGATTTCACCTCTTACAAAAAAAAGTTGAGAGGTGTTGCTGTTAATCCCCTAAGTGGACTGGGAGGCAGCTTGGACAAGCAAGACGGTTGAAAGGAAAAGAGAGGCGAAGAAATTGGAACACAAAGCCATGTCCAAAGGTCTTCTCGTGAAAGCAGGTCGTCGTACATGGCTTTTATAGTAGCGTGCATGTCAATGCAACTACACAGCCCGGTTACACAATGTAACATTGAATTATCAGGACAATGTCAAATGTCAAACTTTGTGTGGGATTCTTTATGCACCAACCATGCGTTAGCGAGGAATCAAAGCAACCCACACATCCTGATCGAAAAAACAGTTTTAAATACTGATGACACCAAATTGGAGAATAAGAGAAAGAGAAAAAAAAAAGTGTAGTAGTCCCTTAAAAATGTGTGGTTGTTAGATCTTACAATACCAAAAAGTTTGAGATTTCAACATGGTTATTCGTTAGTTGTAGTAGTCCCTTAAACCAAGTATTAATCAAAGTTGATATTAATTAATGTTGCGGTGCTCCATGCATTATGTATGTCAAATCTAATTTATTGAATGCTAGCAGTTTCCCGAGATCCAGCTCAGTTTTTACGAAAAAATAATGTACAACATGATTCTTACTTACAAAAGCGTTGATTGAAAGAATCATGTTTCAAAATGACCTAATAATTATGTTTCATATAAGTAATATATATCTTTAAAATTATTATAAATATATCATTTCAATAAAATTCCATACAATTCGATTGAATTCGATCAGTCTAACTAGGTAACGAGTCGGTCCCATCGCCCATTCCGATGCAACAGTAGTAGTTCGAACTGGGCGAGAGAAAGGGAATCAGAAGTAATAGCACGGATTCCAAATGCAGCATGCTTCATGAGTTTTTATGATTCTTACTGCTCAGTATGCTTCAGTTTTTTTTTTCTCTCTTTCCGTTCTGTGTTGATTTATGGTTCATTATGTGCTCAATAACTAGAATATTGTTTTATTTCCAAGGTTTTGGGCGTTATTCCTGTATTTACATGCTAAAATCACTTCAATGCTTTGCTGGTGTGATTCTAGCGAGATCACAAACCATTAGATTCCTTCTTATTGTCTTCTCAGATACATTGTGTAGCATTGTATATATAAAGCTTATATTTTCTGCCTCCTCCTGCATGAATGAAGGCAATGATGTGTTCTCAGAAATCTACAGACAGAAAGGGGAGGTTGCGCTCAATGAGATCGCAAGAGGAAGCCTTACGAGCACATAAATGTCAATGCAGCTGATCATCACTCTTTCCAGTAAGTTGCTCTAATATATGGATCAATAAGAACAAAATTAGATAAAGGGCTCACATGTCCCAATATCGAAACAAGCACTGCACATTATTTTACAATTGATTTGAGAATGTTATGGTTTCTGCTCATGCATGCAAATTGAACTGTCCAAATTAATCTGATGCTCTCAGCTCACTACCATGAATCCTCTAAAGCTATCTCATTGGAGTTTGCTGCATTACCCTCTCTGACTCCTGGTTCTCCAGAAAGTTGGCGTTCTGGTACTTCAACCCAGAAAGATTGGCAACACAATTGTGAAGCTGCTCTTAGAGCCATACTCGTTCAAAAGATTTGGTACTTCATCTCCTCAATGACTGATTGTTACGAGTTCTTAGTTCACAAGTTAACCTCATTATACATGGGCAGCTAATTATGTTCTGCGTATACTTCATGTGTTCCAGATTACATAATCTGCAATACTGCCAAGAGATTTCAGAACCCAAGCAAATTTGTGTAAGCTAAAATTGGATCAACAGCAAGATGTGGACATAGTTACTCTAGATGATAAGCAGCAGGCAAACATCGGGTACATTTCTAAAACAAGTATTTCTCCTTTGTTAGATCCTCAGTTCCATGTGCTTGCTTCGTTCTTTTTTTTTTTCTCTTCCTATATATGGATCCTTGTTTTGGCAGTTTTTGAGGTTGAATTTCTGAATCCTCTGCCTCGATGCATGACGCTTGTTTTGGCAGGTTTTTTTATGCTTTTCTCGAACTTGGATGTCATTTTTAGCAGATCAAATTATTATCATTATTTGTAGATGTAATAACATAAGATATGGACTTTGGACTTCTCTTTGGAAGGACGAAGTACTTTTGGTTAGATACTGAACATCTTAGGAAGATCGGTGAAAATGATACTTTGACGAAAAGATCACCTGGTTTTTATAATTGGTGTTTGTTAAATTTACTATAATTGCTTTTTTCCCATAAAAAAATGTACGTCAACACTTTCTTTACGTTTTTTTTTCAAAGTTGGTTCACCTCCCATTTAGTAGTTATAATCAAAATGCTACTATAAATATTTAGTAAATATATTTTTCCACTAACGTTTAGAGATTTAAAAACAAAATGATATAAGCTATTCCTACTAGTTTATAAAGTATAGAGATAGTGATTTCATATTTCATTTCTATTATATCTTCATTTTTAAATAAAAATTTATTTAATTATTAGACATCGTATATTATTTTTATTTTAATATATCACATATTTAATTTTATTTAAAACTCAAATAAGATTTTTATTTTGAAACAATCAATATTTTATATTAAAATAATATTTTTAGAAATATTGTTATTTAGAATAAAATATTATAAAATAATTATTATGAATACAATGTGTAAAAATTATCATAAATTATATCTGATGTCTATTTTTGTTATTTTATTCAATACACTAATTTAACCTCTATGTTTGTTAAATATTTTTTATTGAATTTATAAATAAATTATTATCCGCTATCTATTAATAATTAATCATTGTACTTTAATTAAATTATTATCCTCTAATCAAATTATTAACTTTATCAAACAGAATTCTAATATCCTAATATAATAAATATAGTAATATAATAAAAAAAAGGCGTTGGCCTCTCTTCCCCTCTGCCGAATTCTACACCTACAAGGCCTCCTGAGACCTTCGTTCAGTTGAGCAACGAAGCCAGGCACACGAAGAATGACCTTGGTTTCGAAGGCGGTCACGTTGTAGCGGAACAACTCATGACTCATGCGATCCTCCCACCGCAAAAAATGGCTGGAGCCAATGCTATTAAGTATGGAAAAGGATCAAAACTTGATTGGACAGAAAGGAAATCAAATTTTGACATAAAAAAGAAAGCAAATTTTGATGGCAGGAGAGTACCTGCTGGAGTGTTTCGTCATGCCAAACAATGGCACAAGTCGAGGAGAGAGAAAGGGTGTATGTAACAAAAATAGCTAGCGAGAAAAGAGAAAGGGTGTGTGCAGGACTAAGCACGATCCCAAACCGCACCGAACCAGAAACTAGGATGATTACTCAACCCAGATTGGATCCGGTCCAGGACCGGGTCCGGTAAGCACAAAACTCGTCGGGTTCCGAGCTAGGACCAGGTTCACAGTGTAAAAATTCGAATTGAACCCGGCTCGAGTTTACATATTAAAATTAAATCTATAGACCCGATCACGACTTACAACTCGTTAAACCGTGAGATGAAATATGATTGAAAGGCCTAAATCTCTAATCTCGACCTTGTGACTGAATGTGCTACTCTGTTGTGCTGCAATTGCTGGTGCCGCGCCATTGTGTTGTCGCCGCCGCCGCCGCTGTGTTTTCATCACAATCGTCGTTGTGTTGCTGGCGCCACTCCCGTTGTGTTACCATTGTCGTTGGTGTGTTGCTGCCAGCCTTGATAGGTCCTCTCTCCTTCTCCTTCCTCATTTTCTCCCTTTCTTCCCCTCTCTCTATGCAAGGTCACAAGAAGTCGAGCATTGAGCAGTTCATTTTCTCATGACTCTCCATCTTCCTCTTCCTCATTGTCTCAATCCTTGTGTTGCAGTCGTCGACGCCACTCCATTGTGTTATTGTCGTCGCCGCCACTATGTTGCCGTCGTCGGTGTGCTGTCGCCGGTCTTGATAGTTTCTCTCTCCCTCCCCTTTTCTCTTTCCCTTCCTCATCTTCTCATGACTCTCCCTCTTTTTCAGTGGCTCAGTCCGCTATGTTGCAATCGTCGATGCCACTCCATTGTGTTGCCATCGTCGCTGCCGTTTTGTTGCCATCACCGCTACCAGTGTGCAACTGTCACTACAAGAAAATTACCATTTTCCGACGAACAATTTTCGACGGATAGAAATCCGTCGTAATTTGCGACGGCTTTTGCGACGATTTCATTTCCGACGGATTTTCCGATGGTTACAACCGTCAGAAATGAAAATAATAGATTATGTAATTTATTATATTATTATTTTATTTTTCGACGTTTAGGGACGTCGATATTTCCGACGGATATCCATCCGTCATAATTTCCGACGATCACGACCGCCAGAAATGAAAAAATCAATTATATATATTTTTATATTATTATTTTATTTTTCAACGATTAGGAACCTCGATATTTCCGACGGATATCTATCCGTCATAATTTTCGACGGATTTTCCGATGGTTATGACCGTCGGAAATAAAAATAATAATCTATGTAATTTATTATATTATTATTTTATTTTTTGACGATTAAGAACTTTGATATTTCTGATGGATATCCATCCATCGCAAAATTCGCCGCAATTTTTGACGGTCGTAACCGTCGGTAAATTTGTAATAATATAATATGAGGAGTATTTTATTAATATAATTTGTGACAGTCCAAATCGTCGCAATTTCCAACGGTTCCGACCATCGGTAATAATTTTCGACGGTCACAACCGTTGATGATTTTAAAAATAATTAATATTTACTTTTCCGATGGCTAGAGCCGTCGGTAATTAAAATTTTGTTATCCTATTTTTTTTCGTTTTCCCGCTTCTCAACTTTCCATATATATAATACGTAATCCATCCTCTCCCCCCCTCTCTCTCCCTCTCCCTCTCCCGGCCGGCAAGCCTCTGACCGGGTGTCGGCATCAACCGTCGGCGCCTCTCTCTCTCCCTCTCCCTCTCTCTTCGGTCCGGACCGTCAACGTCGCTGGCAGTTGGATCCGACCGTGGGCGTTCTGGTCTGGCCCTCAGCTAGCCGTCGGGCGTTCGGATCCGGCCCCCAGCTGTCGGGTCCAGCCCCAGCGGTCGGATCGGCCATCGGGCGTTCGGATCCGGCCGCCTGGCGACGGATCCGGATCCGGCCGCCTGGCGACGGATCCGGATCCGGCCCCCAACGGTCGGATCGGCCGTCGGGCGTCCGGATCTGGTCGTTGGCAGACGACCGGCTAATTTTTTTTATATTATAAAAATTTTTTGCGACGGTTTTGACCGTCGAAACTTCGGCGGTCGCCCGACGGCCTCCAAAATTTTCAGCGGTAGCAACCGTCGATATTTGCGGCGGTCGACGAAATCGTCGAAAACTTTGGCGGTCATGACGGAGGGCAGCACACCCTATTTTTTTATTTTTTTAATTATTATATTATTTGTTTATATTATTATATTATTTTATATTTGTTTATTTAATGACTTATCACATAAGTAAAATAATCGTTAAATCTTTTATATCCTGTGAAAAGGGAATTAGTGAAAAAATTTAATAGTTGAAAGGCACTCTAATTAAAAAGTAAAGTTGGAAGATAGAAATGAGAAACAAGTAAAGTTGGAAAATAGAATTAGAGTAAAGTAGAAGGAAGTTTAGTGAATTTTGTTCATGAAATAAATTAATAATCGGAGGGTAGCGTGATTACAAAGTAAAATTTAAGGATAGGATTGGGAAAAAGATAAAAATGGATAGCATTTAGTATTTAAGTCAAATTGACTCCTGACATCGTAATAATCTCGTATTGTAATATTATATTTTCTTTTTACCGAATTTGCACATAGAAAGAAAAGGCCTCTTGGTGGGGTAGCCATTAAAAAATTCTTAAGCATGAACAAATTTTGAAGTCAGTTGTTAGGGATGAACCAAGCAGTTGACTTATTAAACCAACTTATATTATTTACTAACTTTACAACACATTATTTGACTTGTTAGTTTACTAAGCTCAAAAAATTATTTTATTATAAAAAATAAAGTCTTTCGTAAATTATTTTTTATTGGTTCAAATTCGGAGATTTTCGTTTCCATGACAATTTTTAATTCAAGGTGAATTTACAGATACTTGAAATTTGGAGGCAGAATAAAATCTAGTTTTTTTCCTAGTACATGTTATATATCATATAAGTTATTTTTGTTACAAAGGGAGGCTCATGCACTTGAAGGAAAGTAAAGAATTGAAAATTAAAAAAGTCACCGTTCCTTCTATTAATAAAATTCGAACGAATGATTTCTCCATCTTTAGTCCCTTCTTATAAGTTAATAGCTGTACGTAGCTTATTTATCAATTATTATCTCGCCTGGACAGGCTCACGAACTGCCGTGTGAGCCCTAATTTCTTTGTTACTTGAATTGGATAATGAGCCGAATTTTGATAAAAAAGCTAAACAGCTAATTAGTCAGCAATTTGAATCTAAATTTATAAATTTCCGCCGTGTAATAAAATTTTGAACGCATCAGTTTGAATCTAAATTAATCAGCAGCTGTTAAGCTTCAAGATAACATGTCAACTTTGACATATAACATATGGGGATCGGATCATATAACATATGGTCGTATCATGAATTATTTTTCATATAACAACGGGGCCGAGTCAAAATTGTTTCTTTTCTTTTAGTGGCATTTAACATATAACATATGGTCGGATCATGAATTATTTTTCAGGGCAACTCATCTTTGATCTGCAAGTACTTAATTGATGCACACACACGTTAATATTAATTAACGTGTCATTCTCTGAGTTCTCGATTTGTTTCTTTCTTTCACACAATAACAATTTGCGTTTCATTTATTAAAACAAATACCTCAACATTACATTCAAGAGCCATAGTTACAAATCAATGCTTAAATTGATCCTTATATCCTTTTTGAAACGCTGGTAAATAATATAATATTATCAGGAGACATATGCACTCCTCGTCCTCAGGGTTTCAGCATCGCGCCATGACATCCCTTGTTCTCAGGGTTTCACCATCGCCATGATCAGTTCACCATCCTGCAGTTCAACCTTATCTCCCCACTTCCACCCGTGAGGGGGCTGATGTTGCCCATCTTCACCATGGCCATCACAAAGTCCTTGGCAAACGCCATATAATCGTTGCTGTAAGCCAGAACCAGCGAGTCCAGCGGGCCGCCATTGAAGAGCTCCTGGTCCGAGTGCAGGAGACCCTGTCGCATCACGAGGTTCTTGTAGTAGTTGTTGTCGAAGTATAGGGGCGTCTGGAGGTCCAGCGGAGCCAAGTTGCCGTCGGCGGAGCTGCAATCCGGGCACGCTCCCTTACGAAGGGCGGCGAAGGAGGCGTTCACGTTCCGGTCGGTGTACAAGCGCCCTCGGAAGTTGACGCACCGCGCTTGCCCTATCGTGTGCGCCCCGGAGAGAGCAGTCAGGTCCCGAGCGTCGAGGCCCTTGGAGGCGAAGAGAGAGATGAGGTCGGGAAGGTTTCCGAAGGGTAAAGGCACGTTGGCGTTCGCGGCGCTTTGGCTAGCCGTCCTCGCGTCTCTACGACCTAGCAGCACGTCCCAGTATGGTCCTCCAAGCTGCAATAATATTGATGTATACAATCTCAAAGCCGGCATGTTGGATCTGATTACTACGTACTTTCAAATTGATAATTATCTGAAGTTTTCTAAATATTAATTAAGTCTATCGATTGCATTTGCATAAAATATTTGGAGAGTTCTAAGCTTTGTTACTAACCAGAAGGACGCCATCTCTTGCTGCAAGAGCTAAAATGTCCGCGCAGGAAACGGTCGCTCTGCAAGACGCTTCGACGCGAGCTTTGATGGCATCGATGACCTCGAAGCCTCTCAGGGAGTTCTTGTTCTGGAATGCGTTCTTCTCCCCGACCATGGTGCTCGTGTCGTCGAGGAGCACTGACGCATCACAACCCTGTGAAGGAAACATGCATGTGGATATATCAGTAAGTGCATGCTGCATGCAACGTTGTAAGATCCAACAAAATCTGGAACATGACTGTAAACAAAACTAAAATGACACGCACAGGAAACTAACATGTACAAACTACAAAGACGTAAGATTTTACATTGACGAAGCAGTCATGGAAGAACAAGCGGAGGATGGATGCACCCATCCTTCTGTCCTTGGCGAAGGCTTTAGTCATCTCGGCACGCACGTAAACTTCCAGCCCCGGGCAGCTGCGAAGGTAGAATTTTGACGTCAACTGGCCATGGGCATCGGAAGCGAGCAGCAAGAGGAGAAAGAGAGCGAGCGTGCGCCTGTTGGAAGGCGATTCCATGGCTCAAGTGGAGGCTGCGTCTAATGGTGCTAGAAGCTTTTAGTGAGAGATCAAGGCGTGCGTCTCGTACGTATTTATAGTGGTGTTTCCTGCATGAATCATCGCAAGAATATGGGAATATATTTCGATAATTGATGCAATTTCATAAGTACTTTAGTTGAATAATAACGCGACTTGATCAGACCATTAATTTACAGGAAAAAATTAAGCCCTTCTACTGCAAGATTACAATTTAACTGAAAGGGATGAAGAATAATATAATAAGTAAGTGTGCATATGCTTATGTGGGGAGTTAATTAACTACTGAAAGGGATGAAGAATAATATAATAAGCAAGTGTGTATATGCTTATGTTGGGAGTTAATTAACTAATAAGTCTTATATCATTGTTACCTGCCACCCCAAATTTATTGATATTTAACTACGTCGACATCTTCTACAGTTAATGAAACATATATTTGATTAAGTTCCTTACATTAAGCTGACTTCAAAATTATTTTATAATTGTTAGCTCAGTAAATGTTGGGCAATTTGTCCTTTCTTTATTAATTTCGACCGACACTATTTATATATAAGAAATTTCGTGAATTCGATCTAGCTGGGTGAAAAATTTGACTAATTCCGAGATACTATTAGAGTTGAAAAAGCTGAATAAAATTATAAATTAGAAGCTCTATTAGATTTTAGAATAATTTTAATAAATCAAAACATATCATCTTAAACTAGGATCCCACCAAAAAAATCAGATTCGAGTGGGGATCCATTTCCTTTAAAAATATTTTATTTACATTAAAAATTCATGAGTCACCATTTTTTACTTATATAGTTTATATTTTTATTATATTTTGGAACTCTTATTTGTCATATTTCAAATTTAGTGTTACAATTTATTATAATATTAAATTTATTTATATTAAAATTTATTTTATTATATATGTAATATAAATTTAGATGCGCTAATCAATAAAAAGAGTAATATCTATATTTATAATTTTAAAACCCACCACATACACAATTAATGAAGGAATTTTTTTTAGTATGGTGTACCAATTATATTAAAAATGTAAACTGAGTTGAAAATCAACATATTTATATTTATAATATTAACATTTAAATTTTAATAATATTATCTTATTAAACTATGACTCTGAGAAAAAATTATTTTAAGAAGCTGACTCACTAGAGAATGATCTTTATTTTTTAAAATAGTTTTAGAATGATTTATTAATTTCTCTAAGTCAAACAAGAAAATATCGGATGATTTTTTTAGGAAAACATTGACCCCCGAGCCAAACGACTTTGACTCTCAATTTGTAAACTCTTCTTCTTATATAGCTCAGAACCAAAGGCCCCACCACCAACGCACACGAAAAAAGTCCCTATATGTAAAGATAGAAAGAAAAAAGATAGATTGTAACGTGTATATAATATATATACCATGCATATCCCCCACCCCAAAGTAGTAAAGTGTAGAGGCAGTTAATTGAAGTCTATTTACATGTTTTATAGTTGAACTGTTGAAGTCGACATCCTTAGATTCACAAATACACACTCAAATAGTTCGTCGTATATCCTTTGTTTCTCTAAATAAAAAAAAACAATTATCCCAATATTGCAGAACTTGATTAACACGAACTTTATAAATTTTTAGGCTACGTTTGGTTCAAGATTACTTATACAAATAACAACCATCTTAGTTTAATTATTCTTTAAGATTTTAAGAATAGAATAATTATGTTTGGGACAAACTTGAATAAGCAAAACTTAAATAAATGAGAAAATAACACGGTTCGCTATTCTTCAGGTTGAAAAGAATTGCTAATTCTTAATTGTTTTCAATTTTCAAAACAACTTGTTTAGATTTAAAAAACTGAATGAATAACTAATCTATCTTACGTTTTTATGTTTGGATTTATCCATGTGAATAATTATTCACTACGTTTTTTGTAAGGTGACACTACAACTATATGAGAAAATGGGGCTTTCCTTTGTAATTTGCGATCGATTTTGCGACGTATTATCTTTCTTCCGACGGCTCAAGTCGTGAAAATTGTTTTCCGCGGTCTGAGCCGTAAGAAACTCCCATAGTTTGAATCATGGGAAAACTTCTCACGACTTCAACCGTGGAGAGACTTTTCCCATGATCTAAACTGTCGGGAAGTCAAAAATCTTGTCAAACTCTACCATCATTTTTTTCTTTTCCCGCTTCTCCCTCTCTCGTCTCTCTGCTTATTTCCCTCTCTCGTCTCTTCTTCTAGCGATGCTCTCTCCTTTATGCGGCTCTCTCTCCCTCCAGCGACGCTTTCTCTCTAGCAGCTCACTCTCCCTTTTCGTCGGCTCCCTCTCTCGTTCCCTCTCTCTCTCTCTCTCTCTCTCTCTCTCTCTCTCAATCTGGCTGCCCACTCCCTCGATCAAGTCGCGAGCGGCCCATCGATTGTCCGCGGGCGAGCGATTCGGCTGTGGGACGAACATTTTTTAAAACATTTTAAAAAACTTTCTGACGGCCTCAACCATAGTCGTGGGAACAATTTTCCACGGCTCGAGCCGTGGAAAATATTTTCCACGACTTAGCTCATGGAAAGTTCCCACGACTGAGCCGTGAAAAATGTTTCCCACAGTTAACTTTCCCACAGTCGAAGTTGTGGGAAAGATTTCCCACGGCTCAAGCCGTGGGAACTTCCAACAATTGTATAGAGTCATCGGAAAATATTTGCGATCAACAATTTTTCGACGATTCTTTTTCGTCGGAATATCCGTCGCAAACTTACCTTTGCGAAGGATTTTTTCAATAGCTCTATTTTCTTGTAGTGTGAGGAGGTTAATCCTGTCACCATCACGTCAACCAGTTCTTTTCGATTTACCGAACCAAATTATTCAATTGAATTTTGATTTTGTTAATGGATAATAATTTCTTAATTGCATTAATTCAAATGGTTACAAATATTTAACTAAAACTGTGGTTATAGATCAAATAAATTGATAATTAATTTTATGTTTTTTTATATTTTTTATTAAAATGTATTATATATATGCATTTATAACTTTTTGTTAAATTAAATTTTGTATAATTATTATTTAACATTTTTTATCTCATTGCCATGTTCAAATTTAATATTTCTTTTACACTAAAAGAAAATATAACTTTAAGCGATGAAAAATTGTGACAGAAAAATTAATTATCACAAAATTGTGACAGAAAAATTAAATATCACAAAAAAATGAGAAATTAATCTTTTAATTTTTTTTGAAATTTTAATGTCAATTTTGTGATGTGATCACATAAGTATTCGATTTGTCACAATTTTAACTCAAAATTTTTTTAGCTTAATTAATTGTGATAATAGTTATCAAAGATCGGTCACATATTATTATCAGTGACAAATTTTTACTTTTTGTGACAAAAATTTTCGTTACAAATAGTGTAGTGTTATTTTAGGCAAAAAATGGTAAATTCTTATATTTTTTGTTAATTTAATATATCAAATTCAATGAACCGGACTGTATTTACCAAATCAAACCGAAAATTTCAGTTAATCACCTTCTTATACTTAATTGCCTTCCTAAAGTCCAACAATATTCAGTTGTAGATATTGATCTTTTAGACTTTTACTTTTGTCGGAATTATATTTACGTACATTATGATATAATTAATTATACCCAAATACGTACATAACAAAAAAATATATAATAAAATCAAGTCAACGAGACTTGTGAATTAGTTGCGAAACTTCTGCATGCGCATGAGCGGAAACGACCATGCACATAAATGTCATTTGACATAGAAACGAAACCACTATTAGTTTAACATATAAAATTTTTCTTAGCCCTTTATTTAATTCAAGTCAATAAAGCTCAACTAGTTGAAAATTCTCGATAATTGTTTTAACTGTTTTTTTTAAATAAGTTAATTGACACACACGCACTCAATAGACTGGGTAAACCTTCTCATAATGAATAATTGTGGACAAATTTCATGACGCAATACTTTTATCCAGAAAAAAACTCATTTCGACACTAATTAAAGTATTGTTATTACTTAGTTAATGTTATAAAGCCACATATTATGCCACCTAATATATGATTTTGTATCACAATTCTAAGTATTTCAGATTAGTACGCTAACACGACTTGGAATGAGTAAGATCTCGTGACTTCGTGCCGAATTATGTAACAAAAAAGTAATCGCATAAAATAAATATTGTTAA
The DNA here is from genome assembly GCA_030549335.1 of Pontederia crassipes. Taxonomy (NCBI): domain Eukaryota; kingdom Viridiplantae; phylum Streptophyta; class Magnoliopsida; order Commelinales; family Pontederiaceae; genus Pontederia; species Pontederia crassipes. The sequence goes on from CM060195.1 coordinate 45,544,906, forward strand.
TTTGATTTTGGATGCGCGTCTTGGTAAAAAAAAAAATATACGCAAGTCAACTAAGTTCTTTTAATAAAATATAATGGATGGACAAAGACTTCATATTTTATTATTTTTTGTTGATAGTTAATGGATCATATTTTGGTATTGGTTATGCGAGTTGAAGAAGTCAATCACAAACTCGTTACCAACCCTAAATGCAATTTGGAACTCATGACCCTTGGGTGTTCTATGATGGTTGTGAAATAATTGCACAGCATGCGTTACTACGTAAGCCAAAAAAGCTGGTAAAGAAAATTCGAAAAAAAAACTATACTGATTCAGCATTAAAAAAATTAAGTTTTTTAACTGACAAAAATGACTAGCTAGTATATATATATATATATATATATATATATATATATATATATATAAGGATTTGACATCACTTTCAAACTTCTATCCTTCCATCGAGTTCATTTATCTTTTTTGTACATTTTTTGAATTTTTTAAATGTGGTTGAGGCGTTGAGCGTTATTTGGTATACATCTTCTTCTTCAGTTATAATTTTCTCTCTCATATTAATTTGTTGCATTCCTTCTTCCTACAATTCTCTCTATATTAATTCTCTCTCTCTATATATTTCCGTGCATCACTTCATGTCTCTTACAACTTTCTATGCAATTTATTTCTTGTCCATACAATATAGAGCCTTTAATATTACATAGTATAATATATACATATATATAGCTGATATTCATAATGGTTTTTCCAAAATTTCCTAATTTTAATATTATTATTTTAATATTTTCTACTTAATTATTTTAATTCTATCTTGTGTTTTTTTTACTTTCTACTTATTACATTATTATTAATTACAACAGTTAACATTTACCTCATCTTTGTAACTACATTTGATATGCAATCATTTAAAATTTAATCATTAATCAGTCCACCCACTATCTCATTAATATCATACATGAATTTGACTTAAAAAACTAAAACGTTATATTTAAAATTAAATATGACTTAAAAGACTTCAAAAGACCACTACTATATAACCAATATTAATAACATTTATTATGCAAAGACAACATACGTTAACTTAAAAGAAGATGAAAAGTTAAAAGAGGAGTAAAAGATAAAAAAAAATTACAGAGAAGGTTAAAAGTCTTATTAAAATATTTGATACTTAAATATCAAAAAAAACAACTTGAATTTCAAGACTTTTTAGTGGGCATGCAACAGAGTTGTGAGAGCCGGTGCGTGTCACGGGGTCGTTTTTCGCTCGACCGACCCGTGCGGCGTCTAGACGTGTCCAACGTCTAGGCAAGCTCTTTTGAGTGTTTTGCGGAAGCTTACTTATGCCACTTTTTGTATGCCATAACTTTTGGGACGCACGGTCCCGAGCGGACGCTTCTTCGGTAGAGGCGTTTGTGAACAAACGGGCACCTCGGCTGATGCATGCAAAATATAACATATTTTAGATACATATTTTAGTTAATTTTTCTGTAATTTGTTCATGTCATGCATCATTTTTAGTCACTTTTAATCGTAATTCTGGATTTATTAATTTTAATTATTAATTCTCTGAATATTTTAATTGTGGATGGATTAATTAAATTTGAATAATTATTTTGCAGGAAAATTCAAAACACGGCCGAAATTCAAAGAATTTATTACGGCTGAGATTTGGCTTTACCCCCAAGTCATTTTGGCCGAGATTTGGCTTTACACCCAAGCCGTTTTGGGTGAGATTTGAAGGTGTAAAGATAAAAGGATTTTATCTTTTGGGCGTAATGGCATGAAGATCAAGTCGTTTTGGGCGAGATTCGAAAGGAGTAAAGATAAAAGAGTTCCTTACGACCGAGATTTCCAGGGGGTAATGATACGGACTCTTCTTTGTTACGGCTGAGATTTGAAAGGAGTAACAATTAAATGATTTTATCTTTTGGGCGTAACAAGATTAAATTATTTATTACGGCCGAGATCTATAGGGAGTAAAAATAAAAGAATGTTGTTTTGGCCGAGATTCAAAGGGAGTAAAGATAAGAAGGATTTATCTTTGGGCGTAATGATAAAAAGGATTTATCATATTGGTCGAGTTTATCTCATAATTTTAAAGTCAACCGTACGATGTTACGACCATGATCAAACCGAAGGCCGTTCGCACCTATAAATACGTAAAGAATCTGTCGTTCCAAGGGGTGCTCTGAAGTTCAGGTTTCTTCCACGGCGAGTCGTGAGCTCTGCAGACTACGACCAAGAGGAGAGAGGTGCGACGGTTGGAGGTTGATCGCGACCTTAATCAAGTCCGAGAGGCTGCCCGACTGTTTTCCAGATTCGAGATCTCTATTTTGGGTGTAATTCTTTCAATTTTTATGATTTTTATTTTCTTATCTCTCCGAAATTTCTAGGATGAACTCCATGTTTTTAGGATTATTATTTTAGGAGATTATTAATTGAAGGGAAATGTTTGGACCCTATTTTATTTGCTTTAATCTTTTCTGATCAATTATTAATTATGCTTAATGCTTTTATGTTAGTTAATTAAATTTTTGAATTAGGCTATACCAGTTTGTAGAGTGTTTAATTTCAGAATTTATTATACTGATTATAATTGATTTTATTTGGAATTAATAATTGACATAAATTTGATAACTAGTGTGTGGAGAATGAAGTTTGTGTGGTCTATTAATCTATACTAGTTTGTGGAGTGATTAATAGTCTAGAGAATTCAATTTAATGCATCTTAATTTTAATATGATTTTGGAGGTACCAGTCGTGGAGACTTCAATTCTTATTAAATTAAGAAGTTCTATATGATTAGATTGAGGGATGCCAGTCGTGGAGACCACAAGTTAATCATGTTAGATTACTTTAGGGAGACTCTAATTCATCTTTAAAGATTAAATTTATCTTTCATGATTCAAATATTTATCCTGATCTATTTTCATCCTAAGGCCTAACTTCAACACAACTATCTTATCTTTATTTTATTTTATAAAACTCATTTTCAAAATCCATGTTTTTTCTCTCTTATTAATTTAAAGATTCATATATTGAATTAATAATATTCCTCGTGGGTTCGACACTCTTACTCCTTTTTACTATATTACTTGAGCGACTAGTGCACTTGCTAGCAAATTTTATTGTTACAAATATAACGCATCAAATTTTTGGCGCCGTTGCCGGGGAATATTTTATTAATTAATTTCTGATTTTTATGAATTATTAAGAGATGTAAATAAATTGTAAATAATTCTTTATAAATATGTATTAATTGTTTTAATATTTTTTTATGAATAAACTAACACTTTTCTTTTGCAGATAAAGGTCACGACAATTTTTTAAATTGTCGACTTTCGTCTTAAAATTCTGTCGCCATTTGATGGTTTTACGACCGAGATTGATTTTTGTCGGCTTTACTGGTTTTACGGCTCGCAATATCGATTGAAATTTAATCTTCTGTTTTACGGCCGTAATTTTATCCGAACGTTGTTTTACGCCATGGATTTGATTTCATTTTGGCCAAAGTGGTTTGTTCTATTTGATTTGATTTCGTTGTTTTACTGCCGTAAAAAAAATGACTCAATTCACTTTCGGCCGTAATAATTCAATTTTTGACATTTGAGTTGGGGTAATATTCTCAAGTTTCATTCGACTTTATTTCGGCCGAAACTCTATTTTGCTTTACGGCCAATCTTGTTGACTTCATCTCGGCCGATGTGACCTCATTTCATCTTAATTGACAATTTTTATCTTTACGGTCGAGATTCACCTCATCCGGATCAAATTGAATTCTCTCTTGTGATATGATTGATTAAGCTTGCAGACGAGAATTTAATCTTCTTTACGGCCGAGAATGATCTCATGGTTTTGCGGCCGTAAAATTTCTGAACATTTGTTTTTACGCCATATTACGACCTTTTCGGCCAATTTATTTGTGACTTTTTCTTTCTCGGCCATCAACGATCACGTTCGACTTAATTCTCATTGTTTTACGGTCGATATGAATTATCCTCTTCCTCGGCCGTAATGAGTCATTTTGTCGACGTTTCGTTCGATTTTTATTTCGGCCGAAATCCTGTTCTGTTTTACGATCAAAGGTTGTCAACTTCAGTTCTTTACGCCTAGGATTTTATATGCGAGGAGTTGATTGCCGAAATGATTCATCGCTGTGTTAGCTTTTACGAAGTTGTTTCGACCATAAGCCAACAAGTTTTACGCCTTCACGTTGAATCCCTTTCAACACTATTTTATGATTTTTACGGACGAACGAGCCTCGGATTACTAATTTAATTTCGGTCGTAAACCCTATTTCTGTATTACGGCCGATCAATCTTATTTCCTCTCTGAAAATATTTTTTTATTATGTCTGATTATTAACTTTACGGCCGCAAATTAGTTCAGACTTATTTTGTGCCGTTTGTTACATCATCATAAATTCTTTCGGTCGATATTAAAATTTGGTATTTGTATTGGTTTGAAGAACCTCCGTTTGTGGCCGTAATTAGGTTTCTGAAAAGTTCCTGTCGAAAATTAATTTTAATGACGAATTTTCAATTCTATCAGGACGAAAGACTTTATTTGTTAAAATCTCATTTTTTTCGTGACCTATTATCTGTATTTCATCTTTCTTGTATATATTTTTATTTTATTTTATTCTTTTATCTTACTGAAAATTGGTTGTTGCAGGTACTAATTGAAAATTAAATCACAACCAATCCTGGAATCTTCTGATAAGCGCACTAGGAGTTCAAATCCACTGTTGGAATTTGATCCTGAAATTGAAAGAACCTATCGTCGATTACGAAGAAATATAAGAAAAATGACAGAACAAGCACGCGACAATCAGAGACTGGAGCAACAAAATGAACTGGTTCCACCACATAATAATCGGCGAGAAGATGAAGCAGAACTTTCTATGAGAGAATATGTCTCGATCAGATATAGTGACCGAGAATCATGCATCGTGCTGCCTGATAGTAACGCAAATAATTTTGAGATAAATCCCGCAATCGTGAGGATGATACAAGCATCCCAATTTGGAGGAGGATTTCATGAAGACCCTCACGATCACCTTGACAAATTTCTTACCACTCTGAGCACCTTTAGAAATAATAATATTTCTTCTGAAGTTATTCGTTTATTATTATTTCCTCAATCTTTATGTGACAAAGCTTCCACTTGGTTTAAAACTTTGCCTGCAGGATCGATTCATTCTTGGTTGGAGCTGGTAGAAAAGTTTGTTGGAAAATATTGTCCACCACAAAAGGCAGGCAAATATCGAAGAGAACTGAGGGCATTTGTTCAAGACGATAACGAGACATTATATGAAGCTTGGGAACGATATAAGGAATTGCTGGCCAGAGTTCCTGACAATAGAATTCCAAAGTGGCAAGTGATGGAAGATTTCTACCATGGATTGCGAGCTGCAGATCAAGACAAACTCGATCAATCAACAGGAGGGACAGTGCTAGGATCTAAACGTCCTAGTGAGATACAAGATATTATTGAAGCTGTAGCCCTCAAGTCAAGTCAAGAAAGGAGACCATCTCGCCGAACTCATGATGTACATGCTACACAAGGAATACAATCTTCAGAAATAGTGGCTCAGCTGGAGTCACTTAATCAAAAATTCGAGCAAATGATGTCACTAATGGGAAATTCTAGCAATTATAGCCCTACAGGTAACACTTCAGATTCAAATCAAATTGAAAATGTTAACTTTATTTTCAATCCATTTTACAGGAACAACGATTATGGTTGGAGACACAATTCGAAGTTTGCCTATAATCAAAATCAAGGGCAATCTTCTGATCCATCAAAAGATGACATACTGAAAAGACAACCTGATACTCCCCAATATCAATCATCAAATCATATGCAAGAGATGATGGCACAGATCATAGACACAATGCAAGCGTTGCAAAAGAATATGGAATCTAGAGCCATGAGTCAGGATGCATCCATTCGAAATCTGGAAAGACAACTGGGCCAGATGGTGGCACAACTAACTAGACGTACATCGGGCTCTCTCCCAAGCAACACAGAGAAAAATTCAAGAGGGGAAGAGCAAAATAGGCCTTGATTTTCATCAGAACTAAGTCAAGCTGACGACTATAAATCAGAACTATTTCTATTTTTTTTATTTACTTTTATTTTTTAGATTAGTCTAATTAGTTGTTAATTAATATCTTAGTTTCGGTGATAGTTTTATTTTTAATTAGACATTTATTTTATTTTATTTTATTATGGAGTCATCTAATTTAATTAATATTTAATGTGTGCAAGGAGAGGACTTCGGAGGTAAACTCAGGGGTGTCAACTCCAAGCATGGGCGTAAATTCCAAGAATTGATTCCCTCTACGCGACAAGACGAGACATATCACGGGCCCAAAAAGAAAAAAATTACGATTACGCCCTGCCACCTGTTCTCATTACGGCCGAAGCTCAACATGACCGGACAAGGGCAGCTATTACGCCCTGCCACCCTCGTATACGCCACATGTTCTCTTTACGGCCAAAGCTCGGACATGACAAGACAGCCTATAACACATTACGTGTGCATTACGGCCGAGTTGTCACACTGACATGCATCAAGCTCGGACATGACAGGGCGAAATAGATGACTCACATGGAAATTGGCCGATCACATCGCCCCAGCTGACCACGGACGTGCCTTGAAAATCGGGCATGCTTTTACTTTTACGCCCGGACATGACCTTTCACTGCGCCATCACGTGGGAACATGTCAGATTACGCCCGAAGTTTTATCTATAAAATCTTACATCTCGCGTTTTGCAGATCAAGCACGCCTCCATTTCATCCGCATTCCTTACGGCCGAGGTGCTTCCGCTATCCTTATGCCCTTTCTTCTCTACAGCCGAAGTCTCAACGCCGTCACTGCTGCTCCTTACGCCCAAAGTGCCACGCCTCCAACTCCTTACGGCCGAAGTTCCAGCGCCTCCCGGGTGCCTTACGGCCGAGCCACCGCGCATCGAGACTTCTTTACGGCCGAAATCACACCGCCGCTCTCTTACGGCCAAACTCCGGCCGAGATCCCTCATCGACCTTTCTCTACCTTACGGACGACACTTATTACGGCCGAGTTTCCACCGGAGCTGACTCCTTACGGCCGAAGCCACCGCGCACCGCCGCTCTCTTACGGCCAAACTCCAATCTCCGGCCGAGCTTTACTTATTACGGCCGAAGTTCTTCATCAACCAATTCCTTACGATCGAGTCACCTCCGACCTTCAGCTCTTCATCGAATACTACGGTCGAAACCTCAGCCGCTTCCACCGAGCCGGCACCTTTTCTTTGTTTATTTTTGTCCAGATCAAAATGAGGCGATTTGCTAATATATGGAGGGGACGTCACGAACGACGACATCCGAATGCTCAGCCGGCCCCACAGCCCTCACAATTAATCTCCTACCCCAGAGATTATTATTGGACTAAGCCGGAGTATCAAGCTCGATATGAACGGATGTGTGAGATTCGAATTCATGCCACCAGATTTTCAGATACTGAATTACTGAGGGAGTATAATTTACTTGCAGATATTCATCTATTATTTTCTCAAATTGGACTATCTGACTTTGTGCATTCTTGGTGGCCAACTTATGAAGTACTAATGATTGAATTTCTCTCATCCCTGAAAGTCTTCAATTTAGATGGCAGGAACTATGATCAGCCCCGCATTTCATTCCAATTTTATGGGCGGCCATTTACTCTCACTCTAGGAGAGATTAATAATATCTATGGATTTCCCAACCATGGATCTCTTTCTGTACCTGCTGACTTTGATGCTGAAACTTTTTGGAAACAGATAACAGAAGAAGACCGATTGATTTGGAACACTGCTAAAGATAGCTCAATTTAGAATCCTGTTCTGCGCTATGTCAATCGCATGCTAAGCAACACCATAAGTGGGCGCAGCGATAATGATGTGCCTTCTCAGAGGGAGAGTTATATATCATCCACAGCATGCTTCACAGAACTCCTGTTAATGTGGGTGCCTTCCTCGTTCGTCGATTCCAGCGCCGCACTACTCATCGTGACGGTAGCATTAATATGGGTGCCCTTCTCACACCTATCGCTCAGCACCTAGAACTTGACTTGGATGATCTTGAAGCTGTGCCAGGAAACACTCACCTCACTCGTAGGACCATTCAAGCTATGGGTCTCGTGAAGACCAACAACTCAGGGATCAAAGTTTTTATTTTTAAAGGCCACCATCAGGAGGTGCCCTGCTCAGATCGAGATGCTTTTGCGCCGATTAATCCAAATAATTGGCTCCTTTTTAGGCAGGTCATAGCTCCAGTAATCCCACCTGCAGGACCATCTACCTCTGTCGGACAGCTACACCAGGATGAACCTTTCTCCTGGTTTGATTCTACTGATTATGCGGCAGCACAACCTACCTTCAACAGCCACAAGGATTTCAGGCTGCATCATCGGTGGCTTCCCAATATGCCACATCCGTCCATTCACCTTATATGCCGGTGCCTTCTCCGATTCCATCTCCAGCACAAGAGAGCTCTTCTGATTCCTCGTTCATACCTTCTACTCCTTATGAGGAACGCGATTCGATGGAAGTATCTGCCCCTTTACAAGAACCTGTGCAGAATCGCTATATAGCACCGGAACCCATTTTTACTTCAGCCCCAGAACAGACTTACTATCCACCTCCGCCACCTCAGCCTGACTATGCTTCCATGCAAAACTTATGGGAATCAATGTATGATGAACAACTTCGTCAAGCAGGGGAGTTTCACACTTTTCAAGAAGAACAACTTCGTCAGTCAGGGCAGTTGCACACTATTCAGGAAGAGCAACTTCGAAGAGTACAAGAGTTGACCAACATCCGAGCCGATTTTAGAAATATGGATGATCGTCAGGGTCGCTTCGAATCCCTTCAGAATCAGCATGCGCGCATGACGAGGCGCATCCATGAGTATCATATGCGCCAAGGAAATCTCGGCTACCATCCACCATCGCCACCCCGCAGACAGTAAATCCGGTTGTGTCTTTTCCCTTTTCTTTATTTTCATTTCTTTAATTTTCCTTTTTATTGCGTATGTATCACTTTCCCTTGCTGGCTTAACACTGAGGACAATGTCTAGTTCAAGCTTGGGAGAGTTTGCATTTCATGCATTGCATGTTTCTTTCTTTTTATTTGTTTATGTTTGCATCTATTTGTAAACAAAAATTCAAAAAAAAATTGAAAAATTTGAAAATTTTCTAAAAAAATACCATTGCATGCATTTATTTTTGCTACCATCTTACTAACTCTTGTCTTACTGTTTTAATTATCTTTAAGTAAAGTTCAAAGACATATTTTTAATTGATGAAATTTGAATACTTTTCTTTTTTATCACTTGCTATTTTAGTATCAAACTTATGGACTGTGTGCCCATGCTAAATAGAATTATGAATGACTAGACGACAAAATCATATTCATGCCTTTTTATTAATTTCTTTTAAGTCTTGATTAATAGTAGCCTTCTTATTGACCATATCAAGTACTTTTTGAGCTTAAAAAAAAATTTGAAAGCGAATAAAAAAGAAGGGTTAGTTAAACCCCAACAAATAAAAAAAGATGAAAAATGAATAAAGTTATGTGTAGGTACAAAAGTGTTATCCGGAATCAAGATGTGTTCGGGTAATTAGATCCGTAGGGGTTCATGTCTGGCGACCTAAGGGCAACTACTCTGGGATCCGTCGATCGAAAACTTGCTACATGGACCATCTTGTGGAATATGGAGAAGCACATGAGTACTGAATCATGGCTAAGTTTGAACTCTTCATTCAGAACCTTGGTTGTTCGGACAAGTAAACTCGAGGGGTGCTTTATCACCTGGTGCCCTAAGGTCATCTGGTCTGGGAGTCATCAGTCCAAAGCCCGCTACATGGACTTCCTTGTGCAATCCTGCTTGAAGATTAGAACTTTTAAAATGATTGAAAATAAAGTTGAAAATGAAAAGAAAAATTTTTTAAGCTCAATTAGTACTCATGTGTTCAATATTAATGTTATTATTTGATAGACAATTTATTTTTCCGCAAGGCTGAATTTGAGATTGTTTAAATTTGTGTAGCATTCAGAACCTCTATGAAAGCTAAGTGCATGGAAAATAATAAGATGCTGAGTAGTAGGTATATAGAAGAACTGTGTGAGAAAATTAGTCAGTTGACAATGTGGAGGCTAAGATGGAACTTTCTTGAGCCTTGCTTTGAATTTTTGCTTGAGGACAAGCAAGATTTTAAGCTTGGGGGAGTTTGATGCATGCAAAATATAATATATTTTAGATACATATTTTAGTTAATTTTTCTGTAACTTGTTCATGGCATGCATCATTTTTAGTCACTTTTAATCGTAATTCCGGATTTATTAATTTTAATTATTAATTCTATGAATATTTTAATTGTCGATGGATTAATTAAATTTGAATAATTATTTTGCAGGAAAATTCAAAACACGGCCGAAATTCAAAGAATTTATTACGGCCGAGATTTGGCTTTACCCCCAAGTCATTTTGGCCGAGATTTGGCTTTACACCCAAGCCATTTTGGGTGAGATTTGAAGGGGTAAAGATAAAAGGATTTTATCTTTTGGGCGTAATGGCATGAAGATCAAGTCGTTTTGGGCGAGATTCGAAAGGAGTAAAGATAAAAAAGTTCCATACGATCGAGATTTCCAGGGGGTAATGATACGGACTCTTCTTTGTTACGGCTGAGATTTGAAAGGAGTAACAATTAAATGATTTTATCTTTTGGGCGTAACAAGATTAAATTATTTATTACGGCCGAGATCTATAGGGAGTAAAAATAAAAGAATGTTGTTTTGGCCGAGATTCAAAGGGAGTAAAGATAAGAAGGATTTATCTTTGGGCGTAATGATAAAAAGGATTTATCGTATTGGTCGAGTTTATCTCATAATTTTAAAGTCAACCGTACGATGTTACGACCATGATCAAACCGAAGGCCGTTCGCACCTATAAATACGTGAAGAATCTGTCGTTCCAAGGGGTGCTCTGAAGTTCAGGTTTCTTCCACGGCGAGTCGTGAGCTCTGCAGACTACGACCAAGAGGAGAGAGGTGCGACGGTTGGAGGTTGATCGCGACCTTAATCAAGTCCGAGAGGCTGCCCGACTGTTTTCCAGATTCGAGATCTCTATTTTGGGTGTAATTCTTTCAATTTTTATGATTTTTATTTTCTTATCTCTCCGAAATTTCTAGGATGAACTCCATGTTTTTAGGATTATTATTTTAGGAGATTATTAATTGAAGGGAAATGTTTGGACCCTATTTTATTTGCTTTAATCTTTTCTGATCAATTATTAATTATGCTTAATGCTTTTATGTTAGTTAATTAAAATTTTGAATTAGGCTATACCAGTTTGTAGAGTGTTTAATTTCAGAATTTATTATACTAATTATAATTGATTTTATTTGGAATTAATAATTGACATAAATTTGATAACTAGTGTGTGGAGAATCAAGTTTGTGTGGTCTATTAATCTATACCAGTTTGTGGAGTGATTAATAGTATAGAGAATTCAATTTAATGCATCTTAATTTTAATATGATTTTGGGGTACCAGTCGTGGAGACTTCAATTCTTATTAAATTACGATAGTTCTATATGATTAGATTGAGGGATGCCAGTCGTGAAGACCACAAGTTAATCATGTTAGATTACTTTAGGGAGACTCTAATCCATCTTTAAAGATTAAATTTATCTTTCATGGTTCAAATATTTATCCTGATCTATTTTCATCCTAAGGCCTAACTTCAACACCACTATCTTATCTTTATTTTATTTTCTTTATTTTATTTTCTTTATTTTATTTTATAAAACTCATTTTCAAAATCCATGTTTTTCCTCTCTTATTAATTTAAAGATTCAGATATTGAATTAATAATATTCCTCGTGGGTTCGACACTCTTACTCCTTTTTACTATATTACTTGAGCGACTAGTGCACTTGCTAGCAAATTTTATTGTTACAAATATAACGCATCATCGGCGTAACGCTCGATCGCTTGGGTCACTTTGGGACGCTCTTTTGTGGGTTGCCACCCCATGCTTGAGGCACGATGTTAGATTTAGGGAAGCTTGAAATCTTTGTTGAGTAAATAGGAATGATTACAACGCTTCGGGGGAGGACTAGCGAGTCTCCCCTACTATACCACCGTTCGGGTTGTAGAATTGCGACGTGTGATGTGGAGGACCATCTCCGGGGGTGCACTTTTCTGGAGTGCAAATTACAAAACTGCCACCATCACACTTAGAAAATAAATTAAGTACAAAAGTGAGTTGAAAAGGAAAATACATGATAAGATAACTTGACGTGCCCCGGGGAGAAGCCCCCGGGACATTCTCCCCCACTCAAGTCAGCGACGTCCTTGGAGCTGCGGCTTGAAATTCTTCAATCTTCTGCTTGAACTGCCACAAGTCTTCGACTGTCTCCCAACTTGTGTCGGCGTCCGGTCTTCCGCTCCATCGAACAAGATACTCTTTCTTCCGATTCTTCGTGCGGACGGCGAGTACTTCTTCAACTTGATCAGTAAACTGCTGACGGATGGCCGGCGGGGCGCGGTCTGAAACCCCACACCCGGGATCTTCAGTGTCTTCAACGAAAGGCTTGAGCAGGCTGACATGAAAGACGGGGTGTTGTTGCATCTGAGGCGGGAGCTCCAACTTATATGCCACCTTGCCTACCTTCTTCAGGATCTTGAAGGGGCCCTCGTAACGCCTAACGAGGCCCTTGTGCAGATTCTTCCCACTTAGCCGAAGATGTTGGACCAGCTTCAATAGGACCAAGTCTCCGACTTCAAAGTTGACGTCCCGTCGGGCGGTGTCTGCCCACTTCTTCATGCGCTTCGATGCCTTGTGCAAACATGCTCTCGCCATGTCGTTCTGTTCATGCTATTCCCTCGCCATGCGGTGAGCGGCGGGGACTTTGCCACCATAAGAAGTGGCGACGGCCTGGGGCGTCAGAGGTTGCTACCCCGTCACTATCTCGAAGGGACTCTGATTGGTCGACTCGCTTCGTTGCAGGTTGTCGGAGAATTGTGCAATGTCGAGTAGCTTCGCCCAGTCCTTCTGATTGGCACTTACATAGTGCCGCAAGTAGATCTCCAGAATAGAATTCACCCTCTCAGTTTGGCCGTCGGTTTGAGGATGAAGTGATGTCGAGAAATGCAGGTTGGAGTCCATCATCTTGAACAACTCCTTCCAGAAGTTGCCAACGAATCGCCCATCCCGATCGCTGACGATGCTTTGTGGTAGGCCCCAATACTTCACTACATGCTTTATGAATAACTCCGCAGCTTCAGTAGTAGGACAACTTGCGGAGCCGGCGGCGAAGATGGCATACTTGGAGAACCGATCGACGACCACCATGATGGTACCTGCCCCTTCAGACTTGGGCAGGCCCGTGATGAAGTCTATGGAGACATCCTTCCATGGACGCTCTGGGATAGGCAGGGGTTCCAGAAGTCCGTCGAGCGCTTGATTGAGATTCTTGTCTTGCTGGCAAACAAGGCATGTCTTCACGAAGGCTTCAATGTCGTCCTCCATCCTTGGCCAGAAGTAGTTGTCTTCGATGAGTGCCAAAGTGCGGCGGATGCCCGGATGTCCCGCCCACTTTGAGTCATGGCACTCTTGCATGATAATGCAACGCAAGTTGTCGAAGAGTGGAACGTATATGTGACGTTCCTTGGTGAAGATCAGCCCATCTTCCACCCAAAAGCGGCGTGTCTTGCCCTCCTTCGCCTGCTCGAACAAGTTCTTTGCCGTGGGATCTGACTCCAATCCCTTCTTGATCCTCTCGTTGAGGTCGGCCTGAGAGGAGCTCATGGCCGCCAATTCCGCGCGTCGGCTGAGGGCGTCGGCAACGACATTCGTCTTGCCAGGTTTGTACTCCAGGACATAGTTGAATTCCGCCATGAAATCTTGCCATCTTACTTGCTTCGGCAAGAGCTTCTTCTGTGTCTCGAAGTAACTTATCGCGACATTGTCCGTCTTGATGTGAAATCGCGACCCGAAAAGGTAGTGCCGCCATGTTCTAAGGCAGTGAATCACCGCGGTCATCTCCTTCTCCTGAACGGCGTAGCACCGCTCCGTGTCGTTGAGTTTGCGACTCTCGAACACCACGGGATGCCCCTCCTGCATAAGAACTCCTCCAATGGCATAGTCAGAAGCATCTGTCTGTACCTCGTATGACTTGGTGTGGTCTGGCAGGACGAGCACCGGTTCCTCTGTCATGGCCCTCTTGAGGGTGTCGAACGCTTCCTAGCATATCAGCGTTCACTCCCACTTCACATTCTTCCGGAGGAGATTCGTCAAAGGGGTCGTCACATGTGAATACCCCTTGACGAACCGCCTATAATAGTTCGTCAGGCCAAGGAACGAACGCATGTCGGGAACCCGCTTGGGCGGTTCCCACTCCACGATGGCCCGAATCTTCGCGCCATCCATCTTTAACTTCCCACTTCCGACGACATGTCCCAAGAAGTGTACTTCCGGTTGAGCGAAGGCACACTTCTCCCGCTTGACGTAGAGCTCGTTCTGCCGCAACACCTCGAACACTTGCCGAATGTGCTCGATATGCTCCTCCAAGGTGCAGCTGTAGATCATGATGTCGTCGAGGTACACAACCACGAACTTGTCAAGGAATGACTGCAATACCTTATTCATGAGAGTACAGAAGGTCGCCAGGGCGTTGGTGAGGCCGAACGGCATCACGAGGAACTCGTAGGAGCCGTATCTTGTGACGCACGTCGTCTTCTGTACATCCTCCTCCGCGATCCGGACTTGCCAATAGCCCGAACGAAGGTCCAACTTGGTAAATCATCTTGCACCGCCAAGTTGGTCGAACAAATCCGCCACCAAGGGGATGGGGTACTTGTTCTTCACCGTAAGCTTGTTGAGCGCCCGGTAGTCGATGCACATCCGGAGGGAACCGTCATGCTTCTTCTGGAAGAGAACCGGGGCGCCGTATGGAGATTTTGAAGGCCGAACATATCCTGCATCCAATAGTTCGGTGAGTTGCTTACGGAGTTCTGCGAGTTCCGAAGGGGCGAGCCGATAGGAGACTCCATGTGGGGCTTTAGATCCTGAGACCAAGTCGATGACATGGTCCACTTCACGCTTCAGAGGCAACCGCTTTGGAAGTTCCGGGGGCATGACGTCCGCAAAATCCTCAAGGGTGTCAAAGACTTTGGGAGGTGTTGGAGTGGAGGGCCCCGGATCTTCCAAGATGGCGGTCGCTAGGAAGGTGTGCTCCTGTTTGCGCAACCCCTTCGTCACTTGTATGGCGGAGAGGGTCTTCTGTTTGAGGTCTCCGCCTGACCTCACAGGGACGTTCTAAGGTCCCTTGGGATCGAAGATGACCATCGAATTGGTGAGCGGGATGACACATGCAGCAATGTGTCGCAGAAAAGAGATGTCCGCCACCACTTCGTAGTCATCCACTGGTGCCACCGTCACGTCGAAGCTTTCCGACCACTTGCCGATGCGAACCTTCACTCCAGGAGAAATTTCTGTGGTCGAGATAGACTTCGCGTTCACCGTCTTGAATGTGGCGTTAGTCTTCTGGAGTGGCAGCTTTAGCTTCTTGGCGGCCACTTCTGACACGAACATCTCCGATGCTCCCGTGTCCATGAGGGCGTTGAAGACTTGCCCGTTCAACTCGATATCCGCATAAAGTCGTGCAGCCAATGAAGAACCCTTCGGGGCGTTGATGGCACTGAGGACGTGCATCGAGCTGAGACACGCCTCCTCCTTCTCTTTTTCCTTCTCGTCAGGGCAATACATTGCGTTGACTGTCGCCTTTTGCGGACAATCGCTCGTCCAATGTGGACCCTTGCAAATGTAGCAAGGCTTTGGCGGCTTCCCGTCCCTTTTTTGAATCTTCCATTGTTGGACTTCCCGTCTTGGTGTCCATTGCCTTTGTCCTGATAGTGCGGCTTGCCTCCTTGTGACTTGGACTTCTCTCCCCCACCATTGCCCTTGCCCGAGGACTTTGGTGGTGGAGTGCTCGCTTTGGCGTACTCCACGAGCGATTCAGCAGCGGCGACTAGCGAGCGGAGGTTGGGGCAATCTCGTCGCTCCAACTCCGTCCTAGCCCATGGCTTCAAACCCTTTACGAAGACCGCCAACAACGTGTCTTCGTCCACTTGGAAATTATGTAGGTGGAGCTCGGTGAACTCTTTCACGTACTCCTTCAACGTGCCATTCTAGCAAATGTTGAACAACGCAATCTTGGCCTCTAGTCCCGACTTGGCAGGGCAGAAGTAGTTGATAAGCTACCTCTTGAAGTCGTCCCACCTCTCAATGGGATCCACAATGCCACGCTCCACGTCATCGCAATGGCACCGCCACCATAGACTCACCGCATCTTGCAAGTAGAAGGATGCAGTCTTCACCATCCTCACTTCGGACGTCACGTCCAAGGCCTCCATGTACCTTCGGACGTTCCACAGGAAGTCGTTGATCTCCCTTGCCGATCGCTCGCCTTTGTAGGGCCTCGGCTTTGGCACATCAATTCTTGCCTCATGCGGGGCGGGCGCCTCGGGGCGCCGCCCGTCTCCATAGCGTCGCTTGAGCTCCTCCCGGAAGGTCTGGAACTCTTGCTCCATTTCAAATTACATGTTTGAGAGACCATTGTCTAAGGTCTCCCGTATGTCCATGATTGTCGCTTTCATGGACTCGAGACGCGTATACAACGGCGCCATCTCTTCCCGCACCGTGGCAAGATCCACGGTCTTCTCCAACTCCCGTCCGTGCGTTGCGAGTTGATCTTGCATCTCACCCACGTCCAATTGGAATTGGCCGAGGCGTTGCTCGAAGGCGGCCTTTCTCCGGTGCAAAGGGTTCATTCGTCATCTCCGAGTTCGACGTCATTTCACCTTGATCGCCGAACGTCAACTTGAGCGGTCCCAGAAATGCTGCTCTGATACAACTTGTCACGGGGTCTTTTTTCGCTCGATCGACCCGTGCGGCGCCTAAACGTGCCCAACGTCTAGGCAAGCTCTTTTGAGTGCTTTGTGGAAGCTTACTTATGCCACTTTTTGTATGCCACAACTTTTGGGATGCACGGTCCCGAGCGAACGCTTCTTCGGTGGAGGCGTTTGTGAACAAACGGGCACCTCGGCGTAACGCTCGATCGCTTGGGACGCTTTGGGACGCTCTTTTGTGGGTTGTTACCCCACGCTTGAGGCACGGTGCTAGATTTAGGGAAGCTTGAAATCTTTGTTGAGTAAATAGGAATGATTACAACGCTTCGGGGGAGGACTAGCGGGTCTCCCCTACTATACTACCGTTTCGGATGGTAGAATTGCGACGTGTGATGTGGAGGACCATGTCCGGGGGTGCACTTTTCTGGAGTGCAAATTACAAAATTGTCACTATCACACTTAGAAAATAAACTAAGTACAAAAATGAGTTGAAAAGGAAAATACATGATAAGATAACTCGATGTGCCCCGGGGAGAAGCCTCCGGGACATGCGCGCGAGCAGAGAGCCGCGGAGCGAGAGCACAAGCGCTTACTTCTTTGGCCGGGAAACTTTCGAGCAGGAGGTGAAACCTCAACACGGCATCGTAAAGATCCTCCGAAACTTTTTGTGCAAGTCCAAGTTGTTGCTGGGGATCGCTAACTATCGCGTGGGCATCCTCGAAGCCAACCAAACCCTTATGCTTTCGTCATGCCCCATCACTTGAATTCGAATGTTATTGTGTTCATTGCCAAAAGTATAATTAATAATTCCTTACCGAAAAAGTATAATTAACAATTATATGACACTTACTTTCCTAAGGATATGATGCTAAAATTAGACGACGTGTTTGGAATGTTTATCTTTTTTCTATTATTTTTTAATTGCTAATTATCTTATTCTAATTTTTCATCCATATTTTAATAATTACTCCATGACCTTCACATGATCTTTTTAACTTCCTCATCTAGCCCTTCCGTTTTCTTCCCATTATTATTATTCTCTTCCCACCATGTAACTCACCCAAACTACTGTTAGAGTTGGTGAATACTTCAGGGCCCCTTGTTTCTCACACCGGGTTCGCCCACGTGAGCTTAGGGGAATCTGAGTATTACCAAATTAACAGTATTGTTGGCGTATGAACGAAAGGGGGGGTTCGGGGGGCCCCGCCCCCCGACGGCGGTCCCGCTCGCCGGTGAGCGGGCGGGGATTCGGGGGCAGCGCCCCCGAAACCTAGACGGATTTTGGGCTTTTGTTTAGCCGGCCCGTGTGGTTCGGATTAGGTTTTTTCTCTGTTTGTTTGGGTTTTAAACCCGGTTCGGAGAGGCTATTAATAGCCTAATTTCTGATGTAATTTGGTGTGGCGGCTGTAAACCTAAACATATAGTGGAACCTCTTTGCAGGACGTAGCCCTCATCTCAAGGGTGAACCTGGGTAAATTTCGTGTGTCTCCTCTATTTTTCTGCAATCTCTCTGCGATCTTCTCTCCTTGTTCTCGAATTTTCCCATCAACTACAACTTAATAATTACTAATTATTCACAAAAAAGTGGGAAGATAGTAATAAAAAAGAAATCAAACAAAATACAAAATTATTCACAAAATTTTTAGCTAATTGATTGTATCTATTTGTATTCTTTTTTATTAAATATTTAATGGAACAAAAGGATATATTGTATATAATGCAATATATCCATTCACAATTTACTTTAAAAAAGATCAAGAACTATTATAAAACTATACAACTACATTGTGTTATCTACCACAAACAAATTGTGATATTTTTTTCTAATTATGTTTAGGAGCATTGCATCTTATACTTTTTCTTATTATTCTTATGATTTTTTTTCTTTGCACCCTCTACTAAAATTACATGAGCATTTCGACATTGTTAAGAAAGATTATATGATATAAAAATAAATTTCCACATACTCTAATGTTTGAGTCTTTTTAAGTTTTTAATTGATAAAAAAATAATTAAACATATTATTTGGCTCAATTAAATATGTGAATTTAGATTCAAAAAATGTTAATACTTTTAGTAACCTAAAGATGTCTCCTTATCTAATGTTTTCTCCCGTAACAAATAATTAATATTATTGCATTTTTGTTGATTGCGCAAAGCGCGAGGAGTTTCCTTAGTTTTTAAATGAATTTAAGGATCATTTGGATACAAAATGGATGGACATATGTAAAATTTTCGTTTATCTATAAATGGACGATAATTCTTGATAAATATTTTTTTAATAATAAATTTAAAATTATCATAAATTTATAATCAACTATAGACCACGTCCTTTTAAATTTTAAACGAGAAGCCACAGCCATACGTGCCCGCCCCTAATTGATATTATATGTAAAAAAAATACTATTTTAACATACTGAATATTGTAATGCATATTACATTGGGTTAATGTAAACATATATCATAAAAGTATATAAGTTTTTTAATACGATATTTCTCAATTCCCCGTTCGGATCAGTTGGGATTGGTTATCTTTTTGCTAAAATATACAATTACCTCATAGATTGATTGGGATTGGATGAACTGACCTAGCAACAAAAAAAAGATTCACTCAATCTACTCATTTTCCTCAATAAAGAGGGAAAATACTTTTTATTATCATTTTATTCTCTTTTTAATGTTTGTAAAAGGAAAAAAAATGGATGTGTCCCTCCTTTTAAAGTCATTGTAAAATGTTTATAAGCATGTGTTATAATTGGCAAAAACAAAATATATAGAATTATGGACCTATCGCCTGCCTAGTTACATGGGCTAATCAAGCTGCAAAAGGCAAGTCTCTTGATACACAAATATG
This sequence comes from Pontederia crassipes, assembly GCA_030549335.1. Classification (NCBI taxonomy): domain Eukaryota; kingdom Viridiplantae; phylum Streptophyta; class Magnoliopsida; order Commelinales; family Pontederiaceae; genus Pontederia; species Pontederia crassipes. The sequence continues at coordinate 45,564,700 of CM060195.1, forward strand.
GTTCATGCTTGCAAAAGGCCCAAATGTAGGGAACAACCCATCATAAATATCGCCACCACATTTGGGTGCGCAGCTAGGGGTGCGCCCAAAGTCTACAGAGACAACAGCCCATAACAAAAGTTGCCATTTGATCCAACTCTTTAACTTGATTAATTTGATCCAGCTAAAGATATTGACTCAAACTGGACACGATCCAAAAAATATTAAAATTTAAAACAGTAGTATAATAATTTATTACCTAGCTCCTGTGATCCGAAAAATATTGATAATTATCTTATAAGAAAATATGTTAGTTTTTAATAATTTTAATATTGACCATTCTTAATATTAGTCATTTCAGGACTATTATTCTTTAGGGGAAAAATGTGTTTATTCGTTAATTTATTAAAATATTAAGAAAACAATTATCACAAAACTCACTAAAAAAATTCCATGATCCGACCCGGTACCTCAACCCTACCCTATCACCCCTGCTTTTACTCTCACATTGAGTTAGATTTGTTGCAATTTTAATAAGGACCAGTTATCTAAAAAATCTACCCCCCGAATTTGGGGTTTTTCACATATGTTAATCAATCATTCATTATTCTTCTATTGATTTTTTACCTCAAGAAATCGTAATTTTAGATGAACGAAGAATCTTGCCTTTTTTCGTATATTAAAAGAAAATCCTGTGATATCATTTTTAGAGATAAATATCCTTTGTCGTGCGATAGCATGCATGCATGCTTCCAGAATACAACAAATGAATAAGATTTTGTGTTAAAGAATTAACGCATGATGGAAGGTATTAATTAAATAAAAGCAGAAAACACTGTTTCGAATTATTAAGCGATTGGGCGAGCAAAATCATGGTTCACGCGCGAGATCAGCTTCGTTCAGTTCCACTTCCTACAGTTCAATCTGATTTCGCCTTTCTTCCCGGTCAGCGGGCTGATGTCTCCCATCTTCACCATGGCCGCCGCGAAGTCCTTGGCGAAAGCCGCGGTGCTTGTGCTGTACTTCTTCACCAGCGAATCCTGGGATCCGCCATTGAAGAGCTCTTGGTCGGAGTGGAGGAGCCCCTTCCGCAACACGAGGTTCTGGTAGAAGCGGTTGTCGAACCGGTTCGGGCTCTGGAAGTCCATCGGAGCCAAGTTTCCGTCGCCGCCGGCGGCCGGGCACGTCTTCTTGCGGAGTGCGGCGAAGGTGCTGTTGACGTTGCGGTCGCCGTAGATGCGCGAGCGGAAGGTGGCGCACCGAGCCTGGCCGATGGTGTGCGCTCCGGACAGCGCGGTCATGTCCTGCGCGTTGAGTCCCTTGACAGCGAACATGGCCTTGAGGTTGGCGAGGCTTGCGGTCGGCGGCGGAAGGTTGCTGTTGGCGGCGCTTTGGCTGGCCGTCCGTGCGTCCCTGCGCCCCAGCTTCACCGTCCATGTCGGTCCTCCGAGCTGCATGCAGACGTTATAGTTCGATCAATACGACTAAAAAATCTTACATGATATATCAACGCAGACATTTATAGCGACGTCGCAACTCACCAACGTAACGCCATCCCGCGCGGCGAGGGCTAAAATGTCGGCGCATGACACCTTCCCCTTGCATTTCTTCTCGACGCTCGATTTGATGGCGTCGATGACTTCGAATCCGCGAAGAGAGTTCATGTTCGGGAACGCGCTCTTCTCGCCTTTGAAGGTGTTCGTGTCGTCAAGAAGAACAGATGCATCACATCCCTGAACGATAAGAAATCGTACGTATTTAATTAGGGAAAACATCGTTGATCAGTGACAATATGCGTTCATGCATGAACAGGGTGATCTGTGATCAGCATTCAGCGGTTGGCGTACATTGACGAAGCAATCGTGGAAGAAGAGGCGAAGGATGGAGGCGCCCATCCGCGGGTCCTTCCTGACAGCTTTGGTCATTTCCGACAGCACGATGCTCTGCAGCTTCGGACAAGAGCGAGAGTAGAACGTAGAGGACAACTGCGCGTTGGCAGCGCAGAACAGCAGGAACAGGAGGCTCAAACCGAGCAAGCTCTTAGAGGGGGAAGCCATGGCTCACGAGCTGTGGAATGCTGCCCTAACAAAGGTACGTGTTTACAGATGTTTAGCAACTTCTTTCGATCGAGATGAATGGGGAGAGCATGCTGTCTGAGGTATATATACTAGTAGTACGTCAATATACGTGCGTGCATGAACCATCAAGGCATGAACATAAAAGATTAATAGCTTCTAATCAACACGTCTCACTCTATACTGTATTTTTATTCTGTGGTGTACAGTTGGAAGTCATTTCGACTCGATTAATAATTGTTAGTCTTCATTAACATCGATTGTAAAATATATGATAGGACCGTTTCAAGGTAATTATTATTTGGCATAGATTTATAAATATACATATACATACAGATAGATATATGTACATCAGTACATATATAGATGTCAATTGGAAGATGATGGAAGTAACGCTTAAAAGCCCAAAGTTTTTGAACAGAAACTATTATTGGCGGTTTGACGAGCACCTGGGAAATTCGACGTCCTTATCTAAGTTGTCCTTTTGCCATTTAAAAGCAACATTTTAAACAAAACTACGCGCAACTCGTATGCCCAAACCATCGATGCGAAGAGTAATGACACATCTTATTGTCGTTATGGTCCGTCACGCAGGTACTTGCTTAGTTTGCCTGTTTGGTCCAATGCTCCGAGTCACACATGTATAATATATATAGGTAAAATGCACCTTAAAGCATTATATATATATATATATATATAAATATATATAATCGATAACACGCTCTTATTTTTCACCTAGAAGTAAGGGTGTGCGGCACTGAACATCTCCTCGACGAGCTTGTCCAGTCAGCCTCCAAGAACACGCTGCAGAGGGCACTCGTCCAGACTCCACAGAATTCATGCACGTAAGAACAACATTAGACACACAAGAAGATAAGGGGAAAAATCTTTTATTAGAACCTCTGTTCTGGCCACCCAGATGACATCCCCACTTGATCTACAAAATGGCCGACCCTGGCCTATCAAGTGTTGTCCATCTGGTCGTCCTACACTCACATACCCACTGTCCCACTGTCGTACACTACACTGCACTGCAGAGGACCCTGCTGCCCACTGTACTACACTACAGCTCACTTGCACTTACATGTGTACATGCATTACTACCCTTCATGCACTCGGTACACACCCTGATGCACTACACTGCATCAGGCACCTCCTGACTACATCAGACCCCTGAATACATCAGGCACTCCCTCAATACAAATGACTACAGCACATAGATATTTATATACAAGAGGGATGTGTAACTACCTCCCTGGTAACTGCCACCTTCATTTGAATTCAAATGTTCCCCTTTGAATTCAAATGCTCCCTCCAAAGCCAAAACCCCTGGATGACCTTCCCGCCATCTCTAATATTTTGGAACACTTCTGAGCGCCTTCAAGCCTTCCCGCCAAGGTGCCAAGTCCGTCTAGCCACTGGTGCCTGCCACTGCGTCCCAGCCGCTCACTGCTGCATCCCAGACTTCTGGCCAGTCACTGCATATGACTGCCACGCACTGCCGCCAGTCTTCTCCGCAAGAGCTCGGCGTCCTGATGACCTCCTCGCCATCTGGTTAGTGCACCTGTGCTTGCTTGGCCCTGCAGACTGCCCCAGAACCTCCTGTCCTGGTGCAGTGCGCCTAACCGCCGCTCCACAACTTAGAGTGTCCCAGAATTCTCCTCCATGAGAATTCTCCTGGCCGGCGATGTTCTCCTGACTCCCCTCCATCTGAGGGATGCATGGGACGAGGTACTTTGATCCTGGGACGATACTGCCCCAAAACGCCAAAGTGTGCATTCGGTACGCGCCTCCTGCGCGCCGGGCAGGCCTCACCGTCCCACGGTGATTCTGCCCGTCCCATCCCACCTGGATGGTGATGCCAAGCCTCCTGCACGAAGCCTGAACCTCAGAATGCTCCTCCTGTGTCCCTTGTGACGTTCTGCACACGTCCTGGGATGAACATGTCCGCCGTGCGCTGCGCCCGCCATACCGGGCGTCCTGCTTGCCAAGTCTTCACGTCCCAAAGTCTTCTTCTCCTCAAGAATACTTTGGCCATATGGCCTGCTCGCCATATGATGTCCAGAGGAAGCTTTTGGGACGACTGGATTTGTCCTGGGACGGTATGGACTCTTCCTGCCAAACCGGGCAGTCGTTCGCGCCACCTGCGCGTCATACATCCCAGCGACAATCCGCTCATCCCAAAATGTTCTCATGCTCGAGAATCCTCTGGCCGGATAGCCTGCTCGCTATCCCACATCCCAACCTCTCGTTTGGGACAGTAGGATTCGTCCTGGGACGGTATGGACATTCCCTGCCAAACTGGGTAGTCATTCGTGCCACCTGCACGCCATACGTCCCAGAGACAATCCACTCGTCCCAAACTCTTGGGAATGGTTCTCTGCATCTGACCTGCACGCCAGCATGCTTTCCCAGGTGCCTGCCTGCTCCTGGGACGATCCGAACATGTCCTGGGACGGACATGACCGCCAAACCGGGCGCCCGCCATGTCCTGGGACATCCTACACATATGGGGCGTGACATTCTCCCCCACTCAAACCATTGCCGTCCCGGCAATGCCTGCACTGTGCTGCTGATGTCTGGATCATCATCTTTGAAGAAAGTCTTCAACCTGGACTCGTTCAAGAACCTCCTCGCTCCTGAACATGGCCTTAATACCTCCTCGTATTATAAGGCCACCTGCTGCTCCCTGTAATCCCTTCCAGAACATGCGCGCCCTGTACTGAGATACTTTGGAACCTCTGCAAGAATGTCCACCTCGCTGAACTGCCTTCCTTCTAATTAGGACGCAGCCTCCTCGCTCGCGTCCCAGGGATGTGGCCTGCGCGCCACGTCCCTGAGCCATAACCTGGACATGGCCGCTGCACCGGGCTGCTGTCCAGACTGCTCCAGGTAGTGTAGATGCCGCATCTCACTACTTGGAACCTTCCTGATCCAGTTCCTCCTCGAACTGGTCAGTGGGCATTACCCTGCTGTCCGAGGGCAACACCCTAGCCACCACTCACCGATGGCCGCTGTGGTCTGCACCGCGCACTGCAGGTCAGACCCTGGGACATGGCCTCCTGCCATCATCCCAAGACAAAGTCCTTGATCCGCACTCCTCTGCAAATCCAGGGACATGGCCTCCTGCCATAAGTCTCAAGACAGGACCTGTCAGTTGTGATCTGCACTCCTCTGCAGACCCTGGGACATGGCCGCCTGCCATCAGTCCCAAGAGATGCGTCTGCCACGAACGTCCCAGGGACATGGCCGCCTGCCATGACCCCCAGACACGAACATCCTGCAGGAGTCCCTGGGACATGGCTGCCTACCATAGTCTAGGAACATAGCCACCTCTTCATGTCTGCTGACTTCAGTGATGATCCGCACCACTTTTACTTGAAGAAGATTCTGGGACGTGGACTGCCTCCATCGTCCCAGGGACAAGGCCACCTGCCTGCGTCCCAAAGTCATGGCCGCCTGCCATAACCCTGACATCTTCCTGGCCGAAGTCTGGGATGACCAGATGTTGCCCCACAACATCATGTTCGTCCAGCGTCCGCATGTGCCAGAAGTGGATGTGGCCGCCACATCCAGGGCATCCACATGCCCCAGAATTGGCCACTGCACATTCTGGTTGCTGCATCCTTGCGTCCTGGCCACTGAAGTCGAGTGGCCACAGCATTTGGAGGGTTTGCTCCCCACCAAATTCGCCGCCAGGCACCCCACTCCTTGGGATGCCACTATCGATGCAGACTTCAAGGGAGTGTGCCCCAAGTTCCACCTGAACCAGGGCTGGTCGTGGCCTGCTCCTCCAGCGCCTTGACTTCTGCAAGTGTCCCCTTGAACTCCATTTTCAAGGGACAGGGATTGAGTCCTGAGACCTGTGCGCCTCAGGGGAAGAACCTCCTGTTCTTCCTGGGTTGCTGAGTGACTTGGACTGCCTTGCCTAGTGCCACGCCCTCCTGGAGTGAACACTATCTCGGGCCAAGGCATGGCCAAAGCGCTTTCCTTCTTCGTTGAAGTGTGGCTGATCTCGCTGTTTTGTCGATGTGCACCCAGATTCCTGCTCGAACCAGGGCTCTGATACCAAACATGGAGTTCAAGGGGACACTTGCAGGAAGATGGCTACTATTGGCCACAAATGCAGGAAGACATTGATGCATACGTGAGGACTTGCCTCAAGTGTCAGCAGGACAAGGTGGAGCAACTCAAACCAGCGGGTCTTTTGGAACCTTTGCCGGTGCCCGAACAACGATGGCAGGTCGTAACCATGGACTTCATCAGTGCTCTACCAAGATCAGGAGGCTATGGATCGATTATGGTGGTAATCGACAAGTTCCCCAAGTACGACACGTTCATCCCAGCCCCTAAGCATTGCTCAGCCGAGGAGGTGGCCAAGCTTTTCGTCAACAACGTGATGAAGTTGTGGGGCATACCTGAGGTAATTGTGAGTGACAGGGATCCTCGCTTTACAGGTACATTCTGGAGGGAGTTGTTCAAACTCCTTGGGACTGAACTCCGTTTCTCAACGGCCTTCCATCCTCAAACGGACGGCCAAACGGAGAGGGCAAATAATCTTCTAGAGATTTACCTTCGACATGTGGATGCTAACCAAAAGAATTGGGAAAAGTTGTTGGATGTTGCTCAATTCTCTTTCAATATGCTGAGGAGCGAGGCTACACAAAGGAGTGCCTTCGAACTCGTCACTAGCCGATAGCCCGTGACCCCAGCAGCCTTGACAGCAAGGTATGCAGGAAGGTGTCCTGCAACCTTCAAGGTGGCGCACCATTGGCAAGAGGCTTTGGAAGAGTCCAGGGCCATCCTTGAGAAGTCGGCAAGGAAAATGAAGAAGTTTGCAGACAAGAAGAGGAGACATCTGGAGTTCCAAGTTGGTGACCAAGTGTTGGTGAAGTTGAGAGCTCGACAATTCAAGGCTCTTCGAAATTTGCACCAAGACCTCATGAGGAGATATGAGGGCCCTTTCACCATCTTGAAAAGGATAGGCAAGGTGTGTTCAGGTCCGTCCTATCGGAGGACACGCGTAAGACATAATAATAATATATATAAAGGCGTGCATTTTTTTATTTTCTTGTTACATTATCACAAAGAAGATGATGGACTACACATATATCAAAATAAAACTTTATGATGAATGATGTTCAAAAGGTCTTACAGCAAGAAATAAAAAAACGTATATAGATTACAATTTAAATTACAACTCCATGTTTAACATACAAAGAAAATTAAGATATTACCTTCGGGCAGCTCGGATTAAATTATATAGATTAGTAGCGTGTTCGATCAAGTGAAAAAAAAACGTACCCCAGTAGAATGTCATTTGACACTAATCGTTTATTAAGTAATTTTTTATCGGTCGGCACATTAATTTTCGTTCTAAGACCGAGATAATTACTTGGATTTCTAACGCTCTTTTTTCCTAATTATATAGTACACTACTTTGTCGTTAACATTGGGAAATTATCATAATCGCCATAATTTGAAGAGTTTCCTTCCCTTCGCATGCAAAGGTGGTGTACAGCTACTGCACATATATATATCACCTTGTTGAGAAGAAAAAAAAAACCATTGATCAGTGTGACGTAGGAGATATCATTATTATGTGACTTCACATTTCACTATAATTAAAAATGAAAATAAAAGATAAATGATAACGTCATTAGTGACCACATTGTTGTTCTTATTATTTATCATATATGTAGAGGCCGGTGCTTTTAATATAGAGAACAATTTGTATACGAATGCCATTGATGGATAGATAATTACGAAAGCATTTTCCAACTCGATTATTATAATTAGCTTGCGCTAGATATTGCAAGTTTGCAACACTTGCCTTGACAACAGGACAAGGTGTGCCTCATGCCTGTAAGTAAAAGAAAATTGTTTCAACGGAAACAAAATTAAACAAAAAAAGAAAATTAAAAGGAAGTAGGGAGAAAAGCGGCGTGGTTTTCTCAAGATATATTAATTAACCGTTGGATATTCGTTAATTAATTATTAAAAAAATTCAACAAATAACCTATATAGGCTCAATTTTAATTTATAGAGTACAAAAACTATCGATATTCAAATTTACATTAAATCTAATTTAAACTTTTTATTCAACCAAAAAGCACAAACTTTCATCGTTGATATATATCATCGATTTTTTATGTATTAAATAATTAATTTTCATATATATTATACGTGAGAATAATAATTAGTAATTATTCACATAAAAGTATATCTTTTTATATATGTTTTAGACAAAAAGAATATTGATTAAATTTATAACATCCATTATCTGGTTAATGAATTTAACATATAATACCTAATATTTTATAAAAGGATATTATGAGATTAAATATGAGAAAAGTTGAAAGTCTATGTTTTTTGTTTAATAAAAATAATTTAAATTATATTTTAATGAAATATTAAAATGTTAATGATTTTTACTTATAAAATTAAAGTAAAGACACTTTCAACGATATATTGAAGTTGATGTTTCTAATGCACTTTTCCCTTAATTATTTGAATAAATGCAACATTTTTTCGTAGTTTCTTGGTGCAATAAATTGAAAATAAAAAAAATAAAGGCACTTTAGCAAATGCAACAAATATTTTTTTCTAATAGATGTAAAATACGGGTTATTTCTTTTTCACTTAATTTCCTAATTATCATTTTTTCCGCCTTGAACTATTAAACTACTCATTTGTCCTCCTTTTTGGAAGCTTATAAAAACTTAGTTATATAAGAGAGGGGTACGAAGTACATGAACACATAAAATAGAAAAGTACTTCAAAGTTTTGAGAAATAAAGTAGTTAAGCAGATTAGATAGTTAGCTAAACAAATTGCCAATTAATGCAGAACTGTATTGTATTTAAGTATTCAGAATTTTTTAAGATAAAAATGCTTCGGCTGAAATATCTATAAAATTTAGTAGAATAATATAAGTGATTAATTGAGGGAATAATTAATTTCCAAGACATATTTAGTATTTATTTTGAAAATAAACAAGTAAGTAACAACTCGCCCACATTAGTTATTGAAGACGTAACGAGTGGTATGCGACGAGACAAGTATCAAGAGATACAAGTTACAAAAGAAACTAATGGCCGGATAAAAAAAAAATTTCTTGCGGAGATCAACTTGATCAATTCCACTTCCTGCAGTTGAGTCGGATTTCGCCCTTGGATCCAGTAAGAGGGCTGATGTCTCCCATCTTCACCATGGCCGCCGCGAAGTCATTAGCAAACGCCGCGGCATTCACGCTGTATTTCCTCACCAACGAGTCCTGCGAGCCGCCATTGAAGAGCTCCTGGTCCGAGTGGAGAAGCCCCTGCTTGATCACAAGGTTCTGGTAGAAGGCGTTGTCGAAGCGGTTCGGGGTCCTCACGTCGAGCGGAGCCAAGTTGGCGTCGCCACCGACGGCCGGGCACGTCCGTTTGCGGAGGGCAGCGAAGGTGTTGTTGATGTTGGCGTCGTTGTAGATGTGGGAGCGGAAAGTGATGCACCGAGCTTGACCCAGTGTGTGTGCTCCGGACAGGGCGGTCATGTCTTGAGCGTTAAGCCCCTTGGCCGCAAACATGGAAATCAAGGTGGCAAGGCTGGCGAACGGGGGTGGAAGGTTGGTGTTTGCAGCGCTTTGGCTTGCCGTCCTCGCATCCCTGCGTCCGAGCTTGACTGTCCAGTTTGGCCCTCCAAGCTGTGCGTTTATATGAGCATAAATAATATTAACCGATCTGAGATCGATCAAAGCAATTTAAGGAGAGCATTGTGCACATACCAGTGCGACGCTGTCTCGTGCAGCAACGGCTAAGATATCAGCGCAGGATACCGTCTTCTTGCAAGCTTTTTCCACGTTCGCTTTGATCGCATCAATGACCTCGAAGCCGCGCAAGGAGTTCATGTTCGGGGCAGCACTCTTTTCACCTTTGAAGGTTGGCGTGTCGTCGAGAAGGACAGATGCATCACATCCCTGCGGAAGACGTAGAAAAGCTCGTCAAATTTACATGAACAACAAGTCCTAATATATGCATGCGACACGTGAAAAGGAGGAGAGTTTGGCGTGCATGGCATGTACATACGTTTACGAAGCAGTCGTGGAAGAAGAGGCGAAGAAGGGAGGCGCCCATCCGGGGGTCCTTCTGGATGGCCTGCGCCACGGTCGAGCGCACGATGCCCTGCAGGTTGGGACAAGTGCGAGAGTAGTACTTGGGGTCCAACTGGCCATGGGCAGTGGAGGCGAGGAGGAAGAGAAGGCTCAGGGCGGTGAGGAGACACTTGGAGGAGGAAGCCATGGCTCGGATGGCGCTGGGAAATTAATGTATATAGTGCTCTTGCAGTTGCAGAGGCGACACTTTTGAGTTTGAGCTGAGTGAAGAGGAAAGGCAGCTGCGGCAGCGTATATATAGCGGCAAGCGACGTGCATGCATGACCTCCCACAGTTCACAATTGGTCAAGATTGACAGCTATAGGTTGGTCATATCCCAATGAAATAAATAAAGTAAACAAATGGACTTGTGCCACCCACACGCTCAAATAAATAAAAGGTTTGATCATGCACTTGCATGAATTATTTGAGACATTTATGTATGTGTTTGACATTGAACAATTGATGTGTGACATTTTATATAAATGATTCCATTCGTCGGCTCAAAAAAATCTACGAGATAATCTCCATTTTGCATTTCAAAGTGATTTTTTTTATCTCTTACATTAAAACGAACTGAATATAAAAAAAACATGCCATTCAATATATATAAAGCGTATGCAGTCCGCGTTGAACAATATGCAAGTTGGGAATATATTATATAAATCAATTACAACACTGGACAGTTTCGATCTAAAATTAAAATATTTCATATTTCACAAGTCTTTGAATGCCGACTTCTTACTTATTTGATTGCAATCATTGTGACCGTCTCTCCGGATCGAAAAGAACAAAATGGACATGTTCATTTGCACATGAACCGAGAGATGCCTCATCTTTGTTGATCACCGTGAAGTGCCCATATTTCTTTTGTAGAAATGTTGCATTTTGTAGCTACGAGTAATTGAATATACTAAAGTGCGTTACCAAAACCATGTGCTACCAACTCGATCGGTGTAAGCAAATGGCCCTCTAAGCAGACATGTTGGTCTCATGGTCTGGAAAGTCACATAGATTGGAACGAGGATAAAGCCACCGCGTATGGTCAATGAACAGCTATTGTTCAATCACTGTTGCATGAGATATGGATTGAGTTCTTTCTATACAAGGAAGAAGAAAGGTGACATGGCTACTATGATCTGTATCCATTTGATTAAGGTTCTCACTCACATTTTTTTTTCCTATCCATAACATGTTTATTTTTCCCCTTTTAAACATCTAAGAAGGAGCCTCGCAGCAAGGGAAAAAAAATAAAATAAAAGGAGAGAAAATTGACACTCGGCAAAATCTCATTCCACCTCAAAGTTCATTCACAATCTTCTAAATTTTCTTAAGTAATGATGCCCTAGAGCTCCAATCCGAGTTTGAGCTGAAAGGTACTACCATTGCAGCTTCAAACTATCAGAGGAAGGCAGAGATCTGGAGCATGAACAGGAGGTTGTTGGATCTAGCCGGGAGAGAAGGAGAAGAAGTGAATAAGAGTGGAAGGAGGAAGGAATCAGCCTTGAAGAAAAGAGGTTTTTTAGCTAAGTAAATAGATATGTAATGGCATAAATCAAAGTAGATCTAAGTCTAATTGAACTCATATGATAGCTTACAGATTCTGTCCTAAGAGTGTAATTGCTAGAAAATTAGTTTTTGAAAATTAAACTAGAAGCATATTTAGGTTCATCAAAACCTAGGACATTATATGTTAGAAATTGTATATCGTATGATGATTGAGTCCTGTTTGAGTGTCCAGCATGTATATGATTGAGTGTCATTATGTTTGACATATTGCATTGAGAAAAAAATTAGTGAAAAAACCCTAGGAATACATTCTGTGGAAATGGATAGGTCGGCCGCTAGGCAGGACCGATCGATCGGAGTTGTAGTGGAATTGTACCGTAATTGAAATTATCATATGGACTCATCAACCATTACAAACGGCCGGTCGATCGGTAAATATGTGCCATGACGAGACCATGCACTACAAGAAAAATGACATTTTTCGACGGTTTCATCCGTGAAAAATCAGACAAAACCGTCGGTAATGTGAGTTTTTGATGGGTCTACCAACGAAAATGATCCGTCAAAAAAGTAGGCATCACAAAATGATTTCGACAGTTAGAAAAACATCCGTCGAAAGTTCGGACGGTTGTAAGCGTCCCAAAACTCTGACGGTCGCAACCATCGAAAAGTTTCGACGGCCGCAACCGTCGAAAAGTTTCGGCGGCCGCGACCGTCGCAAAGTTCTGGCAGCCGCAACCATCAAAAGTTCTAGCAGCCTCCACCGTCAAAAGTTCCGACGGCCGCCACCATCAAAAGTTCCGACGGCTGCCACCATCGAAAGGTTTCGGCAGTCGCAACTGTCTAAACATTCCGACAGTCGCAATTTTCGCAAATAATTTTAAAATATAAAAAATTTGCCAGCCAACAAGTGGCAGATCACACCGTCGCCGCCCAGATCCGGCCGTCTGTAGGCCGATCACGTCGCCGCCGGCCAGATCAGGACGCCTGGCGGCCGATCACGCCGCCGCCGGCCGAATTAGGCCTGTTGCGGCCGATCACACCGCGACCGGCCAGATCAGGCCGGAACGGCCATTCGGCGACTAGATCAAGCCGGCTGCAGCCGGCTTGATCGGCCGCTAGGCGACCTGATCTGGTCGTCGGGCAGCCGATCATGCCGGCTATGGCCGGATCGGCCGTCCGGCAAGTAGATCAGGCTGGATCGGCCGCCTGGCGACCAGATTAGGCCAGCTGCAGTTCGATCAGCCGCCCGATGACCAGATCAGGCCGTCGCCAGTCAGATCTGGATGCCTAGTGGCCGATCAAGCCGCACCGGCCAGATTGGCCGGCCCAAGTCAGGCTGCGACCCGATCGGAGGGGAAATCGAAAGAAAAGGAGAGGGAGACGAAGAGAAGGAGATCGGAGAGGAGGGAGCCAGAGTAGAAGCCTTGTTCGAGGGAGCCGAGCCGAAGAAGAACTATTGCCGGAGGTGGAGAGAGCCGGAGGGGGAGAGAGGGAGAGGAAATGTGAATGAGAGGGGGAGAGGAAGTGAGGGAAGGAAAGAGAGGTTAAATATAAGAAAAAATGGAGGGGAGAGTGGGCGGGAATGAATTTAGAAATATTGACGGCTAGGACCGTCGAAAGTACCGACGGTCCAAGCCGTCAGTAATTTAAGAAATAAAATATCACCCATATCATATATTATGAGATAAGTGATTATAATATTTATTTATTTTTTAATGACCGACGGTCAAGACCGTCGAAAGTACCGACGGTCCAAACCATCGTTATTTATTTATATATTATGATATGTATGATTATAATATTTAATTATTTTTATAATTACTGACGGTCCAAAACATCGAAAGTTTCGAAGGTCCGGACCGTCAATAATTAAAATACTAGTTAAATTAGATATTAGACCATGCATGTTATATAATATATGATATTTATTTATTTTTAATAATCGACAGTCAGGACCGTCGAAAGGGGAGAGGAAGTGAGGGAAGGAGAGAGAGGTTAAATATAAGAAAAAATGGAGGGGAGGGTGGGCGGGAATGAATTTAGAAATATTGATGGCTAGGACCGTCGAAAGTACCGACCGTCCGAGCCGTCAATAATTAAAGAAATAAAATATCACCCATATCATATATTATGAGATATGTGATTATAATATTTATTTATTTTTTAATGACCGACGATCAAGACCGTCGAAAGTACCGACGGTCCGAACCATCGTTAATTATTTATATATTATGATATGTATGATTACAATATTTAATTATTTTTATAATTATCGACGGTCCAGAACATCGGAAGTTTCGACGGTCCAGACCGTCAGTAATTAAAATACTAGTTAAATTAGATATTAGATCATGCATGTTATATAATATATGATGTTTATTTATTTTTAATAATCGACAGTCAGGACCGTCCAAGTATCAATGGTCCGAACCGTCGGTAATACAATATTTAATTATTTTTATAATTACCGATGATAGATCGTCAGTAATTACAATAATAAGCTACTAGTTAAATTACATATTAGACGATGTTATATATTATATAATATTTAATTATTTTCATTACCGATGGGCTGAACCATCGGAACTTTCGACGGACAACTATCCGTCGAATTTTGACGTTCTGCACCATCGAAAAATAAAAAATAATATAATAGATTTCATTATTTTTTTTAGTTTGGACGGCCACAACCGTCAAAAATTTCGACGGATTTCCATCCGTCGGAAAATTCGTCGCAAGTTGCGAAGAATTTTTGTCCGTCGAAAATTGTCCGCCAAAAAATTCCAATTTTCTTGTAGTGATGTCTTTGATCGATCCGTAAATATTAAGCATGAACACTATTGAACCATGGGTCATATTGGGCATCACAATGCCATATTGATTGCATTGTTCATGCCAAACGATTGATTAAATTGATAGAACCTAGGTTAAACAACACCTAGACATTGTATTGAATTGTATAGTTATCACTTATTGTTAATTGTTGTCCATCTTATCATTTTACGTCATATTGTGGCTTGGGCCTCACATACTTTAATGGAATGTATTTTTCCTGAACTGAATCCTGCATAAAATCAAGGCTAATGCACTGTTGTTCATGATTAAAAAGGTTGCACATAGCATGGCAAGTTTAAGATTTTCGTCCATTTTGTTCATGGCCATACTTTCTTAGAACCTTGTTTAAGTTGTTGTATCTTGCTGTCCATGATGGGGTTTGCAATTTAAGTGTGACTCACGGATGCAACTTGAATGTTTAAATTCATTCATATTATGTATGATGCTGGCCATGTACAATTATGGAGTTTTATCGAAAATTTGGATATCGTATCATGTGATTCTTTTATTGGTCTTCATGCATTGTACATTGTGTTTCTGCTGCATACATATTATTGATTGTATCGCAAGCATTGTGACGCTGCCGTTGGGCCGGTCTCCCACGCGTCGAATTATGATTCGACGGTGCGGGAGGTGCTGCCCCGGGGCCGTGACAACTTAGTTATCAGAGACTAGTTCAGAAGAGTCAAGAAGTGCTCTATCTTATAATTTAAGTCTAAGTTGTCTTAGAGGTTAAGTCCATGTACAATTGTTATGAGCAGCCACCAAATATTAAGAAATGCATATTGGTAAGACATCTTTCATATGCATATTGATTCTTAATGATCTAATGATGGATTATCGTTTTGATTTTCAGAAGTATGGAACAAGGCAACTCATCTCATCGGTCAAACAAAGAAAGGAGTCATGAGAAGAGCCGAACGGGTAGTTCCTCCCACCGAGCTAGCCATGAAAGAAGTCACGAGCATCAATCAGAAGATAGGGGAAAAGATCAATGAAAGTTAATGGCAAACCTAGACAAGTTGGCCAAATCCTTGAGTAGGAGGTCTCGCGACTCCAGGCAGTGCATCTATTAGAAGTTTATTGGTGCACGAAATTTATGCATAATTTTTAGACCAATTGATTCTAAGTTTAGGAGTCTTTTGTGTTTTAAAGTGGAAAATTATTTTAAATACAAAGAAGTTCTCTTGAGATTTATTACTACCCAAGCTTGGTTAATTTATGACAGGAAATGAAAATGCGCTGGAATTTGAATGAAAAAGTCGAGGAATACTACTTCCAGCAACTATCACAGTCATGCCATACACTGTCACGGCCGTTCCACACGAAGGCCTGGAGATTGTTCTGTCACGGCCGTGTTGTATAGCTTCATGCCCATGGAGTCCTTTGACGAAGAATCATGTTGTCATGCAGGTGCGAAGGATGTTCATGGCTGTGTGAGATGAAGGCTAGAAAATTACGTTCTGTCACGACCATGCATATGAGAAATACGACCGTGCTACTTTCTATTGGAAGAACCAAGTTCTGTCACGGCAGTGCCACTTGAACATTCTGGTCATTTTTATTTACATTTTTTATAAGATTTCGGGTTGTTGAGCTATGCTATGGGGAAAACTATATAAGGAGACCCCAAATCAATTAGAAGAACATCTTTGGAGGGTAGAAATCACAGGTTGAAGACTTGGTGAAGGCGATCGGAGGCTACAACAAAGTCCTGCCGAAAATTCGAGAGAGGACGATAGAATTAAGAGTAATTTCTCTTGTTCTCTATCCTTTTCCTGAAACATTATTTAGATCGATGTACTCTAATTTTATGGAGTAGTTCTTTAGGATCACTACAAGAAGAAAAGGTATCTATGACGGATAATTCTGTCACAACATAAGTATATTCCGTCACAGATGCTCTCCTGTGATGGACTTATTTTTGACCCACAAAATTATTTTATGACGAATTTTTGCTGTCACAACATTATTTGTGACGATTATGATTGTCACAACATTAAAAAAATTTTGTCACAAAAGTTTGGTAAAATAATAATAAAATGAATATTCCGTCACAAATGTGACGACTTTATGATAGATTGTTGACTACTAATTTGTGACGAAGATATATTGTGATAATTTTTATGACAGATCTGTGATAATTAATTGTGACAATTTTGTGATGATTATGATTGTGATAGAAATGTGACAAAGTTTACATCAACATTTTGTGACAAAATTGTGATAATTCGATATTAATTATTTTGATGAAATTGTGACGAAACTTTATACAATTAATTTCATTTCTAAACATGCCAAAGATTCATATAATTCAAACATTTATAGTTAAATATTTAAAACATTAGATCCACTACATTATCCAAATTTAATAATGAAACTTTTAGCAAATTGTAGTCACATATAAAAAACTCTTCACACAACATATCCAATTTTTTCCTTAACGAATTGTCATCACGTCTTCATACAAAAAATTGTAACCTGTAATCAAACATATATATAACCAGTGGTATGTTTTGTGATTCCACTCTCTTTTTCGGTGTGCCTATTTTGTTTTGCGGCCTCCAATTTTTGTTGCCACTCATTTTCCATAAATTAATCATGTCATTCCAAACATCTTCTCTCATCCATAATGGTCGAAACTTTTGGTTTCACTTATATGCATCTTATTATGTATTTTTATCACATGACATATTGCATGATATAGTGTTGAAAAGTAGAAATCGCCATGCTTCTTAATAAATGCTTCCTTAATGAAAATATATGATTGTTCCTACACATATCTTGCTTGGAAATTATCAAATTAACATTAAAACATTATAGAAATTTCTTGCATACAAATCACATTATTGAGCTTTATTATTAAATATTACCTTAAATGCATTCCACATCCTTTCACGAATTTTTTGTGGCACTTTTTTCCAACATGTACACACATTCCTAATTATATTAATTAGGAATGAAAGTACATGATACAATAAAAAAATAAATCATTAGATGTACAAATATAAAATATAAGTATAAAAAATTTAAAAAATAGCACAATATTGAAGAAATTAACCTATCACAATTCAATGTTATAAACATTATCTCAGCTTGATTTTTAGGTTCATCTATGCCATGATTTATTTTTTATGACATCGTGGAATCATCAAAATTAACTCCTACTTCATCTTCATTGTCAATTTGGATAGCTTTATCTTGAATTAATTGTGGTGGTGTTGGAGCAACCACATTTTGAGAAGTAACTTGTAGAATCCCTATTAAAATCGATTTTCTTGATTGAATTCTATTATTTATGAATTCTTCGTACAATTGGTTGATGGATCAATAGCATGTTCGATGATTTTATTAGTTATTGCCTGAGATTTATTCCTTTGAATCTTTTTATTATTTGAAAATAAGTTTTAAGATTCTCTAGAATTCTTCTTTGATTTTTCTCTTGCATGCCACTTTTGGGGAAATCACAAGAGACTCAATTGCGTTGTTGTTAAGGTGACTTGAAAAAGTCCTTAACTTTATATTTCAGTTGATTGTGTTTTGAGATCTAATAAATTAGATTAAAAATTGAAAGAATTAATCTCTTTTGTTAATTTCAAAATAGGATTTAAAGCCCGAAACATTAGTTAAATCAGTTTGGGAATTTTACTTCATTAATTCATCATTCGTTGTCTAAGAATTCATACGAGTAGTGGTATTAATCAAGATAAATCCTATTCATCAATTCTATACTTTTAAACCCCATTGATCATAACTCTATATTTATATTATTTACTCTTCTTATTTTCACAAAACACAGAATTATTATCTTTTCTCAGTTTATAACTAAGAGAAGTTATTATTTATTTCTTGTCATCGTGGGAACGATACTTTATACTCATTATTTCATTACTTGAACGATTAGTGTGCTTGCTAGTGTTTCTGAATTCGCATAATTTATGAAAACCCATCCACCCACATTTGATGGTGGTTAAGGTCCAGACAAAGCCGCGATATGGTTTGGAAAAGTATAGCCCTTTTATTTCCGATAAAAGAATAAGAACTAGTAGGTTCATTTAGTGGCTAAATCCGACACTTAGACGAAAAGTTAAATATAGTGAAGTACCCACTAGTCTAGATAAAGCAATTGCACGTGCCCAAACCTTCCAAAGAGACTATGAAGAACAAAAAAATGTCGCTAAGGGGAAGGGGCCTATCAACAATTAAGGGCACAGGAAGAACAAGCCTCCAAAGAAGCCAACCTACCCTCCAAAGAGAGAGGACAGCGGGAAGGGCAAGCCAAATACTTGCCCTATATGTGGAAAAAGGCACCATCGTGAATCAGGAGCTTATTTGAACTGTGGACAGCAAGGACATTGGGTAAAGAATTACCCAATAAAAAAAGGAGAGTCCCAAAATAAAGGCAAAAGAAAGATGGAGTAAATCCATCAAGGACCCATGGTAGAATATGCACCATACAAGGCAAGGAGGCACAATGACCAAATGATGTCATCTAAGGTAACTTGCTCATAGAAAATCACCATGCTAATATATTGTTTGACACGGGTGTCACACACTCGTTCATTTCATATGATTTTCCTAAATTACTAAATGTTAGAATGAGAAATATGAATTGGAAAATGGAGATATTGAATCCAGTTGGGGATACGTCTTCGAGGAGGTATATTCCTAACGTGCCCGTGCAAGTTTAAGGCTACAATTTACCGACTAATTTGGTGGTAATTTCAATGATAGATTATGACATTATATTATGCGAGGATTGGCTTTCCTATTATGATGTGCATGTCTTTTGTAGAGAAAAGAATTAGTGGTTACCATCATAGACGGACAACAAATTATGATTCGAGGGACTCCATCCAGTGAAAAGAAGTTGCTAATTTCAACAATAAAAGCTAATAAATTGCTAAAAAGTGGTTGGTGGGAATTTCTTACAAGTGTTATAATGAATTATTCGTAACCTCAAGCTTTGAAATGGATCGACGTAGTTCGATGCCCGTATGTGTTTCCTGAAGAGCTGTCTGGATTGTCACTAGAAAGAGAAATTGAATTTCACATAGAAGTAGCACCGAAGACAACACCTATCACGAAGTCTCCATACCGAATGGCGTCCGCTGAAATGTATGAATTAAAGACACAATTGCAAGAGTTGCTGAATAAATATTTTATCCGACGAAATGTGTCTTTATGGAGTGCACCGATGCTGATCGTGGAGAAGAAAGATGACTCTTATGTTATGCATCGATTATAGGATGTTCAACAAGACCACAATAAAAAAAATAAGTACTCGTTGCCTCGTATTGATGATTTGTTTGATCAACTATCGTCAGTAATGGTGTTCTTAAAGATTGATTTAAGAAGCAGCTATCATCAGCTACGTATAGCCGAGGACAATGTACCAAAAATAGCCTTTAGGACGAGGTATAACCACTATGAATTTTTGTTATGTCTTTCGGACTAACGAATGCTTCTACAATTTTTATGGACTTGATGAATTGGGTTTTTAGACCCTTCTTTGATAGATTTGTCATCGTATTCGTGGATGACATATTTGTGTACTCCTCTAGTCTGGAAGAGCATCGACAACACTTGCAAATAGTGCTGGAAATTATGTGACAACACCAATTATTTGCCAAATTTTCAAAATGTAAGTTTTGGTTGGACTAAGTGATGTTTCTAAACCATATTATTTCAGAAAAAGACATTTCCGTGGATCCGACAAAGGTGAAAGCGGTAATCAATTGGGAACAACCAAATATAGTGATCGAAATTTGAAGCTTTCTTGGCTTAGCCGAATATTATAGGATGTTCATATAAGATTTTTTAAAGATTTCAGCACCATTAAATAGGCTCACAAAGAATGGAGAAAAGTTTGTGTGAACCCAACAATGTGAAGAAAATTTTCTTGAGTTGAAGAGAAGACTTACATCGGCACCAGTACTCACAATTCCATTGGGCAACTGTGGATTTGTGGTTTATTGTGACGCATGTGGATCCAGATTATGATGCGTTCTATGGAATATGGGAGAGTAGTCGCTTATGCCTTTAGGCAATTAAAGAAGCCCGAAAAGAACTATCCCGCTCATGATTTAGAGTTGGCTTTGTGTTTGCATTAAAAATACGGAGACACTATTTATATGGAGAATAATTCGAATTGTACTCGGACCATAAAAAATTGAAGTACATTTTCTCATAAGGAGAGCTGATATGAGGCAAAGACGTTGGCTGAAATTCTTAAAAGATTATGAAATCGACATCACATGTGATTTGGGAAAGGCAAATGTGGTGGCGGATGCCTTAAGCTGAAAATATGATGGAAAAATGCATGCTTCAGAGTGCATAGATGGAATATGATAGAGAGGATCATACAATGGAGCCCCACTTCAATTGGTGATCAAGCCATGCTAATGACCCAATATGGAATTCAGATTAATCTTTTTGATCGAATCATCCAAGCACAAAAAGAGGATCCCGAATTTCAACACATGGCAGCATTATGTCATAAAGAGCAACGAGATTCAGATTTGATAGTGATGGGCAATTCAATTTCAAAATAAGCTTTGTGTTCCAAGTGATGAAGAGCTCAAACAAGAAGTGCTAAGTGAATGTCACAAGTCAAAATTCGCAATCCACCCTAGAAGCACAAAGATGTGCAAAGAAGTTTTTGGTGGAATAATATGAAAAAGGAAATTGCTGAGTTTGTCTCCAAATGTTTAGTGTGTGTCAACAAGTGAAAGTTGAGCAGAAAGACCATCCGATTTACTCCATCTTTTGAATTTATCAGAAGGAAATGAGAAGAGATAACTATGGATTTCGTTGTTGGCTTGCCAAGAACAAAAAATAGAAATGACTCAGTGTGGATGATAGTAGATAGGTTCACTAAATCAACCAACTTTTTTGCCAATAAGAATAAGGCAATCTTTGGACAGCTTGGTGAAACTTTATGTGAAAAAAGTTATCTGACTCCACGAAATTCTATTTTCCATTGTATCGGATAGGGATCCAAGATTCACTAATAAATTTTGGAGAGAATTCCAAAATGCATTTGGGACAAAGTTAAATTATATCACCGCATTCCATCCGCAATCTGACGGCCAAAGTGAAAGGACAATTCAAACTATGGAAGACATGTTGAGAGCGTGTGCTTTGGATTGGCAATGTTCATGGCATGAACATATAGCATTGGTCGAATTTGCATACAACAATAGCTACTATTCGACTTAAGATGGCATCATTTGATACCTTATATGATCGTCCATATAGGTCTCCCATTTGCTGGTCGGAGGTGGGAGAAGGACCACCTCTAGGATCATATATTGTGGAGCAATATGCTGAAAAAGTGAAGTTGATTAAAGAAAGAATGCAAGCTGCCCAAAGTCGACAAAAGAGCCATGCCGACTTGAAAAGAATAGAGATGAAATTGATCATGTTCTTTTGAAGACTTCATCAACAAAAAGGGTCATGAGATTCAGCCGGAAAGAATAGCTAAGTCTGAGGTACATTGGATCTTTGGAAATATTGGATAGAATTGGGGAAGACACATATAGATTGATGCTTCCGCCAAATGCGGTCACTCACAACGTTTTTCACGTATCAATGTTGCGAAAATACAATCATGATGATTCTAATGTGCTGATTGTGGAAGAGCCAAATCTTAAAGATGATTTGACATATGAAGAGTATCCGATTGAAGTGTTGGAATACAGTGAAAAGCATTTGCGCAATAAGGTTGTGCCTATGGTGAAGATTGCATGGCAACATCATCAAGATCTAAAAGCTACTTGAGAACTCGAAGATGAAATGAGAGAAAAATTTTTGAATCTTTATTGTAAGTGTTACATTCAATTAAATTCTTAGATGAATTTCTTTGAAGGGGATAGAATGTAACACCTCGCAGCAAGGGAAAAAAGAAAATAAAATAAAAAGACAAAAAATTAACACTTGGAAGAACCCCATTCCACCCCAAAACCCACTCACCATCTGCCCATCTGATATAACATCCATTCCAACGCCATTTTTCTACTATTTTTTCCATTCCAAAAATTTTCTGCCCTAACTAGTGTTGCCCTAGAGCTCGATTCCGAGTTTGAGTTGAAAAGTTATACCATTGAAGCTTCAAACCAACAGGAGGAAAGCAGAGATCTGGAGGGGGAACAAGAGGTTGCTGAATCTAGTTAGGAGAGAAGGAGAAGAAGTGGAAGAGTGGAAGGAGGAAGGAATCAGCCTCGAAGAAAAGAAGTTTTTTAGCTAAGTACATAGGTATGTAATGATGGATCCCTACCTTGGTCATAGACCATAGTAGATATAAGCCTAATTGAACTCATATGATAGCTTATAGATTCTGCCTTGGGAGTGTAATTGCTAGAAAATCAGTTTATGAAACTTAAAATTGAAGCATGTTTAGGTTCATCAAAACCTAGGGCATCATATGTTAGAAATTGCATATCGTATGATGATTGAGTACTGTTTGAGCGTCCAGCATGTATATGACCGAGTGGCATCATCGTTGATGTATTGCATTGTGAAAAAAAATTAGTTGAAAACCCTAGGAATACATTCTGTCGAGATGGACCGGTCGACCATCGCGATATGTGCTATAGTGGAATCGTATCGTAATTGAAATTACAATATGGATTGGTTGATCGTTACATGCGGCCGGTCAATCAGTAAATATGTGTCATGACGAGACTATATCAGTGATCGATCGATTGATGGATCGATCGATCGGTGATTTGTGAAAAGACAAGATCGTGTTGGTCGATCATCCGGTCGATCATGGTCGACCGCTAATAGTCGGTCGACCATTCCATTCATGGAGACCAGTCGATCGCTCCAACACAATAATAAAATTCCTTATTACTTTTTTATCGAATTTGATTTATAATATTGAAATGCATGCTCAATCGTAAATATTATCGATTAATGTATTGATTGATTGAATGAACTCGTCGGAGGAATGTAACTGATGATCCTATCCTATTGGAAGGTAGATGCCTCCATATTGATTGATTTTCCCCTCGGGGCACCTATTTTATGGGGAACGAACAGATTCCCCATGACCTATCTAACCACACCTTTCACTAAAGCAAGATTCAGACCCTCGACCAATTGTTAAACACTCGTATCATTGATTGTAATTGATTGAATTGAATTAAAATTGGCGTTGTCATTTGATGAGAATCAAGAGTGGCTATATAGAGACCAAACAATAGAAGTCTTGATACAAACTTCCACTCATCGAATGATAAGAAATAAGATAATGACTCTAATTAATTAAGCTTGAACACTATTGGACCATGAGTCGTATTGGGCATGACAATCTCATATTGATTACATTGTTCGTGCTTAATATTGGCGAGCCTAAAGATTGATTAAATTAATAGAATCTAGGTTAAACAACACCTAGAGATTGTATTGAATTGTATAATTATTGTTTATTGTTAATTGTTGCCCATCTTGTGATTTTACGTCATTTTACATATTCGAGTGAAATGTATTTTCCCTGATCAGATCCTACAGAAATCAAGACTAATGCAATGTAGTTCATGTCTAAAAAGGGTTGCACATGACGTGGCATGTTCATGATTTTCGTCCATTTTGTTCATGATCAATTAGTATGCCTCATGTGAATCTTGTTTAAGTTGTTGTATCTTGCTGCCCATGCTGAGATTTGCAATTTAAGCGTGACTCATGGATGTAACTTGAATGTTTAAGTTCATTTATATTATGTATGATGTAGGCCATGTACAATTATGGAATTTTTATTAAAAATTTGGATATCATATCATGTGATCCTTTTATTGGTCTTCATGCATTGTACATCGTGTTTCCGCTCATACATATTATTGATTGTATTACAAGCATTATGATGCCGCCGTTGGACCAGTCTCGCCGCGCATCGAATTATGATTTGACGGCACGGGATGGGCTGCACCGAAGCGTGACAAGTTCTGGACATACTCAAGTGGATATGACAGCCGAATGTAGGGTAAATATACACACACAGAAACAAACGGTGAACTAGAATTATCTAAACTTGTGTATCTTTGAGTTAATGAATAGGTTATTGACAAGCTTAGTAACACTTAGTTAATTTAATTCATTAATCAAGTTAGTATTGCTAATGAATTAAATTTTAACCAATTTATAAGTCTATGTGACGCTCCATATGTTGTACGACTGTACGACACACCCATACACCAAGTGACAAAATCGATCGTCTTACGAGGTATTGCTATCTCAACAGGGAACGTTACGTCCTGTTGAGCCTCTAAACTTAAATTGTTAATTCAGGCTATTATATATTACCGTAATCACCTTTTTTTTCCTATTTTCTAAGAATATTCTAATTTTTGTGTCATCTTTTAGGAGGTGCTTATATAAACATTCGTATGCTGCCTTTGACGATTAGAATTACACCAAACTATATATTTCGTCAAATGATACGACGTTTGATCAAGAATTCAAGGTGCTTATATAAACATTTGTAGGCTGTTTTTTTTTTCTTTTCCAATTTCCTTTTCCTTTCCTTTTAGTTTTTCTCTCTGTAATCTTTTCAATATAAAAATAATTTACTTATTGAAGATAAAATATTTATAATTGATTATTAATATATTATTATCTATTACCTATCATTTTATTAAAAAGAAGTATTTATTAATATAATTTAGTAAACAATTATATTTAAATAATATATTTTTAATAGAAAATATTATTTTTTCTTTTATTCTTATTAATTAATAAAATTATATTTTACATTTATTATATTTATTTTTATTTAAACACTAATTAAAATTAATTTATCAAATTTGATTTTTGTTATCGCATCAATCATTTGTGTCCACATCATTAAGTTTCATTTTATCCAGACGTACTCCTAACTAATTAGTTCAACTATTTACGTGAGTCACTACAAGAAAATTAGCGATTAGTGACTCAAGATAGGCGACGCTAGGGAGGCGCTATTACGTCTCCGTTGTGAAGGGCGTCTCATTAGCGTCCAACTAACGCCGCAAAAGTGGGACGCTGGAAATCAGTGGCTAGTGGCGTCGCACTAGAGTCAAAGAAAATGAGACGCAACTAGCGCCACTTGTCGACGCTATCTCGACGTTATTAAGACGCGATGTTTGCGGCTATGCGAAGAAGCGCATCGCTAAGTCGACGCGCAAGGGGTGCTAGACATGAGACGCTATTCCGACGCCCATGAGTCGCTACTGTAGGCGCTAGAAAGACGCTGAAGTGACACAAATATGATCGTGTACGCGTCGCTAACGAGACACGAATATGGCGCTAAGTATGATATATTTAAGGCAGCGTCGATAGTCGTTGCGACGCTATGGAGTCGCTAGGTTCAGATTTCTTTTATCCATTCAATCCTCATTTTTTTCCTTCACGGACCATACAATTATATAATGCATATAAATATGCATTGATATTCATCACAGGCAATATAAAAAGCATCATAGGTAGTATAAGAGCATCACATGCAATATAAGAGCATAATATTTAACATAAGAATACAAAAAGTAATAAACCGAAGTAACAAACTATATGTATATCTAAATCTATAAGTAACAAAAGCTTTGTTTGTATTCATGGGTTGTTTCTATCCTAGGTTTGGAAGTTATTGTTAACATTCCGGACATTCGACCCAGACGTGCTTAGTCCTTGGCCTCGCGGAGATGGATTCTGCGTCGGGATTAATCCCTGAATCGCCTGCAATATCGGAGCTAATTGTTGCGACACCTGCGCCGATAACTGTTGCGATAGCTGCTGTGATACCTGCGTCATATCATATGCAGCGGATGAGCTCGGAGCAGATGCACCTCCTGCATATCCTCCGATCCTCCTAGGTATCTGAGCGGCTGTGCCGAGGTCACGCAAGTATCCCCTCGTGTCGTGTCGGCCACCTCCTTCCAAACAGCAGGGTCCTATACGAAATATAAAAATTATACAATCATATAATATATAAATTATATATCAAGAAACACAAATTAAAAACATGACTAAACCAACGAAGAAATATTACCTGGTGACTGAGTACTCGAATCATCTCCATACTTTTCAGTCATTTTTGCATTATACTCATCCTAAAAAATTTAAACATTGTGTATTTCAAAAATAGTGCACTAACGTTAAGAACTAAATGACCATGTAATGAGACTTACCAGAAGCCTGTGAGCAATGGGTGTGACTAGGTCGTTTGTCTTTCGGCTCTTATGCGTGGCCTCATAGACCGCGCTAAAGTCTACGGTACCGCCTTCTTTCTCCTCATACGATAAAGTTTCAAATTTGATAACACAAGTATAAGTCAAAAGGGTTAATAAATTGAATTTATATGTAAATTATCATGCGCCGTCGATGCTCGTCAAATCGCAATGACCCCCTGTGTGGATGTGTGCCTCGGGCTTCAAAAGACGGTTAACTCTTGCCTTTTTCGACTTCCTTTGCCATCGTTCATCCATCCTTTATGAACATCAAATACTTAGACTTTCAAAAACTATAAATTTAATAAAAATAATTTAAAAGTAAACATACTTACCACTTCCTACATAAGGACTCCCAAATCGAGCGACTAATATGCCTTGGGCATCTTTGTATGCTCTGTTCCAAAGTGAGGCCGGCGGATGTGATGACCTTGTATAATCGATTTCGGAGACGTTTTATAGTGACATCCTCAAAAGCTCTCCGAATCGTCCCTAAACTAAGATCCGGATGAAACTGATTTGCCTCCTGCAAAATACGTTAAAACTTAGTACTTTTGAAATAATATAAATCCAATTATGTAACACAAATAGAAGATCGTACCGTAAAGGCTCGAAAGATGTCATCCCGCACTTGAATTGTGACATCTTTCTAGGATCCTGCCCCTTCCGGCAAGTGGGAAAAAATGAGAGCACCGACATCCCGCATGGTACTAGCGGGTATGAAAGTGGTCATGCCAATTACAAAGAAGAATTAATTTTCAATGATAACCAAAATTATAACAAAATTTTTACAACTTATTTAACTTACGGTCGAGCAATATTATTCACAGTGACCACCCCACTATCGTGTAACCCCTCTTCATCACTCGAAGAGGAATCATCATCCGGTACAACGGGGTAGGCTGCAAAGATCTGACATCATCTACGGGTCCTAATACATAATAAATCATTAGTGTCATACCAAATTAAAATTGTGATAATTGATAGATATACAATAATGTTCTCACCTCGATTGATGTGTACCACATGATCAATGGCAGTCCGCTCATCTCAATGAATTAAGTCAGGTGCTTGTGCTATCAGTGGTGTAACAACTGACATTATTAAAAAATAATTAATAATTAATTGAGAAATGTCAATAACAATAAATATATCACCTGTGTAAGATGTCACTCGCCAATGTTAGAATGTGGTGAAGCATTTGGTATTCTCGACGGTGGCGGTGGGGTAGCAACTGTGATCATAAGAAAATACATAAAATTTGGCTCCTATATAAAATTATGGAATATACAAAAAATAACTTGGTGTGACATGACGATCGTCGTCGTGCGATTGAGATGTATCGACTATGTTCCCCGTCGACGGTGGAGCAATTGTCACAAAAGCAAAATATTTAAAAAACTCTATCTCCTACTGTGTCACGTACAATTAAGTAATACTTAACTTAACAATCAAGTAATTAAGTAATACTTAATTTAACATGCATTAGTTCATAACTTAACATGCAACAAAATAATCAAGTAATTAAGTAATACTTAACTTAACATGCATTAGTTCATAACTTAACTTAGCATGCAGCAAAACAATCAAGTAATTAAGTAATACTTAACTTAACATGCATTAGTTCATAATTTAACTTAACATGCATTAGTTCATAACTTAACTTAACATGCATTAGTTCATAACTTAATTTAACTTTATGCATTAATAATTAACTTAACATACATGGTGGCGGGCTAGTACCTTCTTAACCGGTGAGGAGGGCGGCGAAGGGCGGATGGCGGACGAGGCGGTGGTGGAGGCGGAGGGCGGCGGAGGCGGACATCGACGGCGGCGGAGGGTGGACGAGGCGGACGAGGCGGCGGTGGAGGCGAAGGGCGGCGGTGGAGGCGGAGGGCGGCGGAGGCGGACGTCGGCGACAGTGGAGGGTGGACGAGGCGGAGGGAGGAGGAGGCGCCGGTGGAGGCGAAGGCGGAGGGCGCCAGTGGAGGCGGAGGGCGACGGAGGTGACGTCGGCAGCGGTGGAGGGTGGACGAGGCGGAGGGCGGACGAGGTGGTGATGGAGGCGAAGGGCGGAGGAGGCGGACGTCGGCGGCGGTGGAGGGCGGAGGGAGGAGGAAGAGGAGGAGGCGGCGGAGGAGGCGGAGGGCGGCGGCGGAGGCGGAGGGCGGCGGAGGCGGATGTCGGTGGCAGTGGAGGGCGGATGAGGCGGAGGGAGGAGGAGGAGGAGGCGCCAATGGAGGCAGAGGCGGAGGGTGGCAGTGGACGCGGAGGTCGGCGGAGGCGGATGTCGTCGGCGGTGGAGGGCGGACGAGGCGGAGGGAGGAGGAGGCGTCGGTGGAGGCGGAGGCGGAAGTCAACGATGGGCGGAGGGCGGTGGAGGCGGAGGCGACAGAGGGGCGCAGTGGAGGTGGCGGGCATCGTGCGTCGGGCATCGAAGGTCGAAGGTCGGGCGTCGGAGGTCGAACGGTCGGGCGTCGGACGTCGAAGAAGAGGGGTAAACAGTAAAAGTGAAAACGAAGAAGAGGAGTTAGGGATTTAAGTAAATTTTCTAGTGTTTCCCAAGAGCGCGATGCTAAGTAGACGCAATGTAGGCGCCGACTCAAAATTCGGCTAGTGCGGCGCTATGGAGAAGCTAATGTGTCGCTAAGATAACGTAGCGACACTATTGCGTCATAGGGGCGTCTCCATAGATTTAGCGTCTCAAGAATGCGACACCATTGAGACGCTCATTAAAAGTCTTTTTCAAATTTTTTAGTATGTATGAAATTTTATTTATCAATGTAACGTCTCATCGCATTGTGCCCCGTTCCAATTATTTTATTTCCTTCCGACAATCTATCATGTATGTATATAAAATTATAAATCTATATGTATATGTGTCTATAACAAAATTGTGTGTGTGTATATATATACATATGTAATATATGCGTATGTATATATATGTCTACACGTGGGAAATTAAGTTACAACAATGTGTTTATCTATATGTATTATAAATATATATGTGTATGTATATGTCTATACATGTGCGAGTCATATATATATATATATATATAACGTGTATATGTATACGTATTCGAAGTGAATATATGTGTATATGTTTATATGTGTGAGATTAAGTTATAATAATATGTATATATGCACTTATTATATATAAGTATAAGCATATACGCGTATTTATATGTCTATACGTGTCCGATTAAGCGAAGGGGTAAAAAGTCGGCTTAGGAGGTGCAATACCGATGCTATTGAGTCGATATTTACATTTAGCGACACCGTAGCGTAGAACTAGCGTCTAATACTTTTCCGCGTCTCAATTGTGCGACGCTACAGAGACGTCAATATTTCACCATAGCGTCGACACTAACGATGACTCTAGTTAGACGCGACGTGGATGCTATTGAGTCTCCACGGTGACGCTAAAATGGTAGCAAATCACTCTCTTAATTCAACCACCGTAATTTCATGATTAAGTATATAATAATATATGCATAATTAAGATATTATATATATTATATGTATAGATAACATAATAATATAGGTAACAAATTATATATTTAGGAACACTCCTATCATGTAAAAATACATATATATAATCGTGTAATTAATACATATATATGTTGATAATACGCTATTGATAATATGTTGATAATCGTGTAATTAATACTAATATAATATTTAATTAATTTATTGATTAACATATAGTATATATAATATATAGGGTTTAAATATAAAATAAATAGCGAGATAAACATAGATAAGTTATGAGTAACATGGTAGCGTCCAAATAGCGTCGCCTACGATTGAGACACCATATAGCGTCTCTTTAGAGCCGCAAAACTTGTGACACTAGATTCGCGTCGACCGTCATCGACGGAACGGCGCTAGGTGCTGCCGTGCATTTCCGCTTCGTGGCGCGAAATAATAACGTCTACGCAGCATCTCGATTGCGTCAGCATTAGCGTCTATCTCCTAAATTTATGTGAGTTTACGTGAGATTCAAAAGAAATACCGTGTCAATTGTCAAATCATAAGGTTTGGAATTGGGAGAGATATAAGGCATTTTTATGTGATTTTCAATTTTGAAACTTATTTATATATGTATGCATTGTTAGCCTATGATTAAGAAGGCCAAACAACTGAGTCAGTGGCGGCGCCAGATTAAATTTGTAGTGGGTTCACGAATAATTCTAATAATTTTTAAATTATTATTGACATAAATGATAATTGTTTTATAATTTTTTCAATTATAATGCATAAAAACATTAATTTAGTTACCAAAATCATATCGACTTTATATTTAAATATGAATAAATTATGTATAAAAACAAGATTAAATGCATAATTATCAAATTATTAGGATATAAATAATACAAATAAATTATATTTATTATGTAATTATACAATTTAAGTTAATTGGGACTAAATATAATTATTGAAGATATTATTGTATTTTGTTATGCAATATAATAATATTATATAAAAAATTTAAGGGTTATTTCCTCTAACCACCCCCCCTAAACTATCGTGAATTACCACATATAACATCATACTACGAATTTCATTTTTTGTGTACCTAAACTATCGCGATTTTTCCAATTTGGTCATTCCGTCCAATTTCGTCGATTTCTCCGTTATTTTTTATTTCTCGCATTTGTGAAAAGTCCATTATACCCCTACTCTCAATTGAATTCTATTTTTATATAAAATAATTATAATGATGAATATAAAAATAATTAAAAAAAAAGAAAAATGTCATGTGGAGGGGGCTTGCCACCCCCTCTTCATCGACCTGCGGGGGCGGCGACACCCCCCCCCCCCGTCTCTCTTTCCCTGCGTCGGGAAAGAGAAGGGGGGGTCTCCGCGGGGGGTCGCCGCCCCCCTGCGTATGTCATCGACGATGTCGCAGGGGGGCGGCGACCCCCCCTCCTTCTCTTTCCCGGCGTCGACGACGACGACGCGGCGGGGGGGAGGGACACACCCCTTTCTCTTTCACGGCCCCTCGCCATCGCGTCCACTCGGGCGGCGAGCCTGTCCGCGTAGCCGCCCCTCCGCACCGCCCTCGTCCACCTCGCGACCTGGCCCCATCGCGGACGGAGCTGCAGCCACCGCAATCCCGATTCCGACCACCGTATGTGCCGCTATCACCAGCACCACTGATGCCCAATGCTCCAAGGACAGTGATCCCGGCGAGGCTGAGGAATCGCAGCCTCCTCATCGATCCTTAGGGCCTTCGTGAGCTGCTCGTTGAGAAGGTCGTAGAGGGACTGGACGTAGTAGAATCCGGCGAGTTTCGCGTCTGAGAGAGGGTTATCCCCCTTGACTTGCGTCGCAAGATCATCGAACCCACGACGAGTGCTCGTCGCGGAAGGCGCGTCCGCAAGCATGGGGAGAATGAGCTGGATCTCGAATGGTAGTGACAGTGGGCGTCCTCGATTGCGACCAAGATGTCCTCGCATGCCATCCACGCCTGGTGCGTGGTGTTGCAGTAGCCGACGAGGAGAGTCCGGGCGTGGCGGTCCGTAGCCGAGAGGAGGAACTCTTGGCTGGGCTCCAGGAGATTTACAGTACGCCATGTCACCTCCTCATTGTCACTGTCTCTGCCAGCGCCATCGTCGTCATCGGAATTGACGTCATTGTCGCTGGTAGGTGATCGCTCGATCGGCGACCGGAGATGCTGTCGGACTTTGCTCCACATAGCCCGCTCCACTAGGTGTTTTTCTCTTTTTTTAAAATTATTTTTATATTCATTATTATATATTATTTTATGTAAAAAATATAATTTAATTCAGAGCAGGGGTATAATGAATTTTTCACAAACGCGAAAAATAAAACAATAACGGAGAAGTCGACGAAATTGGACAAAAGGTCCAAACTGGAAAAATCACGATAGTTTAGGTACCTAAAAAATGAAGTCCGTAGTCTGGGGTTAGATGTAGTAATTCACGATAGTTTAGGGGTGGTTAAAGGATAAGGAAAAACGTATAATTGAAAAAATAAATATATTTTTTGTGATAATTAATATAACATGTTCCATATATTTACGATGATAATCAAAATAAATTATATTTATTATCAATTGAAAAGTAAGAAAAATGATGTGTTAGCATATTCAATTAATAAGATCATGAAATATATTTTCCTAATGATATATTAATAATACTTTTTATATATGAAATTATATAATTTAAGCAAATTGTGATAAAAATTAAGAAATATATTATTTTATTTAATTATGCAATACTTTTTATACATAAAAAAGACGATGTACTAATTGCAAAGTAATTCTTGGGCATAGTGTGACTACACAACATAGATTGTTAGTTCTTGATATGCAAATGAAATGTATAAAACCAAAATCTCGAATAGTTTTTTATCGAAAGATCAAGTGGTGGCAGTTAAAGGAGGAGAAGCGAGAGACTTTTAGAAGTAAGTTATTAGAGGAAAGTGTGTGGGAGTTAGAAGGAGATGCTAGTATCATGTGGGAGAATGTGGCAAAAAAGGTTGAAACGGTTGCTAAAGCCATTTTAGGAGAATCAAAAGGTTTTGGACCACGAGATAAGGAGACTTGGTGGTGGAATGAGGAGGTCCAAGAAAAGGTGCGTAATAAGAAGAATTGTTTCAAGACGATACACTTGGATAATAATTCTGACAATTGAGAAAAGTATCGTTTGATGAAAAGGGAGGCTAAGAAGGCAGTTAGTGATGCTCGTGCTAAAGCATATGAGGGGTTTTATAAGGAGTTAGGGACAAAGGCTAGTGAACAAAGGATTTACAAGATTGCAAGAAATAAAGAGAAGGAGTCGAGAGATTTGGATCAAGTAAGATGCATAAAAAATAAAGTTGGCAAGGTTTTAATTACTGAAAGAGATATTAAGAACAGATGGGAAGATTATTTCTATAAGCCATTTAATGATGGATGTGAAGGTTCCCGTTATGATTTGGAGGACTTGATAGTTAGCGAATGTGAGCTTAATAGGTCATTTTATCGTAGAATTAGAGTCTCGAAAGTTAGCGAAGCTCTTAAGAAAATGGATAATGGTAAAGCCATTGGATCGGATGGTATACCGATTAAAGTTTGAAAATGTTTAAGAAAAAAAGGTGTGTTGTGGTTATGTAAACTATTTAATGAAATTTTACGATCGAAAAAGATGTCTGATGATTGGAGATTAAGTACATTAGTTCCTATTTACAAAAATAAAGGGGATATTCAGAATTGTGCAAATTATAGAGGGATTAAACTTATGAGTCACACAATGAAATTATGGGAAAAAGTGATTGAGCATAGATTGAGAATGGAGACTAGTATTTCTGAGAGACAATTTGGGTTCATGCCAGGAAGATCCACTACAGAGGCGATTTATTTACTAAGGGAGATGATGGAGAAATATCGAAGTAGGAGAAGAGACTTACATATGGCTTTCATTGACTTAGAGAAGGCGTATGATCGGGTGCCTTGCAAAAGAAGAGGGTGAGTGTTGCCTACATTAAGGTAATACAAGATATGTACGATGGGACATTGACTAGGGTTAGGACACCCGGAGGTGAGACAAATGAATTTTCTATAACAATTGACCTACATCAAGGATCAACTTTAAGTCCGTATCTATTTAACTTAGTTATCGATGTTATAACCGAGAGTATCACAGAGGAGGTACCTAAGTGCATGCTATTTGCGAATGATATAGTACTTTTAGCGGATTCAAGAGAAGAGATTAATACAAAATTAGAAATATAGAGAAATACGTTGGAGTCAAAGGGTTTTCGTTTAAGTAGGAATAAAACAGAATATATGCATAGCAATTTCACAAATAAACAACTTAGAGACGATTTGAAAGTTAGGCTAGGGGAGGATATAATTCTTCAAGTGACAAAATTTAAATATTTAGGATCAATTGTAAGACAAGATGGTGGGATTGATGACGATGTCAATCATAGAATTCAAACTGGTTGGTGTAAGTGGAGGAGAATTCTTTGTGATAAAAAAGTACCCAATAAAGTTAAAGGAAAATTCTATCGTACTGTTATAAGACCAACAGTGTTATATGGTAGTGAATGTTGGGCTATGAAGGGACAACATGAACGTAAAATGGGGGTAGCCGAAATGAGGATGTTAAGATGGATGTATGGTCATACAAAATTAGATAAGATTAGGAATGACCATATACGTGAACGAGTCGGAGTGGCTTATATTAGTGAGAAAATGGTAGAGAATCGTTTGAGATGATTTGATCATGTTCAGAGAAGACCATTAAATGCGCCAGTAAGAAGAGTAGATCAAATAATCTAGAGTCCGATTAAAAGAGGAAGAGGGAGGCCAAGGCGGACACTTGGCGAACTAATAGAGCAGGATCTATTGGTGAATAATATACCGAAAGATTTGGTTACTAATAGAGCGGAATGGCGTCGTATGATCCATGTAGCCGACCTCACCTAGTGGGATAAGACTTTGTTGTTGTTGTTGTAATTATGCAATACTATAATACTCTAGAAAAAATATAATAAGGTGAAATATATAATTTAAGAGAGAAATAATATTTATTAATTAATCTAATATGCCTTATATTATAATAAAATAAACTGTATTTATTGTAAAACACCTAATGCAAGACAAAAAATATCAAAAACGTCATCGGGAGGAATCGAACCAGCGACCATGTCGGCCATCATGTATGCATTGAACCACTGAGGTAAATAATATTTCCCCGGTAGATGTATATGCACCTACTTGACACCCACCTGGCTCAGTTGGGCCTTATATATATAAGCCTATTGACAGGCCTTTCCTTTTTGTAATTTCTTAAACGGGCCAGGGCGTGTAGACACAGAATGGGCTTGCTAGAAATTTTGAAATTGGTCAATCGAACCTCTGACTTTTTTTACCTTAACCTGCTGAGAATTTTTTCCTTGATAATAAATTATTTTCAAGTGCTTACACACATCTCATTACGATTTTTTGTTGCGGAAGTGACATCTCATCTTCAAATTTTCCTTTTTATAAAATCATTTGGATATGGAAATTGCGCTACTTTCGAGTTCTTAATTGGGAGTGTATTCGGATGAGATAAGACATAACAATGAGAACTTAGAATTTTATATTATAGATTCATTTTAATGAGTGTTTGAATAAAAAATAGATATAATAAATATAAAATATAAATTTATTGTAAAATAAAAGTATAAATTTAAAAAATTGTTAAATATATATTATTTGAATATGTAAAAATATTTTTTTAATATATATATATTTAATGAAACATTAAAATTTTAATGAAATAATAAGTAATAAATAATATTATGTTAATAATTTATTATAAATATTTTATATATAATAAGTAAACTATTGTATAAGAGAAATGAGAGAAAGTGAAAACAGGGAAAAGAAAGAAAAAGAAAAAATGAAATTGCAAAAAACTTAAGTGATGTCACATCAATAAAAAAATTGTGCCGCAGTAGCCTAATTTCACCAAAAAAGTAAAATTAGACCAGGGTTCCATGACCGGTTCCGATTGTCAAGAGCTAGTGTTTGGGGAACCAGGAATTCCATATGCAAATGCCCCCTGAATATAATATTTTGCTCAGTTTGTAATTTCCATCCCAATCCGTTTACGTAAAAAATATTATGATATAGCTTGTTTAAGTCGGAAGAATGAATGCACAAATGGAATTTGACCGATCCGATCATAAGTCGATTTGATTTTTTTTTTAAAAATGGAAAATATAGTTTTTAGTTTTAATTTAAAAACTTGAAATTGGAATGACACAATCAAATAAAGAAATGAAGAAAAATAAATAATCTTGAAAGGAAAAAAAGGAAGGTAATGGTATAAATTTAAAGAGAAGAATGAGTGAAAATTTTAATAAAGGAAATTAAATAGGGAGGGAGAGGGAAAAGTTAAAAAATATAAATATATGAAAGAAAAGTTATTAACAAAATTATAATTAAATTAATAAAATATAATAATAGAAAAGAATAAAAGAAGAAAATGTTTTTAACCAAAAGAATAGAGATAAATTTTCTCGAGGCTTATTTTGTTAAGCATTTTATTGATTTTTATAGTATTTACATTCTAATAATAAATTTAAATAAAATTATATGGTTGAATTTCAAACTATTTTAAATATGAACTTAATGGAGATGTTCCTTTTGTTGAAGAAAGAAGTGGGTTCCTCATCTTTTTATTCATTCCCGCAACTTCAATTTATAACAATATTATTTTCGAACTTTATTTTCTTGTACGGATCATCCTTCTGACCTTCAATAGTCGATTCCCCGATTATACTGCCAGAGTGACATAAAAAATATAATAAATAATAAAAAACATAAAAAAATAAAAAATGCGACATCACTGGAGGGGAGCAAAGGAGGAAGTCGCCGTCGCTCCCTCTCCCTTCGACGCCGAAGAGGAGGGGAAGGGGTGTAATCCTATCGCATAATGGGGCCAATGCCTCCTCTTTTCCATTGTTGGCCACGAGAGAGAAAAAGGGGACTAGCACCCCCTTCTCTTCTTTGAGAGCTTGAAGGGGGGTCGGCGCCAGCCCCCTGCTTCTCCTCGCTGGCCGTGAGGAAGAAAAAGGTGAGGAAGGGGATGTCGCCCTCCTTTTTCTCCCTCGTCGGCATTGCAAGAGAGAAGGGGGCGTCGACCCCCCTCTTTCGTGCGCCGACGAGGGTGGGGGGTGTTGCCCTCCCGTGCACCGACAAGCTTGAAAAATCAAGGGTCGAGAAATTTTTAGTTATAAATTGAAGTTGAGGAATCGAGAAGTTAGTGCACTTAAAGTTGGGGGACGATACGTGCAATTTATCTAAATTTACGAGTCAAATTAAAAATTCTTAAAATGGAAGGAATCAAGTGTGATTCAGGTATTTTGAATCCACTGATTAGAAATATAGTGGATACGGTATCTCTTTTTTAAAAATAATATATTCAATATTAAGAAAATTAATCGTAATGAAATCTAATTCAGTTATCTAGTTGGCACTAAAGATAAAATTTTCAAGGGGCCGCACGACCCAGCCTGCTTGAAAGTTGTGCCAATCTGGCGCACAAAAAATGGGCCATGTGCCATTCCGTGCCAGGTTGCACTGTGAGCACAGCACACCCTGAACAAGTTATCTAGTTGCACGATTTTGTTTTGTGCAACAACACAGATCGCACACCAACACGGCATGCGTTACCTATTTGAACAAAACTCACAATTTGACAATACAAACACGACCTTGAACATGACCGTGATGAAAGAAGACAACATGGGCCGTGTCAAAATAAACACGGATTGGATTAGGATATTTGTATTTCGTTCATCCACCTATAAAAGCACATCGAACCCCCTCTTTACCCTCCCTTAATATTCAAGAACTCTTACAATCATACATTAAATTCAATTTTGACAATCTTGATTACACATATCATGTTTGAATAATTGATAATAAAATTTAATGCTCCTCCACTGTGGAGATTAATAAATGATTATACTAAAATGGAATTCCTAAGATGATGTGATGTTTTTCATTTTTGAATTTTTCTAGTTAATTTGTAAGCTTTTACATAAATATATAAATTACTTGTTAGGCTCAGTTGG
This sequence comes from Pontederia crassipes, assembly GCA_030549335.1. Taxonomy (NCBI): domain Eukaryota; kingdom Viridiplantae; phylum Streptophyta; class Magnoliopsida; order Commelinales; family Pontederiaceae; genus Pontederia; species Pontederia crassipes. The sequence continues at coordinate 45,603,020 of CM060195.1, forward strand.
CACAATTGCTACTAAATTAGACAATAAAATATTAATTGATAAATAATGATTATATTAATGGATAGTGATTTGATTAGTAATTTTGAAAGTGATATTGAACTAAGATATAATTTATGTCGCTTAGATTCCTATATGTAGCAGAGGAAATATTTTTATAATATCATATTAGGAATTTTTTTTATTTTTTCAAAGTAATAATATTTTTTAGAACATACCACATGATGAAAAAAAAGTAAAAGTCTCGATTTAATTTGTTAAGGAAAAAATATTCAAACTAAAACAACAAGGTTTTGTTTTGATAAGAAAGGGGAAAGAAAATCTAAAGCGTTGAGAACAGGAAGTCCATAAAGTAGCTTCAGAGTGAATAGGAGAGAGATCCAAAAAAATAAAGAAACAGTGTTAATAAATTCCGATGATCGGTTCTTGGTCCGGTCCAAATTGATTGTAAAATTGAAATTAAAGTTGAACTAGATAAAAACCAATTCAACCGACAAAAATCAGAATTTAAAGTAAAAAAATTAAAAAATAAAAGTTAAAATAAGAAATAAAAAGGTAGAAAGGAAAGTAAAAAAGTAGGAGATTGGTAAAAAAGGAAATAAATGTGGAATTGGTAAGAATAGGAGAGTAATTCATGGAAATAAAAATTAAAAATATTGGAAAATTAAAAAGGAAATAAATGTGGAAAATTAATGGGAGAGAGGAATTCATGGAAATAAAAAAGGAAATAATAATACCTTTATAAATGAAAATAATATTCTTTCCTTTTTATGATTAGGAGCATAAAATTAATAACTTAGAATTTTTTATGAATATATTTTTTCATATCTTTTTATTATAAAAAGGAAATAAATATGGAAATTAATAGGGAGAAAGGAATTAATGGAAAGATAAAAAAATAAAAGTATTAAACTGAAAGTAAAGAAAAAAAATAAACATGAAAGTCATATATGTCAAAATAAAAATACTATTGAAGAATAAAATAAAAATAATTAATATAATATATCAATAATAATAATCCAAACTTTTTATGAATATTAAATTTTAATTAATATTTGTTTATTATATTTTATTATGAACTATAAGTTATGTCTAACATTTTATGCATTATATAATATTGATTATGCACATATCTATAAAGTTATTATAAATAATACTAATTCAATAAAATCTGATTGAATTTGATCATCATGATTTAATTGATCGTCCGGTGGCTAGTCCAATTATTAAAACATTGAAAAAGAGAGCAAACGTCAAAAAGTTTCTAACTTTCAAGCCCTTCACCAACGTCATGTATGACCATTTGTTTCTTTTTTTTTCTTGGTTCAGGTTCAAGAATATAATAATTCAGGAATCAAAGATGAGATGGATACTTAGAAATGAAGCAGGAAAAAATCAAATAAAGATATTCTAGTGAGATAGTCTAAATAGAGAACGCTATTTTTTTTTTATTTAGACCCAGAGAACGATATATTAAACATCAAATGACGTGTGAAACATCAGCAATCAAAGATAATATTGACATTTAGAATATTAAATATAAACTTTTCTACAGAGACAAAATTGGTATAATACAAAATTTTGCCTGAAGTTTATAGATTGCCTCTGAATTCGACCCACCATATATCAGAAAAAAATTTGTCGATCGACCACATCAGAAAAAAATTATCGGACACCTGGTCAAGATTTTACCATTCTCATCTATTTTAAGTACGTCAAAATATATTTAATGAAGTGCCAAAGTTGGCAACGCAACACACCAGCCAGAGGCAGAGAAGGAGATGTGAAGAAACAGTGATTCTTTTTAGAGATCATGTACCAACAGATGTCAATCTATCATAGGAATTGCGGTGCTTCAGTATCCAATTATTAATTGTTCTAAGAATAAAATGAACGAACGAGGAATAACAAATAGACCTATTACGTATCTCATTGTTTAATTGTAGATGAAATAATCTATCAATATCATGCTCTTTGTGATATCATAGATTTGCGCCCATTTGTCTGTCATAAGGCGGCTGAAAAGAATGAGCGGCCGCCAAGGAATTAGTAAATAAAAGTTTGATTAGGATACACCTCCAATGAAAACTGTTGTACCACATCGTCTTCATATGCGAACAATGAAGTTGTCATGCTAAACAGAAGAGATATAGAAAGAACTGAGCAATTTCAAAATGCCCAAACATGGAAAACACTAAACACAATTTTGTTCCATTTAGGCCAGTACCGGACAGGACACAGAAAAAACAGACCCTTCTGTGATCATTTATTTCAGACGAACCGGAAAAAATTCCGGAAATTATGTTTACCTGTTTTTGACGTAAGGTTTTACCGCCTCCAAAGAAATTCTGATGCTTGAATTAAGAGGATTTGGTGACCTCGTGGATTGCATTAGACAAATAACCCACATTGCCAGTGGTCACACCAGCCATGCTGCAAAAGAGTGATGATTTTATCAATGAAGATCGTGGGAAGAGCAGCACATCTCTTCTTAGGTACAACATTAGAGTAATAGAAAGAAACTGATTACCTGATTCGACCATTGCGAGTCATGTATATATGGAACTCATTTGTCAACCTATCAACCTGTTCAGGGGTCATTCCACTGTAGCAAAACATTCCAATCTGTTTCGACGTCAAATAAAGAATTAGTACAAGCAGATGTAGATATACTGCTATTCGTTATAGATAAAACAAAGATTATTTACATAGCCAATGATATCAAGAAGAGCATTAAAACAAATACAAAAGAGAACAGATTGCAGTACATCTCCAAACCACTTGATAAAAAACTAATTTGATATTTTTTGCCTCATTCTTTTCATTTATGTTACCACAACAAAATTTATGAAACATGTTGTTCGAGGAACCTATTGAAGTGCTAGTCATATTTCTCTATAACCTGAATATTTGGCTACATATATATAAGGTAATTGGAAGACTTCTTATATTTGAACTTCCAATAGACATTTATTTCAATAAGGTAATTGGAAGAAACCACTCATAATATTTTAGAACTATAGATATCTTTATTCCAACATAACCTATAGTTTTTATTTCTTAAGGTAACACACTATAGAGCTAGAGTTTCCCCATCACCTGATTTGTTATATGCTCCCAAGATAAGGGAGAACCCAACTTTTCAAGGTTTTCCCTCAGTGCCTTTCTCATTCCAATGATACGATCAGCCATACCCTGAAACAATCACAAAATTAAGACTATATATCCGCTGACCGCTGACCGGAGGAAAAAGACAATGCAAAGACAGATCCTCATGATCATACAAACAATTATTCTAAAGGTAAGAATGGGGCTCATGGACAATCTTGTAATCACTAATTTGAAGTGTCAGAAAAGTATACAAACGCTACTTGATCAAATACCTTAACCTCCTCCAGCCACATGCTTTTTAGTTCTGGATCACTAAGGATAATGGAAACAATCAGAGAACCATGAACAGGTGGGTTACTATACATTGGCCTTGCTATCTGCTGTAATTGACTCTTCACGGCGACTGCTTGCATTTCATCTTCACAGAGAACACTATTTGAACAAATCACAAAAGAGAAGCATCAAAATTGCGCACGAAATAACAAAAAAATATTATATATCATAATCAAATTCTGTTCATGATGACTAAATATGTGAATTTTGCATAATATTCCATCTAATAAGTACCTAAGACATCCAGCCCTCTGTCCATACAATCCCATGTTTTTTGCATATGACTGGGCACAACCAATTAAATGTCCATCCTCAAGAAATATTCGTATCGCCTTTGCATCTCTCTCTGGATCGCCACTGGCAAAACCTTGGTATGCCATATCAAAGAATGGAAAGTGGTTCTTAACCTGAAGAGTCATAAAATACAGAATATCAAGAATATAAGTGAATTAAGTCTTTGGATGCGAGAAGTCAAGAAGATAATATCTACCTTGAATAGATATGATATCTCCCGCCATTGTTCCTCAGAAGGGTCAACCCCAGTTGGATTATGTGCACAAGCATGAAGCAAGAAGAATGATCCATTTGGTGCATTCTACAAAAGGATTAACAGTAAAAAAAACATAACCTAAGATAAGCATAAATCAATTTCAATGTGTGTACTTAAAATACCATTTATTAGTTGAGATTAATAATCATTCATCATGAGGGCGAAAGATGCCTCATGAGTCAGAAGTAATTTATAAATATATAAGTTGAAAAAAGATTGAAAATACAAGATAAGAAGGTAAACATCATGATAATACAATAAAGAATTGATGGTATAAGAACCAATGTACAAAACAAGAAAATAAAAGAACATGTGGCCCATTTTAATAAGTCTTCAAGATCCTTAACATCAGATCTCACAAGCATGAAGAGTTTTTTTAGGATAAAAAATGGATTGTGTGCACAAGTATGAAGAGTTGACAGTTGTTTTTCCTGCCTGGTAGGATAAAAATGATTTAAGAACAAGGCTTATTGCAGTGTAACATGACTCGATTCGTGAACTAGGAACTCTCCAGTTAGGTTCTCGCAGACATATGTATTTCTTTATTTCTTATTTATCTTTCATTGCAATAGTACATGGGCCTCTCTTTGTAGCAAAGAAAATATTAAGATCTTTATAAAGAGAAGATTCAATAATAAATCAAATAAATTAATGATTGCTACCAACGGGTAATCCTCATGAGCCAACCAGCCTTTTGCTAGCATGGTAGGGATGGATTTTAAATTGCATGCAACCTAATATTTGCTTCTTACAAAGAGGTTGTTTCCACATCTCAAACTCATGACTTCAAAATCACCACAAGAGCAACTTAAGTACTTAACCGTATATGCATAGAAACAAGAATCTAGGTTCTATATGCAAAGTATCTTAATATACCTTAATATCATCCACCATTGCTGAAAAGTCAAGCCCCCTTGTTTCAGGGTGATAGTAGCGGAATGTCCGCTGAGTGACTCGAGCATCTCTCCAAATGTTATGGTGGCTGTTAAGTTTAAAACATTTTTAAAAGTAATTAATGAGAAAACAACAAGTATGTAGAATCTACAGATGAATATCAAGAGAAAATATTAAAAGAAAGTATTTGGTTGATAAAATAAAATGTCCTTCATGGGGAAGAAAGAAATCTAAAAAAAAGACTAAATAGGACTTACTTAGCCCATGTAGGTATTGGTATATATATCTGGGAGTCGGGCAAGAAGCGCTTTTGAAAATCTGCAAAAAGCCTGCATGCACCCGTACCTGAAAGAGCTTGAACTGCTGCAACCCTCTTGTCTTTTATGAATTCAGAATCTTCTCCGTAAGCTAGCTTCAGTGACTCCTGAATCATGTTATTACTTCCTCCCATAGGAAGATATTCCCTGAAATAAATGTTACTAGTCCATTATTCTTGGATAAAACATAAGGACAACTACTCAAAATATGTTAATCACATGTGACAGTGTCATCCTGATGACCCATATAATTCCATTAAGTTGCTACTAAAGGCAAGATCGTCAAAGATTTTCTTGGAAAAGGATGCTATTAATTATAAAATAATCTGCTGATGTTACTGTAGGAAATTACGAATATCAAGAAGGTGGAAAAGATACAAGAAATTATGGTCAGAAACTGAAAGCCTCCACATCTTTGAGGAGTTCATTAAACAGCTTGTAAAAGTCGTTCTTTGGCTAGCAGACATGAGACTTCTCGATAACTAATGTTGAATAGTCTTACAGTGTAAACCATAGTATAATTATAACTTAGCCCTCAATTGGCATCTTGACATTAGAAATCAGGGCTGGGCTTTATGTAGCGCTTAATTAATATTGTTCAGATTTAGAAGCTAAAAAAAGAATAAAGATAGCAAAGAAAAAGGTACTTTCACTGATTGCACTGCTGACAAAACAGTTCTAGAATTAGCCATTTAATCAGACATTTCAGCCTCACACTGGAATTGTATTAAAGAAACTAACTTTTCTCTTGGAAGAAAACTTCTAAATACGAGGTGGTAACGAGTATCTATTGAGTTGACACAAGATTAACAAAATTCGTTTTTTTTCCTAAACTTCTCTGCGAACTCACAGATTGTTGGCAAAAGAATGGATAACAGGCACTAGTACAGAATCCCACTACTAAGCCACAGAACATTTGTGCGATACAAGTAGGCCAACCAAGGAAAGGAAAGGTGCGGATTCCACTGGACCATTGCAATACTAGAAAGCAATTAGAAGTTGCTTAAAGGCGAAAACATAAAAAGAGGCAGGTATTAATTTTCCAATATACACAAAAAAATTGCAAATATCAATAAACGAGCGTCTGACAATAATAAATGAAGAAATATTACATGTTAAGGTTTCCGGCGATCCGCCTCTCGGCTTCTCTGACGCAGTCGAGAACCACCGGCTTCCCGTCGTCGTCGCGGTAAGCTCCCTAGGAAAAAAAGTAAGAAATCACAAGAAATGGTCACATCTTTGTCAGCTCCAAATCAGCAAAGATCACATTCCACGAGGAGGTCTGCGCCAAAAAACCGGAGTGTAAGCCTTACCACTCCAACATTGACCTTATCGGGGCTGGGATCGGCGAGGAACGCCTCAGTGACCCCGAGGATCGGGTCCTTCGGCGCCGGCTCGATGTTGCCCCACAACGAAGACATCGATCGTGCCCCGATACCGGTAATCGCCGGCGTCCAGCGCACTCGCAGCGCGATCCCTCGCCTGATCGCTGCCATCGACGACGCCAGTGGGGCGAGCACGACCTCCTCGAGCTGTAGCGACGAGAACGAGGTTACTTGCTTCGCTTGCTTGCTTTGAGTTGGCGGCGGTGCGCAAATGGTGGCAGTGTGGGGGAGTTATTGCGGAAAACGATGAGACCGCTTTTTCATTCACTGCAAGTAGTTTGACGACGGCATGGGAGCGCAGGGAGTTTAGGTATTGACGGAAATGACCTCATGGTGGTTCACGAGGTGCGCCAGCCGTTTCGGACTTCTGTCCGGGGAGAGAATTGAACGCCCGAAACATATGGGGGGCAGTTTTGTCTTTGGGACCTCTCAGCGCGGTTTTCGTGTACTTCGAGATTACCGTGGCGTATGTGTTTTGAACTACTTATTTCCATGAGTTTTATCCAAAAAGGAAACTTATTTTTGTTTATTCTTGTTTCCCTAATTTTATGTGAATTGCTTTTTTAAGAAAATAAAATTGAAAACATAATTTTTTATTGTCTTGATAATAAATGTGTACAACGTAGCAAAAAAGTATCAAGTATATAGGAAAAGGGTTTAACTCCTATGCTACCAAGTTGGTAGGATAGCGCTACCATCATCTGGGCCGTCCATTTATCCTTTTTGATATATTTCGATCGTCCGAGCCTCGATCGACGGTCGAAATTACGTTCTTTTTTTAATCTCGAAGCCCTCACCCCTCGGCCGTCGTTGTGCGCTCTCCTCTCTCTCTTCTTCGTACAGCGTAGTGCGCTCGATGATCGATCACCCCCCTCCGCCGCTCTCTCGCCCCGGCCGATCTCTTGCCCTCGTAGTGTTCTCCCCGCCTCCGGCCGATCTGCGCTCTCCTCTTCGTCTCCCCGCCGTCGCCAGCAGAGATCGCTGATAGGTTCCTAGTCCAACCAGGAGCCAAAGTTGATCGTTTCGAGGGGATCAAGCCTTCAATAGATCACTTCAAGGGGGTCAAGCCTCCAAGATACTTGCTCTAAGCACTTATCAAAAGAAGATTATATTCTCATATATGATTAAAAGAGTTCCAAGGGGGCCTTATTTATAGGGTAACACAAATAAGTCCTAGTAGAAGTAGAAATAAAAGAAAAAGAATGCTACTCAAACTAGGAAGTAAATAACTAGAGTGCTAATCAAACTAGGCCATCAAACCAGGAAGTAAATACCAAATTCTAATTAAAGAAAATAAACTAGTCCTACTATTATTAGGTAATCAGATCATATCATTCCCGCCTCCTTTAAATTAGTCTTGTCCTCAAGGCTGAGCAGCAACAAATTCTGAAAATTGTTCCTTGCAATGAGGAATTACTATCTTCTTTTTGCAAGCTTGATGATACTTTGGAGGAAGAAGTAATCCAGGATGTTGAAGTAATTCAAGATGTTGACTTGATCGTTTCTTGTGATGCCAAGGAATTTTTTCTTCTTAGAGACTTGTTTAGTAGGTTGACTCTTTGGTATAATCATCTCCATACGTTGACTTGATGCATAATTGAGCTTATGAATTTTTCCTTTAAAGTTAACCCGTTGACCATTCCACTTGAATGCCATGATAAGTTTTGAGAAATCCCAAGTTACTTGTCCAAGGGTGCGTAGCCATTGTATTCCTAGAACAACTTCATAATCATCAATGGATAAAAGATAAAGATCAATAAGTAATTCATGACCTTGGATCGAGAATTTAACACGAGAGCACTTGTTTTCATATATAATAATTCGTCCATCAGCAAGCTTGACCTCAAACCTTGAACATGGCTCAATAGCAAGACTCAATTGCTTGGCTAATTCAATCTTCATAAAATTATTAGAGCTTCCAGTATCAATCAAAATCGTTATTGGATGTTTCTTTAGAAATCCATCCAATTTCATGGTTTGAAGATTTGTATAACCACCAAGCACATGCATTGTTGATTCAACTATGATACTTTTGTTTCCAACTTCTACATGATCTGATTCATTATTTGATTCAAAATTTGGTTCTTCTTCGTGATTGTCTATTTCAACCATAGGTGCAATAGCTAATAAATGTCCATTGTTGCAAACATGACCCTTCTGCCACTTCTCCTTACAATGGAAACATAAACCTTTACGGGCACGTTCCTTCATATCCTGTTGAGATAATTCATTAGTTGAATATTTAGATGGAGCATATAAAGAAGGGTTACAGTTCATTGGAATGTTTGAAATTCAGTTTGATCGTCTGTCCTTTAATCATTCTTCCTCTACTCGAGCAAATGAGATAGCAGCTATCATTGTCACAAGTCTTTGAGCTTTGACTTCACGTCGAATATCAGGAAGAAGTCCTTCAACAAATGTTCCCACCAATTGACGTTCACTCCAATCTTTTGCACGATTCGAAAGTTGTTCAAAACGAGTCTGATACTCTAGCACAGTAGTGGATTGTCAAATCTTAGCTAATTCTCCATGTACATTTTTGAATTCCGACGGACCGAATCGTACTAATAACTCCTCAAAAAAATTTTCCCAGGTTAATGTTCCTCGCCTCATTTCTAACCAATCGAACCATTGGATAGCATCACCATCAAGATTGATGGATGCAAGCTCCACCTTTGATGCTTCTGGAGTGTGATGATATCGAAAAGATTTTTCAGCTCGAGAAATCCATCCAACTGGATCACTCTCATCCTAGTGTGGAAAGTCTATTTTCATGCGAAAGGTTGTTGTATAACGATTAGCATGTCCATTATCTTGATAATCTTTGTCACATGAAGAACCTAAAGTGTTCCCTCGTAAATTGACTTGTTGTTCCATCAATCGTGTTATATTCTTAATTTGTTCCTCAAGCATAGTCATACGTTCTGATAATGAAGAAATCTCTGAAGTTGATGATGCTTGAGAAGCCATAGAATACTCCTGTAAATCTGATATGCCAAGCTTGTATTTTTTATGCCGGGTTAAGGGCATAAATTTTTTTTTTATGAACCGAAGTGATGATGTAGTGGCAGCGACGGATGCAATAGATGGCAACGGATGCGATAGATGGCAGCAGCAGATGCGATAGATGGCAGCGAAAGACGGAGATAACTAGGTTATTGGTCCAACCAAAAACTCGAGATATCACAATTGTCCGAAAAAAATCGAACAGCTCTGATACCAATTGATAGGTTCCTAGTCCAACTAGGAGCCAAAGTTGATCCTTTCGAAATGATCTAATTAGGATCCTAGTTGGACTAGGAACCTATCAATCGCCCTCCACCCGCCGAGATCGCCCTCTCTAGCCGAGCTCATCCACCAACGATGGTCGCTCTCTCACCGAGCTCGCCTACCGATGAAGGCCGCTCTCTCCCCCGGCATCCTCGGTGGGACCTCCAGCCAGAAGCCGGATCTCGTCCTTCTCGACGTCTTCGCGCACGCCGAGCTCCTCGCCCGACGGACGATCTATGCATGCCGTCGTGCTATGTCCAAATCTGCGCAGATCCGTGATGCCACCACCCCGATGACCTCCACAGCGACCTCCGCCAGATCCAACCATCTCGACCTCCGCGACGACCTCCGCCGTGACCTGGCCGACCTCCGCGACAGATCTACATGTGAGGAGATCACGCACCGCCACCGAGCTCCCACACCACCGCCGCAGAGCTCGCCCGCCGCTGCCGGACACTTTAATTATTCTGCAATTACACTATAGTTGATCATTATGTAATTACACTGTATTAATCATTTTGTAATTACACTATAGTGTTAATCACACTGTAATGGACTCTATAATTAATGTTAATCACTCTATAATTAGTTAATATTAATTATTTTGTAATTAATTATTAATCTATATTTAATCCATGTGTAAATATTATAATTCATGTTTAAGTCAATAATTTGCCTCCTTATGTCGCCGTCGAGCCCCGCCCATCTTTCTATCGTCGTTGAGATTCATCTTGCCTCACTACCCCGCTCGTATCGTCGTTGAGATTCATCTCGCCTCACTGCCCTGCCCGCCTCTCTATCGTCATTTTGTTCATCTCGCCTCACTGCTGTCAAGCCTCATTTGTGTTCTACCTTGGAATTTGGTAGGTCTCTGCTGTGAATTGTGGTCGAATTCAGGTGGATGGTGAAAGGGTTCCAACATCATATGTTGTGCGATCATCGCAGAAAGATTAGTCGCTTCCGCACAGGTAGGTGCATCTTCATTGCTTTACATTCTCTTTTTGGATCTTATACCTTATGATGAGTTGCTGGCTGATTATACTAACAAACTTTGGCTCTAGATTTCAATATTAACACTATGCAAATTGATAATCCTGTAATATTTTCTGCAAGGCCAAGACGGAAGTATCTTTAGATGTAAGAGAATGCGCAAGTCTCTTATCTTCATACAAATTCTTTGATGACAGTATAATCAGAAAGACCTCTTGCAGCGTATACAAGTGTTCTTACAAGTGCATACAAATTCTTTGACGACAAGTGCATACAAATTTACAAATTCTTTAATGACAAATGAAATGAAATTCACCCTTTTGACAATCATGTTCAAGGGCGTATACAAGAATCGAACTACATGAAAGTGCACTTAAACCACGTCAAAGTGCACAAGTGCAACTGTGCAAGTGCATACAAATTCTTTGACGATAAATGAAATGAAATTACAATCAAGTTACAATTAATGTCCATGTTACAACTCCAAATTGTAAATCAAATTTAAAAAATCAGTAATCTCGATTACAATCTTCGATTACTTCGGTCTTCTTGAGATTACATGCCTGTGATCTACTGTAATCCATGAGGGTTGTTGGGCCGCGACCGCACAATCCTAGCACGGCGTCTGCGAGTGGGCGAGGCTAAGGTCCCGGCGAGTGTGCGAGGCGGTGGTGCATGGGCGAGGCGGCGGCGGCAGCGAGTGGGCGAGACGGAGGTCGCAACGAGTGGGAGAGGCGGCGGCGGCGAGTGGGAGAGGCGGCGGCGGTTGCGAGTGGGCGAGGCGGAGGTCGCGGCGAGTGGGAGAGGCAGTGGAGGCTGCGAGTGGGCGAGGCGGCGGCGGTTCCGAATGGGGGAGGCGGAGGTCGCAGCGAGTGGGAGAGGCGGCGGAGGCTGCGAGTGGGCGAGGCAGCAGAGGCTGCGAGTGGGCGAGGCGGCGGTGGCAAGTGGGCGAGACGGTGGCAGTTGCGAGTGGGCGAGGCGGAGGTCACGGCGAGTGGGAAAGGCGGCGGAGGCTGCGAGTGGGCGAGGCGGCGGCGAGTGGGCGAGGCGGCGGTGGTTCCGAGTGGGCCAGGCGGAGGTCGCGACGGCAGAGGCTGCGAGTGGGCGAGGCGGCAGCGGAGGCTACGAGGCGGAGGCGGCGGCGGCGGAGAGTGGGCGAGGTGGCGGCGGTTGCGAGTGGGCAAGGCGGAGGTCGCGGCGAGTGGGAGAGGCGGCAGAGGCTGCGAGTGGGCGGAGGTCGTCGCGAAGGACTGGTCGTAGCGTGGCGACGTGCGGAGAGATCGGTCGTCGGGCGAGGAGCTGGGCGTGCGCGAAGATGTTGAGCTCGGCGGCGGAGGGCGAGTTCAAGGGTCGTGGGCAGCCGGGCGCATGAGCTCGGCGGCGGGGCAGGCGAGCTCGGCGGCGGCGGGTGGGCGAGGTCGGCGGGCGGGAGGGACGAGATCGGCGGCGACGTGTGGGAGGCGACCTGCGAAGGCAGCGGTCGTCAAGAGCTTCGTCAGGAGCTGCCAAGTCGTCGACGGGCCGGCGGCGGGAGCGTGCAGAAGAGGAGATCTGGCGTCGGCGGGTGAGATCAGCGTTGACGTGCAGATCCCGAAGCAGGCGGGACCGGCCGGCGGCGAGGGCACGCAGAAGAGGAGATCGCATGTTGGAGCCGCGGAGAGGGCGTGCAGAAGAGGAGATCGCACGTCGGAGCCATCGAGACGCCGATCGCGCGGGCGGCGGTGGCTGTGGTGGACGTCAATCGCGCGGGTGGCGGCGGGGAGACGAAGAGGAGAGGGCTCTCGTGGTTTGGTAGGGTTATTAGAAGAGAAAGGGAAAAGATCGGATGTAATCTTGGACGTCGATCATAGATCGAACGGCCGAGATCGTTGAACGTGTTCTACCCGTCGATGATGAATCGTGCGGCCAAGATTTTGGTAGCACTATGCTACCAACTTAAGTTCTATGCTACCAACTTAAGTTAGTAGCATAGGAATTAAATCCATAGGATAGGAAAAATTATGGAAATTTACTTTTTTGTCAAAAACATCTATAGCATATATATTATATATAACTCTAATGCACAAGATTTGTTATTATCTCATTTGTCGTATTTATCTCTTATAGTATGTTTTTGGACTTTATATATCATTCTGTTATTTTAATAATTATCTTAAATAGCTCTGCAATGTAATTAATTATATTAATGACTATACGACTTCTAAAGGTTGTTTGGTATCACAATAATATAAGAATTAAGTCCTCATCCACATATCCAAACATAACTTAATATTTGTCCTCCTTACTTATAGGGGGAGGATCGTCCTCCTTAGTTTATTAGTTGTCCGATGACAAATGGATGACTCATCAATTGACATGCGGTTCAAGTGGCCTCAAAAGCGTTCGGTTCACTCGATTCAAAGACACAACTGTGCCCTCCACATTTTGCCCTAGGTCAAGTAGATTTCCCCTACTGCCTTCCGTCGAGCATTGCCGCTTGTCGTCCTGCTGTCGAGCATTGCCGCCGCCATTGCCGCTGGAGGCGCTACAAAGGTGGAGCAGCGGCGCAACAAGGAGGAGGTCAAAGCAGATCTGTCAAGGTGGAGAGTCTTTCACGACGTTCGAGCAGTAGCACGACAAAGCAAGAGGCCTCAGTTGGGTCAAGCAACGACAACGGTGGAGGTCATCACGGATTTGCAGGATGTGGAGAATCACTGGTGTGTTGGAAGTCGTTATGAAACTATAAATTGCGGGCGATGGTGGAGGTCATTGTGCATTTGCAAATCGATGGCGAGGTAAAGGTCACCATCGATATGCGAATCATCGAAGATGGTGGAAGTCACCGTGGATTTGCGAATCGCTGGCAAGGTGGAGGTCATTATGGATCTGTGAATCGCTGGCAAGATGAAGGTTGTCGTGGATCTGCGAATCGTTGGAGATATTGGAGGTCACCACAAATTTGCAGGAGGTGGAGAAATGATGGCGAGGTGGAGGTTGCACAAATATGTGAATCTCTAGCGAGAGTCATGAAAGCTCGCGATGGGTTTGATCCAGGTTTGGACTGCGCCAGTTCAATAAGAACTACGGTAGAAAAAAGATGAAACCTAGTTTTGGTGTGTGGAAACAACTCATGGACGCGGGGTTAGTCCATGAATTTGTGATTTTTTGACAAATTTATCCTTAAAAAATCATGTGCTAGTATTCTTGGATACCGATATGTTGTTACCGAAAAAAGTCTAATCCCCAAGAGCGTTATCTTGGGTGAAACTAGCTTAGCTGCGCTCAATAGGCCCTGGTTGGTTTGGCGGCCGGATCCGGCCTCCGGCCGGTCGGATCAGCCACCAGGCGGCCGGATCGGCCGCAGGCGGCCGGATCGGTCGCCAGGCGGCCGGATCCACCACCAGGCGGCCGGATCCGGCCTCCAACGGCCGGAACCGGCCTGCCTTTAAAAATTTCTTTCATCACCTTGAATCGCTCCTCAACCGCGCAATTTTGATCATCTGTCCATTTGTCATCCGACGGCTACAAAATCAAGGAGGATGGTCCTCCCTCCGTAATATAACGGTGCTCATAACTTTGGCATACTAAATAGGATATAATTGGTGTCCCCCCCCCATTTCAGATGGGGGGACACTCCCCCCATTTCATGGATTGGACGGGCGCCGATTAGAAATCAGGTTTTTCAAGATGATGGGGGTGTGGGCACCCGAAAAAAGCCAGTTTTTTATCTCGCACTCGGTTCATCCGATGATGCAAGTACAAAACCCTGGGGTAAAAATAATTTACCCCTTTTGTGAGGCGCTCGTTGTCCCTCTCAACTCTCTCGCTCTCCCTCGAATTATAATGGTACTCTTCCCTCACTTTTTTCACCATTTCACTCATATGCCTACAATATTTCTATGCCATAAAAAGTGGTCAAAGTTAAAGACCAAAATTGTGAATGGCACATTTATATTAATTAGGATTAATTTCTTAAATCTTCTCTGAATTATAATGATTTTTCACATTTGATTCTAATATATGAACTTATTGCAGTACCTCCCTAAATTATATTACAATTTTCACTTTGATTCATTTGTCTGATTTTGTTAATTTTTTCAATATTTTTATTTATTAAAAAACTAAAGTACCCTCTTCTTTCATTTATTTTTTAAAAGTTTAAAATTGTATATTAAAATTTTTAAATAAATAATATAAAAAAGGGGCAGAGCCCCCTCTGCCGTCGAGCACCCGTGCTCCCCTCCCCCCCCCCCCTCCTCCTCCTCCTCTCTCGTCAGCTTCCACTCAACGATCCCTGCCGGTGGCGCCAGAGACCTCACCCCTATGCCATCCCACCCTTTGGATCTCTCCTCAACACTCTTCTTGCTCCAGACCCACACCCTTAGGAGACCTCTTATCTCTCCGTCACTGCTCCCTCAACACAAACCTTCACTCCCACCGCCATCCATCAACAACCAGAGCCAGTAGATCTAATGACCACACCCCCACCCTCCTCCTCCTCCATCCTACTCATCTACTTCGCTGAACACTCTAAAACCACCATGCCCTCACCTCATTCCTGGCCCAATTGGTACGTGACCCCAGATTTTGTGAAACCCCATGGATCTCCCCTCGCCAACTTTGTGAACTCGTGTCCTCCATCACGGAGGAAGTCCATATCTCTCAAGAAGATGTTACTGCCAAATCGGAGGAGATCACCCGGTGCTTGCTCGGAAGGTTCTTCGGTGACTCGCTTGCGATTGGTCGCCTTCATGACTTGCTCACCCCCCTCTAGCACACGGAGGGGTCGTTCTCTGTAATGGAGATGGGTAATGGATATATTCTTTTTCGCTTTACTTCTAATCATGATGTTGTGCAGATCTTAACGCAGTGCCTATGGAAGATCAAGGGGCACCTCCTGAATCTTGTCCGCTCTCAGCCTTTCTTCCGACCACATACCGACAAACTACGCGCCTACTTGTCCTAGATCTAGTTGTGCGATCTCCCATACGAGCTCCGTGTTTTCGGAACCCCACTACATATCGACGAACGGTCCCTTATGGTTCTGGCGATGCTGGTGAGAGTATGCATGGAAGTAGACCGCATAGTACCACAACATCATGCTGACGCTATGGTTCCGCCCCCCTTTTTGGAAATCTGACCGCATAGTACCACAACATCATGTTGACGCTGTCACAACCGTGCTTAGTCTCTTCGCAAAGCAACCTCGCCCCCCACAGAGCCAATCTGAGCTACTATGATGGTGGAGGATGAGCAGGACCTCGGCCTTGTACCTGACCCTTCGGTGGAGCGGAAGAGTGCCAAGGCCCATCATATCCATCGCCCAGCATCGCTAGTCCTAAAAAAGAGAGGTAAAGTCCCCCATGTTTTCCACCCCGATAGCTCACATAGTTTGTCTATTATGCAGGTGGTTGCTGACCTTGTCCCCTTCCCTCTTCCTCACGAAGATCATCACCTGGAATTGTAGAGGAGATTTACGTGCCACCATTTGAGATCGGTCGCCACCGCTACTCGTTCTCGTCGTGTTATCCATAGTACTTGCATAGATACATGAAGATATCAGTGGGATGGCATCGCGGTCGACGGTACGGGCGCTTCTGGAGGCATCCTCCTAGCTTGGCGTGTCGGCTCCACCTGCGCCACCACCATCCATGCCCAGCCTCAAGCCCTTCATGCGGTGGTCACTCATGAAAACTTTACTTCCTTGTTATCATTTATGTATGTAAGTACTCAATTTGTAATAAGAATAATCTATTGAATGCCCTAAGGACTCTGCATGTAGATCACCTTCCCTGGATCATTGCCGAAGATTTCAACTATTTCCTTAGTCCGGGCGACAAGCGTGGCGGCACCCCTTTCCATGACACCACCTCATCTCGGTTACTTTCTCAGTTCATGGATTCCCATGGTTTAATCGATGTCCCTCTATGCAGGTCGCATTTCACCTGGTGCAACAACCGTAAGGGACTAGCTCGAATACACTGTTGGCTTGATCATTTCTTACTCAATAATCATTGGTTCTCCACTTTTGCTGACTTAGAATTATCGTCCTTAACTCGTAGTGCCTTCGACCACACCCTCCTTCTCTTAAACACCTCCGCCCGTAGAATTAGATCTAAAGCCTTCAAATATGAGCACTTTTGGCTTGAATACTCTGAACCAAGAGAAATTGTTGCAAGGCATTGGCCTTCAAATACTATTGCGTCCTCCATTCCTACTGCGCTCAAGCGCATACGTCGTGGCATGCTCCACTAGAATCGCTCCCTTGGCTCCCTCGAGCTAAGAGCCCAGCAAGTCCTTGAAAAAATCCACACCTGGGAAACCATAGATGAAACCTCTCATCTCTCACATCCAGTTATCAACTTCATGCCGCCTTATTACGTCAAATTAATCTTAAGTGGTAGAGCAAGGCTCGCACCACTTGGCTACGGGATCAAAACTCCAAATTTTTCCACATTTCCTTGTTAATTTGACAGAAACAAAACATTATCTCCTCAATAAAAGATGAATCAAATTGTCTTCATACAAATGATACACACATCCGCAAAGATTTTGCTGACCATTACCAGAACTTATGGGGTCCTTCGTCTCTCTCGCAGATAAACATTAACTCATGGCCTTCGCTCCCCAAGCTCAATCTCGCTCTTCACACCTCCCTCATCTCACAGATCACACCAGATGACATCTGCCACTCCTTTTGGAGCCTCCCTCCTGGCAAGGCTCCTGATCCTGATGACTTACCATCAAGTTCTATCAGACTTATTGGGACATTGTGGGCCCTCTAATTACCAACAATATTCGAAATGTTTTTACCAATGGTACATTCCCGCAAAATTGGGCCCACACCTAGTTAATTTTTATTCCCAATACTGATCGCCCTACTTCATCAAATATTACAGACCCATATCACTATGCAACATCATATTTCGTGTCGTCTCAAAAATTTTGGTCAATCGCCTTCGTGCTACCCTTACGGACCTCATGGGCCATCTTCATCGTGGACGGTCCATCCAAGATAATATTCTTACCGCTCAAGAGCTTGCCCATTCACTTAACATAAGTAGGAGAAAACACATTCTCATCAAGAGCGATTTAGCTAAAGCTTTTGATAATGTTTCTTGGCAGGCCATCGAAAACATCCTTTTGATCATGAATTTCCCTCCTCAATTCATATCCTGGATATTGTGTTGTGTACGCTCCCAAGTTTTACTTGCGCCATAAATGAAGAAGACTCACCTCTCTTAGCCAGCCATCATGGGCTCCGCCAGGGAGACCCCATTTCCCCATACATTTTCGTTCTTACTACTCAAGTCCTCTCCTCCTTGTTAAATCAGCGGGTGGAGTTTGGGGCCATTCAACCTTTCTGTATTGGAAGTGTCAAAATTAGCCACATGCTTTATGCTGACGACCTCATAATCTCTATTCGGGCTACAAAAAGATCTTGTAAAAACCTACTTAGTACCCTGAAACTCTTTCAGCACCTCACCAACCTTAAAGTTAACCCTGAAAAGTCAAGTGTCTATTTTCGTAAGAACATGAATGCCCGTAGAAAGCAATTCATCCTGAATATTTTGGGCCTTAAAACTGGATTGTTCCTGTTCAATTACTTGGGAGTTCCCTTTGCTCTGCCATCAAGTGCTCAAGTGCTCACTCCTATCTTGTCCAACATGCCTCTGACCGGCTTTCCGGATGGAAACTTCGGTTGTTATCTATGGTTGGACGTACTATGCTCACCAACCTTAAAGTTAACCCTGAAAATTCAAGTGTCTATTTTCGTAAGAACAAAAATGCCCGTAGAAAGCAATTCATCCTGAATATTTTGGTCCTTAAGACTGGATTGTTCCTGTTCAATTACTTGGGAGTTCCCTCTGCTCTGCCATCAAGTGCTCACTCCTATCTTGTCCAACACACCTCTGACCAGCTTTCCGAATGAAAACTTCGGTTGTTATCTATGGTTGGACGTACTACACTCATCAAATCTACCTTTAGTACCCTACATATCTACGCTATGGGTTCATTTCGTCTATCTGCTGCCACTTTGGAATCCCTTGAGAAGCTATCTAGGAGTTTCTTATGTGACTTGGTACTGACCGTAAAAGCATGCAACTAATTGCTTGAGATACCATCCAACTCCCAAAATTCTTGGGTGAGCTTGGTATCCGTTCACTGCACCATGCCTGTGCATTACTCATTACTAAGAAAATACAGCAGCTCCTTAATAATCACTCTTCTCCTTGGGCCCGCCTAGTCACTCACAAATACGGTCCCATTCACTCGTGGCGACCTCCGCCAACGACAAGATCCTCGAACTCTTGGAAACTCTTTAATAGCTATCTCCATCTCATCCACGCCGGTTTCCTTAGACGTATTGGTTCTGGTGTCAATACTTCCATATTTGTAGACCCCTGGATTTCCTATCTCATTAAGTTACATGCCAACCTATATTAACATCTCTTCCCCTCTGATCCATGAATCTATGGCTACTCTGCATATTAATAACTCCTGGAACATTCCCTGCCTCTAGCAGATTTTCGGACTCGATATTTGTGACATCATTATATCAGTTCAGTTACGGCCAGTGATGATGCATGTGTTTGGGTGATGGATACCCATGGCATTGCTCATGCAAAATCTATTTACAAATTTCTCTCCACCATCAGCTGGACGATAGACTTGGACCAAAGTATGCAACATTTTGGTAGATACACCATTTCCTCTGGAAGCTCCTCCATTGTCGCCTCCCCACGTTGAGCCACATTGCCCCTTTTTGTCCCATCATAAATATATCCTGCCCTCTTTGCGGCCTACATTCAGAAACTATCTCCCACCTGTTCTTCAATTGTTGCTTTGTCCAAACTATCTGGAATACTTTTCAAACTCGATTTGGCCATCGCTATCATTTCCTCCACTTCAGGGAGGATGACTGATGGATTATGGAGGGATCCGACCTTGAGCCTCGATCCCAAAAATTGCTTCTTACCACCCTTGCCTATTGTCTATGGGGTATCTGGAACAATCAGAATGACACGTACTTCCGCTCCAAGTCTGCAACAGCTGGTTTGGTCTGGTCCCGGGCACTCGCTGGTAGCATGGAATTTGCTGACTCTCGTGCACCTGAGGCCAGCGACCCCAGAGACACTCTTCGCATCCGATGGGAGCCTCCCCCTCCCTACTTGGCTCTGCCTCCACACTGATTGATCCTTTGCCGAGCCTGGGAAGGAAGGTGTTGTTTACATTCACCAAAATGATACTGGTCATTTCATTTTTGCAGGTGCATCCTCGTGCTCAGTTAGACCTCTGTCGGAGGTTGAAGCATGTGCTTTGCTCCTTGGCCTTTCTTGCTGCGTCGAGAGGGCGCTCTCCAATGTCTGCATCCGCATTGACTGCTCCACCCTTGTTCAGCTTCTTCAGGACCAATCGATGTGGCCGTGGCATATACATGTCATACTCTTCGATATTTGATTTCTCCTAAATAGACCTGACTATATTATTGAGCACTGTTAACTCTCTAGCCACTTTTGGTAGAACTACTTCTGACCAGGTTTTTTGAAGACAATTGCCCATCCACTGGGCTTGTGAACTTATGTACTCCGACTCCTTTGGTGCTTTTTATAATAGATAAATTTACTCTTTAAAAGATGCCTACGTCATGCCAATAAAGGGTCCACACATGCCCACAAGGGGCGGCATAGTTGTGTGGCCGACGTCGCATTGTGTTGCATCGGTGACGGGGGTTTTAGGGACGGTAGGTCACATCGTGAAGCGCAAATGATGCAAAAATTGCCGCTTCGACTTGCAATGTTACCTCGATTTTGAATCAACAATCGACGTCTTCTTTATTTATTTGTTTGCCTATTTATTTGTCAGGTGCTCTCGAACGGCAAGACGATGTGACCTTTCGAGGCTCGAGATGCTGCTAGTCATAGAGCAACTCGCCTCCCCCCGCCTCCTCCTCCTATCGACGAGCTCATGGCCCCTATGACTAAGAGCTCGTCGGGGGAGTGTCTTTTTTATATTATTTAATTTAAACTTTAAATATTAAATGAAAGAGATAGTAGTTTAGCCTTTCAATAAACCGAAACAAATTGAAGAATAATAGAATTAGATGAATGGACCACAGTGAAAATCGCGGTATAATTTAGGGAGACATTAAGTAAGTTCATATATTAAGATCAAATGCAAAAAATCGCTATAGTTCATAGAAGGTTTAAGGAATTAGCCATATTAATTATGCATAGTCATATATGAATCATATAAATGACTCATTAAATTCATAAATATTATAATCTCCGTGATATCAATTACATCAATATCTTCTAAGATGCATCACATAAATGTGGCATTACCAGTTTAATTAATCAGTAATTTAGATCACCACTTAGATATATTATCATTATTTAAATTACCAATAATATTATATTACAATGTTTGGTAAGTAGTGGTAATATGAATAATAATAAAAAAATAGATAGTGAAAAATTACTAATCTCTTAAAAATTATTTCACATTTTAATATCATATTATTATAAAGAAAAAAAGAAAAAAATAGAAAAGTGAATATATGTGAAAAAGATGAGATAAAATTAAGAGTTATTTGTAAAAGATCCACATAATAAAGAAGATAAAATTGAATGATATATATTTATTAATAAAATATTTAAAATAAAAAATTAAGTGAATGGATATTTTTGTCAAAATGCATTCCCACCAAAAGTCACACGTCTGCTATTTAGAGTACCAGTGATGTGGTAATTAAGATTCAATTAAAATTATTAGTAA
The DNA here is from genome assembly GCA_030549335.1 of Pontederia crassipes. Classification (NCBI taxonomy): domain Eukaryota; kingdom Viridiplantae; phylum Streptophyta; class Magnoliopsida; order Commelinales; family Pontederiaceae; genus Pontederia; species Pontederia crassipes. Next base: position 45,624,625 of record CM060195.1, read on the forward strand.
TAAGTTATAATCAAACAAGGTAATGTGGCAGGTCTTAGAAATTTTAAATAAAATAATCGGTAATCTATTTAGATTACCTCATACCAAATCGCTCCTAAGGGCTTATTTGGATTGAAGATTTTAAGGGGATGGGGTGGTATATGGAAGTATAAATTTTGTTTGTATAATAATTTTGTATTAGTTAGGAGGGATGTGGTAGAGTAGTTAAGCCCTCGTAACATCATATTTTTTATTCCACCAAATAAGTGAAATAAGAAGGGAATGATAAATTTAGACTAAATTCACCCTCCCTCTTCCTTATCTCCCCATTTCTCTCTCTCTCTCTCCTCTTCTTTCTCTCCATTTCTCTCTTCTCTATAGTCAATCTCTCATCTCTCTAAACAAATATTATGATGAAATGTTTTTTATCTATATTTATTTTTAATCTATATTTATCTCTCATTTTTAACTTTTTTACAATTTTATATAAAAAAATAATATTATAAAAAATAAAAAAACATGTAAAACAAAAAGTAAAAGAGAAAAATAAATTAAGTAATAAAGAATATATGATAAATATATGTTAATAGTTAACTATTATAAATAATTTAAATATATAATGAAAAATAAAAATGACTTTTACACAAATAAAATTATTATTATTACACTCATATTTTATATAATTTATTACTCAAATGTGGACTTTACACTCATCACCTCGTCACTCCCCCCGTCACACCACCCTATCACTTTATCAGTTTTTTTCGTGTGGTTGAAAAAAAATAAGTCCATATATATTTACGCGTACATTATATGATTGTCATGCAAGAGCAGTGGTAGAGCCACATGGGTGTCAGTGGATGCATGTGCACCCACTGGCTAAATTAATAATTAGTAACATTTTGTACAACTACATCTCTTAGGCTTGGTTCTAAACCCCCACTCGTGTTTTTAGATAGGTTTTTTTTTCTCTTGCTAGGTTTTATAAGAAATACAATTTATTTTATTATAATAAGAAGCATATTAGATTAATTACTATGAGAAATATTATCTCTCTTAAATTATATATTTCTTTTTATTATACTTTTTATAGAGTATTATAGTATTGCATAGTTAAATAAAATAATATAGGTTTTTAGATAGGTTTTTTTTTCTCTTGCTAGGTTTTATAAGAAATACAATTTATTTTATTATAATAATAAGCATATTAGATTAATTACTATGAGAAATATTATCTCTCTTAAATTATATATTTCTTTTTATTATACTTTTTATAGAGTATTATAGCATTGCATAGTTAAATAAAATAATATATTTCTTAATTATTCTTTTATCTCAATTACCTTAAATTATATAATTTCATTGCATAGCAAACTAGAATAATATTTTTAGTAATTGTATTTAGTCCCAATTAACTTAAATTGTATAATTACATGATAAAATATAATTTATTTGTACTATTTATATCACTAATATTTTTTTATCATGTGATTTTATACATAATTTTTCCGTATTTAGATACAAAGTTGATATGATTTTGTTAACTAAAATTAATACTTTTATGCATTATAATTAAAAATAATTATGAAAATTTTATCATTTACGTCAATAATAATTTAAAAATTATTAAAATTATTTGTGAACCCATTACGAATTAAGTCTGGCTCGGTCACTGTGCAAGAGTTATGTTAATTACTCTTAATATCTGAAGTTTCACCTATCATAACAACCAAAATTTGAATATTTATTAGATCATTTTGGATACTTCTATGGCAAAGGAAAAAATTGTTGAGTAAAAAACTGGCACCTACACCTATTAGAAATATCGAGATCCAAATGTGCGTCGAACGTTATAGATCTGAAGTGGATGTCGTCGGAGTAGGGAAGAAAAGAAGCGAAACGTAGAGGAAGAAAAGTTGTAGAGGAAGAAGAAAAATGCACTAGTAGAAAAAGAATTACAAACTTCCAAGAGATACAACTCACACTTGTCACCCCTAATTATACTAATCATCAACTAATAAACCGATATTAGGGATCCAGTATTATAAAGAGCTAATAACGCTGCAATAAAAGAAACACTTATCGGTTCAACACTACGCAACTCTATTCTTCAGCTCGGCAGGTCGTCGATGGAAACGTGTATGAAGCTGACCACGTGTACACTCCAAGAACACCTTTTTTTTTTCTTTCCCAAAAGAACTATTGTCCCGGAGAGAGTCAAATTCCAAAATTAATATAGATATGATTGAACCTCACTAAAGTCAAGGGTTCGTGGATATAGGATAAAAAATAAAGAAACTCAATGTGCATATTCCAAAAGATTGAATAGATCCTTATTCTATGTTGTATTCGGATTAAAGGTAACTATGAAAATAAAATTCAATATTTATGAAAAAAATAATGTTTGAATAAGTTGAGTTATTTAATTAATACACAATATTTCTAAGAATAAGCATACATCTCATTTTGCTACATTTGTATAATGTATAATTAATTATTAACTATAAAATTGAATACTGAACTATTATTTATAATTATTTAAATAACTAATGAAATTATATAGTGCGATGGACATTACTATAATAAAAGTAATATATGTTTAATTACAAACAATTTATTATTAGTCATTGTATACTGACTATATAATCAATGACAGAGCCAGAAATTTTTATTAGTGAGTGCACATTATAAATTATAATTAAATAATATAAAAACTTAAATTAAGCATGTTTTTATATAAAAACAATTGATATAGTTTTAAATATCAATAATATCATTGTCGTAATTCTGTTTTTTTTACATTATTTCAACTCTTCTATATGAGATTTTTTTACATAGTTAGGTTAGACAAAATGTAAGGAAATATATATATATATATATATATATATATATATATATTAGAATTTGGTACAAGAAGGAAAATGATCATATTAAAGGTTATCATTAAACTTTACCACATATTAACATAAGAAATAAAAAATAAAAGTACTACATGAGTACATGGTAAAATCTAAAAAATTGGAATGGAGGACTTTGGTGCTATATGACTTTGCAAGTATTATATTTAAACATGCACTGATAAAAAGAAAATAGATAAAATGATACTTTATAGTGTTAACAATAAAAATGATAAATTTTAAAATTAGAAATTAATCAGGATACTTCAAATAAGAAAGAAATATGATTTTTGAATTTATGACCATATGACAGGACATATGATAAAATGTTATAGCAATTAATAGTAAAAATATTTAAAAAGTACAAACATCACGAGTCGAAGCTGCGTCTCTATAAGATAGTGCAAGTTCTTCACCCACTAAGCCAAGGAGTATTATATCCAAAGATTATCCATAGATAATTATTAGCTATTTTAGTGTAAGAGAAAAATGAAATCTCATTATAGAGAAATGTCAAATCTTTCTATTTGGCAATGATCTTTTTTCATATTCTGTAAACAATAATCATTGTTGTTTTGTACTTTATGAAGTGGCAACATATTAATTAATTAAGATTAATGGTTGCTAAGTTTTAGACACGACGATGTACATAATAATGTTGTATTTTATGAGGTTGTTAGTGACGTGCTTTAAAACATGCAAACCTCTTAGAAACCGACGTTGAATAATTTCTATTTAATATTGAACATGATTTATTTTTTTCTATCATATATTTATAGATATATCTATAGTGATTAAACCCTTTTTATCCAATCTGTATAATTCTTATGCATGATGCAGTTTAGCATTATTGACTTTTTTCTTTCTTTTTTTAACTATTTTTCCTTGATTTTTCAGATTGCGCGAGCAATTTTGTGTAATATCCTCAAAGAAATAAAATAAAATAAAAATAAAATAAAATAAGTAAAATGAAGCTATAATCATTTAAGTCCAATTAAAAAGTCCACTAGTCTATAAGCCTCAAAATTTAGACTATAAGTATCCTAAATATACCCTAAAACCCTTCTTACCTAACCTCTCACTTTCCTCTCTCCAAAAGCCCCCAGCCGACAGCCTCTCATTCCCTCACTTCCGATTCATGCGGCCAGTAGCTTTGTTAGCGCTAGGCTTGAAAGCAGTAGAGAGGAATAACAGAGATTGAAAACTATCAAGAATTTTGTCGCAGCCTGTTCTCTGCTGCATTTTCTGGTTTCATATTAATAGAAATAAATTCAAACAAACTCAAACAAACTCCTAAAATAAACTACGAACGTGGACACGATTTCAGCCATTAGTTGTTGAAAAATCGGTCTTAACAAACTATCTAACCAACCAACTACAAAACAAATAGTCTTAACAAACTACCTAACCAACAAACTACAAAACAAATATTCCTTATATATTGCACGGGATTATTTGCTAACATATCACCCCCTAATCCCATTGCAACTCTACTACTCCTAGCTGCTGTCGAAACTCAACAAACTTGACTCGTCCTAGTGCCTTGGTCAGTATATTCGCCAGCTGATTATTGGTGTCAACATGATGAATATCCACTGCAAACATAAGCAAATAAAAAGAAAGAAACATGCAATGCATGAAATGCAAACTCCCCCAAGCTTGAACTAGACACTGTCCTCAGTGTTAAGCCAGCAAGGGAAAGAGTAAAGATAATATGGAACAGCTAAAGAAATGAAAATAAAGAAAAGGAAAAAGATACAACCGGATTTATTATCGGTGGAGAGATGCTCGGCCTCAATATATATATCGATGAAGGTGTCGGCCGCAAAAGCTGAAGAGACTCGGCCGAGATTCTTGTAGTGTCAGTGTTATGAACTTCATGGCCGCAAATGGTGTCGGTGAGAGGAGATCTCGGCCGATAATTGATGGATCTCGGCGATAATGGAGAGTCTCGGTCGTAAAAGCTTGGCCGCAAATTTTGTTGATGAAGATCTCAGTCGTGCAATCTCGGCCGTAAGAAACTGGCTGTAATGGTGAGAGGGGCGGCGTAACTTCGGCCGTAAAGAGTTGGCTCGGTGTGGAAGCTTGGCCGTAACACACTGGGCGTAATGGTGAGACTTCGACCGTAAAGAAGGAAGGGCGGTATTGAAGCTCGGCCGTAAAGAATAGGAGGCGTGGCACTTTGGGCGTAAGGGAGCAGCGGTGACGGTGTCAGCTCTTCAGCCGTAAAACGAAGTCGGCGTGGAAGCTTGGCCGTAACGCACAGGGCGTAATGGTGAGACTTCGGCCGTAAGGAGTTGGTTCGGCCGTAACGAAGAAAGGGCGTAATGGCGGTGATTGATCTATTCCCACGTGATGGCGTAGTGAAGGGTCATGTCGTAAGAGCTTGGCCGATTTTCAAGGTGATTCGTCTGTTTCGCCTTGTCATGTCCGAGGTCTCTTCTTCCGCAGATGACTCAACAAAATAAAAACTATTACCACAACTAAAGATATTAATCAACAAACTAATGAAAGACTAATCTAAAGAAATAATAAAAAGGATAAAAATAGTTCTGATTTATAGTCGTCAGCTTGACTTTATCAATTCGACATTTAGATGGTAAACAGATTAATCATAGATAAATTTTGATAATATGTGTTATCATGATAGAGTTTAAGTCTATGTCCATTAACTTTAAATTTTGTTTATGATCCAATGATTCAATTTCAAATGTTCCATAAGGTGAACAATTGATTATGATATAAGGGCCAGTCCACCTTGATTTGAGTTTCCCAGGAAATAATTTGAGTTTACTATTGTAAAGAAGCACTCGTTGACCAGGTAAAAATTCTTTATGTTTAATATGCAGGTCATGTAATTTTTTAGTACGTTCTTTATATAGTTTGTTGTTCTCATATGCATGATATCTAAATTCATCAAGCTCATTTAATTGTAATAATCTTTCTGATTGTGATGATTTTAGATCCAGATTTAAAAATTTCGTTGCCCAATAAGCTTTATGTTCTAATTCCACAGAAAGGTGACATGATTTTCCAAAAACTAATCTATAAGGAGAGGTACCTATAGGTGTCTTAAAAGCGGTTCTATATGCCCAAAGTGCATCGTCTAGTTTCAAGGACCAATCCTTCCTAGATGAGTTCACAGTTTTCTCTAGAATTCTTTTAATTTCTCTATTTGAAATTTCCACTTGTCCATAAGATTGAGCATGATATGGGGTACTAAGAAAGTGGTTGACTCCAAATCGGTTAAGAAGAGTTGATATTATTTTATTATAGAAATGTGTTCCATTGTCACTTATGATAGTCCTAGGTGTTCCAAATCGAGTAAAAATATTTTTTCTTAGAAAGTTGGCAACTACCTTGGCCTCATTTGTTGGTGTGGCTACAGCTTCTACCCATTTGGAAACATAATCAACCGCCACTAAGATGTATTGGTTGTTAAAGGATTTAGGGAATGGTCCCATAAAGTCAATGCCCCAAACATCAAAAATATCACATTGTAAAATATTTGTGAGAGGCATTTCATCTCGACGAGAAATATTACTTGTCCTTTGGCATTTGTCACAATACTTACAGTAGTTTCTTGCATCTCTGTAAATGGTTGGCCAATATAGTCCACATTCAAGTACCTTAGCCGCTGTTCGATTGGGTCCAAAGTGACCTCCAGCTTGTCCATCGTGGCAATGACTTAGGATATTATCAATCTCATCTTCGTGAACACATCTTCGAACTACTTGATCTGCACATAATAAAAAAAGATAAGGATATTCCCAATGATAATTCTTGACATCAGATAAGAATTTCCTTTTTTGATGAGTGGTCATGCCCTTTGGAATGTAATGTCCTACAAGGTAATTAGCAAAATCAGCGAACCATGGTGTAGTGTCAGAAATTTGAAAAATTATAGAGATAGAAAAAAGTTTCTCGTCTGGGAATTCTTCAAGTATGTCTGTGACTTCTCTTGGAGATGACTCCAAACGAGATAGGTGATCAGCTAATAAGTTCTCATTCCCTTTTTTGTCTTTTACTTCCACATCGAACTCTTGCAAAAGTAGTATTCATCGGATTAGTCTAAGTTTGGCATCTTGTTTGCTCATCAAGTGCTTGATGGCTGCATGATATGTGTATACAATAATTTTTTAACAAATTAGATATGATCTAAACTTGTCAAAAGCAAAAATAATAGCAAGAAACTCCTTCTCTGTTGTTGCATAATTTAGTTGGGCAGCATTCAATGTTCGGCTTGCATAATATATGACATAAAATGTTTTATCCTTTCTTTGCCCCAACACAGCTCCTACAACACCATCACTCGCGTCACACATCAGCTCGAATGGTAGAGACCAGTCTGGTGCAACAATAACAGGTGCAGAAATTAGCATTTCCTTTAATAAATTAAAGGAAGCAAGACAATTTGAATTAAAATCAAATTTTGTGTCCTTAGCAAGAAGATTAGTTAAGGGTTTAGCCATTTTTGAAAAATCTTTGATAAAATGATGATAAAATCCTGCATGCCCAAGGAAGCTTCGAATGCCCTTCACATTGGTTGGAGGGGGCAGATTTGCAATAACATCTATCTTGACCTTATCCACTTCAATTCCAATTGCTGAGATTTTATGGCCAAGCACTATACCCTCCTTAACCATGAAGTGACATTTTTCCCAGTTAAGGACCAAATTCGTTTCTTCACATCGCTGCAAAACTAGAGATAAGTTATCCAAACAATTATTAAAAGAGCTACCAAATAGTGTAAAATCATCCATGAAAACTTCGAGTATCTTCTCATTCATGTCTGCAAAGATGGACATCATGCATCTCTGAAATGTTGCTGGAGCGTTGCATAGACCAAATGGCATCCTTCTATAGGCAAACGTTCCATATGGACATGTGAACGTTGTCTTTTCTTGATCGTCAGGTGCTACTGCTATTTGATTGTATCCAGAATAGCCATCTAGAAAATAATAATAGCTATGACCTACAACACGCTCCAACATTTGGTCAATAAAAGGTAATGAAAAATGATCTTTGCGGGTAGCATCATTAAGCTTCCTATAGTCTATACAGACTCTCCAACCTGTAACTGTTCTTTGAGGCACCAATTCATTATTTTTGTTACTTACCACAGTGATTCCTCCTTTCTTAGGGACTACCTGCACAGGACTTATCCATGAACTATCAGAAATGGCATATATAATACCTGCATCAAGGAGTTTGATGACCTCCTTTTTCACAACTTCCCTTAAAGTTGGGTTGAGCCTTCTTTGATATTGAGCAATTGACTTGGTATTGTCCTCTATCAAAATCTTGTGCATGCAAATGGTAGGAGAGATGCCCCTGAGATCGACCAAGCAATTGCTCTTTTGTGTTGCCTCAATACTTCTAAAAGTTGGTTTTCCATATCACCTGTCAAATCAGCAGATATGATAACTGGGTAAGTGTCATTTTCAAGAAAAGCATATCTTAAATGAGATGGAAGTTCTTTAAGTTCAAATTTTGGAGAATAATCCAGTTTATCGTTTTTCGCCTCGAGTGTCTCTGTTGTTATTGGCGCATTATCGTCTTCCACAATTTCTCTAGATTCCTCTACCATTTCCAAAGCTTCCTTAGCATATGGATCTGAGATAAAATCTGCAACAATATCATCAAAAACATCAATCGTGTTATTTTCTAAAGAATCAATGGCATAACAGGATGAGTAATCAAAAGGTTGTTTGAGAGAATTTTTTATATTGAAAGTGATGTCTTCATTGTTGACGCGAAGTTTGAACATCCCTTGTTGAACATCTATGAGTGCGTTTCCTGTTGCTAGGAATGGTCTCCCGAGGATGATGGGGGTTTTTTCATCTGCCTTCATATCCATAACAATAAAATCTGTAGGAAAAATAAATTTATCAACCTTTACCAAAACATCTCTTAATATTCCTCGGGGTCTCTTGCATGAAGAATCTGCGAATTGAAGAGTCATGCTTGTTTCTTCAAGTTCTCCATAACCTAGCTGCACAAATATAGAATATGGCATTAAACTAATACTAGCACCAAGATCACATAAAGCTTGTGCACAAAAGAATTTTCCTATAGTGCAAGGTATGGTGAAGGTTCCAGGATCTTTCATTTTTCTAGGTATATCTCGATCGTAAATGGCACTACACTCTGATGTCAACATTACTCTCTCAGTGTTTTCAAACCTTCTTCTTGAAGATAATATATCCTTCATGAATTTAGCATAGCTCGGCATCATTTGTAAAGCTTCATGAAAAGGAATATTAATAGATAATTGCTTCATAATATCAAGAAAGCGAGAAAATTGCTTATCTAACTGTTCTTTGCGAAATTTCTGTGGATAGGGCAGATCCTTTATGTTGGTATTTTTTGAATTGTCAGTTTCTTTTTTCTTCAGATTGATATCTTCAGTAGTCTGATCTTGTGTCTTTAATGCTTCAGTTTCTTCTTTATGATCAATTACTCTTGGCGGGGAATCTGATCTCAGACTTCTCAATTGTTTTCCACTTCTAAGAGTCACAGCTTTGGTCTCTTCTTTAGAATTTTTCTCTGTATTGCTTGGAAGAGTCCCTGGTGCACGTCCTGCCATCATACTGGCCATCTGCCCTATTTGCATTTCTAAATTCCTGATTGTAGCATCTTGATTGTTTGCCCTTGTTTCCATTGTCTTCTGCATGGTTTGCATAGTGTCAATAACTCTTGCCATCATCTCTTCCATAGGATTAGTCGATTGTTGGATAGGAGCTTCTTGTTGCTTTCTCAAAAGTGTATAATTTTGTGGATGAGTTTGATTCTGAAATTTCTCAAAAACTTGCCCTTGATTTGACCTGTAAGGAAACTTCTGATTGTTCCTCCAACCATAGTCATTATTCCTGAAAAATGGATTGGAGACAAAGTTAGCATTTTCGATATGATCAGGATTAGAAATGTTACCTTGAGGACAATAATTGCTCGCATGTCCTCCTCCACAGTTGTTGCACACCATTAATGACATCATCTGCTCAAATTTTTGATTAAGTGACTCCAGCTGAGTCACTACTTCAAAAGAATTTTTACTTTCTGTAGCATGCACATCATGAGTTCGGCAAGATGGTCTCCTTTCTTGGCTCGACTTGAGGGCTACAACTTCAATTATATCTTGTATCTCACTAGGACGTTTAGATCCTAGCACTGTCCCTCCTGCTGATTGGTCAAGTTTGTCTTGATCTGCAGGTCATAATCCATGGTAGAAATCTTTCATCACTTGCCACTTTGGAATTCTATTATCAGGAACTCTGGCCAGCAGTTCCTTATATCGTTCCCAAGCTTCATATAACGTCTCGTTATCGTCTTGAATAAATGCCCTCAGCTCCCTTCGATATTTGCCTGCTTTTTGTGGTGGACAATATTTTCCAACAAACTTTTCTACCAGCTCCAACCAAGAATGAATTGATCCTGCAGGCAAAGTTTTAAACCAAGTGGAAGCTTTATCACGTAAAGATTGAGGAAATAATAATAAACGAATAACTTCAGAAGAAACATTATTATTTCTAAAGGTACTCAGAGTAGCAAAAAAATTGTCAAGGTGATCATGGGGGTCTTCATAAAATCCTCCTCCAAATTGGGATGCTTGTATCATCCTCACGATTGCGGGATTTATCTCAAAATTATTTGCGTTAATATCAGGCAGCACGATGCATGATTCTCGGTCACTGTATCTAGCCGAGACATATTCTATCATAGAAAGCTCTGCTTCATCTTCTCGCCGATTATTATGTGGTGGAACCAATTCATTTTGTTGCTCCAGTCTCTGATTGTCGCGTGCTTGTTCCGTCATTTTTCTTATATTTCTTCGTAATCGACGACAGGTTCTTTCAATTTCAGGATAAAATTCCAACAGTGGATTTGAGCTTCTAGTGCGCTTATCAGGAGATTCCAGGATTGATTGTGATTTAATTTTCAATTAGTACCTGCAACAACCAATTTTCAGTAAGATAAAAGAATAAAATAAAATAAAAATATATACAAGAAGAAAGAAATACAGATAATAGGTCATGAAGAAATAAGATTTAAATTGATAAAAAGTCTTTTGACATTATCGAGTATTCATTAGGTCATCAAAATTAATGTCCGAGAGAAATTAACCTAATTACTGCCACCAAAATTCACAGAAAAATTATCAAATACGGCGAAAAATCAAAATTCGAAAACCAATTCAAATGCCAAACATTAATATCGACCGAAAGTAAATCACTTAGATGGTCGTAAGAATCAAGCACTCGTTCGACCGTAAAAACCATGAAACAGTGTCGAAAGGATTAATCAACAAGAAGGCGTAAAACTCGTTAAATTATGGTCGAAACAAATTCATAAGATGGCGTAAACATTAACACGGCGATGAATCATCTCGGTCGAAAAAGAATTAAATTGACTTTTGCGGCGTAAAGAATTAATCAACTTCTCGCATATACAACTCTAGGTGTAAAGAATCGAAGTCAACAACCTTTGGCCGAAATAAAAATCGAACAAAATGTCAACAATTGAATCATTACGGCCGAGGAAGAGGACAATTCATATCGGCCGTAAATCGATGAAAATTAAGTCGAACGTGATCCTTGATGGCCGAGAAGGAAAAAATCACAAATAAACTGGCCGAAAAGGTCGTAAGATGGCGTAAAAACAAATGTTCAGAAATTTATCTGCCGCAAAACAATTCGATCGTGAAGTTTCAGCTGTAAAACTCAGATTAAATTTGCGAGCTGCAAAATATAAGCAAAGACTTTTGCGGTGTAAAAGATTTTTCGAAATTATTAAAGCCGAAAGAGGTCAAATCAATAATAAAAGGAATTTTACGGCCGCAAAACCATGAGATCAATTCTCGGTCGTAAAAATAAAACATGAGATAATGGATTATCAGAGATTAAATTCTCATCTGCAAGCTTAATCAATCATATCACAAGAGAGAGAATTCAATTCGATCTACCGGCCGTAAAAAAATTGGATAAGAGTTTGTCAGTTAAAAGCTTGCTGACGTAAAGATTTCTTACGGGTTCATTACAGTCGAAACGCAATTGATCAAACGTGCACATTCAGAATATTTCAATTTCTACGGCCGTAAAACAAAAAAGCTATCCAGGTCTCGGTCGTAACAGCAATTGAAATACGAATCCAACTGTTAAGGCGATAAATAATCATTACGGTCGAAACTGAATTAAGTCGATTCTTTACGGCCGTAAAACAACGAAATCAAATCAAATAGAACAAACCACTTTGGCCAAAACGAAATCAAATCCATGACGTAAAACAACGTTCGGATAAAAACATTACGACCGTAAAAATTTAAAGTTTAGAACTCAGAAATCATTCATTGCGAGGCCGTAAAATTAATAAAGCCGACACATTAAATCAAAGTCGTAAATCCATAAGTCGACAGTGTAATTCGGAAAATCCAATCGGCGTCAGATTTTAAACCGAAAGTAGACAAATTTAAAAATGTTGTGACCTTTATCTGCAAAAGAAAAAATTAGATTATTCACAGAAATAAAAATAATTAAAATAAATAGTACATATTTACAGAGAATTTATTTACATCTCCTAATAATTCATAAAAATCAGAAATTAATTAATAAAATATTCTCCGGCAACGGCGCAAAAAACTTGATGCGTTGAATTTGTAACAATAAAATTTGCTAGCAAGTGCACTAGTCGCTCAAGTAATATAGTAATAGGAGTAAGATTGTCGAACCCACGAGGAATATTATTAATTCAATATCTGAATTTATAAATTAATAAGAGAGGAAAAACATGGATTTTTGGAAAGAGGTTTTATGAAATAAAATAAAGAAAATAAGATAAAGATAAGATAATGGTGTTGAAGTTAGGCCTTAGGATGAAAATAGATCAGGATAAATATTTGAATCGTAAAAGATAAATTTAATCTTTAAAGATGGATTAGAAATTTTTCCAACTTATTAATTTACAAGATTAACATCACAGAGTCCACAAACTGGTAATTATGCTATTTAATCCGGTAAATCAAACTATCTTAAATTTAATCAAACCTAAAGTCCCACAAACTGGTATTCGTCAGATAAGATTAAAATTAAGATGCATTAATATGAAAATCCTAGACTATTAATCACTCTACAAACTGGTATAGATTAACAGACCACATAAACTTGATTCTCCACACACTAGTTATCAAATTTATGTCAATTATTTATTTCACATAAAATCAATTAATTTAATTAATGAATTCTGAAATTAAATAGTCCACAAACTGGTAATTACTCAACTCGGAAATTCAAGTAATTAAATTAAAAGCATTAAGCATAATTAACTAATTGATCAGAAAAGATTAAAACAAATAATATAGGGTCCAAATAGTTTCCCTTCGATAATAATCTCCTAACATGAAATAAATAAAAATATGGAGTTCATCCTAGAAATTCTGGAGAGATAATAACAAATTAATAATAATTGGAAGAATTACACCCAAATAGATAAAAGTCGAAGCTTCGGATCACGGGCAGACAGTCGGGCAGCCTCTCGGACTTGATCAGGGTCGCGATCAACTTCCAGCCATCACACCTCTCTCCTTTTGGTCGAAGCCTGCAGACTCTCGTCTCGCTGTGAAAGAAACCTGAACTTCAGAGCACGAATTGAAACGATGGATTCTTCACGTATTTATAGGGTGCGGACGACCTTCAATTTGATCTCGGCCGTAACATCGTACGTTTGTCTTTAAAATTATGAGATAAACTCGGCCAAAGATAAATCCTTTTATCATTACGCCCAAAGATAAATCCTTTTTATCTTTACTCCCTTAGAATCTCTGCCGTAATAAAGAATTAAATCTTTACTTCCAAAGAGATAAAATTCCTTTTACTCCCTCCAAATCTCGGCCGCAAGGAAGGAATTTAATCTCGTTACGCCCAAAAGATAAAATCATTCAATTGTTACTCCTTTTGAATCTTGGACAAATTCATCTTCATGCCATTACGCCCAAAAGATAAAATTCTTTTATCTTTACCCCTTCAAATCTTAGCCGTAACAACGAAGATTCCATATCATTACCCCCTAGAAATCTCGCCCAAAACGACTTGGGTGTAAAGCCAAATCTCGGCCAAAATGACTTGGGGGTAAAGCCAAATCTCGGCCGTAAGGAATAATTTCTTTGAATTTCGGCCGTGTTTTGAATTTTTCTGCAAAATAATTATTCAAATTTAATTAATCCATCCACAATTAAAATATTCAGTGAATTAATAATAAATCCGGAATTACGATTAAAAGTGACTAAAAATGATGCATGCCATGAACAAATTATAGAAAAATTAACTAAAATAATAATCTAAAATATGTTATATTTTGCATGCATCATCCACCTTCTCTTCATCAACATATTGACGTACAAAATGATACTGTGTGTCAATATGCTTGCTTCTCTCATGATGTACTGGGTTTTTGCTGAGTGCAATAGCTTATTTGTTGTCGATCAGTAGCTTCACCTGTGATGCTTCTTTTCCTGTTAATTCACTGAGGACACGACTGAGCCATATGCCTTGACATGCTACTGTTGCACTTGCTATATACTCCGCCTCACATGAGGAAAGTGCAACCACTTTCTGCTTTTGTGACGTCCAGCTAATCAAACTCGAGCCCAAAAAGAAAACAAACCCACTGGTGCTTTTTCTATCATCAATGTCTCCGGCATGATCACTGTCGCTGAAACCCATCAACTTAGGATCAACAATTTGTGATTCACTATACCGACAACAATAGTTGACGGTCCCTGCCAAATATCGAAAAATTTGTTTCACGGCTGCCAAGTGCTTGGTTGTAGGAGCCTCCATATACCTGCTCACAATCCCCACTGAATAAGCTAGATCAGGCCGTGTATTAATGAGATAACGCAGACTTCCAACCATGCTGCGATATCTGTTGCATCCACAGGCTCACCTTCTCCCTTCTTACTGAGCTTAAGTCTATTCTCCATTGGGGTGTGACACGAATTACATCCGGCCATCCCTGCATTCTCTAATAATTTATTAGCAAATGCACTTTGACATATGGTAATCTCACCTTTCTTTTGGCAGACTTCAACTCCTAAGTAGTAGCTCAACAGGCCAAGATCACTTATGCTGAACTTCTCTTTCATTTCAGCCTTGAATGCTTCAATGTCTTCGTTGATCGCCCCGGTGATGATAAGATCATCAACATACACACCGACCAGTAAGTAATTTTGCCCCGACCCACGTCTGTATACAGCATGCTCTAGTGGATTCTTCATGAATCCTAACCCAAATAGCTCCTTGTCAAGCTTGGCATTCCAAGCTCATGGTGCTTGCCGCAATCCACATGGCGCCTTCTTTAACTTTAACACTTTATCGCGATTGTTGCTGTCGATAAAGCCAGGAGACTGCTACACATACACCTCTTCCTCCAAATCTCCATTCAAGAAAGCGGACTTCACGTCCATATGATGTACCTTCCAGCCACCATGTGCAGCTAGTGCGAGCAGCAGCCACACAGTCTCCATTCGCGCCACTGGTGCGAATACTTCCTCGAAATCTACACCTTGACGTTGTGCATACCCCTTGGCGATGATACGAGCTTTATGTTTGACAATATTTCCCGTCGGATCCTTCTTCACTTTGAAGACCCACTTCAAACCTATCGCCTTGTGTCCTGGTGGGAGCGCAGCAAGCTCCCATTTCTTGTTGTCTTGGATACATTCCATTTCTGCCTCCATTGCTTTGCGCCACACGTCTTCCTCCAATGCATCTTCAACACTTGAAGGTTCTTCAGCTGCAAGTAGACACATGCCGCTATAGTCATATGCGGTGATTTCTTCGATGGTGTCAAGCAAGTTCTGCAGTGTCCGATATCGCTGCAGTACTCCCTCGGAGTCATAGGCACCATCCGTCAATGGTGTCGCGAACCTGATTGCTGGTGTTGCAGCCATTGGTGTTGATGGAGATTGTGGCTGTGACGGAACATCATCTACATGTGTTTCTGCTTCCTTGACTATGGTGAAGTACTCGACATCAAACGAGGCTGATGAGGCAGTTTCACCATTCTTACCGCTCCAGTCCCACGCACGGTGTTCCTCGAACACCACATCACGTGTGACATGCACCTTCTTTGTCACTGGTTCGTACACCCTGTAGCCTTTCGTTCTTGGTTCGTACCCAAGAAACACCATGGTGCACGGTTGAGAATGTAGACGGCTGTCATCACCACCTCGCCCCAAAAATAGGCCGGCATGTTCTTGCTCTTCAGGAGGCAGCGCGCCATCTCGACGACGGTGCGATTTCGACGCTCCACGACACCATTTTGCTGTGGCGAGTATGGCGTGGTGGTGAAGTGCTTGATGCTGTGCTCATCGCAATAGGCTTGGAACTCCAGCGAATTGAATTCACCTCCCCAATCAGATCGGAACGCCTTGAGCTTCCCACCTTGCTCCTCCTCGGCCAATGCCTTCACGCGTTTGAATGCCTTGAAGGCTTCGTCTTTTGTTGCGAGCAGCTCTGCCCACATGTAACGGGAGTAATCATCCACTATAAGCATAAAATAGCTCTTAACACATGGGGTGCTTGGCCTGATCTGGCCGCAAAGATCGATGTGGAATAGATCTAGGCTTCGCTCGCCATGATGTGCTGCTGCTTGTGGAAACGGGGCACGCTGCTGCTTGCCCAATGCACACCTATCACAGAATTCTTCTAACCTCTCGATCAGAGGAAGACCTTCCACCATATGTTTCAATCCCAGCTCTCGGAGAGCTCGGAAATTCAGATGACCATAGCGTGCATGCCACAGCCATGCACGGTCATTGATCTTTGCCACCAGACACACTGGGGCTGCAATGTGGATCTTCAACAAGTACAGGCGATTGTGGGTGCGTGGTGCATGGACCAGTAGTGTATGTTCACTATCGAACACACTACAGAATCCATCCTCCAGCTCGACTTTGCACCCCCGTTCTTCCAACTGCCCAAGGCTCACGATATTGCTTTTTAATTTTGGTATGTAATACACCCCAGTGAGTACCTTGTGAGGAAGACCTTCCACCATATGTTTCAATCCCAGCTCTCGGAGAGCTCGAAAATTCAGATGACCATAGCGTGCATGCCACAGCCATGCACGGTCATTGATCTTTGCCACCAGACACACTGGGGCTGCAATGTGGATCTTCAACAAGTACAGGCGATTGTGGGTGCGTGGTGCATGGACCAGTAGTGTATGTTCACTATCGAACACACTACAGAATCCATCCTCCAGCTCGACTTTGCACCCCCGTTCTTCCAACTGCCCAAGGCTCACGATATTGCTTTTTAATTTTGGTATGTAATACACCCCAGTGAGTACCTTGTGGCCATGATTCCTCGTCTGCATCACCATTGATCCGAGGCTGCAGATCTCGACGATGGACCCATCTCCAAAGTGTATAGATCCGCGCACACTCTGATCGAGTGAGGCGAGTGCGGATCTACACCCCATCATGTGATTACTTACACCAGTGTCGAGCACACAAATGTCGTCATCACGGTCCGTCGGATGCACCTTGTTCTCGTTAAGGTGCACAACATGCATCATTGTGTGCTCCTCAGTGGTCACCGTAGCCATCAGCAGTGCCGGCTGCGGAACCTCGTCCTCCATCCTCGCAACATGAGCCTCCTCCTTGCGATCACGCCGTGGCTTCCTGCACTCCTTCGCCCAGTGTCCATATATGCCACAATTGTGACATTTGCCTCGACAGCGCGGCTTGCCATCGGTGGTTGACTTCACTGTGGTATCACGACCATCAGGTCACGCTCCGCACTTCACCTTCCCTTGGACCGCCTTGTCGCTGCTAGATGATGACTTTGACTGGGGCTTCTTCTTGTGCTTGGCCAGCCAGTCCTCCTCAGCGAGAAGGAGATGCCCAGCCTTGTCGGTGATTGTGCCGATGTCGAAATGATCCTCCGCTACATGTAGTCGCCCCACCAACTCCTCAACTGAGATCATCTTAAGATCAAGCAATGTCTCGATCGAAAGAGTGATCTGTGAATACCGTGGTGGCACAACGCGCAGGATCTTCTTGACGACACACACTTCCTCCATCGTCTCACCAAGAGCCCGCAAATTGCTTTGATGCATGCAAAATACAACATATTTTAGTTAATTATTTTAATTAAATTTTCTATAATTTGATCATGGCATGCATCATTTTTAGTCACTTTTAATCATAATTCCGGATTTATCAATTTTAATTATTAAAATCGCTGAATATTTTAATTGTGGATGGATTAACTATATTTTGATAATTATTTGCAGGAAAATTCGAATCTCGGCCGAAATTCAAAGAAATTATTTCTTACGGCCGAGATTTGGCTTTACACCCAAGTCGTTACGGCCGAGATTCAAAAGAAGTAACAAGATATAATTCTTTGTTACGGCTAACATTTGAAGGCGTAAAGATAAATGTTTTTATCTTTTGGGCGTAACAGGAGAAGTCTTTCCTTACGGCCGAAATTTGGAGGGCGTAATGACATGAAGATGAAGGGCGTAACAAGATAAAAATGAGTTTATCTTTAGGCGTAACAAGAGTTGAAGGCGTAAAAGATAAAATGATTTTTATCTTTTGGGAGTAATGGAAAGGAGTAAAGATAAAATATTTTCCTTACGGCCGAGACTCTTTGGGCGTAAAAAGATAAGAAAGATTTATCTTTGGGCGTAATGATAAAATGATTTATCTTTGGCCGAGTTTATCTTATAATTTTAAAGTCAACCGTATGATGTTACGGCCGAGATCAAATTGAAGGCCGTCCGCACCCTATAAATACGTGAAGAATCCATCGTTTTAATTAGTGCTCTGAAGTTCAGGTTTCTTCCACGGCGAGTCGTGAGTTCTGCAGGCTGCGACCAAAAGGAGAGAGGTGCGACGGCTGGAAGTTGATCGCGACCCTGATCAAGTCCGAGAGGCTGCCCGACTGTCTGCCCGTGATCCGAAGCTTCGACTTTTATCTATTTGGGTGTAATTCTTCCAATTATTATTATTTTGTTATTATCTCTCCAGAATTTCTAGGATGAACTCCATATTCTTATTTATTTCATTTTAGGAGATTATTATTGAAGGAAAACTATTTGGACCCTATATTATTTGTTTTAATCTTTTCTGATCAATTAGTTAATTGTGCTTAATGCTTTTGATTTAATTATTTGGATTTCTGAGTTGAGTACTTACCAGTTTGTGGATTATTTAATTTCAGAATTCATTAATTAAATTAATTGATTTTATGTGAAATTAATAATTGACATAAATTTGATAACTAGTGTGTGGAGAATCAAGTTTGTGTGGTCTATTAATCTATACCAGTTTGTGGAGTGATTAATAGTCTAGGATTTTCATATTAATGCATCTTAATTTTAATCTTATCTGACGAATACCAGTTTGTGGGACTTTAGGTTTGATTGAATTTAAGATAGTTTGATTTACCGGATTAAATAACAGAATTACCAGTTTGTGAACTCTGTGATGTTAATCTTGTAAATTAATAACTTGAGAAAATTCCTAATCCATCTTTAAAGATTAAATTTATCTTTTATGGTTCAAATATTTATCCTGATCTATTTTCATCCTAAGGCCTAACTTCAACACCATTATCTTATCTTTATCTTATTTTCTTTATTTCATTTCATAAAACTTCTTTCCAAAAATTCATATTTTTCCTCTCTTATTAATTTATAAATCCAGATATTGAATTAATAATATTCCTCGTGGGTTCGACACTCTTACTCCTTTTTACTATATTACTTGAGCGACTAGTGCACTTGCTAGCAAATTTTATTGTTACAATTACAACGCATCAAGTTTTTGGCGCCGTTGCCGGGGAATATTTTATTAATTAATTTCTGATTTTTATGAATTATTAGGAGATGTAAATAAAACAAAAGGTCACGATAATTTTTTTTATTTTATTTATCTACTTTCGGTTTAAAATCCGACGCCGATTGGATTTTTCTGAATTACACTGTCGACTTATGGATTTACGACTTTAATTTGATGCGTCGGCTTTATTAATTTTACGATTTCTGAATTCTAAACTTTCAATCTTTACGGCCGTAATATTTTCTATCCGAACATTGTTTTTACGGCATGAGTAATGGATATTGATTTGACTTGTTACGCCCGGTTTATCGATGGTTTAAATTTTTACGCCCTATTCGAATCAGTTTTCATTCTCGGCCGTAACATTTTTGTTTGAACTTTTCATATGGATTTGATCTGATTTCGTTGTTTTACGACCGTAAGGAATCTTCTTAATTCACTTTCGGCCGTAATGATTCAATTTCGGCCGAAAACCTATTTTTCTTTACGGCCTCGTGTTAACATCATCTCGGCCGATGTGACCTCGTACGATTTAATCTTTTTACGGCCGAGAATGATCTCATGTTTCATTTTTACGGCCGAAAATTAATCTCATGATTTTACGGCCGTAAAATTTCTGAACATTTGTTTTTTACTCCATCTTCCGACCCCAATTTATTTGTGATTTTTTCATTCTCGGCCGTAACATTAGTAATAGTTTGAACTTTTGATTTGACTTTGTTTTGGCCGAAGTGATTCAGTTTGTCTCGGCCGTAATGGATCATCCGACATGGATTTTACTCCTTTTCGGCCGATTTATATGTGTTGATGAACCTCTCATTGTTTTACGGCCGATATGAACTATATTCTTTGTCGGCCGTAATGATTCATTTGGCAACATTTCATTCAATTTTTTTCGGCCGAGATAATTCATCACCATGCTAATTTTTACGCCTTCACGTTGAATCCTTTTGACACTGTTTCATTCTGTAATTACGGCCGATCAATCTTATTTCTTCAAAATAATTTTTGATTATTTCTGATTATTATCTTTACGGCCGCAAATTAGTTCGGACTTATTTTGTGCGATTTCTTACATCATCATAAATTCTTTCGGTCGATATTAATTTTTGGTATTCGTATTGGTTTGAAGAATTTCTGAAAAGTTCCTCTCGAAAATTAATTTTAATGACGAATTTTCAAATTCTATCAGGCCGAAAGACTTTATTTGTAAAAAACTCATTTTTCGTGACCTATTATCTGTATTTCTTTTTTCTTGTATATATTTGTATTTTATTTTTTTATCTCTCTTACTGAAAATTAGTTGTTGCAGAACTTGAGTGAAAATCTAATCACAACTAAGTTAATCCTTTGGATAAATTTATATGTCACACATTGTGATCAGATGTTAATTTTTTATTTTATTTATTTTTTTTCTGACACTTGGTTGTTGCAGTGACGAATTGAATATTTAATCACAACCAATTCTCTATTTTTTTTAGTTATTATTATTTTTTTAATTTAATTATTTAGTTGTTAGGCATTTTATTTTTATTTTATATCGAGTCATCTAATTAATATTTCTTTCTGTGCATCGAGCGGAATTCGGATAATCATACGTCGATCGACAAGATTACGCCATGTTCCTCGTTACGGCCGAAGAACCACCTCGATGACCACGCCGTAAAGATTCCAACAGATATGACAAGACACCACATCGTTACGGCCGAGGATCACGCCAGATGCCTTCTTACGGCTGAGGTGTTATGCACGGACGAGAATGACACGACAAGAGCTGCGGGTTCCTATTACGCCCTGCCACCCTCGTTACGTGTGCATTACGGCCGAGTTGACACATCAGCATCAAGCTCTGACATGACAAGACAAACTGCCACCCACCATTTCCATTACGGCCGAAGCGACCGAAGAAAAGAACCGTCATTACGCCCTGCCACCATTCCGTTACGGCCGAGTTGTCACACATGCATCAAGCTCGGACATTACGCCCTGCCACCCTCGTTACGTGTGCATTACGGCCGAGTTGTCGCACATGCACCAAGCTCGGACATGACAAGACAAGCTACCACCATTCATCGTTACGGCCGAGGATGCCAGATGCCTTCGTTACGGCCGAGATGTTATGCACAGACGACAATGACACGACAGCACATCTGCATGCACAAGTCCAATCGAAAAAAAAAATGCATGTTTTTACGACCGGATTTGACCCTTCACTGCGCGCTGTCGGAACAGGTATTACCCCCTCCAATTCATCTATAAAATACTTACCCCTTCTCGTGTTATGCAGATCAATCACCGCTCGCCCTTTCATCTATCTCTTACGGTCGAAGCTCAAACTCCTTACGGCCGAAGTTCCGAAGCCACTGCGCGCCGACATTACGGCCGAGCTTTCTCCCTTACGCCCAAAGTGCCAAGCCTCCAACTTCTTACGGCCGGAGCTTCAACACCGCGCCGCTCTCTGCATTACGGTCGAGGTGGAACTACCCTTACGCCTTTTGTTCCTTACGGCCGAAGTTCCGGAGCTTCAAAACCGTCACCGCCGATCCTTACGGCCAAAAGCACCGCACCTGTTCCTTACGGCCGAAGTTCCAGCGCTTCCGGGTTCGTTACGGCCGGTCTTCCACCGCACACCGACACTTATTACGGTCGAAGTTTCCACGTCGCCTTCGTTTTACGGCCGAAGTCACGTCATCTCCGCCGCTCTCTTACGGCCAAACTCCGGGCGAGTTTTTCACTTTACGGCCGAAACCACACAGCCATTCCTTACGGCCGAAATCTACAGGTTCATCAACTCCTTACGGCCGAGTTCCAAGTCACGCCTCCAACTTCTTACGGCCAAACTCCAATCTCCGGCCAAGCTTCATCAATTACGGCCGAAGTTCTTCGTCACCTCCGACCTTCAGCCGGTTCTTCATCGAATACTACGATCGAAACCTCAGCCGCTTTCACCGAGCCGGTACCTTTTCTTTGTTTATTTTTGTCCAGATCAAGATGAGGCGATTTGCTAATATATGGAGGGGACGTCATGAACGACGACATCCGAATGCTCGGCCGACCCCACAGCCCTCACAATTAATCTCCTACCCCGGAGATTATTATTGGACTAAGCCGGAGTATCAAGCTCGATATGAACGGATGTGTGATATTCGAATTCATGCCACCAGATTTTCAGATACTGAATTGCTGAGGGAGTATAATTTACTTGCAGATACTCATCTATTATTTTCTCAAATTGGACTATCTGACTTTGTGCATTCTTGGTGGCCAACTTATGAAGTACTAATTATGGAATTTCTCTCATCTCTGGAAATCTTTAATTTAGATGGCAGGAACTATGATCAGCCCCGTATTTCATTCCAACTTTATGGACGACCATTTACTCTCACTCTAGGAGATTAATAATATCTATGGATTTCCCAACCATGGATCTCTTTCTGTACCTGCTGACTTTGAGGCTGAAACTTTTTGGAAACAGATAACAGAAGAAGATCGATTGGTTTGGAACACCGCTAAAGATAGCTCAATTCAGAATCCTGTTCTGCGCTACGTCCATCGCATGCTAAGCAACACCATAAGTGGACGCAGTGATAATGATGGTGCCGTCTCAAAAGGAGAGTTATATATCATCCACAGCATGCTTCACAGAACTCCCGTTAATGTGGGTGCCTTCCTAATTCGTCGATTCCAGCGCCGCACTACTCATCGTGGCGGTAGCATTAATATGGGTGCTCTTCTCACACCTATCGCTCAGCACCTACAACTTGACTTGGATGATCTCGAAGCTGTGCCAGGAAACACTCACCTCACTCGTAGGACCATTCAGGCTATGGGTCTCGTAAAGACCAACAACTCAGGGATCAAAGTTTTTATTTTTAAAGGCCACCATCAGGAGGTGCCCTGCTCAGATCGAGATGCTTTTACACCGATTAATCCAAATAATTGGCTCCTTTTTAGGCAGGTCATAACTCCAGTAATCCCACATGCAGGACCATCTACCTCTGTCGGACAGCTACACCAGGATGAACCTTTCTCCTGGTTTGATTCTACTGATTATGCGGCAGCCCAACCCTACCTTCAACAGCAACAAGGATCCCAGGATGCATCACCGGCAGCTTCCCAATATGCCACCTCCGTCCATTCACCTTATATGCCGGTGCCTTCTCCGATTCCATCTCCAGCACAAGAGAGCTCTTCTGATTCCTCGTTCATACCTTCTACTCCTTATGAGGAACGCGATTCGATGGAAGTATCTGCCCCTTTACAAGAACCTGTGCAGAATCGCTATATAGCACCAGAGCCCACTTTTACTTCAGTCCCAGAGCAGACTTACTATCCACCTCCGCCACCTCAGCCTGACTATGCTTCCATGTAAAACTTATGGGAATCAATGTATGATGAACAACTTCGTCAAGCAGGGGAGTTTCACACTTTTCAAGAAGAACAACTTCGTCAGTCAGGGCAGTTGCACGCTATTCAGGAAGAGCAACTTCGACAAGCACAAGAGTTGACCAACATTCGAGCTGATTTTAGAAATATGGATGATCGTCAGGGTCGCTTCGAATCCCTTCAGAATCAGCATGCGCGCATGACGAGACGCATCCATGAGTATCATATGCGCCAAGGAAATCTCGGCTACCATCCACCATCACCACCCCGCAGACAGTAAATCCGGTTGTGTCTTTTCCCTTTTCTTTATTTTCGTTTCTTTAAATTTTCCTTTTTATTGAGTATGTATCACTTTCCCTTGCTGGCTTAACACTGAGGACAGTGTCTAGTTCAAGCTTGGGGGAGTTTGCATTTCACGCATTACATGTTTCTTTCTGTTTATTTGCTTATGTTTGCATCTATTTATAAAAAAATACAAAAAAAAAAAAATTGAAAAATTTGAAAATTTTCTAAAAAATACCATTGCATGCATTTATTTTTGCTACCATCTAACAAACTCTTGTCTTATTGTTTTAATTATCTTTTAGTAAAAGTTCAAAGACATATTGTTAATTGATGAAATTTGAATACTTTTCTTTCTTATCACTTGCTATTTTAGTATCAAACTTATGGACTATGTGCCTATGCTAAGTAGAATTATGAATGACTAGACGACAAAATCATATTCATGCCTTTTTTATTTCTTTTAAGTCTTGATAGTAGTAGACTTCTTTTTGACCATATCAAGTACTTTTTGAGCTTATAAAAAAAAGAAGGGTTAGTTAAACCCCAACAAATAATAATAATAACAAAAAAAAAGTTGAATAAAGTTATGTGTAGGTACAAAAGTGTTATCCGGAACCAAGGTGTGTTCGTGTAATTAGATCCGTAGGGGTTCATGCCTGGCGACCTAAGGGCAACTGCTCTGGGATCCGTCGATCGAAAACCTGCTACATGGACCATCTTGTGGAATATGGAGAAGCACAGGAGTACTGAACCATGGCTAAGTTCGAACTCTTCATTCAGAACCTTGGTTGTTCGGGCAAGTAAACTCGAGGGGTGCTTTGTCACCTGGTGCCCTAAGGTCATCTGGTCTGGGAGTCATCAGTCTAAAGCCCGCTACATGAACTTCCTTGTGCAATCCTGCTTGAAGATTAGAACTTTTAAATGATTGAAAATAAAGCTGAAAAATGAAAAGAAAAAGAAAAAGTTTTAAGCTCAATTAGTACTTATGTGTTCAATATCAATGCTATTATTTGACAGACAATTTATTTTTCTACAAGGCTGAATTTGAGATTGTTTAAATTTGTGTAGCATTCAGAACTTCTATGAAGCTAAGTGCATGGAAAATGATAAGATACTAAGTAGTAGGTGTGCAGATGAACTGTGTGAGAAAATTAGTCAGTTGACAATGTGGAGGCTACGATGGAACTTTCTTGAGTCTTGCTTTGAATTTTTGCTTGAGGACAAGCAAGACTTTAAGCTTGGGAGAGTTTGATGCATGCAAAATACAACATATTTTAGATAATTATTTTAATTAAATTTTCTATAATTTGATCATGGCATGCATCATTTTTAGTCACTTTTAATCATAATTCCGGATTTATCAATTTTAATTATTAAAATCACTGAATATTTTAATTGTGGATGGATTAACTATATTTTGATAATTATTTGCAGGAAAATTCGAATCTCGGCCGAAATTCAAAGAAATTCCTTACGACCGAGATTTGGCTCTACACCCAAGTTATTACGGCCGAGATTCAAAAGGAGTAACAAGATTTAATTCTTTGTTACGGCTAACATTTGAAGGAGTAAAGATAAATGTTTTTATCTTTTGGGCGTAACAGGAGAAGTCTTTCCTTACGGCCGAAATTTGGAGGGCGTAATGGCATGAAGATGAAGGGCGTAATAAGATAAAAATGAGTTTATCTTTGGGCGTAACAAGATATATGATGGCGTAAAGATAAAATGATTTTTATCTTTTGGGAGTAATGGAAAGGAGTAAAGATAAAATAATTTCATTACGGCCGAGACTCTTTGGGCGTAAAAAGATAAGAAAGATTTATCTTTGGGCGTAATGATAAAATGATTTATCTTTGGCCGAGTTTATCTTATAATTTTAAAGTTAACCGTACGATGTTACGGCCGAGATCAAATTGAAGGCCGTCCGCACCCTATAAGTACGTGAAGAATCCATCGTTTCAATTGGTGCTCTGAAGTTCAGGTTTCTTCCACGGCGAGTCGTGAGCTCTGCAGGCTACGACCAAAAGGAGAGAGGTGCGACGGCTGGAAGTTGATCGCGACCCTGATCAAGTCCGAGAGGCTGCCCGACTGTCTGCCCGTGATTCGAAGCTTCGACTTTTATCTATTTGGGTGTGATTCTTCCAATTATTATTATTTTGTTATTATCTCTCCAAAATTTCTAGGATGAACTTCATATTTTTCTTTATTTCATTTTAGGAGATTATTATTGAAGGAAAATTATTTGGACCCTATATTATTTGTTTTAATCTTTTCTGATCAATTAGTTAATTGTGCTTAATGCTTTTGATTTAATTACTTGGATTTCTGAGTTAAGTACTTACCAGTTTGTGGATTATTTAATTTCAGAATTCATTAATTAAATTAATTGATTTTATGTGAAATTAATAATTGACATAAATTTGATAACTAGTGTGTGGAGAATCAAGTTTATGTGGTCTGTTAATCTAACCAGTTTGTGGAGTGATTAATAGTCTAGGATTTTCATATTAATGCATCTTAATTTTAATCTTATCTGACGAATACCAGTTTGTGGGACTTTAGGTTTGATTAAATTTAAGGTAGTTTAATTTACCGGATTAAATAGCAGAATTACCAGTTTGTGGACTCTGTGATGTTAATCTTGTAAATTAATAATTTGGGAAAATTCCTAATCCATCTTTAAAGATTAAATTTATCTTTTATGGTTCAAATATTTATCCTAATCTATTTTCATCCTAAGGCCTAACTTCAACACCATTATCTTATCTTTATCTTATTTTCTTTATTTTATTTCATAAAATCTCTTTCCAAAAATCCATGTTTTTCCTCTCTTATTAATTTATAAATCCAGATATTGAATTAATAATATTCCTCGTGGGTTCGACACTCTTACTCCTTTTTACTATATTACTTGAGCGACTAGTGCACTTGCTAGCAAATTTTATTGTTACAAATACAACGCATCAAATTTTTGGCGCCGTTGCCGGGGAATATTTTATTAATTAATTTCTTATATTTATGAATTATTAGGAGATGTAAAAAAATTGTAAATAATTCTCTGTGCATATGTATTAATTGTTTTAATTATTTTTGTGAATAAACTGACATTTTTCCTTTTGCAGATAAAGGTCACGATAATTTTTTTTTATTTATCTACTTTCGGTTTAAAATCTGCCGCCGATTGGATTTTTCCAAATTACACTGTCGACTTACGGATTTACGACTTTAATTTGATGTGTCGGCTTTATTAATTTTACGGCCTCGCAATGAATGATTTCTGAATTCTAAACTTTCAATCTTTACGGCCGTAATAGTTTTATCCGAACGTTTTTTTACGCCATGAGTAATGGATATTGATTTGACCTTGTTACGCCCGGTTTATCGATGGTTTAAATTTTTTACGCCTTATTCGAATCAGTTTTCATTCTCGGCCGTAACATTTTAATTGTTTGAACTCTTCATATGATTTCGTTGTTTTACGACCGTAAGAAATTGACTTAATTCTATGTCGGCCGTAATGATTCAATTTCGGCCGAAAACCTATTTTTCTTTACGGCCTCGTGTTGACATCATCTCGGCCGAAAACCTATTTTTCTTTACGGCCTCGTGTTGACATCATCTCGGCCGAAGTGACCTCATCTTAATTGACGATTTAATCTTTTTACGGCCGAGAATGATCTCATGTTTCATTTTTACGGCCGAAAATTAATCTCATGATTTTACGGCCGTAAAATTTCTGAACATTTGTTTTTTTACGCCATCTTCCGACCCCAATTTATTTGTGATTTTTTCATTCTCGGCCGTAACATTAGTAATAGTTTGAACTTTTGATTTAACTTTGTTTTGGCCGAAGTGATTCAGTTTGTCTCGGCCGTAATGGATCATCCGACATGGATTTTACTCCTTTTCGACCGATTTATATGTGTTGATGAACCTCTCATTGTTTTACGGCCGATATGAACTATATTCTTTGTCGGCCGTAATGATACATTTGGCAACATTTCATTCAATTTTTTTCGGCCGAGATAATTCATGACCATGCTAATTTTTACGCCTTCACGTTGAATCCTTTTGACACTGTTTTACAATTTTTACGGACGAACGAGCCTCGGATTAATTACGATCGTAAACCCTTATTACGGCCCATCAATCTTATTTCTTGATAATAATTTTTGCTAATGTCTGATTATTAACTTTATGATCGCAAATTAGTTCGGACTTATTTTGTGCGATTTCTTACATCATCATAAATTCTTTTGGTCGATATTAATATTTGGTATTCGTATTGGTTTGAAGAATTTCTGAAAAGTTCCTCTCGAAAATTAATTTTAATGACGAATTTTCAAAGTCTATCGTGCCGAAAGAATTTATTAGTAAAAAACTCATTTTTCGTGACCTATTATCTGAATTTCTTTCTTCTTGTATATATTTTATTTTATTCTTTCATCTTACTGAAAATTGGTTGTTGCAGGTACTAATTGAAGATTAAATCACAACCAATCCTGGAATCTTCTGATAAGCGCACTAGGAGTTCAAATCCACTGTTGGAATTTGATCCTGAAATTGAAAGAACCTATCGTCGATTACGAAGAAATATAAGAAAAATGGCGGAACAAGCACGCGACAATCAGAGACTGGAGCAACAAAATGAACTGGTTCCACCATATTATAATCGGCGAGAAGATGAAGCAGAACTTTCTATGAGAGAATATGTCTCGGCCAGATACAGTGACCGAGAATCATGCATCGTGCTGCCTGATATTAACGCAAATAATTTTGAGATAAATCCCGCAATCGTGAGGATGATACAAGCATCCCAATTTGGAGGAGGATTTCATGAAGACCCTCACGATCACCTTGATAAATTTCTTGCCACTCTGAGCACCTTTAGAAATAATAATGTTTCTTCTGAAGTTATTCGTTTATTATTATTTCCTCAATCTTTACGTGACAAAGCTTCCACCTGATTTAAAACTTTGCCTGCAGGATCGATTCATTCTTGGTTGGAGTTGGTAGAAAAGTTTGTTGGAAAATATTGTCCACCACAAAAGGCAGGCAAATATCGAAGAGAGCTGAGGGCATTTGTTCAAGACGATAACGAGACGTTATATGAAGCCTGGGAACGATATAAGGAACTGCTGGCCAGAGTTCCTGACAATAGAATTCCAAAGTGGCAAGTGATGGAAGATTTCTATCATGGATTACGACCTGCAGATCAAGATAAGCTCGATCAATCAGCAGGAGGGACAGTACTGGGATCTAAACGTCCTAGTGAGATACAAGATATAATTGAAGCTGTAGCCCTCAAGTCAAGCCAAGAAAGGAGACCACCTCGTCGAACTCATGATGTGCATGCTACAGAAAGTAAAAATTCTTCTGAAGTAGTGACTCAGCTGGAGTCACTTAATCACAAATTTGAGCAGATGATGTCATTAATGGTGTGCAATAACTGTGGAGGAGGACATGCGAGCAATTATTGTCCTCAAGGTAACATTTCTAATCCTGATCATATTGAAAATGCTAACTTTGTCTCCAATCCATTTTTCAGGAATAATGACTATGGTTGGAGGAACAATCAGAAGTTTCCTTACAAGTCAAATCAAGGGCAAGTTTTTGAGAAATTTCAGAATCAAGCTCATCCACAAAATTATACACTTTTGAGAAAGCAACAAGAAGCTCCTGTCCAACAATCGACTAATCCTATGGAAGAGATGATGGCAAGAGTTATTGACACTATGCAAACCATGCAGAAAACAATGGAAACAAGGGCAAACAATCAAGATGCTACAATCAGGAATTTAGAAATGCAAATAGGACAGATGGCCAATATGATGGCAGGACGTGCACCAGGGACTCTTCCAAGCAATACAGAGAAAAATCCTAAAGAAGAGACCAAAGCTGTGACTCTTAGAAGTGGGAAACAATTGAGAAGTCTGAGATTAGATTCCCCGCCAAGAGTAATTGATCAAACTGAAGCATTAAAGACACAAGATCAGACTACTGAAGATATCAATCTGAAGAAAAAAGAAACTGACATAAAGGATCTACCCTATCCACAAAAATTTCGCAAAGAACAGTTAGATAAGCAATTTTCTCGCTTTCTTGATATTCTGAAGCAATTATCTATTAACATTCCTTTTCATGAAGCTTTACAAATGATGCCGAGCTATGCTAAATTCATGAAGGATATATTATCTTCAAGAAGAAGGTTTGAAAACACTGAGAAAGTATTGTTGACATCAGAGTGTAGTGCCATTTACGATCGAGATATACCTAAAAAAATGAAAGATCCTGGAACCTTCACTATACCTTGCACTATAGGAAAATTCTTTTGTGCACAAGCTTTATGTGATCTTGGTGCTAGTATTAGTTTAATGCCACATTCTATATTTGTGCAGCTAGGTTATGGAGAACTTGAAGAAACAAGCATGACTCTTCAATTCGCAGATTCTTCATGCAAGAGACCCCGAGGAATATTAAGAGATGTTTTGGTAAAGGTTGATAAATTTGTTTTTCCTGCAAATTTTATTGTTCTGGATATGAAGGCAGATGAAAAAACCCCCATCATCCTCGGGAGACCATTCCTAGCGACAGGAAACACACTCATTGATGTTCAACAAGGGATGCTCAAACTTCGTGTCAACAATGAAGACATCACTTTCAATATAAAAAATTCTCTCAAACAACCTTTTGATTACTCATCCTGTTATGCCATTGATTCTTTAGAAAATGACACGATTGATGTTTTTGATGATATTGTTGCAGATTTTATCTCAGATCCATATGCTAAGGAAGCTTTGGAAATGATAGAGGAATCTAGAGAAATTGGGGAAGACGATAATGCGCCAATAACAACAGAGACACTCGAGGCGGAAAACGATAAATTGGATTATTCTCCAAAATTTGAACTTAAAGAACTTCCACCTCATTTAAGATATGCTTTTCTTGAAAATGACACTTACCCAGTTATCATATCTGCTGATTTGACAGGTGATATGGAAAACCAACTTTTAGAAGTATTGAGGCAACACAAAAGAGCAATTGCCTGGTCGATCTCAGATATCAGGGGCATCTCTCCTACCATTTGCATGCACAAGATCTTGATGGAGGACAATGTCAAGCCAATTGCTCAATATCAAAGAAGGCTCAACCCAACTTTAAGGGAAGTTGTGAAAAAGGAGGACATCAAACTCCTTGATGCAGGTATTATATATGCCATTTCTGATAGTTCATGGATAAGTCCTGTGCAAGTAGTCCCTAAGAAAGGAGGAATCACTGTAGTAAGTAATAAAAATAATGAATTGGTACCTCAAAGAACAGTTACAGGTTGGAGAGTCTGTATAGACTATAGGAAGCTTAATGATGCTACCCGCAAGGATCATTTTCCATTACCTTTTATTGACCAAATGTTGGAGCGTGTTGCAGGTCATAGCTATTATTGTTTTCTAGATGGCTATTCTGGATACAATCAAATAGCAGTAGCACCTGAGGATCAAGAAAAGACAACGTTCACATGTCCATATGGAACGTTTGCCTATAGAAGAATGCCATTTGGCCTATGCAACGCTCCAGCAACATTTCAGAGATGCATGATGTCCATTTTTGCAGACATGAATGAGAAAATACTCGAAGTCTTCATGGATGATTTTACACTATTCGGTAACTCTTTTAATAATTGTTTGGATAACTTATCTCTAGTTTTGCAGCGATGTGAAGAAACGAATTTGGTCCTTAACTGGGAAAAATGTCATTTCATGGTTAAGGAGGGTATAGTGCTTGGCCATAAAATCTCAACAATTGGAATTGAAGTTGATAAGGCCAAGATTGATGTTATTGCAAATTTGCCCCCTCCAACCAATGTGAAGGGCATTCGAAGCTTCCTTGGGCACGCAGGATTTTATCGCCGTTTTATCAAAGATTTTTCAAAAATGACTAAACCCTTAACTAATCTTCTTGCTAAGGACACAAAATTTGATTTTAATTCAGATTGTCTTGCTGCCTTTAATTTATTAAAGGAAATGCTAATTTCTGCACCTGTTGTTGTTGCACCAGACTGGTCTCTACCATTCGAGCTGATGTGTGACGCGAGTGATGGTGCTATTGGAGCTGTGTTGGGGCAAAGAAAGGATAAAACATTTCATGTCATATATTATGCAAGCCGAACATTGAATGCTGCCCAACTAAATTATGCAACAACAGAGAAGGAGTTTCTTGCTATTATTTTTGCTTTTGACAAGTTTAGATCATATCTAATTTGTTCAAAATTTATTGTATACACAGATCATGCAGCCATCAAGCACTTGATGAGCAAACAAGATGCCAAACCTAGACTGATCCGATGGATACTACTTTTGCAAGAGTTCGATGTGGAAGTAAAAGACAAAAAAGGGACTGAGAACTTATTAGCTGATCACCTATCTCGTTTGGAGCCATCTCCAAGAGAAGTCACAGACATACTTGAAGAATTCCCAGACGAGAAACTTTTTTCTATCTCTACAATTTTTCAAATTTATGACACTACACCATGGTTCGCTGATTTTGCTAATTACCTTGCAGGACATTACATTCCAAGGGGCATGACCACTCATCAAAAAAGGAAATTCTTATCTGACGTCAAGAATTATCACTGGGAAGATCCTTACCTTTTTCGATTATGTGCAGATCAAGTAATTCGAAGATGTGTTCACGAAGATGAGATTGATAATATCCTAAGTCATTGCCACGATGGACAAGCTGGAGGTCACTTTGGACCTAATCGAACAGCAGCTAAGGTACTTGAATGTGGACTATATTGGCCAACCATTTACCGAGATGCAAGAAACTACTGTAAGTATTGTGACAAATGCCAAAGGACAGGTAATATTTCTCGTCGAGATGAAATGCCTCTCACAAATATTTTACAATGTGATATTTTTGATGTTTGGGGTATTGACTTTATGGGACCATTCCCTAAATCCTTTAACAATCAATATATCTTAGTGGCGGTTGATTGTGTTTCCAAATGGGTAGAAGCTGTAGCCACACCAACAAATGAGGCCAAGGTAGTTGCCAACTTTCTAAGAAAAAATATTTTTACTCGATTTGGAACACCTAGGACTATCATAAGTGACAATGGAATACATTTCTGTAATAAAATAATGTCAACTCTTCTTAACCGATTTGGAGTCAACCACTTTCTTAGTACCCCATATCATGCACAATCTTGTGGACAAGTGGAAATTTCAAATAGAGAAATTAAAAGAATTCTAGAGAAAACTGTGAACTCATCTAGGAAGGATTGGTCCTTGAAACTAGACGATGCACTTTGGGCATATAGAACCGCTTTTAAGACACCTATAGGTACCTCTCCTTATAGATTAGTTTTTGGAAAATCATGTCACCTTCCTGTGGAATTAGAACATAAAGCTTACTGGGCAACAAAATTTTTAAATCTGGATCTAAAATCATCACAATCAGAAAGATTATTACAATTAAATGAGCTCGATGAATTTAGATATCATGCATATGAGAACAGCAAACTATATAAAGAACGTACAAAAAAATTACATGACCTGCATATTAAACATAAAGAATTTTTACCTGGTCAACGAGTGCTTCTTTACAATAGTAAACTCAAATTATTTCCTGGGAAACTCAAATCAAGGTGGACTGGCCCTTATATCATAATCAATAGTTCACCTTATGGAACATTTGAAATTGAATCATTGGATCATAAACAAAAATTTAAAGTTAATGGACATAGACTTAAACTCTATCATGATAACACATATTATCAAAATTTATCTATGATTAATCTGTTTACCATCTAAATGACGAATTGACAAAGTCAAGCTGACGACTATAAATCAGAACTATTTTTATCCTTTTTATTTTTATTTTTTTTAGTCTAATTAGTTGTTAATATCTTAATTTCGGTGATAGTTTTATTAGACATTTATTTTATTATGGAGTCATTTAATTTAATTAATATTTAATATTTGTAAGGAGAGATAAATTCAGGGGCGTCAACTCCAAGCATGGGCGTAAATTCCAAGAATTGATTCTCTCTACGGCCGAAGCTCGGACATTATGCCCTGCCACCCTCGTTACGTGCGCATTACGGCCGAGTTGTCACACATGCATCAAGCTCGGACATTACAGCCGAAGCGACCGTCGTTACGCCATGCCACCCACCGTTTTCGTTACGGCCGAAGTTCCACCGCGCACAAGACTTCATTACGGCCGAGCTTTCTACCTTACGGCCGAAGTGAAACTCCACTCGACTCCGGCCGAGCAACTCCTTACGGCCGAAGTTCCAGCGCTTCCTTGTGCGTTACGGCCGGTCTTCCACCGCACCGACATTTATTACGGCCGAAGTCTCAAACACTAACAGCCGACATCCATCAATTAGTACGTTACGGCCAAGCCTCCACGTCGTCTTCGCCTTACGGCCGAAGTTTCACCATTATGGCCAGTTTCTTACGGCCGAGATTGCACGGCTGAGATCTTCATCAACAAAATTTTGCGGTCAAGCTTTTACGACCGAAACTCTCCATTATCGGCCGACATCCATCAATTATCGACCAAGATCTCCTCTCACTGACACCATTTGCGGCCGACACCTTCGTCGATATATATAAGGTCGAGCATCTCTCCACCGACAATAAATCCGGTTGTATCTTTTCCCTTTTTTTTATTTTTTTAGCTTTTCTATATTATCTTTTCACTTTCCCTTGCTGGCTTAACACTGAGGACAGTGTCTAGTTCAAGCTTGGGGGAGTTTGCATTTCACGCATTGCATGTTTCTGTATGTTTATTTGCTTATGTTTGCATCTATTTATAAAAAAATCCAAAAAAATTGAAAATTTTCTAAAAAAATACCATTGCATGCATTTATTTTTGCTACCATCTAACAAACTCTTGTCTTATTGTTTTAATTATCTTTTAGTAGAAGTTCAAAGACATATTGTTAATTGATGAAATTTGAATGCTTTTCTTTCTTATCACTTGCTATTTTAGTATCAAACTTATGGACTATGTGCCTATGCTAAGTAGAATTATGAATGACTAGACGACAAAATCATATTCATGCCTTTTTATTTCTTTTAAGTCTTGATAATAGTAGCCTTCTTATTGACCATATCAAGTACTTTTTGAGCTTATAATTGAAAGTGAATAAAAAAGAAGGGTTAGTTAAACCCCAACAAATAATTATGTTAAATAAAAAAAAAAGTTGAATGAAGTTATGTGTAGGTACAAAAGTGTTATCCGGAACCAAGGTGTGTTCGGGTAATTAGATCCGTAGGGGTTCATGCCTGGCGACCTAAGGGCAACTGCTCTGGGATCCGTCGATCGAAAAACCTGTTACATGGACCATCTTGTGGAATATGGAGAAGCACAGGAGTACTGAATCATGGCTAAGTTCGAACTCTTCATTCAGAACCTTGGTTGTTCGGGCAAGTAAACTCGAGGGGTGCTTTGTCACCTGGTGCCCTAAGGTCATCTGGTCTGGGAGTCATCAGTCTAAAGCCCGCTACATGAACTTCCTTGTGCAATCCTGCTTGAAGATTAGAACTTTTAATTGATTGAAAATAAAGCTGAAAAATGAAAAGAAAAAGAAAAAGTTTTAAGCTCAATTAGTACTTATGTGTTCAATATTAATGCTATTATTTGATAGATAATTTATTTTTTCAAGGCTGAATTTGAGATTGTTTAAATTTGTGTAGCATTCAGAACTTCTATGAAGCTAAGTGCATGGAAAATGATAAGATACTAAGTAGTAGGTGTGCAGATGAATTGTGTGAGAAAATTAATCAGTTGACAATGTGGAGGCTACGATAGAACTTTCTTGAGCCTTGCTTTGAATTTTTGCTTGAGGACAAGCAAGACTTTAAGCTTGGGGGAGTTTGATGCATGCAAAATACAACATATTTTAGTTAATTATTTTAATTAAATTTTCTATAATTTGATCATGGCATGCATCATTTTTAGTTACTTTTAATCATAATTCCGGATTTATCAATTTTTATTATTAAATTTTCTGAATAGTTTAATTGTGGATGGATTAACTATATTTTGATAATTATTTGCAGGAAAATTCGAATCTCGGCCGAAATTCAAAGAAATTATTTCTTACGGGCGAGATTTGGCTTTACACCCAAGTCGTTACGGCCGAGATTCAAAAGGAGTAACAAGATTTAATTCTTTGTTACGGCTAACATTTGAAGGCGTAAAGATAAATGTTTTTATCTTTTGGGCGTAACAGGAGAAGTCTTTCCTTACGGCCGAAATTTGGAGGGCGTAATGGCATGAAGATGAAGGGCGTAAGGAAAGACTTCTCCTGTTACGCCCAAAAGATAAAAACATTTATCTTTACGCCTTCAAATGTTAGCCGTAACAAAGAATTAAATCTTGTTACTCCTTTTGAATCTCGGCCGTAACGACTTGGGTGTAAAGCCAAATCTCGGCCGTAAGAAATAATTTCTTTGAATTTCGGCCGAGATTTGAATTTTCCTGCAAATAATTATCAAAATATAGTTAATCCATCCACAATTTAACTATTCAGAAAATTTAATAATAAAAATTGATAAATCCGGAATTATGATTAAAAGTAACTAAAAATGATGCATGCCATGATCAAATTATAGAAAATTTAATTAAAATAATTAACTAAAATATGTTGTATTTTGCATGCATCATGCTTGCAAACCTAGCGATGCGCATGGAAAAATCATCGATAGACTCGCCATCCTTGAAGCTGATGTTCTCAAACTCCTTCAGCAGCCTTTGGGCATTGGCCTCTTGCACACGAGCGACACCCATGCACATCACCCGAATTGCCTCCCAGTCCTCTTTTACTATCTTCTTCACTGCAAGAGTCGACCGCATCTCAGCCGGCACCGCGCGAAGAAGAGCGGCTAAGGCTAGTCGATCCTCGCGGCGCTCGACTTTATCACTCTCGATCGCCTCCCACAGCCCTTGAGCTTCAAGATTCACCTGCATCACCAGTCCCCACTCATGATAGTTGGACCGCGTCAGCTCGGGATAGACGATGGATGAACCAACTTCCTTCACGATGCGCTCTACCACCACTCCTCGTGTGGAACTTTCTGCTCCCTTGCTTTCCATCACAATCTTTTAGAATATTCACAAACGAGGCTCTGATACCAAATGTTAGCGCTAGGCTTGAAAGCAGTAGAGAGGAATAGCAGAGAAAGAAAACTATCAAGGATTTTGTCGCAGCATGTTCTCTGCTGCATTTTCTGGTTTCATATTAATAGAAACAAATTCAAACAAACTCCTAAAACAAACTACGAACGTGGACACGATTTCAGCCATTAGTTGCTGAAGAATCGGTCTTAACAAACTACCTAACCAACTGACTACAAAATAAATAGTCTTAACAAACTACCTAACCAACCAACTACAAAACAAATATTCCTTAGATATTGCATGTAATTATTTGCTAACAAGCTTGAGGCCAGCCACCTGCTCTCATGCTCCCTCACGTCAACTCACCACCCCAAGCAAGCTCCCTTGCTCCTTCATATCTCTCTCTTGCAATCAATGTTTTCAGAACCGGACCGGCGACCGAACCAGATTTCTTACCGGGTCACGGTTGGACCGGTCCGATCGGGTTCGACAGGATTGAATTAGTTTTTATTAAAATAATATTATTTATAATAATTATAGAGATATAATATAAGTTATATGATGTAGTATATCAATATTGTACTAATAACCTATTAATAATATTAAAAATTAATATAACATAATTTTAATTTGTTAAAAGTTTTAATAATGATAAATAATAATAATTAACATTTTAATTTGAGGGGATCCAAAGTCCTCATCTTAACCTTGAATGATGTATGAATGAATGATTAAGGATTTAAAGACCAACTTGGATCTCCTTAGGTCATATGATTGAAGATAAGCATGATTTATTTGCATTATTGAATGGTTAGTTAAAATGACTATTTCATTGCTAATCATGTTTAGTATTAGAATGTTCATGTCTATCCATATTTAATTCATCATGATGTCTTTTATTTGTTCGTATTAATATGTTTGGTAACTCTTAATGTTCTTTAGGCAAATCTCTTCATATGTTCAAGATTAAGAAAGTAGAAATGTTCATGATTAACCTATGTGTTAATTAGTAAGTAATGTATGTTTGAGGAGATCCAATCACCCTAATCTTCCCCCTAACGATGTTTGATTGTGTAGATTAGGGATTAAAGAACAAACCCTTTGTTCTTAGATGAAGATTTAAGGAATGTGCATTTGATGCTTTATGTTTCTTTAGATTACTATTCTATTGCTAATCATTATTAGAATGCCATGTATTTCATAGCTTAATACTCTATTGCTCATCATGTTCAGAACTAGAATGTGTATTGTTGTTATGTTAACTCATTATGAAGTTGTTTAAAGCTCACATACATTTATGAACTTGATTAGCACGTTGGATGTCTTTATGTGAAAATCCCATGTATTTCATAATTAGCGTACTAAGAATGTTGATAAATGATGTATGTGATGTGTAGAGCAAAATTTGTGCTCGTTATGTAAAAGTATGCCAGATTGTAAGAAAGATGATGTAGAAATCGTGTGTTTATCGACCCAGAACGGACGACCAATAATGTATCGGTCGACCATTCTAGAGACCATTGTAGTTTTGAACTCTGTTCAACGGTCGACCGATTCACGAACGGTCGTCTATTTTGGAAGGGTCGTTAGATTATGTGATTAGAGGTCGATCGAACACCCTGTTTCGATCGTCCGAAAGTCATGTAACGATCGACCGATTTTCCAGCGGTCGTCCGATACGAGTAGTCATCACATACTGTGATTAGCGGTCTGATAGTGAATTTTGTGGGTGTAGTGATAATTTGCTGAATTTTATGTAAAATTGCAATTTTCAATTTTTGGTCTCCCAACTCACTAACTGCAAGTGTACAGGTAAGTTATAATAGACTCAGGTTATTGTATCCATGAAGATTTGATGCTTAAGACTCCCTAAAACAATCTAGACTAGTTCTACTTTAGTGGAAAAAATAGATTTTAATTAGAAATGAAAACAGATTTTTAATGAAATGCAGAATGATAACTATTTTTGGGGTTTTGGAAATTTGTCAAAATTGAGTTATAAATGCTAGATTGAAGACTAAAAATGTTTAACTATCAATGAGGAAAGTTCTCCTAGGAATTGGGGTTCATCTAAATTAATTATGGATGGATTGAATCAAGTTATCATTAAAAGTTTAATTTTGATTCAACCTAAAATATAGCTGCTCTCACAGCTCAATTGGCCTTTAACTAAGCAACATATTATCATATAATTGTTAGTTAGGTTAAATCAGAAGAGGATCCTCACTGAAAATCAAGTTATCGTTAGGCTCAAATGAAAGTTCATTGCTGATTTTTACAATTCAAGGAAATCTGAAGTGATAACTTGTAATTGCAATCATAAAATAATGAAATCACTTCAATTAGTTAAACTAGGATGAAATCTATTCAATAATAGTGCTTGTGCTCCTTGGTTCATCTCTGAATTTCAGGGGGATTTGAAATCAACCTCTCGGTTGCAAAAGAAAATGAAATCCACACAAACTCTAATTAATTAGGGTTAAAAGACATCCTATCTAAAATGAAGAATTCAGTGATTATCCAATGCTCCTTGGTTCATCTCAGACTCTCAAGGAAGACCTTAAGACTACCTCTCAGTAGTGGATTAAAATGAGGCTTGACAATGGAAATCAGAATTCAAAAAGAAATCAGAAAACAGAAATCAGCAATTCAAGAAATCAGAAATATTAATCAATGGAATTTAGGCTTGCCAATTACTTCTTGACCCATCTCTGGACTGCAAGAAATTCCTAAGGCTCACCTCTCAGTGATTGAATGAAATCAGGGGTTCAATTGGCAAGACATATTCTAAAGAAATCAGAAAAAAGATTTCAGAATTAAAATTCAGAAATCAGAAGAGCAAACTGATTTGAATGAAAAGTATGCCAAACATCTTGATTCATTTCTGAACAAGATGGGGAGGGCAATAGCAATCTCTCAGTTGCTCAATTAATCAGATTGAGAATGATAAACAGATTCAAACAGCCTTAGAAATTAAATTCAGAAATTTCAGAAAACCAGGAAATCAAGAAACCAGAAATCAGAAATCAGATTTTCAGATAAAATGGAATCCAGAAACCTGACATTGACTCTTAATTCATTTCTGAAAAAAAAATTAGATCAAATGATAACTTCTCAGTTATAGATTACAATGGGATCTAACAATTGCAAGAATCAATTCAAAACAATGCTGAAGTCTGAAAACCAGAAATGATTGCAGTGCAGGATTAATTTCAGTCCACATCCATCCATAATTAACCTAAATTACTACCCTATCCTAGAAAAAATGGAGTTTAGCTCCTCATATTTACAAAGTTTGACATAAAATGGAATGGAGAACATATACAATTCATCCTTGCTTGAGGCTTCTCGGCAGCAACTCCAGCAGCTAGCAGCAACTCGAGCAGCAGCTTGGTGCAGAAACCCTTGCTCCAAACCCTCAATGTCCAGCCCCTCTCTTCTTTCAGAAATTCCAACTTTTATATGTCTTATGTCCACCCTTTGATCCTCATCAGAATGTTCTATTCTCTCTGATTGCAGCCATCTGTCCATTGGTTCTGAAGATTCCAGCTGACTGACTGCAGTAGCTTTTGGGCAGCAAGGTCCCCCCCCCCCCACCTTTTTCTAGCTTTTTGGCAATCTGTTTTCTTGGTAGAAGACACATAACAACAAGTATCAAGGTCCTCTAATAAGAAATAAACAAATAAGGGTAACAATAACAAGTAAACTCAACTCAATAATCAAAAGGAGTTTGGTGTTATACAAAGGGTGGAAATCAATATGAAAAACTAATGGTTTGGAACCCGGAAATGATAACTTGGCACTAATTATGGAAATTATCCAAATGTAAGTGATTCAAGGCATTAGAGACATCAAATGGATTATGATGGCAAGTGAGTGAAGTCAGAAATTAAATATGAATATGATTTCATAGAAATGATAACTTAGGTGCCAAAACGATAACTTGTTTGCCTTAAAAATGATAACTTGTAACTTTTGTTGTAGTTATCCAAATGTGATCAAATTTGAACAGCAAAGAGTTAAGACAATAATATAATGAATGCCAAAGGCCTTTGTGCAGAATTAATAGTTTTGCATGTCGAAATGATAGAATTGCCCTTTAACGATAACTTGGCATTGGAAAAATGATAACTTGTTCAAATGGACTTAAAATTTTGCACAAGTTGAGATGTGACCATCCTTTGCTTGCTCCTTTGGGTTCACTTCTGACTGTCCAGGGAAGAACATAGGAGGTCTAGATGATGTACTAGCCTGTTGAGCAATTTGGTTTTCCAATATTTTCTGATTTGCATTCATGGCATCCAATCTAGAATTTATTTTCAATATCTCCTCTACTTGACTGTCCTGCTTCTTTAGAATCTGTTGGAGCATCTCCTTCATTTCAGTTTGGAGTTGAGATACTTGGACTTGAGGTGGTAGCTCATATGGAGTTCTCTGGATTGGGGCATTTTGGCCCTGATTTCCATAGGGAGGTGGCTGATTCCTTGGCAGGATTTTGGGCTGCCAATTTGAATTCTGCATAGGGGGCCCTTGATAGTGATTGGCCTTGTATGACAAGTAGGAGTGGTTCCTATTCTCTGGAGTATAGAACTCAGCAGGAGGTTTGATTCCATAGTTGTCCACAGCATTGATTTGATCAACAGATTGCTTCACTTGCTGCATAATTAAATTGCAAATCTCTGTCACATGGCCTTGATTACCACATACACAACATATGGTTTCAGGAGTAGAGGCTCTATTGACATTGGGAGTTAGATTCAGCCTCTCCAAAGTTTTGTACAGCACATCTTCAAGTTGAGTTGACAAGTGATTCACTGAATTATCCATGGGTGGCCTCCTGGTCCTGTCATGGGTAAGAAAGTGATGATTCTTGGCTATGTTCTCAATGAGTTGATAGGCTTCATCAATGTTTTTAGATGCAAAGATGCCTCATGCAACAAAGTCTAGTGCCACCTTGCTAGGGTAATTCAATCCCTTATGAAAATAGTTGACTAGCTGTCACTTTTCAAAATCATGGTGGGGACATGCCATCAACAGCCCCTGAAGTCTTTGCCATGCATCACAAATGTTTTCCTGATCCAACTGATAGAACCTGACTATTTGATCCCTGAAATTATTAGTCTTGGAAGGAGGGAAGAATTCTGAAAGAAACAATTGGACAATTGATTCCCAAGTGGCCACCTCTTCAAGATTTAGTCATTTGTACCATGTTTTGACCTTGTCTTTGAGTGAGAAGGGAAATAATCTCATGTAGACTGCATTCATAGGAATGTTATTGAAGTTTACTGTGCTGCAAATCTCCTTAAAATTGTCCAAATGAGAAGCTGGATCCTCAGTCACAAGTCCAGAAAATTGATACTGCCTTATAATTGAAATCAAGGCTGGATTTACTTCAAAATTTGCCACAGGTGCTAAGGCTCCATCTCCAAGTTGATTCCTGACATTGCTAGATGAGTAGCAATCCTTCAAAGTCCTAGGAGCTGTCATATTCTGATTTGCAACTTCTTCCTCTTATTCAAATATCCTTCTTCTTGCCTCAAGCCTTTGCAATTTCCTTCTTCTTAGAAATCTTCTTTCAGGCTCAGGATCTGATTGATAATGTTCCTCTTGATGGTCCAAGTCCTGCATAAAGAAATTCAGAAGTATCAAATTCAAGAAAGAAATGAAAACTAGACAAAAGTGAAAAATTAAAAATGATAACTTGCAAAAACTGAAAATTGGCCTAACAAATAAATTAAAAACTAATATAAAACTAATCTAAACTATCTAAATTAGTCTAATTGAC
This sequence comes from Pontederia crassipes, assembly GCA_030549335.1. NCBI lineage: Eukaryota > Viridiplantae > Streptophyta > Magnoliopsida > Commelinales > Pontederiaceae > Pontederia > Pontederia crassipes. Next base: position 45,667,937 of record CM060195.1, read on the forward strand.
CTCAAATCTCCAACAACGGTGCCAAAAACTTGATAGTGAATTTTGTGAGTGTAGTGATAACTGGCTGAATTTTATGTAAAAGTGCAATTTTTCAATTTATGGTCTCCCAACTCACTAATTGCAAGTGCACAGGTAAGTTGTAGAAGACTCAGATTGTCGTATCCACGAAGATTTGATGCCTAATACTCCCTAAAATAATCTAGACTAGTTATACTTTAGTGGCAAAAATAGATTTTAATTAGAAGTGAAAACAGATTTTTAATGAAATGCAGAATGATAACTGTTTTTTGGGGTTTTGGAAATTTGTCAAAACTGAGTTATAAATGCTAGATTGAAGACTAAAAATGTTTAACTATCAATGAGGAAAGTTCTCCTAGAAATTGGGGTTCATCTAAATTAATTATGGATGGATTGGATCAAGTTATCATTAAAAGTTCAATTTTGATTCAACCTGAAATATAGCTGCTCTCACAGCTCAATTGGCCTTTAACTAAGCAACATATTATCATATAATTGTTAGTTAGGTTAAATCAAAAGAGGATCCTCACTGAAAATCAAGTTATCATTGAGCTCAAATGAAAGTTCATTGCTGATTTTTACAATTCAAGGAAATCTGAAGTGATAACTTGTAATTGCAATCATAAAATAATGAAATTACTTCAATTAGTTAAACTAGGATGAAATCTATTCAATAATAGTGCTTGTGCTCCTTGGTTCATCTCTGAATTTCAGGGGGATTTGAAATCAACCTCTCGGTTGCAAAAGAAAATGAAATCCACACAAACTCTAATTAATTAGGGTTAAAAGACATCCTATCTAAAATGAAGAATTCAGTGATTATCCAATGCTCCTTGGTTCATCTCAGACTCTCAAGGAAGACCTTAAGACTACCTCTCAGTAGTGGATTAAAATGAGGCTTGACAATGGAAATCAGAATTCAAAAAGAAATCAGAAAACAGAAATCAGCAATTCAAGAAATCAGAAATATTAATCAATGGAATTTAGGCTTGCCAATTACTTCTTGACCCATCTCTGGACTGCAAAAAATTCCTAAGGCTCACCTCTCAGTGATTGAATGAAATCAGGGGTTCAATTGGCAAGACATATTCTAAAGAAATCAGAAAAAAGATTTCAGAATTAAAATTCAGAAATCAGAAGAGCAAACTGATTTGAATGAAAAGTATGCCAAACATCTTGATTCATTTCTGAACAAGATGGGGAGGGCAATAGCAATCTCTCAGTTGCTCAATTAATCAGATTGAGAATGATAAACAGATTCAAACAGCCTTAGAAATTAAATTCAGAAATTTCAGAAAACCAGGAAATCAAGAAACCAGAAATCAGAAATCAGATTTTCAGATAAAATGGAATCCAGAAACCTGACATTGACTCTTAATTCATTTCTGAAAAAAAATTAGATCAAATGATAACTTCTCAGTTATAGATTACAATGGGATCTAACAATTGCAAGAATCAATTCAAAACAATGCTGAAGTCTGAAAACCAGAAATGATTGCAGTGCAGGATTAATTTCAGTCCACATCCATCCATAATTAACCTAAATTACTACCCTATCCTAGAAAAAATGGAGTTTAGCTCCTCATATTTACAAAGTTTGACATAAAATGGAATGGAGAACATATACAATTCATCCTTGCTTGAGGCTTCTCGGCAGCAACTCCAGCAGCTAGCAGCAACTCGAGCAGCAGCTTGGTGCAGAAACCCTTGCTCCAAACCCTCAATGTCCAGCCCCTCTCTTCTTTCAGAAATTCCAACTTTTATATGTCTTATGTCCACCCTTTGATCCTCATCAGAATGTTCTATTCTCTCTGATTGCAGCCATCTGTCCATTGGTTCTGAAGATTCCAGCTGACTGACTGCAGTAGCTTTTGGGCAGCAAGGTCCCCCCCACCTTTTTCTAGCTTTTTGGCAATCTATTTTCTTGGTAGAAGACACATAACAACAAGTATCAAGGTCCTCTAATAAGAAATAAACAAATAAGGGTAACAATAACAAGTAAACTCAACTCAATAATCAAAAGGAGTTTGGTGTTATACAAAGGGTGGAAATCAATATGAAAAACTAATGGCTTGGAATCCGGAAATGATAACTTGGCACTAATCATGGAAATTATCCAAATGTAAGTGATTCAAGGCATTAGAGACATCAAATGGATTAGGATGGCAAGTGAGTGAAGTCAGAAATCTAATATGAATATGATTTCATGGAAATGATAACTTAGGTGCCAAAACGATAACTTGTTTGCCTTAAAAAACGATAACTTATCATAACTTTTGTTGTGGTTATCCAAATGTGATCAAATTTGAACAGCAAAGATTTAAGACAATAATATAATGAATGCCAAAGGCCTTTGTGCAGAATTAATAGTTTTGCATGTCGAAATGATAGAATTGCCCTTTAACGATAACTTGGCATTGGAAAAATGATAACTTGTTCAAATGGACTTAAAATTTTGCACAAGTTGAGATGTGACCATCCAAATATGATTCATTCATGATAATAATGGATTTAGGGCAAGAAAATCATTGAAAATCAGTTCACTCAAAATAATGATAACTTGGCCTATTGGAGTGATAACTTGTCCTAAAAATGATAACTTGGCATAGAATTTAAATATTTATGGATTTTGATAATTCAGAACATCTATGCACATAGAATTAAGTCTAGAATGAGGAATATTAATTAGTTATCACAATCTATGCATTCCTAATATAATTGGCTAAAAGTTAGGTAATTTGAGGCTCGATATGAATGAAATGCATCTAAAATGGGGTAAAAGCTTATAGTGATCAGCTAGTGATCACGGTCAAACCGAAGCTCAGTTTCGATCGTCCGAAAGACCATAACGGTCGACCAATATTCCAACGGTCGTCCGATTTAGTGAGTCATTACTCACTGTGATTAGCGGTCGACCAAACGCCCTATTTCGATCATCCGAAAGAATCATAACGGTCGACCGATTATCCGATCGGTCGCCTGATACTAGTCCAGCAGTCGATCGTGACCCAAAACGGTCGTCCGTTCTGAAAAATGATTGGTTATGATTGAATGTCCACACTTATCATGATTTGAAATTCCTATGACTTTAAATAGGGTTAAAAGATGCAACATGTTTTGAATGATTGAATGTATTGATGAACATGATTAAAAAATGGATTGATGAAGGAATGGCATTTTTATGACTTGGGACCAATCGGTACCCTACCTAAGACCCCACCGACGGGTGGAGAAAGGCCTCATTGACGAATGAGGATAAAGATCTCACCTTCGGGGAGAATAAAAATCTTACCTTCGGGGAAGGATAAAGACCTTGTCTTCGGGGAAGGATAAAGACCTCATCTAAGAATAAGAATAAAGACCTCACCTACGGGGAGGATTATGACCTATGAGCCACTACACTTATCAATCGACAAGATAAGAAAGTATCTAAGTAAAGATGAAAGATGAAAAGATGAATGATGAATGACATGGGACATACAGACAAATAAGATAAAGATGAAGAAGGCACCTATGAGATTGCATTATGAATGTCCACTTGTTACATCATATGATGTCATGAACAAATATGACAAAGCAAATAAGGCAAGATTATGATATGCAATAGCATAATGATAAGTGTGATAATAATTTATGATATACATGACCTAAAGATTATGATGTTACATGTTATTTTATCTTGCAATGATGATATGCTCACATGCCATTTATCATAGCATGCATGGGCCTCAACATACTCTAACGGGAGAAATCTCCTGCACCCTATTAGGCTCATGTGTCACTCCTGCCCACTGAAGGGCGTCCCCGAGCGGACGTGGCCATGCGCGCGAGGAGGCGGGCATGGCCGGGACGATTCCTGCTCCTAGTAGGAATAGGAGTTGTCCAACACTCCGAAGATTTGACGAGGAGGGAGGAGCTTCTGGAGGTGAAGACTTGGATTCCTATCGTGAGTAGGAGGACGAGTATGTGGAGAAGTGCAGGATCGGAAGAATTCCTACTCCTAGTAGGAATAGGAATTCGGGCCACTCCTAGGTCGAGTAGGACTTGGGCGTGGACGAAGCTTCCTTCTGGATCAAGGGCCACTTAGAGTTGAAGATCTATTCATAGGAGGACTTAAAGATCAGAGAGGGTGCCTGGAGGAGTCCCAGTCCGAGTGGGACTCGGACTGGACAGCCAGGGCACGCCCGGGGCGCGCCCAGGGCATGGCGGGCGCCAGGTGGGTGCCCAGCCCAGTTTGAGTCCAAGGGGGACTTGAGGCTGGCCGAGTTCTTCAAGGGACTTCAGGAAGTTGATTTCTACTCTTACTCCAATGAGGTTTTTCTAGAGAAAGGCTTGCATGCCTAGTAGGATTAGGTCCATATTTAGACTAGGAGTTGTTTCTCTTAGGCACTATAAAAGGACATGTAATCAAGACTTGTAAGACCATCCTGGACAATATGAGATTGCTCAATAATATTCTCTAGTTTTTCTCTAAACTCTTAGCCTCCTTCTCTTCTTCCTGGGCGGGTGTTTCATTGTGCATCTGGGGCGTGTACGGCCGGGGTCCAAGGCATGTCTAAAAGAGGGGTGACCGAGCAGGGTTTGGCCGAGCCGCACGTCTGATGTTTCATACTTGAAGCGTAAGGGCGTGACACATGAGCCAATTTATGTATCTTGGGATTTTTATATATTGAAGTCTTTCGCTGTTTATGAGATTGATGTTTTATGCTTATATATATAATTATATTTCCATTGCAAAATTTTTATGAAATTAGGTTATGTCAAGTGACGCCGCCTAGGGTTCGGCAAATTTAAATTAGAACCGAATTTTGGGGGCATTACAGATGGTATTAGAGCCATAGTTTGTCTCTTATGTCTTAAGTCTTATGTGTGTAAGCCATAGGTTGGCTAAAATGTCTAAGTGTAAAGTCCATGTGCAATCGTCATGAGGTGCCACCGAGCCTAAAGATATGTGTTTTACTCTAAATGTGTAATGTTATACATTGATGCATGATTATTGTATAATGATAGATGGATGCGAATTATACAAGGAACGAAGGCACAACTCAAGTTATGGAATGTGATGAAGGTTCGTGAGAAGATTCTTTGATGAGGTTTTTAAGTTTCAATCCTCCTACGTTCAATGGCATTGATGATCCGGAAGAAGCCGAAGCATGGTTGGATGCCATCATGGATATCTTCATAGTGATGAAATGTTTGAAAGAAAGCAAAGTGGCATGTGCCACTCATAGCTTGATAGGAAAAGCAAAGAAATGGTGGGATTCTATCCTTAGGTCTAAGTATGCCAATGAAAGAAATGCGACATGGTGGAAATTCATGATGGATTTCAAGGATCAATACTTTCTACAAAATATGAGTGAGCAAAAACAAGAGGAGTTTATTAACCTCCAACAAGGTGACATGTTGGTGGACGACTACACAATTAACTACTTCCAACTTGAAAGGTATTGCACATTAGTAAAGACAGAAAAGATGTGAGTGAATCGCTTTGTGAAGGGACTCAAGTCCGAACTAAAAGCTAGAATGTTGTGTCAAATTCCTAAAACAATGGCAGAGGCAATGGAGTTAGTTTCTGAACTAGAAAAAAAGCTCGAAGATGGGATTGTGATTTCTAATGGAAACACATCAAAGAGGACAACTAAGCAGGGAAAATGGAAGGAGCAAAGGAATGGACCCTATATGAGTTCTAAGAGGGGAGAATCACATAGGAGTAAAAGTCAATGCCGCCATTGCGAAAGATTTCATTTAGGCGAATGTCATTTCAAGATTGGAGCATGTTTGCAATGTGGAAGGTTCGGTCATTACAAGAGGTATTGCCCAGAGAAATGAAATGTCAACTTCTCAAGAATGTTAGAACAAATTCACATCATGCAAGTTGAAGAAGCTCACCAAGTTCCAGATACGATTCAAGGTAATCATCGCTTAACGTTTAAATGATCATACCAATTATAATGTGTGTGCATGATAGACATAATGATCACTTGAAATGTTAAAAGGAATATTCTAAGTGTGAGACATGTAATCATGGTTCTTAAAAAAATAAAGAAGGTTAAGAAAGGCTACTAAGATCATAAGAATGACGGTTAAGTTATGAAGAAAATTAGAATTTTGTTCTACTTGGGTCTATATGACCTAAATAATGACATAAAAGGATCAAGGGTCAAATTAAGTAACTTGTCGCTTGAATAGACCATGTTGAGAATTAGAGTAGCGCAGTGGAAGCGTAGCACACAAATGACCTTCATTTCACGAAGTGAAGTAAGGATCTAAGATTCTCACTAGAATCTTGAACGTGTGAGATAATATGATGGCAAAGTTAGAACCGTTACCAAGAACCGCTAACACTAGACTATTAAGTGCTGCTATTGAGGACGCACGAGGAAGGCCAAGTGGGTGCACAACGAAGGTGTAGCTCAAGAATGATCTCAATTTCTTGAGATTGATTATAGAAATGAGAACCCCACGGAAACAGTGGAATGGCAAGTGATGGTGATCGACTAAGTGGAGACGAAATGCAAAGAATGTTAAAGTGAGACCACCGAGGAATGTGCATTGGATGTCACAAGGGGAGAAATCATGCCGGTGTATACGAAGAGAGTAACATGGATGAAGAGGACTATTGTATAAGACTTTACAAAATTCGATGACGAATTTTATTTTAAATGATATATTATAATATCCTCAAAGAAATAAAATAAAAAGAAAATAAGTGAAATGAAGCTATAATCATTTAAGCCCAATTAAAAAGTCTACTAGTTTATAAGCCCCAAAACTTAGACTCTAAAGGTGCCTGTTTGGTTGCGGTGGGTTAGTTCATATTAATCCGAAGATAAGGGGATTAGCCTAGAGGCACACTGCCATATTCCACATCATGTTTGGTTGACTGAAATTGTACTATTAGCCTTAATCCTCCTCTTGTTTGGATGGAAAGGTGGAATAATGGGCCAAAATGACCACTTCACCCTCGTCTCTACGAATAAAAATTGAGCCGGCTCTTTTCCGTGCTTGTGCCATAATGTCACTTGAATGTCCACCATGCTCGTCGCCGTCTGCGATTGCTGCCTTCGCCGGAAAAAGATTGCGCATCTCCTGTCTCAAATCATGAAGTAAACCATCGCTAAAGCTGATCATGTTCGCCACTTGAGTTTCTCTTGTATAATAGCTAGAGATGATCCACCGTGAAAAGGGTGCTTCTTTGTCTATTACCTGCCGGAATGTTTGATACCATGATACTTATATCCTTCTAAAGAAGAAACTTCTACTTGAAGCAATTGTTTCACCATTTTAGTCATATTACGAGATTCTTATTATTAGGTTAACTTTTTGTACATCATAACGCATTTCTTCCCGACGGCATGTAGTAATAAGGGGTCAAATGTATTTGCAGGAGGGTTTTTATCTAATCCATCATCCTCTTGATCTACGAATGCAAAGCTCGAAAATGAAGGTGGACACCCCTTCGTGTTATTGCAATGATACATGTAGACTGAAGACGTCATGGACGACCAGTAATCCTGGGAGGCGATTTTGGACCTGTCCACATTTCGACATCGGTATTCCTCAGATTGTTCTACTATTGACCTTAGTTAACTTTTGGCTATGTCGACAGTGTAGAGTTTCTTGATGTAGGAAAAAACGCCGGATGGAGCTTGTGGATTCTTCCGCTGGTGTGATCCTCCAATGGAAAGCCATGGATCCATGATTATAAGTTCACTACTACAGAAGTTGGAAATAGTAGAAGCAAACTGCAAGTGTTTGAAGAGGGAAAGATTGATATGGTTCTTCGTCGTACTAACTTTGGGTGCTATTTTAGTTAAGTTCATGTAATGTGATAACAAGTGGTATAGTTGTAATGTGGTGTCTCAGTTGTCTTAAGTTGTAGTATCCTACAGAAGACGTGAAGTTGAGACATTATGAATACTTCACTTGTACTTCCTTACTTTGCATAACATAAGTCTACTTTCGAATATGATAACTTGTGTCTCTTTACTTTGCATAACATATGTCTAACAGAGATATTGCTTTCATGAAAATGAAGACAGTAATAGAGGAGGGAGATTCAACAACATCTCTTCGTCAGTTAATGAATCACTTCTCAACCAACAAGAAAAACAAGCATGCATGTATGCTTGTTTCTCTTGTTGGTTGAGAAGTGATTCATTAAGAATCTTGAACGAACCCAAGTGACTAATTTAGAGTCATTAATGGCATAAAATCAATATTTGACATTCATTTTTATGTTTTCTTCTAATTTATGGCTCACGCATAAGGTGGCATCTGATGGAATCTTGGGTAGCGAGGCAAATCGTGTTTCATCAAATGTCATTTGGTTATGCCATTTTGGGCTTTGCTCTCACCGAAGCTATTGCATTGTTTGCCCCAATGATGGCATTTCTGATCTCATTCGTATTCCGATCGCAAAAAGGAAAAACAAAGTAAAAGAAGAGAAAATGCGGACCCTTTTGGATATATAATCCAAGCCGAGAGTGGAGTTACGTGCAGAGGATGGTGGAAACAAAGAGAAGATACTCTGTTACGCAACTCAGGTAACTGATATAAGTGGAAACAAAGAGGGTGAACTAACACATGAGATGGTTCTTCATTTAGAACCAAAGAGAAGATACTCTGTTATGCAACTCACATATCTTTGGACAAATAAAGGCTTCCAACTGATCCAAGTGCTAGTAACTTCTTGACATAATATAAAATTCCTCAAATCTGTTCTCATCCAAATCTTTTTAACATAATTTCGGAATAGTATGACTGAAATCAAAGTGCTCTAGAATTGCTCCTTCATATTCAATTCCAGCCTCGCATCTGAAGAAGTATAACATATGTACTATGGTTAATACACATGAACTCAACGTGGACCAGCCAAGGAAAAACACAATAGTAGAAGAACGAAACATAAAACCTCCATAAGTAGAATAAAACTTTTTAACAATGTTCTAAATGTGCACATATCGGCGAAATATTGCTTAGTTCATACAAGTAAAATGAATATGAAATGTGTCGAAGTAGGGAAAGTGATGCATGCAAAATATAACATATTTTATATTATTATTTTAATTAATTTTTCTATAATTTGTTCATGGCATGCATCATTTTTAGTCACTTTTAGTCGTAATTCCGAATTTATCAATTTTAATTATTAATGTTTTGAGTATTTTAACTAAAGAGGAATTTACGTAATTTTTATAATTATTTTGCAGGTAAAATAAATCGGCCGTAAAGAATTATATTTCGGTCGAGATGATCTCATTGTTGGATAAATTACATCTTACTTCGTTGGGGGTAAAAACGAATGCAACTTGAATTTTGGGCGTAACGAGATCAGATTTCATCATTTTGGGCGAGATTACAAAGAAGATGATCACTTTTTGGTCGAGATATGAAGGGGGTAAAAATAAAAAGACGTTATCTTTTTGGGCGTAATGGAAAGAACTCATTGTTTTGGCCGAGATTATGATAAAGGATTATTGTTTTGGCCGAGATTTGGAGGGGGTAAAGATAAGAAATGACTTATCATTTTGGGCGTAATAATGAAGGACTCTTCTTCGTTTTGGCCGAGATTTGGAGGGCATAATGGCAGGGAAATTTGATTTTGGCCGAGATTCAAAGGGAGTAATGATAGGGACTCTTCTTTGTTTTGGCCGAGATTTGGAGGGGGTAAAGATAAAAGGATTCGTTTTGGCCAAGATTCAAAGGGGGTAAAGATAAAAGGGTTTATCTCTTTGTGCGTAAAGATAAAAAAATTTTGTTTTGACCGAGATTCAAAGGGGGTAAAGATAAAAGGATTTATCTTTTGGGTGTAATAGTTAGAAGAATTATCATTTTTGGCCGAGATTTATCCCGTGAATTTAAATTCGGCCATACAACGTGATCAAATTGAAGGCCGTTCGCACCCTATAAATATGTGAGGAAGCCATCGTCCCAATGGGTGCTCTGAAGTTCAGGTTTCTTCCACAGCGAGTCGTGAGCTCTGCAGGCTACGACCAAGAGGAGAGAGGTGCGACGGTTGGAGGTTGATCGCGACCCTGATCAAGTCCGAGAGGTTGCCCGACTGTTTGCCGGATTCGAGATCTCTATTTTGGGTGTAATTCTTTCAATTTTTATGATTTGTATTTTATTATCTCTCCGGAATTTCTAGGATGAACTCCATGTTTTTAGGATTATTATTTTAGGAGATTATTAATTGAAGGGAAATGTTTGACCCTATTTTATTTGCTTTAATATTTTTTGATCAATTATTAATTGTGCTTAATGCTTTTATGTTAGTTAATTAAATTTCTGAATTAGGCTATACCAGTTTGTGGGGTGTTTAATTTCAGAATTTATTATACTAATTATAATTGATTTTATTTGGAATTAATAATTGACATAAATTTGATAAGTAGTGTGTGAAGAATCAAGTTTGTGTGGTCTATTAATCATACTAATTTGTGGAGTGATTAATAGTCTAGAGAATTCAATTTAATGCATCTTAATTTTAATATGATTTTGGGGGTACCAGTCGTGGAGACTTCAACTCTTATTAAATTAAGATAGTTCGATATGATTAGATTGAGGGATGCCAGTCGTGGAGACCACAAGTTAATCATGTTAGATTACTTTAGAGAGACTCTAATCCATCTTTAAAGATTAAATTTATCTTTTATGGTTCAAATATTTATCCTGATCTATTTTCATCCTAAGGCCTAACTTCAACACCACTATCTTATCTTTATCTTATTTTCTTTATCTTTTAAAACTCATTTTCAAAATCCATGTTTTTTTCTCTGTTATTAATTTATAAATTCATATATTAAATTAATAATATTTCTCGTGGGTTCGACACTCTTACTCCTATTACTATATTACTTGAGCGACTAGTGCACTTGCTAGCGATTTTATTTTGCTACATCAATTTCAACGCATCAAGTTTTTGGCGCCGTTGCCGGGGAATATTTTATTAATTAATTTCTTATTTTTATGAATTATTAGGAGATGTAAATAAATTTATGTAAATATATTCTCTGTAAATATGTACTATTTGTTTTAATTATTTTTATTTTTGTGAATAATCTAATTTTTTTTCTTTTGCAGATAAAGGTCACAACATTTTTAAATTTGTCGACTTTCGGTTTAAAATTCGACGCTGATTGGATTTTTCGGATTACACTATCGACTTATGGTTTTACGACTTTGATTTATTTTCTTGGCTTTACCGATTACGGCCTTACAATATCGATTCTGAGTTCTAATCTTCTGTTTTACGGCCGTAATGTTTACCCGAACGTTATTTTACACCATGAGTAATGGATATTGATTTGACCTTGTTTCGCCCGGCTTATCTATGGTTTAAATTTTTTACGCCCTATTCGAATCAGTTTCGACTTTCATTCTCGGCCGTAAAGTTTTAATAGTTTGAACTTTTGATTTGACTTTGTTTTGGCCAAAGTGATTTAGTCTGTCTCGACCGTAATGGATCATCCGACATGAATTTTACTCCTTCTCGGCCGTAACGATTCTTCTGTCAACATAAGAATAAGTTTAATTCTATTTTTTTGTTTCGACCGAAACCCTATTTTTCTTTACGACCAATCGTGTTGACTTCTTTTCAGCCGTAATATATATTTCTGATTGATGTGACCTCATTTCGGCTTAATTGACAATTTTTATCTTTACGGTCGAGATTCATTTTATGATCGAATTGATTTCTCTCTTATTTTCAATATTGGTTAAAGGTCGAGAATTGTTTTCTTCATTTTGTTTACGGCCGAAATTTGACTTTATTAATGATGATTTGATTCTCTTTCGTATTGGATGGATTAAGTGCATGATTCCGTGTTATTATTCCTTCTACGGCTTGAATTTTCATCTCGGCCAAGAATTGATCTCTTAATAATCTCGGCCGTAATTTTTATTTGTCGCTTGGATTCGTATTTCAATTTTCTGATACAAATTGTGTTACGACCGAGACGTGGATAGCTTTCTGTTTTACCGGTCGATCTCTTCTGAACATTTGTTTTTACGCCACCATACTGATTTGATTACCCCCTAGTTGGCTCACATTTTGACTTAATCTTCATTGATTAATGTCCGATTTATGCCCCGTACGAATGTATTCTTTGTCGGCCGTAATGATTCATTTGGCGACGTTTCGTTCAATTTTTATTTCGGCCGAAAACATGTTCTATTTTACGGCCAAAAGGATGTCGACTTCGATTCTTTATGCCCATAGTCAATTTAATCCTCTTTCGGCCGTCATAATTCAGTTAATTTTTACGCCATCTTGCGATTTTGTTTCGGCCATAATCCAACAAGTTTTACGCTTTCACGTTGATTAATCACTTTCGACACAATTTTATGATTTTTACGGCCGAACGAGCCTCGGGTTATTCTATTTCTCAGCTAATTTAATTTCGACCGAGATTGTTCATTAACTTCTCTGAAGCTAATTTTGCTAATTATTGCTTTTGCAACCGTAACGTTGAGACATGGTTAAGTTTTATGGCCGAACGAGTACATGATTTTTACAATTATCTATTTGATTCTTTCGGTCGAGTTATTTGACATATGAATTGGTTTGAAGAGCGTCGTAATTAGGTTTCAACTCGATAACTCCGAAAGACTTTTTATCAATTTAAATCTTATTTCTTGGTGACCTAGTATCTGCATTTCTTTCTTCTTGTATATATATATATATATATATATTTCTTTTATTTTACTGAAAATTAGTTGTTGTAGGTACTATTGAAGATTTAATCACAACTAATCCTGGACTCGTCTGATAGTTCCAGACAGCACACTAGGAGTTCAAATCCAATTTTGGAATTTGATCCTGAAATTGAAAGAACTGCTCGCCGATTAAGAAGAGATATAAGAAGAATGGCTGAACAAGCACGCAACAATGAGCAACGAAATGAATTAGTTCCGCCACAAAATAATCGACGGGAAAATGAAGAGGAACTCTCTATGAGAGAATATGTCTCGGCCAGATATAATGACCGAGAATCATGCATCGTGCTGCCTGATATTAACGCAAATAATTTTGAGATAAATCCTGCAATCGTGAGGATGATACAAGCATCCCAATTTGGAGGAGGATTTCATGAAGACCCTCACGATCACCTTGACAAATTTCTTGCTACTCTGAGCACCTTTAGAAATAATAATGTTTCTACTAAAGTTATTCGTCCTTTATTGTTTCCACAATCTTTACGTGACAAAGCTTCCACTTGGTTTAAAACTTTGCCTGCAGGATCGATTCACTCATGGTTGGAGCTGGTAGAAAAATTTGTTGGAAAATATTGCCCACCACAAAAAGCAAGCAAATATAGAAGAGAGCTGAGGGCATTTGTTCAAGACGATGATGAAACATTATATGAGGCCTGGGAACGATATAAGGAGCTGCTGGCCAGAGTTCCTGACAATAGAATTCCAAAGTGGCAAGTGATGGAAGATTTTTACCATGGATTGCGAGCTGCAGATCAAGATAAGCACGATCAATCAGCAGGAGGGACAGTACTGGGATCTAAACGCCCTAGTGAGATACAGGATATTATTGAAGTTGTAGCCCTCAAGTCAAGTCAAGAAAGGAGACCATCTCGCCGAACTCATGATGTACATGCTATACAAGGAATACAATCTTCAGAAATAGTGGTTCAGCTGGAGTCACTTAATCAAAAATTCGAGCAGATGATGTCACTAATGGGAAATTCAAGCAATTATAGCCCTACAGGTAACACTTCAGATTCAAATCAAATTGAAAATGCTAACTTTATTTCCAATCCATTTTACAGGAACAACGATTATGGTTGGAGACATAATCCGAAGTTTGCCTATAATCAGAATCAAGGCCAATCTTCTGATCCATCAAAAGATTATATACTGAAAAGGCAACCTGATACTCCTCAATATCAATCATCAAATCACATGCAGGAGATGATGGCACAAATCATAGACACAATGCAAGCATTGCAAAAGAATATGAAATCTAGAGCCACGAATCAGGATGCATCAATTCGAAATTTAGAAAGACAACTGGGCCAAATGGCGGCACAACTGACTGGACGTACACCGGGCTCTCTCCCAAGCAACACAGAGAAAAATCCAAGGGGAGAAGAGCAAAATAGGTCTTGATTATCATCAAGACTAAGTCAAGCTGACGACTATAAATCAGAACTATTTTTATCCTTTTTATTATTTCTTTATATTAGTCTTTCATTAGTTTGTTGATTAATATCTTTAGTTGTGGTAATAGTTTTTATTTTCTTGAGTCATCTGCGGAAGGAGAGAACTTCGGACATGACAACAGGGCGTAAAATCCGACACCTGCGCAAACTTTCCTCTTACGGCCGAAGTCTCATGCCGTCTCCGCTGCTCTCTTACGCCCGGACAAGAACTGACGCCGTCATCGCCACTCCCTTACGCCCAAAAACACCACAACACATTACGGCCAGTTCCTTACGACCGAGATTGCACGGCTGAGATCTTCATCAACAAAATTTTGCGGCCAAGCTTTTACGGCCGAGACTCTCCATTATCGGCCGAGATCCATCAATTATCGGCCGAGATCTCCTCTCACCGACACCATTTGCGGCCATGAAGTTCATAACACTGACACCACAAGAATTATCGGCCGAGATCTCCTCTCACCGACACCTTCATCGATATATATATTGAGGCCGAGCATCTCTCCACCGAAAATAAATCCGGTTCTATTTTTTCCCTTTTCTTTATTTTCATTTCTTTAGCTTTTCCATATTATCTTTACTCTTTCCCTTGTTGGCCTAACACTGAGGACAGTGTCTGGTTCAAGCTTGGGGGAGTTTGCATTTCATGCATTGCATGTTTCTTTCTTTTTATTTGCTTATGTTTGCATCTATTTGTAAAAAAATCCAAAAAAGTGAAAAATTGAAAAAATTTCGAAAAATACCATTGCATGCATTTATTTTTGCTTCCATCTTACAAACTCTTGTTTTACTGTTTTAATTATCTTTTAGTAGAAGTTCAAAGACATGTTGTTAATTGATGAAATTTGAATACTTTTCTTTCTTATCACTTGCTACTTCAGTATTAAACTTATAGACTGTGTGCCCATGCTAAATAGAATTATGAATGACTAGACGACAAAATCATATTCATGCCTTCTTATTAATTTCTTTTAAGTCTTGATAGTAGTAACCTTCTTATTGACCATATCAAGTACTTTTTGAGCTTATAAAAAAGAAGGGGTAGTTAAACCCAACAAAAAAAAAGAATAAAGTTATGTGTAGGTACAAAAGTGTTATCCGGAACCAAGATGTGTTCGGGTAATTAGATCCGTAGTTCATGCCTGGCGACCTAAGGGCAACTGCTCTGGGATCCGTCGATCGAAAACCTGCTACATGGACCATCTTGTGGAATATGGAGAAGCACAGGAGTACTGAATCATGGCTAAGTTTGAACTCTTCATTCAGAACCTTGGTTGTTCGGGCAAGTAAACTCGAGGGGTGCTTTATCACCTGGTGCCCTAAGGTCATCTGGTCTGGGAGTCATCAGTCTAAAGCCCGCTACATGGACTTCCTTATGCAATCCTGCTTGAAGATTAGAACTTTTAAAATGATTGAAAATAAAAATGAAAAGAAAAAGCTCAATTAGTACTTATGTGTTCAATATTAATGCTATTATTTGACAGACAATTTATTTTTCTGCAAGACTAAATTTGAGATTGTTTAAATTCATGTAGCATTCAGAACCTCTATGAAGCTAAGTGCATGGAAAATGATAAGATGCTGAATAGTATGTGTGCAGAAGAATTGTGTGAGAAAATTAGTCAGTTGACAATGTGGAGGCTATGATGGAACTTTCTTGAGCCTTGCTTTGAATTTTTGCTTGAGGACAAGCAAGACTTTAAGCTTGGGGGAGTTTGATGCATGCAAAATATAACATATTTTAGATTATTATTTTAATTATTTTTTCTATAATTTGTTCATGGCATGCATCATTTTTAGTCACTTTTAGTCATAATTCCGAATTTATCAATTTTGATTATTAATGTTTTGAATATTTTAACTAAAGAGGAATTTACATAATTTTTATAATTATTTTGCAGGTAAAATGAATCGGCCGTAAAGAATTATATTTCGGCCGAGATGATCTCATTGTTGGATAAATTACATCTTACTTCGTTGGGGGTAATAACGAGATCAGATTTCATCATTTTGGGCGAGATTACAAAGAAGATGATCACTTTTTGGTCGAGATATGAAGGGGGTAAAAATAAAAAGATGTTATCTTTTTGGGCATAATGGAAAGAAGAACTCATTGTTTTGGCCGAGATTAGGATAAAGGATTATTGTTTTGGCCGAGATTTGGAGGGGGTAAAGATAAGAAATGACTTATCGTTTTGGGCGTAATAATGAAGGACTCTTCTTCGTTTTGGCCGAGATTTGGAGGGCGTAATGACAAGGAAATTTGGTTTTGGCCGTGATTCAAAGGGAGTAATGATAGGGACTCTTCTTTGTTTTGGCCGAGATTTGGAGGGGGTAAAGATAAAAGGATTCGTTTTGGCCAAGATTCAAAGGGGGTAAAGATAAAAGGGTTTATCTCTTTGGGCGTAAAGATAAAAGAATTTTGTTTTGGCCGAGATTCAAAGGGGGTAAAGATAAAAGGATTTATCTTTTGGGTGTAATAGTTAGAAGAATTATCGTTTTTACCCGAGATTTATCCCGTGAATTTAAATTCGGCCGTACAACGTGATCAAATTGAAGGTCGTTCGCACCCTATAAATACGTGAGGAAGCCATCGTCCCAAGGGGTGCTCTGAAGTTCAGGTTTCTTTCACAGCGAGTCGTGAGCTCTGTAGGCTACGACCAAGAGGAGAGAGGTGCGACGGTTGGAGGTTGATCGCGACCCTGATCAAGTTCGAAAGGCTGCCCGACTGTTTGTCGGATTCGAGATCTCTATTTTGGGTGTAATTCTTTTAATTTTTATGATTTGTATTTTATTATCTCTCCGAAATTTCTAGGATGAACTCCATGTTTTTAGGATTATTATTTTAGGAGATTATTAATTGAAGGGAAATGTTTGACCCTATTTTATTTGCTTTAATCTTTTCTGATCAATTATTAATTGTGCTTAATGCTTTTATGTTAGTTAATTAAATTTCTGAATTAGGCTATTCCAATTTGTGGGGTGTTTAATTTCAGAATTTATTATACTAATTATAATTGATTTTATTTGGAATTAATAATTGACTTAAATGTGATAACTAGTGTGTGGAGAATCAAGTTTGTGTGGTCTATTAATCTATACCAATTTGTGGAGTGATTAATAGTCTAGAGAATTCAATTTAATGCATCTTAATTTTAATATGATATTGGGGGTACCAGTCGTGGAGACTTCAATTCTTATTAAATTAAGATAGTTCGATATGATTAGATTGAGGGATGCCAGTCGTGAAGACCACAAGTTAATCATGTTAGATTACTTTAGAGAGACTCTAATCCATCTTTAAAGATTAAATTTATCTTTTATAGTTCAAATATTTATCCTGATCTATTTTCATCCTAAGGCCTAACTTCAACACCACTATCTTATCTTTATCTTATTTTCTTTATCTTTTAAAACTCATTTTCAAAATCCATGTTTTTTCTCTCTTATTAATTTATAAATTCAGATATTAAATTAATAATATTCCTCGTGGGTTCGACACTCTTACTCCTATTACTATATTACTTGAGCGACTAGTGCACTTGCTAGCGATTTTATTTTGCTACATCAATTTCAACGCATCAAAAAGTAAAGAAGTTTACAAGCTTAACTGTTAACATACTCGTTACACAAGAAAAATCTCTCAAAGCTGCTCTCATCCAGATCTTTTTAACATAATTTCATAATAGTATGACTGAAATCTATTAAAAGTGCTCTAGATGTTACAAGGTCTCAACTGCAGGCCACACAACACTAAAGTACTTGCCAACACTCCCCACGACAAGGTGCACTAGCTTGGGGTCATTGAATCCATGTCAACAGAAATGAATGTAAATCACAAAAAATGGAAATCAGCATCAAAGCAAGCATGAAGCAATACACTTTTCATGCAGAATTCAATCTAACTTGAAACAAAAAGTACTCCTAAAATACTTATCATGCATGAACACTATATAAATCTAACTCATCATGCATGAACACCATATCAATCTAACAAAAAAGTAAGCCTAAATTCAACTTTAGTAAAAGTTCTACAAAATTCGCATTGTGTCTCAAAATGAACATCATCTTTGTGATTAAGTAAACGTGAAATGAAGCAATAGAAGTTTGGCACAAAAATTCAGTTGTATATTTCAAGCAAATTGCGAGAAAGAATGTCACCGGTAATCAAAAAATTTCAAATTAAGAACCCACAAAAGTATTCAGAAGCCTAGAAGAAATTTGAAAGTGTCATCCGGTTTGAACTTACTCCATCAAACTTCATTACTCCACATCTTCAGCCACTCCCATATTTTCTACAAAAGAATCATTGTTTAGCGAAAGTATAACCATTAGACTACTAAATCATCGGAAAAAACATATACCATACCTCGACGATTCCGACGAGCGTTCCATAGTTGCATCGTAATGTTACTACGAAGCATATCTCCCCTTCGACTTTCCTCAATCCCAATATTGACATTCCCAAATGCTGGATTGACATTGTTGTTGTCATCCGGTTGTAGTCTCGGCCCATTGAAGTACTCATTGGTTCATTGATAACGCTTAATGAAATTATGCAACACACAATATGCTAATACAATGCGTTCTTGTGTCGCTATAGGAAAGTGCATTGTCGATCGAAGAATGCTGAAACATGATTTCAAAATACCAAACGACTTTTCAACACAATTTCGAAGTTGAGCATGTCTATGATTAAAGAGCTCTTTAGGACTTTCATACCACATTTGAGTATTGTTGAATTCCGATAAGTGATACTTAATACCATGATGGGGTGCAACAAATTTCTCACTATTAGCATAACCGGAGTCAACGAGATAAAATTTACCTATTTTCAAATGAACAAAGAGATATTTTACGAAATGCAATAAGACCAATCAACATAAGAAGGACGATTATAATACAGCCCTTACATTAGCACATGTAAAGCACATACCTTTCGAAACCACGAAATCAGCATTCTCAATGCACCAACGTAGAACCCTCATGTCCGCGGCAGATCCCTCCCATCCGGTGCAAAGATATAGGAAAGAGTGATCGAATGAAGTCACTGCCATGACATTTTGAGAAATCCCCCCCCCTTGTAATTCCTATAGCGAGGTTGATCAACCTTTCTCACCAAGGCGAGAATATGAGTACCATCAATTGCACCAAGTGCATTCTAAACAAAGGGGGGAACTTCACAACGGTAATGAAAATTTTATCGTAGCTACTACATACATGAAAACTGAAAGGTATTTATACTTACTGTGAAATACGAAAAGAATTTCTCATTGTCTCGAATGCGTGGGTGCACGTCTGCTGGTGGACTAGGTAGCATGATAAACTCTTGAGTAAGAGAACATATGGCCCGAAGAACATGATTAAAATGACGAGAAATAGTTTCACCAGAATGTTGGAATTTCTCAACTATGGTTCTATTTTTCATGTTGTGACCTACACAGTACAAGAAGAACGCTAATTGTTCGCATGAACTCACGTGCTGTGTACAATTAATGAGCCCCCTGGATGTTAGTAACTCCTCCAATTTCATAAACATTCTAGGCGACATCCTATACAGGTCATAACAGCGTTGTGGGTGTCCTTTTAATATGTCATGAATGACCTGATGGCCCGTGAAAGGACGCATTCTGCATGGCACCTTCGGAATGGGCTCCCTGAACACAAATTCAACTACACCACTACCCATCAAGATTCTGATGACATCCTCATGGAATCTCTCCTCGTCCACCAATTGTTGTATAAGCACGCATCTATTCATCTACGCATAAAAAGTACTTGAATCTATCATCTAACAAATATGGTAGAAGATGCCACATCAATTTAAAAGAAGTGCAACAACACTAAAAACCGTGTAGGAAGAAACTACTGCACAACAGTTTGAATGAATGATGTAAAAAGAATATGAACAAAGGATGTGGCATTAGATACCCATTACTTGCATTCACATAACAAAGGATATGGCATTCAAATTACAAGCATACATATAACATATTATGTCAGCAACTTCACACTTTAAGTTAAGTCTACATTGTTCCAAAATGGCAATGACAACTACCATTACACGTAAATATTGCAAGTTCTAAAATACTGCCAAAAGGGGATGCAAAATGATGTCTATGGGGTAATAGCTAAAGTGAGGCCAAAAAATAGTGAGTTGCTGCTTCTTATATATAAAGTTAGTCCGATGACGAAGCTGCTACAGAACTGGAGCCTCCACTAGGTGATGACCGTACTGAGAATGGGATGCCACTAGTAGCAGTTGGTCTTGAGACAACACTTGGCACTGTAGCGAATTGAGTGCCCAAAATAGGAGGAACAAAGGAACTCTTCATAGAGAAGGTCGTGGCAGATCCAGTACATGGCAGCGATGATGATGCTGAAAATGCGACACTAAAGTTGCTAGATGGAGCAAACATTGAAGCAAATGCAGTGCTTGGAATAAAGGAGTTGGTCTCTTTCCAGATGTCAGTTGTTGGTGAGTGCGAGGGTACAACACTGAAACTAGGAGTGGTGCTGTCTAGATTGCATGCTGAATGTCCCTTATGAGTTCGCTTTCATCGATAATCGCCCAATTGCTCCAACAACCACGGTTTCATCATATCCTCATCGCAAGTCATGAAAGCCCAGCAGTTACTCTCATCTTTGAATGATTCTACCATTGCCAACTTGAATTCGGGGGTGCAATCGGTTACCGTCTGTCGCAATTTTGCCCAACATTGATTCCTAGAGTATGAAGTGGCTTCCTTGTCGCGTTGCACTACTCATCAAGCAATAGAAGTCTTTTTTTACCTTGTTGTGTTATCTCATACATAATTTCTATGGCTTCAGCATTGTTGACCTTAGATTTTCGTTGCTTGAGATTGCTTCCACTAGTTCTAGCTCTTTTTCCAGATGAGGGTGAAGGGGAAACACCAGCGACGGTGTCCTCAGATGCAACAGCCGATGAAGGACTATCAAACATGAATTCTGCCATACCAAATATACTTTGCTGATTGATTCCTGCTGACTGAGAGAAATTTAAACCATCCAAAGTAATGTCCACATCATCAGACTCATCGTCATCATTCAATTCCACATCATCAGAAGGTAACTCAAACATGGTCGTAGCAAAGGCTCGGCTGCCAGTAGCGGTGTTCTTAGAAAATATAAATAAGAAGTCGTCATAAAGGGAAAACGGCTTATCTTTGTTTCTGGAGTACTCCTTGTTTTCCTGTTAGTAAACAAGGAGTTCAATGATAATAAATGAAATGTATGTGCGAATGTAGAAAATGAGTGAATTTAAGACAATAATTACACTTACCGCTATGACATCTTCCTACATGCGAGGTTCGCCAGGGGTAGGTACTTTTTTCTCATGATCCCATCCCCATCCACTGCGATTATTGAGACTATGATACAGACTGAACAACTTCTTCAAATTTTTGATCCTATTTTTTAAGTTGGACATATCATAACCCTTCTTCGTTGTCTCATTAAACCTACCAAGAATGCGCTTCCAAGTATCAGTCGAGAATATGCCATTTACCAGATTCTCATCCAAATATTCAATTTTCATAATTCCAATAAATACTTCGTCCAACTCATCATTCCAGTTGCTTAGACGCCTTTTCTTGAGTGATACATCTCTGTTTCTAGAGCCGACCTCTTGGTTCATGGTCTGATTTTGGGTCCACATTAAAATTGGCAAAGAAGTACTACAATATAGGAGACTAACTTATGAGGTCTACATGATAGCCATGTGCTTAGGTCTTAGCCATGCAAAGAAACATACATGGAGCATTCAATAGATATGATATATCACTCTAGGTGGCATGAGAATAAACTATGAGAAAGAGGCATGCACCAGTAATATGAGTTCAATACAATGCTTAGACGATACTACTCATTTATTCCACTACCAATAGGTAGATAGGAAGAGACATCCAGTAGAATCAGTGTGTTAAAAAGAAGAAGCATACCACATCCAAATGGCATAAGTATGGAACACATTTTAGTATGCATACACTAGTTGCAGAACAAAAGGATAGTTCTATTGGTTATAAATTAGGACCCCACACTTGAGACGGCAGTATGTGCTAATGCAACATATATGACAGGAGATGTACAATAGGCAGCACAATATAATGAAAAGGAAAAATGGGAAAAAATGAAGAACATTCGAATACCTTCCAGTAAATTTCGGCTGGAGAGTACACTTCCTCGCGGAACTTCTGAAAGAACACACCTATTATCTGGACGAACATACATTCTAATTAGAAAAAATTTGTCACATTAATAATACAACTACATGAACAAACACTAGCATAATGATAAATTATTTTTATGAAACATGCTAAACTATGTTTACAAACAGGAGGATCTAAAAATAATTGTGACATTTAAAACTGAACATCATTCTGTCCTAAATTATTGACCATTGCAAGAAATAAAAGGGAAAAAATTTTCCAAAAGGCTTATCATTCCCCTGCTCCAAGAGGATTGCTATAAACGGTGGCCGCCCCTTGGTCGTGGAGAGAGATGAAAAAGAAGCGGCGGACGGTGGGAGCCGTGATTCATCCCCGGCTCGCGAGTGGAGGAGCAGGAGAGTGGGAGGTGAGGATCATCTCCCGCTCGCGAGTGGAGGAGAAGAGGAGCTCTTCTTCGTCTACTGCTCGCTAGTGGAGAGAGAGGGTGGCCGTGTGAATCGAAAAGATATCTGCAAACTCGATGAAGGAAGGAGGGAGGGAACAAACAAGAGAAACCGAGCGATATAAGAGCAATGTCAAATGTTCGAGGAGGTCAGTGCCAGTCATCGGAGATCTGCGACGAGATCTGACAAAGGAGTACAAACAGATCGTAAATTGGGAAGAAGGAAGGCTTCTTTACCTATTTGATCGTAGTGCAGTGGCGAGGTGCGGAGACAAACTTCTGCCCCAGTTTTGCACAAAAGGGGGAAGAAGGGTTTGAGATGATGGTCGTTCTTTTTACCCTATCAATTTGTTGAATAGTAAAATGACATCATTGCCCTCAACGGATTATTCGTATTCCACTGAAATTGAAGAATACTATAACTTAAAAAATAGCGGCCCGACCGGATTAAACATCCATCGTGATATGTGATACGATTGTCTCCTCTTAATCCTAATCCTTTAAGCGTTTGACTGTATTCCTATGATTATCGCTTTATTTCATCGTTTAACTTGCAACTAAACGACACCTAAATATCCTAAATATACCCTAAAACCCTTCTTACCTAATCTCTCACTTTCCTCTCCAAAGCCTCTAATTCCCTCACTTCCTCTTCGTGTGGCCAGTAGCTTGAGGCCAGCCAGCCACCTCCTCTCATACTCCCTCACGTCAACTCACCACCCCAAGCAAGCTCCCTTGCTCCTTCGTATCTCCCTCTTGCAATCACACGGCAGCAGCATCGAAATCCCAAGCTCTCTACCCATCAACTCACCTTCTCTCTCTATTCCTCACCTCCACTCACGGCCAGCACCATCACTTATTATCACTCATCCTCTCTCCTCCAAGAAGCAGCCAAAAAGCAGCAGCATCTGTAGTAGCAAGGAGCCTCGCAGCTCGCAGCTCAAGCAACACACTCTCACTCCCACTTACACTCCTCCGAGTCCAGCCGTAAAAAAAAAAGAAGAAAGAAAAAAATAGAGAAGAAAAGAGAAAAAAAAAAGAAAAGAAAAGAAAAGAAAAATAGGATTAAGATTTTAACATAAATCTTAAAAATATGTTTGAGGGATCTATTACTAATCTCATCCTAATGTATTATTTGAATGTTTGGATTAGAACTTACGAACAACCTTTGATTCCTACGTGATGAGATTTAGGACTTTAAAATTAAGATGCATGGTGCCTAATAGATATTTATTAAAATGCTATATATAAATCCTAATTATGAATGTAATTTTTATATTAGAAGAATGATAATTATAATCCTTTTAAACTAGCATGATATATATAAATATGCAAATGCAAATATTGGTAAAGTATGTTTGAAGGGATCCAAAGTCCTCATCTTAACCTTGAATGATGTATGAATGAATGATTAAGGATTTAAAGACCAACTTGGATCTCCTTAGGTCATATGATTGAAGATAGGCATGATCTATTTGTATTATTGAATGGTTAGTTAAAATGATTATTTCATTACTAATCATGTTTAGTATTAGAATGTTCATGTCTATCCATGTTTAATTTATCATGATGTCTTTTATTTATTCGTATTAATATGATTAGTAACTCTTAATATTTTTTAGGCAAATCTCTTCATAAGATTAGTAACTCTTAATATGATTAAGAACATAGAAATGTTCATGTTTAACCTATGTGTTAATTAGTAAGTAATGTATATTTGAGGAGATCCAATCACCCTAATGATGTTTGATTGTGTGGATTAGGGATTAAAGAACAAACCCTTTGTTCTTAGATGAAGATTTAAGGAATGTGCATTTGATGCTTCATGTTTCTTTAGATTACTATTCTATTGCTAATCATGATTAGAATGCCATGTATTTCATAGCTTAATACTCTATTGCTCATCATGTTCAGAACTAGAATGTGTATTGTTGTTATGTTAACTCATTATGAAGTTGTTTAAAGCTCATGTACATTTATGAACTTGATTAGCACGTTGGATGTCTTTATGTGAAAACCCCATGTATTTCATGATTAGCGTACTAAGAATGTTGATAAATGATGTATGTGATGTGTAGAGCAAAATCTATGCTCATTATGTAAAAGTATGCCAGATTGTAAGGAAGATGACGTAGAAATCGTGTGTTTGTCGGCCCAGAACGGACGACCGATAATGTATCGGTCGACCTAGAGACTATTGTAGTTTTGAACTCTGTCCAACGGTCGACCGATTCACGAACGGTCATCCATTTTGGAAGGGTCGTTAGATTCTGTGATTAGCGATCGATCGAACGCCTTGTTTCGGCCGTCCGAAAGTCATGTGACGGTCGACCGATTTTTCAGCGGTCGTCCGATATGAGTAGTCGTCACATACTGTGATTAGCAGTCGAACCGAAGCTCAGTTTCGATCGTCCGAAAGACCCCTAACGGTCGACCGATATTTCAACGGACGTCCGATTTAGTGAGTCATTACTCACTGTGATTAGCGGTCGACCAAATGCCCTATTTCGATCGTCCGAAAGGACCATAACGGTCGACCGATAATCCGACCGGTCATCCGATATTAGTTCAGCAGTCGATCGTGATCCAAAATGGTCGTCCATTCTGGAAAATGATTGGTTATGATTGAATGTCCACACTTATCATGATTTGAAATTTTTATGACCTTAAATAGGGTTAAAAGATGCAACATGTATTGAATGATTGTATGTATAGATGAACATGATTAAAAAATGGATTGATGAATGAGTGGCATTTTTATAACTTGGGACCAATCGATACCCTACCTAATACCCCACCGACGGATGGGAAAAGGCCTCATTGACGAATGAGGATAAAGACCTCACCTTCGGAGAAGGATAAAGATCTTGTCTTCGGGGAAGGATAAAGACATCATCTAAGGATGAGAATAAAGACATCACATACAGGGAGGATTATGATCTATGAGTCACTACCCTTCTCCATCGACAAGATTAGAAAGTATCTAAGTAAAGATAAAAAATGAAAAGATGAATGATGAATGACATGGGACATACAGACAAAGAAGATAAAGATGAAGAAGGCACCTATGAGGTTGCATTATGAATGTCCACTTGTCACATCTTATGATGTCATGAACAAAGATGACAAAGCAAATAAGGCAAGATTATGATATGCAATAGCATAATGATAAGTATGATGATAAGTTATGATATGTATGACCTAAAGATTATGATGTTACATGTTATCTTATCTTGCCATAATGATATGCTCACATGTCATTTAGTATGCATAAGTAGATCATAGCATGCATGAGTCTCAACATACTCTAACGGGAGAAATTCCTGCACCCCATGGATCTGTGCAGATATGGAAGAGTCTTAAGTTCGACGGCGAGATACTCGTGACGGCGATATTGCACATGGGTCTGTCGGACTACGGCCCAAGTTATCTTACTTTTATAATGTCATGATGATGAACCCTTATAAGGGTTAAGTATGTATGGCTTATGGGCCTTTTATTGAGTTATGTACTACATTTGAACTCATTTATATATGATGAACTCTCTATTGGGTATACGTTAGAGCTTATTAGGCCCATGGATCAGTTTATGTATCTTGAGATTTTTATATGTTGAAGTCTTTCATTGTTTATGAAATTAATGTTTTATGCTTATATATATGATTATGTTTCCGCTGCGAAGTTTTTATGAAATTAGGTCATGTGAAGTGACGTCGCCTAGGGTTAGGCAAATTTAAATTGAGACCGAATTTTGAGGACGTTACATTTTGGCACTGATTTTATCCCTTCATAAACCTGTTCCATGTATATGTTAACTAAATTATTTATGTCACAAACTCTTATCGGGTTCATCCGTATGCTCAATGATGAACTCATTCAAAAAAGATCGGCTGCATCATTGTTTGAAGGATGGTGATATTTAATTGTTCTGTGCTACCAACATTGTAAAAATTATTTGCCTTGAGCAACCTCATTTGTTTTAACACTAAGGTTTAAACTAGTTGTCCAAAAAAAAGTGTGTACCAATTTAGAAAATGCTGTTATTAATTAACATCAATGCTTTTATTAGTCTCATTCGATGGCTCGATGATTTATCGCACCATCGCAGGATTCAAGTACGTCAGGACCATAAGTGTCGCAACCCAATATGGTCACTTGCAAGTAAAATCCTAAAAATTTATCAATGATGGAGGCTGATTCATGCCACAACAGTTAAGAATAAATCTATCCGAAAAAAACAAAAAGAATACATTTTGGCAAATTTGAGTTATGTCCTTGTGTTAATAAAAAAATCTGCTAATAACAGAATCCTCTGACATGTTCATTTAAGGTGCTTAGCAACGCAAACACGCACTCCCACTCTGGATGTTGAGCTCTCCCCTTGGCAACAAAAGAATGCACAGCATTGTTCACCTCTATCCAGCTGCATCCACTAGTTTTCTTGACTTCTTTCTCCTGCATGAGCTCCCTGACCACCTTTACATCCTCCCACCTATGAAAATCTGCTAATATGTTGGCTAACAACACATAGTATCCAGAATTTTCAGTTCCTGACTCAATTATTTGTGTTCCGGTGTATATGCCAACATCCAAATTGGAATGTATCTTGCACGCTCCAAGAAGTACTCCCCATATTTCAGAGCTGGCCGGCTTCGGCATTTTTCTGACAAAATCAAGTGCTTGCTCAAGCTTTCCAGATCTAGCCAACAAGTCTACCATACAGGCAAAGTGATCCTCTCTGGGAATCACTTTGTACTCCTTCATACTGTTGAAAATTTTGATCCCTTCATCAATAAGGCCTCCATGGCTGCAAGCTGACAGGATAACCATGAACGTAACTTGGTCAGGTTCTTCCACCATCCGGAAAATCTCAAGTGCATTGTCTGTTAGCCCATGAATGGCATATCCTCCAATCATCACATTATAAGTTACCAAGCTCTTATCCTCCATGAGATCAAATAATCTTCTTGCATCTTTGACCTTGCCACATTTCAGATACATGTCCACGAGTGCAGTTCCTACAAATGACTGGCCTTCGACTGAGTTCTTCAAGGCCCATGAGTGCAGCTCTTTCCCTTGTCTAAGTCCGGAGACACCTGCACACGCTGAAAGAACACTGGTGATAGTAATGGGGTTTGGTTCTGCCTTAGCTCTAATCATCTTCTGGAAAATGTTCAGTGCTTCCACATAGTACTCGCTCTGTGCATAGCCCATGACCATTGAGCTCCAGGATATCACATCTTTATCTCGGATGGCGTGGAATACTTTTTCACCATATTGGATCAACCCAATTTTGCTATACACTGATACAAGAGCATTTCTGACCCTTCTGTCTGACTCCAGCTGGTGTCTGTATGAGAAGGCATGTATTTGTTTGCAGTAGCCAAAGCAATGGAGGCCAGGTATTGCTGGCAGTATACTGGCAATGGCGACAACATCCGGTTTGAGGCCTGCACTCAATAACTCCACAAAAACTAATAATGCCTCATCGAACATATCATTCTGAGAGAAGGACGATATAATTCCACTATATGTGATTACGTCAAGATCGAACCCTGAAGTTCTCATCTTCCCAAGTAGCTGCACGCTTTCATCGAAGAATCCATTTTGGGCATAGACAGAGATCAAGGCGTTCCAAGTAACCTTAGTTTTCGGATTGCAAATGTGAAAAACCTTACGTGCTTCTTTCACCCTGCCACACTTTCCGTAAGCTGAAATAAGCGAATTGTGGATCATGGGTGTCAACTCCAACCCACTTCTCAGAACATAACCATGTATTTGGCCAGCTGTCCTATCAGTACAATTTATCCCGAGAACTGTAAGAATGGTCGCTTGATCTGGCTTGAATCCACGCTCGATCATATTCGTTAGCTTCTCTGAAGCTTCAAAGCAACACCCATTCATCACATAAGCTGAGATCATTGAAGTCCACGACACGGTATCTTGTTGCAACATTCCTTCGAACACTTGGACAGCATTTTCCAAGCTTCCGCATTTCGCGTACAAACATATCAACGAATTACCAACAAAAACGTCATTCGCAAAGCCGCACTCGGCGGCCATTCTGTGCAGCTCCATCCCATGCCGCAGGTCCAAGAGAGAAGCGCACGCCTTCAAGACGCAGCAGAAGGAATACGAATCGGGCTCGACGCCATCTCTCGCATTCCGGCGAAACAAGTCGACTGCCTCGCGATGCAGCCCACTGGCGCAGTACCCTCTGATCATTGAGTTGAGCAGGAACGCGTCACAGCAGGGGACGCGGTGGAACACCGCCTCAGCTTTGCGTGGCTCTCCGCAGGCGGAGTACGAGGATATGAGCTTGGTGGCGAGGAGGGAGTCGCGCTGGAGGCCGGAGACGACGACGCAGGCATGGACTCGCGTGGCGAGGGCTGCGTTCTTGGTCTGGACGCAGGAGTCCAGCAGACGAAGGCAGCGCTGTCTTAGAGAGTGGAAGTCTAGAAACGCAAAGGGGAGAGCTTTCATGGCGGCGTGTTCTGCCAAGTTGAGACGACATTGGGCAGAATGAGGGGGCAGAGGCCAGCAGCCGCCAGGGGAAGATGGAGAAGGCCGCAGGACGCAGGCCGCTTGCTAGTTGCTACAATCCAACACCAAGCTACGGACTCTATATTAATTATGTGTCGTGTTATTCCATCATCTCGTTTGGATGTGTGAAATGACATCCAACACTTCTCGTATCTACCTCACGTAAATGGCATATGTATTTCCACGAATATGGCAATTCAAAACACAGCGACAAGATTAAACATATCTTGAATTTTGTTAAGAACTTGTCCACGATTATTCCTATTTCGTGTGTTATTTGATTAAAGATATAAAAAATTATGTTTGAATATAAATTAATGAAATGAATTTAGTTAATTTAATCAATTCTTTTTTTAATACAAAATATAATTTATGAGTTAGAAAATATTAAATTTGATAAATGTCTTTATTAAAAGAAAATTTTTTTTTCATTTCATTAAGAAGAAATAAGAATAGAATGTGAATAATTGTTTCTAACGCTTAAAAATCATTAAATTAATGAGTTTAATTTTAAATGGACATGTTTGACTAAGCTTATAAATCACTTAAAATAACTTATAAATAATTTTGAAGATATCTTCTTGTTTAGTAAATGACAAAAAGAACTCATAAGCACTTATTTTAACTTATTTATAAATCAGAAAAAAATAAGCTAGAGGACCTCAGCTTGTTCAGAAAAAATAAGCTAGATGACCCAGTATATTCTGTGTGAGAGAAAAAAGTTGATCTGTTTGATAAATGAATAAATTATTTTGCCCTTATAATACACATAACTTTCTTCATATATTTCATCCATAATAATTTTAAGGATTTTTTGATCATTTTACTAAAATAATAACTTATAATTTTTTTTATTATCAAACACGTAACTGCTTATTTTTTAAAATCAGCTTCGGCCATTAAAAAACTTATCAGCTATTTTACTTCAGCTAAGCCAAA
The DNA here is from genome assembly GCA_030549335.1 of Pontederia crassipes. NCBI lineage: Eukaryota > Viridiplantae > Streptophyta > Magnoliopsida > Commelinales > Pontederiaceae > Pontederia > Pontederia crassipes. The sequence goes on from CM060195.1 coordinate 45,698,245, forward strand.
TGAGTCCTTATGAAGTACAATTTATCCTTAATTAAATTAATAAAATTTGTATCCAATTATGATGTAGAATTTTTAAACTCACTCCATTCTACTTAGCTCTGTTTGACGTAATTAGCGGCTTGACGAGCGGATAAAGGATAATGATTGATTATTAGCGGTTAACGACTCATTTAATATATTAATAAATAAGTGTTTAATAAACTTAGCGGTGGAATTAGCGGGTGAATATAAAATGACATAATTGGACAAATAATAAATTATTCAATTCAATCGATATATAAATGTTATTAAAATTTAATAAATAAATAATTGATATCTCAATGAAACAAAATAAAATTTCACAAATAATTTTTTTATTAAAATATATTTATAATACATTTTATATAGTTCATACATGATCTAAAAATATTAATTATTAAATTAATTTTTATATCCATTGTTAATAAATAAATATTTTGTAATTAATTAAATATGAATATAAAAGGAATAATGTTGAATGGTGATAAAATAAAAATTATATAAGATAAATTAAAAATGAAATAATACATTTGAATAAAGATAAAATCGAAAAAAATATGAACCTCTAAACATTAAAAGCTAAATGCTAGTAGAAATAACTTTTTAATTTTTTTCATTCAAAACGTTAAACTCTACTTAATTATGTGTGCAACTAAAGAGATAAAATAACATTTTAATCGCTAAACGCTACTTGAAACACTATTTTTAACATTGCCAAATAGAGCATGAAATCTAATACATCTTTTTAAATTTTCATCCAAACATATCCTTAAACAAAATAGTCTTGTAGTCTAGTTTGGTGGATGGACAACCTTAAGAATAATGCCTTGTTCCAATTGCTTTTACCAAACATCCTTTTTTCTCATCTGGTGGACCCCACAATTATAATCGCAAAATGCAATGGGACCGAAGAACATTTATGTTCTTATTAGATCATGTGTTGAGAACAATTTAATCTTATCCTTGAAACAAAGCTTATGGAGTCAAACAGGTCCCAAGTAATAATTTTTATTTATTTACAATGGGTCCTTTCATTTCATTTTTTTTATTTTCTTGTATAATTGTATTACTCATTAGGCTTTCTTTTTATAATGGAAAAAAAATTATTTCATTAAGCCTTCCTTGAACTATATTATAATGATTTACTACATCTAATTCTTCAAATTCTAAATTATGAATTTACCATACAATGTTCCTAAATTTTATCATGATTTTTATTAAATATTTTTGTCTAATTCTGTTAAAAATTTCTATTATTTTCCTTTTTATTCATGATTTTTTTCTTTTTAATGTTTTAAAAAATAAAATATTTTAATAATCTCAAAGATCCTCCTTTTATTTTATTATTATTATTACTATTAGTATTATTATTAGTTAAATTTAAAATAAAGGACAATTCGTGGAAGAATATTTTCGTCTTTTATAAATAAAAAAATTAAATATAATAAAAAAAGTTAAAATAAATCGGAAGGACTTAAGTGAAAATCCCGATAAAATTTAGAGACATCACACGATAAATTTATAGTTCAAGGTTAACACGAAAAATGATTATAGTTTGAGAGAAATTTAAAAAAAAATAATCTGAAAAAAATGATGCATACATAACTAGCCTCAGGTTTAATCTTTGGAGTTATCACTTTGATCGAAATAATGCATATTTATCATTCTTTCAACCCAACTCCGAATTAACCAGATGCTAATAATTGATGACATTGAACCCATAGGCCACACCCAAAAAACCTAAGCAACTCTAGTTAAATCAATCTAAATTGTTTTGTTTTTCAACAAGGTGCTCAAATTAAATCTTACAGAAGAAATTTCTCAACTTTTAAGAGCCTCTAGATTCATTTTCTTATTGTTCCTTTCTTAACAAATTCCATATTTGAAGCCTGATTGGAGTTCTCATTCAGTTAAACAGACATCCCAAACTCGAGGCCTTTCGTCAATGTGAGATCTATTTATCCAAGACTTGTTTAGAGCTAAGGAATGTGAAAAGCAGCAGGTCTGCATTCAAGTTGTAGCCGAAAACATCATGTTTAGGCCCTGTTTGGGATCACGTAAAAGTAACCAAATGATAAAAAAACTGTAGTTTGTTTTCCTACCACATAAATGTCTACAAACAAATGTTTAGATATTATTTTGATAGAATTAAATACCATAGTTTAGAATATATTTTGCCGTGAAAAAATTAAGAAGTCGGCACCAGTAAAAAGACCAGATGAATTTTTTCTTTAAACTTTTTTTCTATGGTATGCCATTTTTTGAAAAGTGACATACTATAGAATTTTCGAACCAATGGGTTAAATAACTTTTAGCGAAAATTAGTATACAACGGAAAGTTGAAGGCACGGTAAATTTATTGATAGCATCTGTCAACAAAAAGGTATAGAAGCTCAAAATTTCCAGAGGATTTTGATTGTAACCTCTGAGATCTAAAACGAGAACTTGGATCTATATTTACATGTTAGCTACTGCACTGTTTGCACATGTATGCCTACACCTCTGTCACCGGAATCAGGTTAGTGACGACCATAAAAGCATGGTAGATGTCATCTGGGTCCTGAAAGCTCTATGGGTTCAATAATAAAAGAAGATGCTTCATTGGCGTCTTCGTACCTTCTGGACAAGCTGCAAGAACTTCCAGAAAGAATTTCTCGAGCAGATTCTTCTACTTGTTCGCCTGGTCCGATCTCACCTTCAAGTACTTTAACCACTTCTGACATTTTTGGCCGGACTCCAGGGTTGGATTGAGTGCAGAGAAGAAGTACCTCCACAGCATTTTCCAACTGAGTGACACTGAAAGAACCATTTAGATCCCTATCGACCATCTCGTTTACTCTATGTTCTTCATGGAGAGTCCTAACCTGCATTATGATTCAACATACAAAATAAAATAGTCAAGCAACCAATCCAAGTTAGCAGAGGCAAATGTGTTATGCTGGTATGCAATTGATGCCACAAGGGTATAGCATGGCACATTCATTCTCTAAATATATCATTTGTCCTGAGACTTTGGATCACACGCATAATGTCTTATTTCATAAAGATGAACAAACAGTGAAACATTCATTTTTTGCAAACTGGCATTTGGCTGTTTAATAAAATGCTTACCTTGTCAAGGATTGTTCCTTTCTGGAAGCTAGGGTTACCAGAACTAAGAGTTTTTTGGCCTGTAATGAGCTCCAAAAGCAAGATGCCAAATCCATACACGTCTGTCTTCTCTGACGACTGTCCAGTGGAAAGATATTCTGGAGCAATATGTCCCACTGTACCTCGCACAGCAGTTGTGACATGTGATTCCCTACGATCTAAAAGCTTAGCCAACCCAAAATCTCCAACCACTGCTTCAAAGGTTTCATCAAGTAAGATATTTGCAGCCTTTACATCCCTATGAATTATTTTTGGGTTGCATTGTTCGTGCAAGTATAATAGCCCGCGAGCAGCTCCGAGTGCAATTCTCATTCGTTTGTTCCAATCCAATGGTCGTCTTTTATGATGATGATCTGCACATGATACATTCTGTTACTAAAGAATTTTGCATAATAGCCCAAAATACATGACATACGATCCAAACACGTTTGTCAAATACTTAGTCGCAAAATTTCTTTACGGGTTCACAAGGTAATAGAAAAAGAAACCAATTTGACCTCTTAAACAATCAGCTACGCTTCCATTTGGCATGTATGGATATACGAGAAGTCTCTCATTTGAGGTCATGCAGAATCCAAGGAGCCGCAATAAGTTCCTGTGCAAAGCTAGCCCAATCATCTCAACTTCTGTTTGAAATTGGACTTCTCCAGTGAAATTTGGATCTTTTAGCCTTTTCACAGCCACCACAGTTCCATTTCTGAGGTAACCTTTATAAACAACTCCAAAACCACCTAGGCCTAATATGTTCTTACAGTTGAAATTATCTGTTGCAACTTGAAGCTCACGAAACGAGAACCTCTTTAAATGGCCCATCTCAACCTCATAATTTTGATCTGTAGAGACACAATGTAAATGAATATCATTTCAAACAAAATAACAAAGTAAGAGGAATGAACCATACCATCAGAAGTGAAGGGCAGGTGCCAACGGCAGTAGTTTAGACCACAAAACAGCAGTAGTCCAGAGACCAAAAGTGTACATCCCACACTTAAAGGAATGGCAACTGCTAACTGATGATTGCTTCCTTCTCTAGATGTCTTTGTTTCTATAAGCAATTCAATAAAGATTACAATGTTCATAGAAACAGTAAAACAAAAACTTGTGATTGACATGATGATTACCATTGACTGGTAGCGGAGCATCAGCACAACCGCGCAAGAGGGATGAGTTGCACAGGAACCTATTACCTGCAACACTAAATAAGTCCACAAAAGCTCCAGTTAATAAATGACATTTAACTAAAGTGCTAAAAAGTCTTACTCCGCCTATATTTTATAGCCGGTCCCAAGCCCGGATAAAGAAGGAGGGTTGTGTTAGGCCCTGACAGCCAGCGTAAAATCCTGTCGAATCTTATGAACATGGATCAACGAATATACTAATAGAGCAGAATGACGTCGTATGATCCATGTAGCCGACCCCACCTAGTGGGATAAGGCTTTGTTGTTGTTGTTGCTAAAAAGTCTTAAATAGCATCATCCCTTCAGTTTCAAACTTTTTGACAGTCACTCAGAGCTCTTGGCGGCCGGATCCAGAGTTGGAGGGCACCTTTGGCTACATTCTTGGCTGGTGCCTAGGCCATATGACTTCAGCGTAACTGAGTCATGTGGAGAACATTGTACACCAAACCTCTTTTCCCCTCCAGGAGTGAGGGTTTGATTAGGGGTCTCACATTTCTCCCTATTCCTTTCTTGTTCTTTCCTTAAGAGCCCACACTTGTAACATTTTATTAATACGTACATGGATGGCAACCACACATTTTGGTTTTCATCCTTTTTATCCTCGAAGAAAAGTAAAATGGCACACTTTCGTGCAAGAGGCTGCATATAAAACCAATTGCCAAAAGTCATAGCAGTAAGAAGACACCAAAGAATTATAAAGGATCGGTCCTTAATTTTGTTATGTTGCTTCAATTCATTAATATGTTCATAGAATACGACTGCCTAGAAACTATAATGGTTAACTCATTTAAAAATAAACAATACATGATAGCAAGCCAATAAATAACTATGGCAAAAACTAGAAACTATGGTTGAAGAAAATCAAGACAATTCCCTATTGAATTAGCCAAAGGTATAACAACATCAACAATACAAATGTTGGCATTATAGTCATAGACTCATAGTGTCCAGTGAAAGTATCCTGAACAAGGCTCTTGAATGAACATAGGAACCATAGATACACTCACTCACCTGTAATCTTTTGCAAGGATCATAGGAGTTGGACCACTGAGATTGTTAAATGATAAATCTCTGAAACATCAGATAGATATTGTTATATGACAATCCAGCTAAAAGAAACAAGAGAATTTTAATTCCAAGATATTACATACAAGAACAGAAGTCCAGCAAGATTAGCAACATCTCCAGGAATCAAACCAGATAAATTATTTCTGTTAAGACGTCTGTGACAGAACAACACACATTAGAAAAGTAGGCTCCATAAAGCAGAAAGACTACTTGTAAGATTCAATATAACATACAGATATCCTAATTGCGACAAAAGCCCAAGTGATTTGGGGATCTCCCCTGTAAACTGGTTGCCCGAGAGGTCAAGTGTCCTGAGTTGTGAGAGCTTTCCAATTTCTGGAGGGACAGGACCAGATATTTTATTGTTCTGTAATAACCTGCAAAGAAAGATGCACACAATAGTATATTTTGGAGTCAACTCCATAATACGCATTAAAGAAGCTAAGGGATACGACTAATTTGCATGGCACGAGATAAACTACAGAAGATAGTTCATGCATTTCTGGAAAAAAGAACGAGCAACAACAACAACAAAACCTTATCCCACTAGGTGGGGTCGGCTGGAAAAAAGAACGAGCATGCATAACATTTCTGAAAGAAAAATTACTAGCTGGTTGAACTGCATAGGAGGTAGGTCTACTTAGTTCAAGCCATCTCATCTCCTAACTACTCATAATTAGACTGCTAAAAAACTACTCATAATTAGCATCGATACAAAACCCAGTTTCAGGTTTGAAGGTTTCAATTAGACTGTATTATGTTGTGTAAGCCTCCATACCTCATTGCTGTTCATAACATACTGGAGAACATATGCAGCAAGGCAGTATGTCAACAATTTTTTGAATTAATTTCTTGATTTCCAATTAGCAGTGCTTATTCCGCAGCACATTTCAGTGTGTCAAAAGAGACCCACATCTAACAACTAATTTAATCCACATTATGCACTACGAGATCAAGAAAATTATATCAGATAAGCATTTCCCTTCCTCACTTGGAAGGAATTGTAATCTTTCAGCTTATCGGCACAAACATATCTCTGTAGTTCAGAACACAGACACTCAACTCATCCAAATGCGCAAAGCTTAGACCACTTAAATATCTAATAATGAACTCATCAATCTTCCATAACTAAACAGAAGAACACAATTCCTTCATCAAAGATCAAGACTACCAATACCAATCAGAGCAAGTGCACTGAAATTTATGGATTATTTCTGTCCAACAATAAAGAAACCCGGTCAAACAGAGCTTTTTGAGCTGCAGTAAGTGCCCGTCAAGTAAAAAAAACACTCACATGGTCTGCAGATGGCTCAGATTCCCTATGCTCGGCGACAGCGTTCCTGCCAAGCCATTGCTCGCCATCTCCCTGCCACCGACAACCCCCGAAACAAAAGAGCTGAGGACACTCAGCAACTAATCCTAAAAAAATACAGTAACCATGAGGAGGAGCGAAGAGGAGGTTACAGAGAGAGGACGAAGCCGTCAGGGGAGCAGGCGACCATGGACCAGGTGCACGGGTCGACGGAGTTGATGTCCCAGCCGTCCATGGCCCCGGCCTCATCCCTCATCTTGTTCTTGACCGCCATAAGGGCCGCCACCTCGTAGTTGACGCCCTTGGGGGACAGGAGCGGGTCCGAAGACCGCACCAGGACAACGCCAAATGCCAACAACAACGGCAGGAGAGCTCGCAGCCACGGCGACCGGCTGCGCTCCATGAGACCACTGGAGAGGAGGGAGCAGAGAAGAGCGAGGTGGGAGGAACTGGAGAGCGACAGAAGGGTAGTAATGGTGGTTGGTCGGCCATTAAAAAAGCTTCGGTGGTGATGGGGGGAGGAGGAGGAGGTGGTGACGGAGGTCGTCTCGGAATCCCCGCAGGGGTCTCTCGAGTTCGGCGTCGGTTGGCTCGACGATAAATAACAATAATATAATTATTAGTCGTAGTTTCGCTCGTAAAATGTAGACGACGGCTCTCAAAGCGTGGTGTTTTATAGAACTCGAGACTCCGACGTATGCGGTGCACAGAACAGGAAACATTCTCTTTGGGGCTTTGATTGGTGGAAATGAGTGGGGTCACGTGGAGGTGGATCGAATTAGCGAATTAACGGGAGGTGCAAGGTCTCCTCTGTGCTGCCGTGGCAGGAAAAGACAAGGTATGACACGGGGACCACATTTGCCTCGAAAAGTCCGAGATGAGTTGGCGCCAAGTAAATTAAGGTCCGGATCAGAAGTGGTCGTGACCAAATAAACTTTAATTAAAATACTAGATGAATCTTAACAAATTTAACTATTCGAAATTAAAAGTTTAATAAACTAAATATTTTTTGAATGGTTACTTTCCTCTGCTTCTTTCTTGAATTTCATATTTGCGTTAGGTCGGATTGGGACCATTGGGTGGATGTTCCCAGAAAACCGAATCAACTTTTTAATATTTATTTTATTATAGAATTAGAATACAAAAATATATTAATAATATACATAAAATGTTGTCCAATATAGAAATGTTATGATGATTAGTTAAATATGAGCAATTCATTATTTACTATAAATATTTTAATTATTGAGCGACGTCTCTCTCAAAACTAAAATATTATCTAATTCAAATATACTGGGAAAATGGGAAATCAAATTCGTTGTAATGTAATAAGAAAATATGTAATTGAAGAACATATATAGGGCTATTTGATAAATGAATAAGAGGTGAACAAATTCAGGTTAGTAAAATTAAATATAAAAAACATAAAATATACTGTTTATTTATTCAGTCAACTTTTAAAATCTTACATTTTGGAAAAAAAATAAAAAACTTTTTCAACACGAAAAATAGTTTGTCATATTAATTTTCCTTGAAATATCACTTATTCAAATTTGATTCAAACACAATTATTTTTAAAAAAAATCAAAGAAAAACTATATTAGAAGAATTATTGTTCATATAATTTGAATAATTAACCTTGAACCAAATGAAATCTTTCTTATCAATATTAATACATAAGCAATATTTACACACAAAAAAAATCAAAATAAAGTGATCCAGTTGATTCAACCCCCTGTTTAAGAAAAGCAAAACAAAATTCATTCCTATCATCCCTTAATCTCATATCAAAATGCTAACAAGTCAAATCAGATCGGATTTAATAAGCAAGATGATCCAAGCCCTATTTGCAAAAGCTATGTGTCAAAAGCTAAAAATAGATTGCAACAACGTTTGCAGAAACAACCAATAGGATAGAAAGGGGAATAAGTTTAGGGTGACACGTTGGAATAATTTTAGGATGCTATTATTGTCCCCCTTTAAAATATACTGTTAGCAATTATTTTATTTCACAAGGATAAAATATATTAAGTAATATTATCAATTTCTTTTATGTTATAAGGATAAAAGTTTATGAAGTAACAATAATAATGTTTGAAATGATATGCCTATTTTCAACTCGATAAATAATATTATTTTTAAATCAGGGAAATATTCAACAACGAATTATTTGTTTATTTTATTCATTAAACACTCAGTTTGATTGTAATCTTGATCAACAAGATGGAAACGACATAGCTATTTTACTTATTTTTGATTTCATGTGAATGATCTCTACTCAATTAGTGCTCTGTTTGATAACGGATTAATTAGTGGATAGCGAGTGATGATTAGCGGTTAGAAATTATAATAAATAAATATTTGATAAAATTAACGGTAGAATTAATTAATGAATATAAAATGATATAATTAGACATATAATAAATTATTTAATTTAAGCACTATACAAATTCTATTATAATAAAATAAGTTAAATATTTATATCTTAATTAAATAAAATTTCACAAGTATTTCTTTTGTTAAATATATAAAAATTTATATATATACTACACTCATGATATAAAAATATTAATTGTGAAATTATTTTTTATTCATCGTTAACATATAAATAATTTGTAATTAATTAAGCATGAATATAGAAAGAAATGTAGTTAAATGATTATAAAATAAAAATGAAAAATGTTAAGATAAATTAGAAATAAATAATATATTTGAATAACGGTAAAATTGGAAAAAATTTATAACCCGCTAACCTTTAGACGCTAATAGAAATAGCTTTTCAATATTTTCATATGAAAAACTAAACACTACTTATTTTTATCATTTACCAAATAAAAAATTAATGTTTGAAACGTTAAACGTTACTTAAAATGTTAATTTTTATGTTGTCAAAAAGAGCTCCTTCTCCCTACCCTTTAACGCATCAAATTAAAAATCAAACAATGATTTGTGTGGTTCAACTGCTCCTTTGGTCGGTTCATGCATGTTGATGTTTCAGTTGCTACGCCCACATTGTATCTGATGAAAAATCGATTTAACTCCATTGCTCCAGCTTGAAAACATCATTGAACGAACACAAGAAGAAAATGGGAGAAAAGCCTCTCAAAATTCATTGCAGACCATCTCGAAACTTCCCTCTTACAAGTTCTTTTATAGTGTCCAAAAAACTAAAAAATGACAAAATAGAAATGAACCATTATAAACCTTAACTATCACTAATATACACATGAAACAGACAAGTAAAAAACAATTATGAAGCTTCAACGATGGATCACGACAACACTCCCCCTCAAGTTTTACTTGAAAAAGATCAAAAAGTGCCAAGTTGGAAAGAAGATAATCATGTTGTTGGCGACTGAAAGCTTTTGTTAGAATGTCTGCAAGTTGATCTATAGTAGAAATGTGGAATAGATGAGCAAGCTCTTTGAGACATTTTTCCCTTGTAAAATGGCTATCGACATCAATGTGCTTGGTGTGTCCATGGAACATGGGATTATCAACCATTTGCAAAGTTGCCTGACTATCACTGAAGAGAGAAAAAGGATGATGGAGTGGGATGTGTAATTCTGTAAACAGTCGATCTAACCACATTAACTCTGTACAGCAAGTGCAAGATTGCAGTATTCAGCTTCAACAGACAACGTGCTACAATAGTTTTTTTTTTTTTTTGAATTTTCATGAGACTAAGGAATGCCCAATTTTAATACAGTAAGCGGAAATAGATCCAAGTAAGAAGGCAAGATGCCCAATTAGCATTAGCATACGCTATAACATTGATATTTGATTCTGATGAGAATAGAAGTCCACGACCAGGTGCTGATTTTAGATAGTGAACTATCCTTATAGCAGTGTTATAATGTGATTGCTTTGGAGCATGTATAAATTGACTCCAATCTTTGACAACAAATGTGATATCCGGACGAGTATGAGTTAAGTAAATTCATCAGCCTACGAGACATTGAAACACTTCTAGAGAATTCGGTTGTCAGTTGATGTGAGGGGAAACATAGAATCATACTCAATAGATGTAAGTTTGAGATTTTACTCTAAAGGAGTATTTGCGGGCTTGGCAATCGTAAGACAAAGATCAGGCAAGAGGTTTAATGCATATTTCCATTTAGTTAAAAAGATTCCATAAGAAGAATGTAGGACTTCCATTTCAAGAAAGAATTTTAATTCTCCAAAGTCTTTCGTTTTTATAAAGAGCTAAAGAGAAGATTTGGTGGAAGCAACCAAATCAAAACTATTACTCGCCACAAAGATATCATCAACATAGTCTAGAACAACAATAAATTTTGCTCCTTTGGATTTGTTAAAGAGAGTGTAGACATTCTTACTCTGCTAAAAACCAAAATTAAAAAGAATTTCAGTAAACTTGATATTCCATTGTCGAGAAGCCTATATGAGGCCATTTAGGGAGCGAATTAACTTGCATACTTTCCCTTTAGTCTCCCCTCACTTTTATAACCTTCAGGAATAGTCATATAAACATCTTCATAGATATCACCATTTAAAAAAGCATTATTCACATCTGGAGCCAATTCTTTTGGGCTATCAAGACTGCTATGATGGTTCCTGATTTTGCAACAAAGGAAAAAGTGTCTTTAAAATCAATACCTTCCTTTTGATTATAGCTCTTGACTACTAGCTTGCTTGAATAATCTATTAATGATATGAATTGCAGTTTGAATAACATCTCTCATAAAATGTATAGGTAAATGTTACTGAAAACAAGGCTCTGGCAATTTTGAGTATATGTCTATGTTTTCTTTCAACTAAACCATAGGTGTGCAGATACAATTACTTTGATGAATTATTCCTTTACTATCAAACATTTCTTTACAATTATAGTTGTGATACTCAGATCCATTGTGTGATCTAATGAATTTGACTTTAGCACCATATTGATTCTGCACTAGATTCAAGAAGCGCCGTATAAAGAAATGGCCGACAGGGGAGGCAAATCCTCCCCTGATCGCGCCCACGTTCGGCCGATCGATCCTATAAAAGGGGACGCGAGGTTCGACTCGCGCCCCCTTGGATGTCCGCTACCCCTCCGCCTTCTTCCTCTTCTTCCTCTCGTCTAGCGAACGACGCGCACCGATGATGAACCAGAGCCCGCTCGACGCAGCGATCGTCCGGCATGCCTCCACGACCAACTGACACGCACGGACTTGTCATTGACACACACCTGAGCCAGGCGAATTCTTCTAGCCAACCGAGAACGAAGGACGACGAACCGATCGCCAGAAAACTTCAATAGTTGAACCGTAAAGGTACCTTAGCACATTTTAATCCCATAGACGATGAATTACGGATTTGTTAGATGCATAGAATTAGTCCATTATGATCCTGAGATGGTTGTCTACATGTTTCATATTCATGTCGTGACGATTTGATGGTCGGAAGACCGCCGGAATCAAAAACGAAATCTGGCGGCTCTGTTTTATCGCTGAGACCGGTCGACCAATATTATCAACGGTCGACCGGTCCGTGCGAAGAACTCTCACGAGTTTCTATTGATCGGTCGACCCGCCTCACCATGACGGTCGATCGATATATCTGGTTATGGACAAAAATAGGACTTCATGACCGACCGACCGAGCTTCCGATCGGTCGATCGATCCGACACGTAGTGCGTGTCCTTATGATCTTACGATCGATCGACCGACCACGAGGATGGTCGACCGATCCTAGAGTAATCGGTCGGCCGACTCACGTGCACGGTCGACCGATCCGAGAGATGCCTAGCCAACGAACAAGGTCGACCGATCCGAGAGGACCGGTTGACCTGTACTAGAGAACGGTCGACCGACCCACCAAGAGCAGTCGACCGGTTCAATCAGACCAATCGGTTCAGGCCATCCGGTTCATGTAAACCATCGGTCCAACCCAACCGGTTCATCCATTCAAACCCACGTAGAAACATTGAACAAAAGCTAATACAGACCTAGTCCGAATCGGATTCTAATTCGATTGAAGTCCGATTATTGAATACCAACTAAAGACTCTACTCAGTTCACCTATACTGGTCGAGTCTTATTGTACAGCCCATCCGGGTCCTGAATTGTAGATTACATGATAAATAAAGATAAAGATATGGAATTGTTATGTGTCGCCTCATTGTATGGAACAAGGATTACAGTATGGTATAAAGAGGGGCAGGTAGCTAGCTGAGAAAACAGCGAAGCTACTGATCTTCGATGATTACTGCTCCTGAGATATCAGGTCTTCTTCCACCTGTGTCTCGAATGAAGGGTGATGCATTGGTCATACTCCTTCCACCAGAAAATATAGTATTGAGCCAGAGGAACAAGTAGCTAACTGAGGAGACAGTGAACCTACAGGTTCTTAAATTATCATTGTTCCTGGGGTGCAGGTTCTCTCCCACCTGCATTCCGAATTGGGTGACGCATTGTCGCACCCCCTTTTTTCTTTTGGACTCACTGGCTTTACAGACATAGAGGCACATCTAATATCTCAATTAATAAAGTCGAGCTCGCATAAGATAACTAACTATAAGAATATCATAGTAACGTAAAAGACGTAGTGCAACTCACAGTAAGGTAAATGCAAAGCAAAGTATTATACAGTATGGAGTATAGTACAGTAAAGCATGGAACATGGTATGGAAGGATAATGTAAAGTAAAGACAAAGTATGATCATAGTAAAGAACAGAGTACAAATCATTGATATTGTTAAAACATAATATATTGCTAAAGCATGGAACATTGTACAAGGTCAAGGTATAATACTGATTATTATTGATATTATTACGATGATTATCATTGATCCTTATTTCATCGTCTATTTACTATTGTACTGGGCTTTTTGCTCACGGGTATTCGATTCCCCTGCAATGGGATTTTGCAGGTGAGAATGCTAATTGACGAGATGTTGAAGGCACAAGGCTTGGAGAACGCTACACATGACACAAAATATTGCCACAAGCTCTTGAATTAGGCATTTACATTTCAGCATATTTTCTTCCACTGAAAGACATCATGGTCTTCCGTTTATTGAACATTTATCCCTATTGAACTTCTTAAAGTTGTTATCTTTTCTTATCTTGATATAGACTGCATTAACTATCAATGTCTCTTGACATTCCACCGTTTGAACTTCCGCATAAAAGTCTTAGTACTATATTTTATTATAATATTGATGCTACGTACGTCATTTTATTGAATGGTCATGATCAATAGTGTAGTAGGCAGTGTAACGCTCCCGGGATCAACATGACTGCCTATGTGACATGAGGGGCGATTTTGGGGACGTTACAAGTGCGGTTGGATTTGTGTTTAAGAAGATAAACTCGTGTAAGTCTAGAGAAATCATCAACAATGGTGACAAAAAAATTCACATTATGAATTGGAGTTCTATAAGGTCCCCAAGTATCAACATGTATCAACTGCAAAAGCTCAGTAGTCCTTTTTTTCGATAGAGAGAAATGATAATTGTGTTTGTGGAGCCATAGGATAAATAGTACAATGTGTAAAATATTTAATAATACATCCTTTAACTACTTAAAACATTATATCTTATCAAAAGATAAACTCTCTTGTCTTTAATGCTAAATGTCAACATCCTTCTTTTTAACAACGATATTAGCTTTTTTAAAGTCTTCCACCAAGTAGTATAGTCCATCCTTTTAGTTCACCAATTCGGTTCTCCAACTCACTCACTGACTCTTGTATAAAGACAGAATCTGGTATAAAGGTGACTGAAGAGACTAAATCTTAGGCTAATTGCCCAACTGAAATGAGGTTGAACATAAAGTTAGGCACACATAGAGCATTGGTCAACTTAAGTTTTGAATTTATTTCAAAAACACCATAATGGGTTGCAATAAAAACACTACCATCAGGTAAATGTTCTTAGAGTTGAGACTTTTAATACATGTAAGCCAGTTTAAGTGAGAGGTCATATGACTTGATGTATCATAATCTATAATCCAATCACCTTAGCCAGATGCATGAGATATACCTGTCATATTTACTGAGTGATCTTGAATACAAGTTGATTGATTATTTTTTTCATAATTGTAACAAAAACTTTTGTTATTCTTCAGTGAATGGAGCTTTGATGTTTCATACTGTGACCTAACTATATTATCAAGTCTTGTTTGTATCAGAAGAAGACTTTTGAACTTATGTTTGAACTGAATTTGCCGCTTGCACTGGCTAATAACTGAATTAGCTAAATTATCGGCAGGACTCTAGTATCTATTTTTGAATTTGTGTCATGTAGGATAGCCAACTAACTTGTAACATTCTGACTTCTTAAGCCCTGCCTTCTTACAGTAATCACAGATAACATTGTATTCTCTTCTATATCTGACATTATAATTCTGATTTTTTGCACCTGTCAAAGCCAATTGGTCTGTTTCTGTTCGACTAATTATTTTGTCTTTGTTCCTCTTCTACTAGCAAAGAATGAGTCACATTGATAGATGGTAAATGTTACATAGGCAAAATCTATGTTCTAATATGATTATAGTCATCATTAAGATCCATTAGGAATCTATACACTTTCTTATGTTCAAGTTAATCTTTTACAGACTCTATTGGTGTAAGCTGAGGAGTCATCAGATTGAATTCTTCTCACAAATTCTTTAATTTAGCAAAATATTATGAAACTAGAAGATGACCTTGACGAATATTACACAACTGGTTTTCTATAAAGTATATTTTTATAGAATTGTGCTTCTAAAATCTCTCCTTCAATTTTGTCCATATTACACTCGCATATTGAGAATATGACACTCTTCCAACCAGACCTTTAGCAGCAGCAGTAATGATTCATGATATAACAAGAGCATTACATTTTTTCCATCGAAAATGTAAACTCGGTTCAACATTATCAATGGTAAATGATCCATCTACAAAGACATGCTTGTTCTTAGCTGATAAGGCATTATACATTGCATCACTCCAATTTGAGTGATTATCTAATCCAATTAGGTGTTATGACACAATTAAGATTCTTGAAAATTTTGATGGACTCAAGAAAAGAGGACATAAGATGTCTATAGTAATAGAGTTAGATCCAATACTACCAGATGAAGACCTTTCGAAATAAACTGGATTTATGATGTTATATCAATCAAAAATCAACATAGGTGTTATATGCTTCTCAAGATTCAGATCAAATCTGAAAACCTTCTCAAAAGAAACGATCGCTAATCACAAAACAAAGATAGATCACAAGGGTTTACTTATCGTGATCGAAGAATCGAAGATATGAAACTCAGATCTCAAGAATGCTTAAGTCGGCTCTGATACCATGATGGAAAACCGATTTAACTCCATCGCTACAGCTTGAAAACATCATTGAAGAAATTTGGGGAAAAGCCTCTCAAAATTCATTGCAAAAATCCATCTCGAAACTTCCCTCTTACTAGTCCTTTTATAGTGTCCAAAAAACTAAAAAAATGACAAAAAAGAAATGAACCGTTATAAACCTTACTACCGCTACCCGGAACACAAATATATATATATATATGAAATAGAGAAGTAAAAAACAATTTTGAAGCTTCAACGATTGACCATGACAACAGTATCCTCCTTTGCTTGAGAGGTCATCATGAGTCCCCCACCAATGGAGTCTCGCTGTCGAAAGCTCGCACCTCATCGTCGAAAAACGAGCTCATTGTCGAATGACTCTCGCCACAAAATGACTCCGCAGAAGGACTCTCGCCACTAAAGAGCCTCAGCGCCGAACGAGCTCGCCGTCGAACAACTCACATCGCTGAACAAGCCTCACAACCCTCGCACAAAATGACTTTCGCCATCGCGGCTCGCTCAGGAGTGAGGACAATGGCGGCTCGTTCAAACGAGGAGAACGATGGCGAGCCAACGAGAAGGAGATCACGGCCGGTGGTGAGGAAGGAAGTGTGGCGTGTGATAGCTCGTCCGGGAGCGAGGATGTTGGCGGGCCGACATGTGAGGTGGTCCAATGAGGAGATCGCAAGCGGTGGCGAAGTAGGAAACACGATCACATGCAGCAGCATGTCCAAGAGCAAGGAGGATGACGGCAAGCCAACGAGCAAGGTCACGAGGAGATCGCAGGTGGTGGCGAGGCAGGAAGCGCGATCGCAAGCAATTGCTCATCGAGACCGAGGAGGACGACAGCAGGCCGATGAGGAGATCACATGGGCCGCTCATCCGAGGAGGACATGGTCGATCCACTAGGGCAGAGAAGAGAGAAAATATTGTGCAAGGAGAGAAAAAAATAACTCATATAACGGTATTAAATTAGACTCGTCGTATTCAAAAATCGGTGCTGAACAATCAATAGCATACTCTCTTATTGACTAGGGAATGTACCAATTAAATCTTTTTATTTTTTTTTGAGGAGAGAAAGGATGACCACCAGAGTTGTGGTTGTCATCCAAATATATTTATAGCTATAAAATGAGGATCATGTACAAGTGTGTGCTCACCAGAATAGAGCAACAACAAAACCCCACTCCCAAAGAACAACAGAGATGTGGTGTACAATACTCCAGCCTCATATCACTTCCCACAAAAAGACCCGATTACACAGAAAGCAAAAGGATAACCTCTCGTGATATTCTGTCACCAAAACTCTCATGATACTGATACTCAAAAAAGAAGTGAGTGGTGTCCTCCACGTTGCTGCATAAGATGCATGGTGTGTAAAAATGAGCTACCCGCCTAAGCTTCTCCGGTGAGAAACCTGTCGAGCCCACAAGTAACTTGACCTCCAGACCCATGCTTCGCCCTGACCACCAGGCAAGGAAAGCCCAATCCGCACAGCAAAGAACCTGCACCATCATACAGAAAAGGTGTCGCTCCCTCGGGGAGTCAAGCCCCTGCTCATGATCGAACTCTTCTTGTGGCCGGTACGCGAAAGTGCTAGCAGCCGCTGAAGTGGTCGGTGTAGTATTGTCCATCGCCGGGGGTGTCGGCGAGTATCACGGGACCCGACGACTATTGTCAACAAATCGCCCTCATCGTCAAAACTTTCGACAAGGAGACAGTCCTCCTGGGTCGACTGCTCCTCATTGGTAAGGATGTCTCTTGGTGACAAAGGAGTGGAGCTGCCTGACTCAAGCGGGTGGTTGCCGGAGGCGTCGGCGAGTATCGCAAAACCCAACGGCCGCTGCCACCAAGGCGACCTCATCATCAAGTCTTCCGGCAAGGAGACAATCGCCGCGGGCCAACTGTGCATCAGCGATGATTCCATCTCGTGGTGACGACGGAGTGGGACAATTGGGCGTAGGCTGCCTGGTTCCAGCCGAAAGCTGCGATGCCGGTAGCAATGGGCGGCGCCATCGGTAGCAACGGGAAATGGCCATTGATTTAGTATTCATGACGCCCTGACTGAGCATGTGCGGCAAGGAGACCTACCGGAGGTTGCTGAGCTTCTATGTCGCCAGGGCATGGATTCACATTCATTGTTTGTTACCTTTAAACATTATGTCAAAAGGTTTTTACATCCAAACAAGTAATCTTGTATCTCCAAAGTGAAACATTACATTTACCAAATAACTTATTCAATGTGCAAACTGAATATCGATAAACAATCAAAATAACGAAAGAAGAAAAAATGAAAAATAAACATAGATATTTAACGTGATAAAATGATTGACCAAAAGAAAAACATCCCTCATACATATATCTTCATTTTTTTCTTTTTTCTTTCATTATTTTTGGTACAAAATACATAATTCATGACACACCAACACAAACATTCATTAAAAAAAATACTCCCAACCTTATTCGGACATTAATCTAGTCGCAAATTATGTTATCCTATATAGTGGCAATCGGTCGGAGTTTCGTCTGTTGGTCGAGATGCTTGGCCTCCAGATTTTATTCACAGGGTTGCAATCATTGATCCACATTTAAATTTCATACATCAGCTATAAATTAGCATGACACCACAATAAAATCCAGAATAAAGCTTCGATTCAGGCACGCCAATTGACGAGCCAGAGAGAAAAAAAAAGGGACAACAGTAAAGGTGAACGAGTGTCGCTAGACATAAAATCCAAGTTCGCAGATTAACATTGAAATAAGCCTACTACAGAAAGTATTTACATATATCAATAATGTTTGGAAAAAAAGATGACTAGTTTCAGACTTTCAGTTCTTACCAAGGCTAGAACAGAAGGCAGGACGGTCGTAAGCTGAATATACATCTACACCGGTACAATACAAAGCAATTTCTGCAACATCTCACGCCATCCTCATCTGACGATTTGCATCAGCACCACAGGCACTAGATAGAAAGGGTAATGTACAAAGTGGCAACATAATTGTAAGCGTTTCCGCAGCATGCCAAGCTTGCAGTCGCTTCATAAGCATCCAAGTCTCCCATGTTTCAGACAGCATGCCAAGCTTTAGACGCAGGGAAGCGGTTATGTTCCAGCTGAATGCACAAGGTTGGCGCCACACTGCCGCTTCACATGCTCAGGTATAAGCTTGCTGACAAGCTCAGGTGAAGCACCTGAAAGCTGCAAAGGAAGATAGAACACAAGAATGGAATGTGTGAGGGTATAGAACACAACATGAGATGGTTGTATCGGTTATCCACACTGTTGAAACAATAATAACAAGTCCGTTACCCAACGTTATTACAGGTTCATAACTACAAGTACAAATGTATAAGCAATAAGCAAAAGAAAATTGGAGCAAATGAAAGGAACTGCAGAGTTTAATTTATTATTACCTCTTGTTTAAAGTTGAAGAGCGGAGGAAGAGGACGGCCATTAGGCAGCCTTGCATTGGGCTCTCGTAACTCGTCAAAGAATGGATGAGCACAAGCTTCAAGCTGTCAATCAGAATTTACATTAAAAAAAATAACATACTATTTTCACAACTGGAATAACAGTGTCCACCATGACAATAAGACAACAAGAAAGCTCGAACAGAGATTTCTCAGCATGGGAAGACTGAATCAGTTACTGGAAAACCCAGATAAATTAAAAAGCTATATTTCAAGTGGTCAGTGAGTCTAAATCAATATATTTATTTTTGCTGATTCAGTTATTGTGAGATGACCTAAAAATACATTAAGCAACTCCACATCTTTATTTTTCCGCATATTCCAGTGGTGCCATCTTTAAAGGTTTGAAGTTTTCAAGTTTTCATAGGTCTAGCGTCCCCATTCAAAATGGAAAACTGCTTGACCGAAAGGCTAAACAATAGTTTTATCCTGACTATGGTGATCCTTTGATGTTCTTCATTTATTTTGACAAACAGAATGTACTTTTCTAAGATGCACCTGCTTGACAGGTGATGTACCATTCACTTTCAACGCACAAGTGACATCGTATGGGTGCTCCAACAGCAAATTTATTACTACAGCATGAACTATTGTCTTCTAGAATCCCCAAAAAGGAGAAACTACTAGATACGTAATGGAAAACCGGCAAATGCATGGACTGTTGACAGTACCAAAAAAATGCTAGACGCATACCACATAAGACCCCGATTATGGAAAATGATCGACCATAATAGTTCAGAGAAAGGTAAATTAAAAGCTCGAAACATAGAAAAAAATGTCAAAGCAGTGTTAAAAAAAGACAATGAAGTGTTTAAGTTAAAAGATACATGTGGCAGTAAAAATCAGAAAAATCTTAAATCTCACAATTAAATTATGAAGCTTGTTACTAACACTTAATGAGAATGGTTCAAAAACTCACGGCAGTGCAGCGCAGACTTGGAGAGTATTGAAGAAGACGAGATGCAAGATCAATTGCTTCCGGAGGCATTCGTTTGTGAAAAATCTGCATAATAGTAAATCCAGCAAATCCTTTTAAAAATCTAGATGAACATAAGGTTGGTAAACAAAAATATTAATAAGAAAATAAAAGAATCAAACACTTGGCAGGACATGTAAGAAGATGACACCATGAAAAGTAAAACACTTCAAAAATTAAGCATCAAATAATGTTAATTGCTTAATGTCAATAGTCATAGAACTAAAGGGAATGCCCAAATTGCTTCTATAAAGATAATACACACGACATGATCAATGAACAATCCAACATTGAGATTTATTTTTAGGGAATCCAACAATGAGAAATTAAATGCTTAAGGATAATCATATATGTGAAAGTTTGTATCGTCGTTCACCTTGTGCCAAGGATGAGCTTTAATCTGGGGAAACCTAAACTCAGTATAGTTGGGATTCATGCATCGGATTTCCTCTCGGGTTGGAGTACCAAGGACCTAACAAATGAAGACAAGTCAAAGATAATTTTAAAGTAACAGAAAACATAAATGGAATATGCAACTAAAGAAGTACCTTGATTATTTCAACTAGCTGATCAACAGCACTCTCTCCAGGAAATAGTGGCTGATGGAAAAGGTGAGATAAAAAGATCAATTTGTATCTCCATTTTTCAACAAAAACAAAAAAAATATTGTTCCACCTTCAAGAACAACCAAAGCAACAACATAAAGCCAATGGAAAGCAATTGCACCTGACCAAGAAGTAACTCAGCTAAAACACATCCTGCTGACCATATATCAATGGATGTTGTATACTCTGTTGCACCAAAAATGAGCTCAGGCGCACGATAATAGCGGGAACAGATGTATGATATGTTTGCTTCGCCTTTGACCTGGTGTTTAAATAGGAAAACATTTATTAAAGATCAAACAAAATACTAGCAAGAATCATCAACACATGAATGTGGTTCAAATCAATATACAAAGAATCGCAAGGAATTAAGTTGACAATTGTAGTTTCAATGAAAAATATATCCTGACATTTCGTAGGGCAAGTATCATATATGATCCACATCTACTCATGTTGTTATCAACTTGTGTGTTTGCACACATCAGCAGAACTTCTTTAGGAAAACAACTGGGCAAGAGGGAGGTAGAGAGGTAGGGAGGGAGGCAGATAAAGTGGCAACCACAACCATGAAAAGTTTGAACAAATTCAAAGGAACCTTATTATTTAGGAGACAAAAGAATGCAAATATTAAATATACCTAATTGAAAAGCACTATCTCATTCTTAAATTGAATTTTTGAATAGTGTACCAAATCGATCCTCAGTTACTAATAGCATTAACTGAAAGTCATAAACAACTGCAACTATGAAGTAACACAACCAGGGAAAGTATTGTGTTTAGGGTATAGGACTAAGGAAACTATTGGAAATATGTCCAGCCTCTAAGATAACCATGAAAATCAAATTATCAACTAGAAATTGTGAACATACCAGAACTTTTGCACTTCCAAAATCGCAAAGTTTAACTTGATGGGTAAGTGGATCAACCTGTAAAGTAAACAAGGCAATGACAAATCATAACTTATTCCTGCAACAAAAAAACAAAAAAGAAAACTGCTACTCAAGTCTATACATACTAGTAGATTTTGTGGCTTCATATCTCTATGACAAATTCCAGGAACAGTATGAATATATGCTAGCCCCCTAAATATCTGTAGAGACATCGCAAGTGAAAGCATAGTTAGATTTTTAGGCCACGTTAAGAGGTACCATGAGAAGTGAAAAGAAAAAGGACCTGATACATATAGAGCTTGACATAAATGAGCGGCATTCTCTGATTCACATTGTTGTAATGGTTCAATACACGATATAATGTCTCAGGTACATACTCCATTACCAGATTAAGAAACAATTCATCTCGGTTTGTTGTAGAAAAGAAACAGTGCTTAAGAGATATCACATTTGGATGATCCATGCAACGCATTAGTTGCAACTCTCTATTTTTATATCGCCTATCCTGTAAGACCTTCTTTATTGCTACCGTTTCCCCTGTCTCCAAGCACTTCGCCTGCTTACATGTAATCAATGGGATGAATTAGACAATAAATTTCAGCCAAACGCAAGTGACACTTTTTTTAGAAGCAAATGCAAGTGACACTAACACAGATAATGAAACCATACCTGGAACACTATCCCAAACGATCCTGTTCCAACAACTCTCTCCGCCATAAAACTAATAGTCTGTTCAACCATTTTAAAGAGCAACCAAATCAGACACAAAGATCTTTGCCTCAGCTTGCACAACGGAGCAATGTAAGAGGCATACCTGCTTTGGTTCACCATTCTTTCCTCCAATTGTTGTTGAGATAATGTGGCCAGTGACCGGGCCATTCCCCTCAATGACCGATGCCTCTTGCTGAAAACTCACTCGATATCAAATTTTGATTGGATCAGCTTAATTAACATCAACAAATACAACTTTTAAGATGAAAATATCAAACATTGAGTATATTCACATGTAAATAAGAAACTATTTAGATGGCAGAAGGTGAAAGAGGACTGAGAAAGCTGTCCTGATACAGCACGAGAACTAAAAGTTAGAACAACAAAGCGGCACTACGGCATGAAGCTCCTAAGAAAGAGAAAAAATAAGAAAAGATTGAAGAATGGAAATAAAGATCCATCTGCAGCTCAGCTACACAGTGTTAAGCGAGAGAAATCGATTGAAACAGAACCATAGGTTCCGGAAAGAAGCTCTTGCAATGTTTCGAAGTATACATAGATTCCAAAAGATCGGAGAAAATAGAGAAAATCAAAGAGAAATCCACGAATCGCGCAAACTTATCGGAAAATAATAAAAACCAACGACATTGATGACCTTATCCAAAATATCGGAGCATCGAACGAAGTGAGCGAACAACCCACGACATCAGATCGAAAACGAAGAGAGATCGCCGGAAAAGAGGAAAGAACCAAGCTCACCTTATCAACCGCCATGGGATCCGGCCGAGGGCTCGGGTCCACCTTCATCGCCTCAACTCCCGTCGACGGTTGCTGCTGCGGCAAAGCCGCGGCCGGTGCCGACGCCATGACCGGAAACGTCCCCTCGCCGTCCGCCCTCTACTTTCCTCCACCACCACCTCCTCCTCCGCCCTCCTCCTTTGTCCACCGCCCCATTCCCAAAATATCCCCACCGTCCTCTTTTTTACCCCATGAGCGAAAACTTCAAACAAAAGCTAAAAAGAATAATATAACAATTATTATATATTAAAACCCGGAGCTTCTGATCTCCTCTCCATTATTAGCAGCTTCGACGGTCAGGATCACGTGCTACCCCGGTGGATCGCCAGTTGCGGCAGATCACGGACCGTCCATTGGGAGCTTCCATGGAGAGCTATTGGACGGGGACAATGGCCTATAAGAAAATAGAGGCAGGTCATCGAAGTGGACAGGTGGCATCGCTGCAGCCTGTCACGTCGTCAGAAGACTAAACTGCCCCTGGATTCTTGTCGGCTTCCGACCAATAGGCGGATAGATTTTTTAAAAGGACACGAGTCGGGGAGGTTTGAACCGGATCACGTGTTCTGTCCCAGCTGTAAACACTGACCGTTATCCAGGGTTGGACCGCAGGGGTAGTTTGGGTGGAGAGCGGGCGTTTCCGATCGCCCGATGTGGATCCGACGATACAAGGAGGGCGGTAATTCTTTTTTATCTCATACTATTCCTAATTATTAAACTAAAAATATATTTCATATTGAACAAAAAAATGTAGCATGATATGTTAAAATGCATTTTGGTACAACACGTAAATCGATACGAAAATATGAACACTTTTCTTTTTGTGAAAAGTAAATCCGTAAATGAAGGAAAAATCAAATTTAACATTTAGAAGAGCAAATATTGTGGATTTCCGAAAAGGCCCTTGGAGGGGGCAGGACGGGGAATAAAAATGCTTTTTCAGGCATCGGAGGCAGCAGCGGCAGTCAAACACGCGGACCGAAGTCGTCTGGATTGGGATGATGAGCCGGGTGCCCTCTCACTGAACGGCGAGGGGTTTCGTACTTTTTTGTTTCGTTTTTTTTTTCCCTCACCTTCTCCTCCTCCTCCTGCCTTTTTTTTCTCTTTGTTTTCTTTTATAATTTTCTTCGCGTTCTTTTGGTATAATTTTTGCCGGTATTCCCGGTGGGGAATCAAGTGCCTTGCTGTTCCAATTATCGATGCGTAGAGTGGGGCCCGCTCGGATTGGGGGGCTTCCGGATGGAGGGATTCATGTGGCAATTTTGGTGCCGGCAGATTTGAGATGTTACGGGACCCGCCGAGTCAGGTTTGTCCGTTTGTTGACTATTGGAAACCTTTTACTTAGGATTTAGGCCCGTAATTGGACTGAGATGAAAATTTTTGAAGCCCATTATAATAAATGTTTTTTTATTACAAAGACTATATCAATAAACTGGAAACGTATGGAAAATTAATTATTATTATAATAATGTGAAAAATAATCTCGACAAACCGGCTTAATAGACCAACTCATGTACTAGCATTGATAGGCTCAATTTTAAATTTAGCCTTTGACTTGCTTACCAGACAAGGCCGACTGCACAGGGCCCTCAAATTTGGCCTGGCCATCGGCTGTTTAGAAATTATGAGGATCCAATTATTTTCGATTGTGGCTAAAATAGGGGCGTACCGAATTTAGGGGAAAATCCAAATCTATTTAATGTAGGCTCAAAGGTTGATGTAGTTTGCTACCAATCAAGTCATGTCGATTTTCTTATTATTAATATGTTTTTTTTCTAATTTAATTACATTATTATAATTTAGTACATTTGTTACTATTATCTCCAATTGCATAACCTTCTACATTTTAAAAAAAAGTTTGGAGATTTTGAATTTTTTTGTTACACATTTAGCAATGTTTTTAAAATCTAATTGGATGCCAAATGAACGTGCCAATTAGAAAAGAAAAAATGGATCCTGTCGTGTCAGCTCGGCTCGGTCGGATGGGAGGTCATGCCGGACGGCCCTTTTCTTTTAAAGTTTAGATTTTCTAATTTTTTATTACTTTTTATATAATATGATTAGTATTATTCTATAATATATAATATACAATTTTAATGACTACTTTAATTATTATATAATAATTATATAGTTAAAATTTTAAGTACATTAAGTCATTAATTCATAATTATTAAGTAAATAAATTTTATAAAAATGAATAATTGAGTAATAATCAATAACTAATAATTTATAAATTATAACCTTATACATAAAATTAATTTATAAGTATTTAATAATTATATATTAGTATATAATTTATTGTATAATTCATAATAGTAGAATATCATATTAGTATAAGACTATAATATGGTAGTATCGTAGTATACATAATTAAGTACTAATTTACTATATACTAAGTTATAACTAAATTATACTAATTAAATTAGTACTTAATTATCTATAACTAAGTTACTACGTACTAAGTTATACTAAGTAAATTAGTACTAAAGTTAGAATAAAGGTTCCCTTTAAAGTTCAAACTTTCTAATTTTTTATTTAGTTTTTAAATAATATAATTAGTATTATTCTATAGTCTATTATATATGACTTTAGTGACTATTTTATTTATTATTATATTATTATATAATAATTATATAGTTCAAATTTCAAATGCATTAAGTCATTAATTCATAATTATTAAGTAAATAAATTTATAAAATGAATAATTGAGTAATAACTAATAAGTTATAAGAATATAAGTTATAAGTTATAACCTTATACATAAAATTAATTGGTAAATATTTAATATATATAATTTATTGTATAATTCATAATAGTATAATATGTATAAGACTGCAATATTAGCAGTATACTAGTATAGATATTAGATAGTTAAGTACTAATTTATTATATATCAAATTATAAGACGAATTCCTGACCTTATGTTCGAATATTTGTATCATATCAAATGATAAGATTCTAAATGAATGCAGGAATTAAGGTTTTCAAATTTTTATTGATCAATTGAGATAACATTCTTACAATACTCGTTGTTTACTCTCGTTTTGAGTGAAAAATGAGCATCACTTTTTGGTATTTCTCTATATAGATCAATCTCAAATGTAAAAAATGTAGCTTTTTCACTCAAGTCTATAACAATCCTTGTGACTTGTGAGTGAGAATGTTATCCCAGTTATTCAATGAGAGGATAGGAGATTGAGAGAGAGCATGAGAGACTGAGAGTGAGAGGAGATTGATGTGGGATCAATTTTTCAGGTAGGATCCTAAGATATTCAAAGGATAATCTTCGTAGCAAGATTTTATTTTATGAATAAAAATATTTTGATATAATATTTAAAATAACATATTCATTCATAAATAATTATGTTTATTCATAACTTTTTCAATTTAAATTACAAAAAGCAGAATATGACATTATTTAAAATTAAAACAATACTAGTTATATAATAGTGAGTCTTAAAAAGGTACAATTTGTATTAAAATATAGTTACAATACTATTTTAAGGGCATAAATGAAAACTATCATAATTATGAACTTGTACTTTACTTGAGTGGACACGAGTGGAAGTACAATATAAAAGATAAAGATAATATGCTCGAAATAAATTCAATCGATGTCTTTTGTATTTACTATCATCTTTTTATTCTATTAAAGTATTTATATAATTATTGTAAAATTGCTAGGATCATAAGAGCTTACTTATTCTAAAATTCAAATTTAGGTCTAATATAAATTTGATATTTAAGATCCTTTAGATAAAAATCTGAATTGTTTTTTTTTATTTGGAGGAGCCTAACGTTTTATTATTCATATCAGAATTTTGACACTCATATACCTAATAAGATAACTTCCATTTTTTTTTTCATTACATTTTTTACCCACAATTGATATAGCGATATCTTTCGCCATTGAGGTACGGACTCTTTATTTTCATAGGTATAGTAAAATCAATAAACTCGACTGTTCAGTACAGGAACAAAGACTTATTTTTATTTTTTTTACTAAACACCTATTTTTACATACTAGTGGACCCACATCAATAATTAAAAGAACAACGAGAAGCAGAGTCTCCCCTCTAGCAAGAACATATGAGCTTCTATTGGAGTTATTTGGTAGAGGAACAAAATAAGAATTAATTCTTTGTTCTTGTTTTTTCATTTAAACATCATTTTCAACATTATATGGGACACGTTTTCAATGATTGCAAGAATAATAAAAAGTAAAGATAAAAATATTTTTGTCTCTCCTTAGAACTTTTTTGTTCCCATTTTGTTCTTACCATAGAAATATTTTGAGGTCAATTTTTTTTATTCCACCAATGGTCTTGCCACAGCCAAAATGTTTTTTTAAAGAGGAACATTACAAGAATATTTTCTTTATTTTCAATTTTTCATCCAAACAATCATAAAATATAAATTGATGAACCCCACATAAAAAATAAGAAAAAGTAGGGACATATCTATTCATATTCCACCCAAGAACATATGAGTTCATTTGTTCTCACTATAGGAACAAAATGAGAGCAAATAAATTTGTTTTTGGAAGATGCCAAATAACCTCATTGAATTCTTACTTCAAGAAGAAAGTGAGGACATTTTTTTGTTTCTGAAATAATTTTAAAGATGGCAAGAATGGCTTTTTACCCACAACAACGTTTAAAATAAACTCTAATATCCAATATTTTCATAACCGGACCGGTGATCGAATCGGACGATCAATTGGGTCATGGTTGAATTGGTTCAATCGGATTCAACCGTGTTGAATAGGATTTTATTAAAATAATATTATTCATAATAATATTAAGGATATATACGTAACAAATATTATATTATATACAAAAAATTAATAATCTACTAAATTTAAAATATTAACATATATATATTAAACTATTATTATTGATAAGACAATTACTTCCAATTTTTTAATACTTAATATTCATATTAATTTTTTATTTATCATTAAATGCTAATAATATATTACTTTTTTTACCATAAATCACTCTTATGTTTCATTTTTATTTAACTTTCTTTTTTTCATTTTTTCTCTCTCTTCTTTAATTTTACTTTTCTTTTTTTTTCATTTTTTCCTATCTATTCATTAATTCTTTGTGTTTTATCATTAAATGCTATTAATGATATGTTAATTTATTATTGCCCTAAATCCAATGTTGTAAGACCCGACCCGGACATGGACCCAGATTGCTTAACGGGTCCGGTCGGACCGGGTCAAACCGAATGATCGGACCGGATAATATAAATTAATAAAATAATAAAATAAATTAAGATGATCATTGTAATATTATTAATATGTAATATCTTATTTAGCAAAAAATACAAAACATAATAAAATAAAATATTTAGATCAAATAATATAATAAAGTAAGCATTAATTGAATCATCGATCGAATATTTTCTAAAAAATTTCGTGAGGTAATTATAGAAAATAAAAATATTGATGAAATATTATATATATAATAAAGAAGAATGTTAAACATAAATCTCAAATAAAGATATATATAAATAATATTTTTTTTAAAAGTTTTAATAACCTTTATATGTTTTATTTTTTTATGTATTTTACAACTTTGACCCATCCGAATCGGTTAAACCCGCCGGGTCGAGCGGTTGAACCCGATTTTGACCGGGTTTGATCGGGTCAATCGCTTGGCCAGTTTTTTATTGACCCACGGGCCGTTTTAATGTCTAGACACCGATCCGATCGATCCGACCGGCCGGGCCGGGCCGGGTCTTACAACACTGCCTAAATCACTCCCCTCATTAATCTCCTATCATTATTATTTTATTTTCATGTTTTCATTCCTTCCTCTCTCTTCATTTATTTTATTTTCCTTATTTTACCTTTCTTCCTCTCTCTCTCCTCATTAATTCTCCAGCTAAATCCGTTTTTTTTTTCTGAATTCAATCCAATTTATTCATATTTCCATCTTTTTGTTTCCATTTTAGTGGTTTTTAATTTCTTTGCACATTTTTAAAATTGAACCGAATTTCTTCCGACTCACCGGTTCAAATCAGTTCAACCAAAATTTGTCCGATCAAACAATCATTCTAATTTTTACTTAGAATCGGACCGGACCAACCACCGATTCGTGGTTGAACCGATCGAATCGGCCGGTCCGGTCCGATTTTAATAACCATGCTAATATCAATAAAACTTTCAATATTTAACTTCAAGATCATCCAAAAATCTCATCTTCAATTTTTTAGCTCATCAGTTTGATTACTTTATCCGAATAATAGACAAGTGCTAAGACTTGGGGTGTGTTTGGTACATGGATAGAACTAAAATTACGAGCCTATTCTCAACGGTGCATCCATTTACAATTAAGATGTGAGACTCATTTAGGATTATTGCAAGAACAAGAAAAAAATGAGAGCATCGGGTTATCTTAATATTATTCTAAAACAAAAAAAAAATGCATCCAGACAAAAGATTACCAAGCTCAATACATAATTCACAGAAAAATATTATTTACATAACTTTCATATACATTTGTCTTTTTTGTTATCAATTTGTACAATATTCGAGTTACTAGTAAATTAATAGCATATTTAGTTAATAACAAATTATTATTAAAATATTTTAAGTTCATATTCATATTAATTTTTATCATGGAGTTGCCATTTTTGACCCCTCTACTTTCTTGATAAAAGAATTTGAGCACTCTCTTATTTTATTACCATGACGAGGTGGCGGAGGCGGACTGTACTCCCCCCAGGCCCCAACCTTCGTGGACTCCCCTGCGTAAAAATTACCAGAGAGGGAGACTGCAAAATGTGCACGCTGGAAAAGCGCGGGCGCGTCTACGTGCTCACCCTCACCGGCGCCGACGAGCACCGACTCAACGCCTCCCTCCTCTCCGCCGTCCGCTCCGCGCTCGCCCAAGTCCGCTCTTCCATCGCCGCCTCCGGCGAACCCGCAGCTCTCGTCACCACCGCCGAGGATAAGTTTTTCTCCAACGGCTTCGACGTGGCATGGGCCAAGCACTCCCCTTCTGACCGCATAGAGCTCATGACCTCCGCCCTTCGGCGCGTCCTATCCGACCTCATGGCCCTCCCCATGCCAACGGTCGCCGCCGTCAACGGACACGTCGTCGCCGGGGGGGCCGCTCTCGCGCTCTGCCACGACTACGTGTTCATGCGCGCTGATCGCGGGTTCCTCTATATGAGCGAGCTCAACAACGGCATGCCCCTTCCGGAGTGGCTTTTGGCCCTCTTGCGGGCAAAGATCCCGGACGCGCGGGCGAGGCGCGACTTGGTGCTGAGGGCGGAGAGGATGACGGCCGCGGCAGCAGTCCACAAAGGGATCGTGGATAGAGCGGTTGAAGGTCCCCCCGAGGCGGTGGTGGTGGCTGCCGTGGGGATGGCGGAGGAGCTATCGGCGAAGAAGTGGGACGGCGAGGTGTACGCTTCGACGAGGAAAGAGGCGTATCAGGAGGCCTTCCAGGCGGTTGGACTCGGCTTGGCGACGGACGAGGAGGTTGGGGATAAGAAGGCCACAGCAAAGTTCTGAGGTTGGCACTTGACACAACGTTCTACAAACTATGTACTCTATTTTCTTAGACTCAAGCCTACCAAACTTACTATGTAATAAATAATATTGAATTGATGGAACTTAGAAAAAAATAGTGCTATTGGAGCCATTATTTTCACGAAAGAATGTTGTTACCACTTTATTTTATTATAAAAAATAAAAATATTCACAATTCAGATAAAAGTTAATAATAATTTTTGAAATGACAATAATTTTACCCATTTTAATAATGTTATTGATCCTATGAAATATTCTTTTCTTTTTCAGTGATGTTATTTCTTTCGGAATTTAATAAATATGCCGAGTTCAATATTTGGTTGGCTCTGGAATGGGGGTTTAAAATTTTGACATCTCAATCTTATTACAGGATATCTTCCATCCTCTAACGAGAAGGTAGGAGTATTGTTGTTCAACTACATACAGTAACTTACATTATATATTATAACTTATAATGCATTAATTAAGATAACGATGTAGTATACATTTT
Organism: Pontederia crassipes; assembly: GCA_030549335.1. Classification (NCBI taxonomy): domain Eukaryota; kingdom Viridiplantae; phylum Streptophyta; class Magnoliopsida; order Commelinales; family Pontederiaceae; genus Pontederia; species Pontederia crassipes. The sequence goes on from CM060195.1 coordinate 45,729,744, forward strand.
TACTAATATCGTATGCCAATAATGTCAAATATACAATATTGTACAATTCACAAGAATACTCGAATCATCAGGAATGTTAATATAGATCTTATCTGTTTGAGTAGTTATTAGTTAATTTTATCTGAATTATATTTGCTTCGACGTTGTTAGGTTGGTGGGGCTTCGGACTAACAAAATTTTCTTTGACGACGATAATGGTCATTCAAATCCTTCCTGTTGTGTCAAATTGGTATTGAATCGGTACTCCTATTTTCATCAGTAATGAGCGGAACAAACGACGTTCCAACTCGAGTTGAGTTCAATCAACTGCATGCGAGGTGAATTCGACGACTTGGGACTGACCACGAACAATTGACTATAGCTTTTCGACAACTTCGACCTGGTGGTGGATAACGAGAATATGTCATTGATGAGGAAGAAAATATTCAGGTTCTACGAGGGTGCCAATATGATGGTGTCGGGTTGAAAGTTGATCTCCCAACATTCAGTGGGTAGTTGCATATTGAAAATTTCTTGGATTGGCTAAGTTGAGAGGTTCTTTGTATATATGGAAATTCCTGCACATAAGCAGGTGAAGTTGGAGGCATATTGACTGAAAGGCACGGTCTTAGCATGGTGGGAGTGATTGCAAGCAAAGTGACTCCATCAAGAACCACCACGTTCAATCCTGGGTGTGCATGGAGCAGCTTCTACATTATTGATTTCTCCCACCCGACTACGATTAAATATTATACCAAGACTATTGCCAAAGTAACCCAATTGTAAATGCATGCACTACCGAGTTCTATCGCCTCTCCTCGCGCATCAAGTTACCAGAATAAGAGAACTAAAAGATTGCACACTTTCTCCGGGGACTTCGAACAAGATTTCGAGATAGCATCGATATGCAATCTCCACAAACTTTGGTTGATACTATATCCTGGTAGAAAAGATGGAGCATCAGATTGAGAGAAACTCGATTATTTCCTTTCGATCATCAATAACACGATAACCTAACCAGCGCAACCTAGCTAAAGCTTCTCATAGAGAAACCGAAGAGGTTGGTCTTAAATTCCAACTGGCTAGTGTACAAACAATGGAACTTTTGCCACAGACTGGCAGCATACGACCACCAAATCCATATGGTTGACCTGCACCCACCATTTGTTACAAGCGTCAGCGACCCGACCACCATTCTAATTATGAATATCCTCAACGGCCCAACATCTCATTTTCTCAGGAAAAAACTAATGACAACCAGGCAGAGAATGAAGATGAACCTTTTCATCAACTAAATGAAGACGAAGTAGATTACGTTGACACCGAGGGAGACTTGGCATCATACGTAGTTCAAAAATTACTGCTAACATCCAAGCGAGAAAATGAGATTGAGCGACACCACAAGAACAAGAAGAAGAGTTAAAGGAAAGTTATGCGACATAACTACGATGGGGGCTGGGGGCAATTATGAAATATTGTTTCTCAACTCTTGGTCAATCGACTACAGTTACCCATGGAACGACATCCCACGCCTTATCGCATAAGTTGGATTAAGAGAGGTATTGTCCTAAAAGCTTCATCTATTTGTCTCATATCATTTTCCGTTGGATGACGTTACCAGGATGAAATTACATGCGACATCCTTGATATGGATGCTTGTCACATTATTCTTGGATGACCTTGGCAGTTTGATGTGAAAGTAGTGCACTTGGGAGAGAAAATGTTTATACTTTCACCAACAAGGGTCAGCAAATATGCCTCATGATCCTGGTGAACTACATGTTGCTAGTTCCTCAATCGTGCAACCTACATTCATAATTACAAAAAAACATGACTTCAAGTACCACTTGAAGAAAACTAGTTGTTGTTTTGCTTTGGTGCCATATATTTGTGAAGGAAAATCTTCCCATGACCAAGACCCAAAAGTAACTCGGCTATTGCAACAATACCATGCACTACTATTTCTACCACCCGATAAGGATATATGACTTCACATAAACCTAATACATGGTGCAAATTTACTGAATCCTCTTACACTATCGGATGTGCCCCTGAGAAAATCACATGCATTTTGCAAGAATAAGTAGACGAACTATTGAGGAAGGGACTAAGGAGGGTCATAGCCCTTGTGCTATTTCAGGACTACTCGTGCCAAAATGTGTATCGACAGTCGAGCTAGAGTATATTCTACATGCCCTCCATGGTTCCCATCTGTTCTCCAAGTTGGATCTTCGCAGTAGCTATCATCAAATACAAGTAGTAGCCAGGGACGGAGCCGAGGGTCTTTGGGAGGGGCCTTGGCCCCTTCATTTTTTTATATTTATATAATTATGTATATATTAGACGAAAAATTTAAAAATATGATAAATATATAGAACCCCCTGAAATATTGGTCTCACTTCGTCATTGATAGCAGCTGACGATGAATGGAAGACAACCTTCAAGACAAAGGCACAATATTTTGATCTACAACAAAATAAGGGTGGAGCATCTTGATCATCTTTGTGACGTGTTACGAGTTTTCCAGGATAACAAACTCTACCTTAACCTCATGAAGTTCATTTTTTACATTGATAGTTTACTACTTTTGTGTTATGTAGTAAGAGTTAAAGGATTGTCCATTGATGCTGACAAGATTCACGCTATTGTGACATGACTAGTTTCCAAAACTATAAGTGAGGTGTGAAGTTTCCACAGTTTTGCATCTTTTTATCAATGCTTTATCCGAAATTTCAACACAATAACCGCTCCAATAATAGAATGCCTGAAGAAGAGGTGATTTCATTGGACGACAATAGCTAACTTTGTGGAGATTAAGAAACACCTAACTTTAGCTCGTGTCTTGGCCTTGCCAGATTTTAGTAAGATCTTTGAGGTTGAGTGTGATGCCTTTATGTTTAGAATTGGTACAGTTTTACACTAAGAAGGACATCCTATATAATTTCATAATGAAGAGCTCAATGACGCTCGTCAGCATTGAACGCCATATGAACTTTAGTTCTATTTCGTCGTACATGTGCTTGGACGTTGGGAACATTCTTTGATCCAAAGAGAATTTGTCTTGCATACAAATCATAAAGCCCTCAAACATTTACAACACCAGACATGAGTCGACCACACATGCATATGTGTTGGATTACTTTTCTTCATAAGTTCACTTTTATAATAAAGCACACTAGCACAGAGTTGGAGCCCTGAATTGAGCTGATGATGCATTGAGTCGTTCGTCGAGCAGATTTGTTATATATTATCTTTGTAAAAATTTTAGGTTTAGAGGCACTTAAAGACTATTATGCTACTGATGATGAATTTAAAGGTAAATGGAATACTTGTATACGGTAGCAACAGGATGGCATCTTCCACATTCATGATAAGTAGCCAAGGGGCATTATCAAAACTCAGGTTTGTACCTCCCTCTTCCTCTTCAAAAGGGGCCGTGGGAGGATGTGTAAATGGATTTTGTTCTGGGATTGCATCGAATGCAAAGGGGAGTAAATTTTGTGTTTGTGGCAGTTGATCGACAAGTTTTCTAAAATGTCCCATTTCATCGCTTGCAACACGACATATGATGCTAGTCTCGCTGCTCTTTTATTTTTTTTCAAGGAAGTCGTTCTGTTACATGGTTTTCCTCGACTATTACTTCATATCATGATTCAAAATTTCTTTCTCACTTTTGGCGCATTTTGTGGAAAAGACTGGACACCTCGATGAAATTTAGCAGCAGCAACCATCCTCAAACTGATGGTCAGACCGACACGTGGGAATCTTATCCATGCGAGTTCTAGTGAGAAGCCAAAACAATATGATGTTGGTCCCCTGAATTCACTTATAATTCGATGATTAATCATTCAACAAGATTGGTTAGGCGTACTCCTCGACTTCCGGTTGATCTAGCGTTCAGCTCTATGGATGATAAAATGGGAGCAGCTTATTCAGAGCATTCAGGAAGCCCATCATCTCACAATAATGCATATGAAGTAGGCTACATTAAAATATAAGGTACAGATCGCAAGCGATGTGTGCAGGTCTTTGATGAAGAAAATCTTGTTATGATTTATTTGCGTAAGAAAAAATTTTGTAGTGGGACCTTATAACAAACTAAAAAATTAGAAGTTTGGGCCTTGTCGTATTCTTAAAAAAATCAACGACAATATAGAACTTCCAGCAAAGCTTGGTGTACCTTCAATTTTTAATGTGGCAAGCCTCTTTCGATACTATCCACCCGAGCCCTCTAATAGCTCGAAGATGAGCTCTTTTAAGGAAGGGGAACTGATGTACAAGTTGAAGAGGGGATGGATTTTTCATAAAATGATATGGTGGAGAAATGTTCATATTTGTCTCCAGCATGATTGCGTAATTTTTCAAGGCAGTACAACAACAACATGCTTGTTAGGGAATAATTTATCTTATTTGATATAGAGTTGGAGCTAATTAGTTATTGTTTAGATAGATCTTATCTGTTTGGGTGATTATTAGTTAATTTTATACGAATCATAGTGGCTATTTAATGTTGTCATCATGTAATCAAATGGATTATCTCTTCAATATTCAATAGATGATTGTTTTGCTTTCGTAGTCCAATTTCTGCGATTGTTTGTTAACTTTCTTGCAATGCTTCAATGTTGTTAGGCTTGTGGGGCTTTATACCATCAGATTTGTCTTTGACGATGATACAATTATTCAGATCCTTCCTGCTGCATCATCAACTTATAATGATTAAAGTAAAATATGTTTATAAATAACTAAATTTTGAGGAAAATAATTATAGAGTTATCTTAATGTTCGTGATTTTCGGTTATAAAGAAAATCGGGTTATAGCAGTTAAAGACAACAGTAATTAAAATGAATAAAGTAAAATAAACGAGGCACACATGTTTTAGCGAACATATGAAAAGAGAAAGTCATATTTGAACTAATTTAGATGTAGAATTGGCTTGGTTATCACAAGTGGTCATTTACCTAGTTGATAATGATCAAATTTATGATATTAATTAGTATTTTAATAAATATAATGATTGAACTAATTGTTAAATATAAAATGACACAAATAAATATAAAAACATAAGTTATATTCTTATGTATCCATAATTTTTTTTAATTTTTATATCATAATAACTTTTTTTTTATTTACTATTCTTTAAACATTATTAATTAGTTTTATCCTCTATATAACTTTATCCTTGTGATTAGTAAGAATTAATACTCTACAACAATTTTTATCCTCTAACTTTAATTTTCGATTTTAGAAATATATATATATATCTGTTATGTGTATATATTGAAAACAAACTTTTAACTTTGTTATGTATTAGAGAAATTATTAATTAAGTTGACGTCATAATTACAACAAGAAATGATAACAAAATTAAGTAAGATGCATTCAATTCTTTTTTGTATTCATCCTAATTCTCTCCACGCATGTGGTGACATAGATTTGTCTCGGAATGTTTTATTGATAGACAATCTTAAATATTATTTAGTAAAACTTAATTAGATAATAAATAATAATAATAATAATAATAATAATAATAATAATAATAATAATAATAATAATAATAATAATAATAATAATAATAATAATAATAATAATACGGATAATGCCTGCTATTTTAATACATTGTAATCTTATGAAGTTTATGTTAGTCATACGCTTAGACAATGCGAACGATGAACCATTCCACACGGGTCTTGGAGGTGTAGCCCGGGGATCTAAGGGGATCCGAAGGGATCCTTTGTGGAAATTAGGAGGTAGAGCATTCGAGCTTAAATAATTTTAAGATTTTTTCTATTATATTGAAATCCCTGTATAAAATTCATGATAAGTATATTATGTTATATTCTTATAATAATTAATATTTCATAATTAAGAGTAGTTGTCCGAGAGTAGAGATGACTTTCGGGCGGCTGCACGGCCCGATACGTCGTCGGCCCACTCGAAAGTCGTGTCGGCACGGAATGGCATGAACACGATGCATTTTTCATGCTCGACCATTGTGGGCAGCCCGGGCACGATGAGCACGAACCCGACACAGCACGACCCATTTTAGCATGAGTTTTTTTAGTGCACCTGTAATGCCCTGGTAGTTAAAAAAAGGTATAAATACTTTTAAAAAGAGGGCACAATTTGGTCTTTTAGCAGGAAAAAAATAAAAAAATATATACGTAGAAAGGTGGAGAGAGAATACATCGTCTTCCTCTCCCCACCTCCACTGTTCACGTCGAAGACCTTTGCGCACGTGACCACAGCCCCAGTTGCTGTCACTTTCGATGGTCCATTCATCGCCATTCGACCTTCATTTTTTGCGTGTGAGTTATCATCGGAAAGAGCGACGAGATAAACATTTTGACATAGGTTAGTTGAAGATCGGTCCACCGTGGACGATGCAGTAAGCTTCAAACACGAAAAAGGGGGAAATTTCTCCGGTGACCCGTTTTGGCTCCGATTCAAGTCGATCTTTCTCCTAGTAAGTTGTGTATCATCTGAGGTCGATTGGGTTCATTTTAAGGTTGTAAACGTGCTTGTGCTCCCAATCTTATAGATAACCAAGATTAGGGTTTTTCGGTAATCTTTCCAGCGATATTTTTTCGGCGAGCTGATGTGGTCTCACCACGACATTATGGTAGGTGCTCACATGAGGGAGAAATGTATTAAGTTGCTGTCCGTATGAAAATTAATCACAAATTACTTATAGATTCGTTGATTTTGGTTTCCAACCGTCCTACGATGTTTTCGACGATTCGCCCTCGGAGTTTGTTGGTAAGGGAAAGGGAAATGTGCATATTATATTTAATAGCGTTTATGTGAACTAGTTTTAAATAATAATATTTATTATTGTTGAAAAGACGTTCGGTAATTGTGTTTGACGTTTCAACGGGTGCGGCTTTGGTTTTGAGAGCGTGATTTCATTGTTATGGTAATGATGATTGATGGCCGAAACTATTTATAAGAGTTAAATTCATAACTGATAAGAATTGGTTATAGGGCCTAATTCAAATTATTACATGCTTAATTGGATATGATAGGTGGATGTCCGTCGAGATTTGAGTAGGATACTATTAGTTAGCGATACATACTAAAAGCCCACAGTGTTCATCATTTATGAAATTAGTTATACGGGTGTTATAATGCATTACTTATTAATTTAAGTAAAAGATTTATAAATTATAACTCTTAGTACCAAGATGTCGTTAAAAATGATTATTATGAAGTGATTAATGAACTAAAAGATAAATGATACTTAGAAGTTATAAATGTCTTAAATGATAAGGTTATGTTCCTAAATAAAGTTTAAATGAATGTAAAAAGTATTTCTCTCCTTTGAGCGGATTCGGTCGGAAGGTCGTCGGGACTTGAGGAATTCAAGGTGAGGGAACTTGTCTCAAATGATATTAATTACTTAACTCTTCAGAGTGGTAACATTGTTCCATCCGATATATGATGAATTTTTTAGATCATTTTCTTCATGCATAATCATACTTATTTGTATGCTTCATATGTATCATTATATGACGTGTGATGTTTTGTTATGAATTTGAAATATTCTGGTGAGATTAGTTGTTTTACTTGCACATTGGATCTTCTTGTTAAAATGTTAGAAGGATATTTTATTTGCAAGTTAGAACATTATTTTTTAGAAGTTTGCAAGTTAGAATATAAATATCAAATGTGAATATGCATTCATGCATCATGTGCATTTCATGTAAAAACTCGCATAAGACGTAGTATTTTCACCTCGGAGGATTGGTCAACTCCGAATAGACCGATTGTGGTTCGATTTGCTTTGTGTCGATATAATGACACGAGGAGCATGTTCAACACACAATGATACGAAGGATGAAATTAGAACAACCATCCTGTGGGGATATAGAGGCATGAAGTTGATGGAATGAAAAAAGAAAAAATAATAAGTTCTGTGTCAATGGGATACGAGGAATAGTTCAACGTCATGTATCAATGGGATACGAGGGATATAATTAAAACAATCACCCTGTGTCAACGAAGTATAAGGGGTGTGATTGAGTACTACATCGGGGTTATTGAATATTCATATTTGATGATGATTCACCAACTTATATTATATATATATGATTTCACCATGCATGTGCACACATGACATTCATTTTGCATGATCATTTTATGAATGAGTTCCTTTTGAAGAAGAGTAAATTTTAAATATTTCTTGAAAATAAAGATGTGAATTTTTGCAATGGTTTTAATACTTGAGATAGTCATTTTAACTCACTGAGCTTAATTCATGTTCATCCCTTTTTATTTTATATTTACAGGAAATGAATGCATATACTGCGTGTTTGATTGGAAATGTGTATTGATTCAAAAGGGATAGTGTGTGAAATTCCGCGAGGAGCATATCTGGCTCAATGTTTTTCCTCTGATACTTATCATATTTTTTAAAAAAATTGACTATTATGATTTTATTTATTTTGACACTGTTTGGTTTTCGATTGTGACCCATGATTTAATGTGGATATAAATCGATTGATGTGAGTTGAGATTCCATGGTTTATGGATGAAATGTTACGTGCGAGTCCCTATCATGGAATTGGATAAGGGTTTGAGTCCCTTAATGGATGTTGGCAGGTATTCGATATGTTTTGCTCGTATAATAGTTTTGAGACGAAATTTTGGGCTTGAGTTCCATATTATTTAGTAATTATAAACTATTAGTGATGCACATTAAAATTTTATAAATTGCCTGTTTAGTGAAAAATTATGGATAAATATCGTATTTGACGCATGAATGAATTTACGCATACGTCATGTCGAAATTTTTGAAATTTTCAGTGCTAGTTGATTTTTGGAACGTTAGTTCTATTCCACATTTGAATTTAAATTTAAATGATTAATTTTTCGATTTCACCTCCTGTGATGCCAAAACGAATAGTTGGGTGTCATAGCACCAACATGGCCCGTGGCCCGCGCTGAAATCACATGGCTTGCTTATTTGAAGGAATTCACGATTTGACAACACGAAAGCGATGAAAGAGGATAAGAGAGCTCTGTTTAACCGAACGCATGCAGTCTCAAAATATTTTTATTTCACTTCACCTATAAAAGTCCATCGACCCCCTCTTTTTTTCATTCAAGTGCCCCTCACCCTTCTCTCTCTTCTCACTCTCGTCTTCCACGTTCTCTCTCATTCTCCTCTCCTTACAACAGTAGCTATAAGCTCATTTCGACTGAAAAGATACATATTTGACATTTGAAATGGGACTACATAGTAGAATCTTATAACTTAAATTTGATGCAGGTACTCAGACACAATATCAACATCTTATAACTTAGTATATAATAAATTAGTACTTAACTATCTATACTACTAATATTATAGTCTTATACTAATATGATATTCTACTATTATGAATTATACAATAAATTATATATAATATATATTTATTAAATACCTACCAATTAATTTTACATATAAGGTTATAACTTATAACTTATTAGTTATTATTCAATTATTCATTTTATAAATTTATTTACTTAATAATTACGAATTAATGACTTAATGTATTTAAAATTTTAACTATATAATTATTACATAATAATAATTCAAGTAGTCACTAAAGTCACATATTATAGATTATCAAATAATATTAATTATATTATATAAGAAGTAAATTAAAACGAGAAAGTTTGAATTTTAACAAGAAAAAAAAGAGCAGTTCGACTCGGTACGACCCCATCCGACTGACTCGGTCGGGCTGAGCGCGAATTATGAATGTAAATTTTTCATCTGACGTGACACAATCCACACGAATATGAGCCGACACGCCCAATTTTTTCATCTTTGGGTCCTGAGACGTAGCTCTATTCTCGTATACAATGTGATCGTGGCCTAGCCGGATTTGAGATATGGGATGCACTTTCTGACGATTAAAATGGATTAGTATGACGAGAAATGGGATATAATAAGAGCATGCATTTATGATGTCACTGTGAAAATTAGGGATCGCTCCTTATCGATCGTGTTTGATAAGAAGAACAAAAAATTTCTAATTTGTTGATGTGACATATTTACTTATTGAAAGTGCTTAACCGATTATTGGTAGAATAACAACTTTAATTTTGACGTGACCTATATATCCTTTTGATTTAGGATAAGTATTTTGCAACAAAGTTTGGCGTGAAATTCGAGGAACATTGGTGGACTAGCGTGGAATTACACCTTCTCTGTGGCAATATGTTTGGATTGAACATTGCGAACACAAGAGTAGAGATGAAAGATGAAGGAATGAAATTAATTACACTTGATTATATTTTTTATTTAATTTAAAAGAAATGAGGTGGAATAGTTAAGCTTTTCAAATATCATATTTTTTCATTTCACCAAATTGATGAAATGAAGAGAGATAAATTAAGAGGGATAAATTATCCTCTTTCCTTTTTTATTATCAAATTAAATTATTTCTCTTATTACCAAATTAAACCACCTCTCTCTCTCGTATATATATATATTATCTTTTTTTAAATATGAATACATATTTATCTATAATTTTTATTAAATAAAACCTTTTAGTAAATATAAAATTTTATTCAAAATAAATATAAATATACTATTTAAAAATAATTTAATATTAATATAATATATTTAATCGGGTCAGGACATAAAATCCGAATTCGGTTCCGACCCGACATGATCGCGTGTCAAAGAAATGATACTCGATCCTGACTCAATTATCCATCGGATCGGAAAAAAATTTGAAAAATCCGAACAAGTGCGAGGGCGATCAATCATCCCGCTCACTCCCAATTAACGATTATAAATACTTTGAATATATAATGAAGAATAAAAATGATTTTTATATAAATAAAATTTTTATTACCTCACCCCACATCTTATATAATTTATTATCCAAATATAAACACACTATATCATCCCACCTCATCACTCACCACATCATCCCATCACATCCTCTATTAGTTGTTTGCCAAACAGTGCCTAAAACTTCTTAATCAAACAGTGCCATCATGCGGCGGCGGCGGCCCATTGACGAGTCCAAGTCTCCCGCGGCAAACTCACCAGAGAGGAAGACCGAAAAAAATGTGCACGCTGGAAAAGCGCGGGCGAGTCTACGTGCTCACCCTGACCGGCGCCGACGACCACCGCCTCAACCCATCCCTCCTCTCCGCCGTCAGCTCTGCGCTCGCCCAAGTCCGGTCCTCCGTCGAGGCCTCCGGGGAGCCCGCAGCCCTCGTCACCGCCGCTGAGGGAAAGTTTTTCTCCAACGGCCTCGACCTGTCATGGGCCAAGATCTCCCCTTCTGATCGCGTAGAGCTCATGGCCTCCGCCTTCCTGCGCGTCCTATCCGACCTCATCTCCATTCCGGTGCCCACCATCGCTGCCGTCACCGGACACGTCGCCGCCGCAGGGGCCATTCTCGCGCTCTGTCACGACTACGTGGTCATGCGCGCCGATCGTGGGTTCTTTTACATGAGCGAACTCAACTACGGGTTGCCCCTTACGGAGTGGTCCATGGCCATCATGCGGACAAAGATCCCGAATCCGCGGGCGAGGAGAGACGTGCTTCTAAAGGCGGAGAGGATTATGGCAGACGCCGCGGTGCAGATGGGGATCGTGGATAGAGCGGTTAAAGGGGCCCCGGAGGCGGTGGTGGAGGCTGCCGTGGGGATGGCGGAGGAGCTGGCAGCGAGGAATTGGAACGGCGGGGTGTACGCTTCGATAAGGAAAGGGGCGTATGAGGAGGCATTCCTGGCGATCGAGTCTGGGCTGACCATGTACGCAGAGGAGGACAAGAAGAAGGCCACATCAAGGCTCTGAAATTGATAGCAAGTTCCCGTGATTTGGGTATGCACTGAACGATTGCTATCGTAATTGAGCACTTTGTCATAAGTTATTGTTGCCCTACCGAAGCTGTGCCTAGGGCACATAGTTAACAACCATATTTTCTCATGTTGCTGATTTGAAATGTAATGGAAGGACACGCAAATCCTTTACCGCTGCTATTCAGGCAGAATTGCTATAGAACAACAGTGGGATTTCTGAACCTAGTAGTTCTTTTATTTCATTAGTGTTATTTCCCTTACATAATTTAACATAGCGAGTTTAGTACTGAGTGGAGCATACAGTTTTCTGGCTATGGAATCGGCCTAGAGATTTAGCAACCTCAATCTTTTTGTATCACGGGCTGCATAAACGATAGTTGTTTGCATTAAAGTTTCTCTTTTTAGGTCATTGCCTATCCTGCAGCAAGAATGCAAGATCATGGCCGTTATGCAATTTCCAGAACTTCTCTATAAAAAATATTTTTTTCTTAAAAAATAAAGAATATTTCTGCAAGAAGATACACCATTACTGTTTATTGGTATTGGAACTAAAATAATGTTGTGGTGCAATTATTTTATGGAATTTTTTCATATTGAAACACTTTATTAACTGCTAAAGACGTTCTATGGATTGGCCTCTCCATTCGCCTTAGAACTTGCGTAGTTTCCTTATCTTCCTGGTTTCTACCTAAATCAAGGACCATAATGTCAAACTGTAGTGCGCTATGACCTCTGAGATATGAGAGCATATTGAGCTGCGTAATCTGTAAATCCTCATGATTCAAATAATTGCTTCCTAGTTGCTGCATAACCACAATATTTCCATTTAGCAAGTTGATGAATAATGAAGTTTTCTTATACAGTGGTAATGCTATATCTCATTCATCCAACATAAGTATCCATTGATTGGAATACAGAGCCTCTAGAGAGACTGTTGTAGAAAATACTTTTTGTCTATATAATCACATGAACACCTTGACATAGGCAACTTGCTTTTGTAGTAACCCTTGGGCTACAATCCTTTATTGATCAAAATTTCAACAATTATCCTTTGAGGTTTCAGCAATAGACTGTCGCTGAATCTAACTCATCCCATGTGTGTTTATTCCATTCCATAACTATCTCAGGGAAGTTTCCATGTATTGGAGTAAACAGCACACATTACTCACGAGAAGTTCCTGTTTGGTCACAGTTCAATTAGGCCGTGGCCCTAAGGGACTTCCATCTTTCCCTACCAAAGCTTTGTTCAGCCCCTGTTATTCTAGCTCAAAAATGGCTTATGTGATTTTTGAGCCAACAAGATGCCAGTCTCTATAATCTAATTCAACACCATATGTTAGTAGCGTTCTGAAACCATCTCTTTCCTTTTTCTGAGGGGTTAACCATCTCTATTTCTTTGGTCTCTAATGCCATCAGTGGGGTGAGAACTTTCCAGGAACCATTTGTGGGCTCTTCTCTGCTGTCTATAGAGTTAGGTTCATCAGTGGACGAAGATGATTCTCCTTAGTGGACCAATGTGCCTAAGTGCCTTACACTAATTTGTCCCTTACTTTGAACTCTGATCAGTAAGGTTATGTTTCCTGAAGATGCTTGGATTGAAAGTACATCTTTTAGTGTCGTTTGAAGATAAATTGGTCTGGTGGAGGTATAGGACTGGAGGTTACGGAGAGGACTTTAACACGGAAGACTAAGGACCATACGAGTTACTTGAAGGAAGATGGATCATGGAGAAGGACCATTAACATTGAAATGGGTAAAATAAAAACACAGGAGTTGGAAGATTAATGATCCTTGTGAGTTGTGGCATCTCTCTTATTCGAGCACCAGTAACTGTTTTAATCTTGGAAGGATGTATATGCATTAGTTGTTTCGTCTCATTTCAAATCCATGGGTAATAAACTATTAATGTTAACAAAATTTAGACGACATATGTAACGTTTTTTTAAAAAAAAAAAAGGTGTAATTCTTTTAAAAAGTTAGGGGCACTTTCGTCATTGTGCAGAAAAGGTTAGCATATATAAAAAAAATGAAATAAGTTCGTCTTCTCCTCGAGCTGCTATAGTGCCGTGCGAACCCTAGCCGCCACCGCCACTTTCTGCCGTGATTTCTCCCCCGTCCGGCCACCATTTTTCACGTGAGAGGTATCGATGGAAAGAGGATGTCGAGACGAACGTTTTGACATATAGTATGCGATGATTGGTCCAACCGTGCGCGACGCAGTGAGAGAAAAATGCGAGGAGGCCGAAAAATCCGCCGGCGACATTTCCGGCGACGATTTCGGTTCCGACTCGCACCGATCCTTTTCCTGGTGAGTTGTACATCATTCTTAAGTCAATTAGGATCATTTGTAGGGGTTTTGATCATGTTTTTGTTCAAATCAAATAGGAGACCGAGATTTGGGGCTTTCCGACGAACTTTTCCGGCGAACATTCCGGCGAACCGACGGTGAACTCCGGTCGAGCTCATCTCGACGTTCTAGTAAGTGCACAAGTCTTTTATTTCTTTGTAGTTAAGTAAGAATGTTTGGTATAGCAGCCTTTCCGAGCGAGCCTCTGGGATCTCTTGTAAATCCCCACATGCGGCAAAAAGAAATTAGGTTGCTGTCCGTATAAAATTAGTCACTAATCTTTTAATTTTAGGTTCATAGGTTTCAGATTCCGATCGTTCTCTGACAAACCTTTCGGCGACTCGTTATCATATCGTGGTTGGTAAGCGAATAAGAATGAGCATTTGATTAGATTTTCGTTATGTGAATAAATTTAAAGTAACTTATTTTATTTGGATGAAAAGACGTTCGACGGCCTTTTGACATTTTGACGGGTGCGGCGGTGATCTTGAGAGCGGTGACTACAGTGGTTGTGGTATGAATGTCGGACAACTGAAAATAATTATTATAATGTAGTTAAGGTTCTAATTATGTTTTTTTAAAGTTTGACTGAATTTCGCTTATAGGAGGTTGCTAATCGGAAAGCGATAGTTCGTGGGTTGTTGTGAATTGATTAGGCTGTTATTAGACGACGAGGCCTACTTTTTCTTTTTGGTAAGTATTATAGCAAATCCAAAATATTGCTTGATTTATGATAAGCACGTCGAGTAGTTGTGAATAATGAATTTCCAAATTTATTTTTATAATATTAATTTATAAGTAATGAATGTGATTAGGTTGTGTTTACTTTTGATTGGATTCGGACGAGGGTGTGATTTGGGGGCTCGAGGAATCCAAGGTGAGGGAACTTATCTCAATTGATATGAATTTCTAAACTCTTCGGAGTGATGACATTGTTCCACCCGATGTGGAATGGATTTTCGTAATAGTTTTGTTCATGCATATCCATATATTTGTATGCATCATATGTATGTCATCATCTGACTTGTGATATTTTATTATGAAATTTGGGTTATTCGTCGAAGTTTATCCTTTGAAATTGAAGTGAATATTCGATTTTTGAAAAGGAAAAGTTTATATGATGATTTTTTTAATCCTAAACTTTTATTTGGAAACTGCATACATGCATCATGTGCATTACATGTAAAAACCCACATAAGGCGGAGTGTTTTCACCTCGGAGGATTGGTCAACTCCGGGTAGATCGATTGGGGCTCGGTATGCTCTGTGTCAATGGGATACGAATAGCAGGTTCAACACTCTGTGTCAGTATAGTGATACGAAGGGTGGAATTAGAATTACCATCCAGTATCAATGGGATACGAGGGATGGAAAGAAAAGATAAGAAGCCTTGTGTCAATGGGATACGAAGGGCAGTTCAACGTACTGTGTCAATGGGATACGAGGGACGGAATTAGAACAACCACCCTATGTCAATGGGATACGAGGGGTGAGATTGATTCCTCCATTGAGGAGATTGGATATCCATATGTGACGATGTTTCCCCAAATTTTATGATGTTATCTTTTTATCACGCATGTGCATCCATGGAATTCATTTCGGTATGATACTTATGTTAATGAATTTTTTGGAGAAATGAGAAGCATTTGAAATAATTTCTGAAAGTGAAAAGGTTGGTTTTTCCTTCGCTGTTTTAATATTTGAGATAACTGTTTTACTCACTGAGCCTATTTATGCTCACTCCTCTTGTTTTATTTTTTTTAGGTACTGAATGAAAGTCTTACATGCTTATTTGCTTGGCATAAAATAAGAAATATAAAGTGGCAGTGATTGATCATGTGTGAGAGGCGTGGTCGATACTTTAGTTACCTTGAATTTTCATTTGCTTTCTTATACGAATTGCTAGATTGAAGAATGCTTGCAAGATTTTGTGAGATGTTAAATTTATGACGTGAAGCGATGAACGCTCATGTTATATGGTTTACGAGCATCTGGCTCGTGATTTTGATTCGAGAGTGAGCTTGAGTCTCACTATTTTGGGCATGCGTCCCACGATTTTTGCGATATGATGAATTGTCAGTAATGACCCTATAACTGCCTGTAATGTTTAAGTTTTGAAGTTAGTTGTCTGTGAAGAGATATATATATGTATTATTGTACATGGCGTATAGACGAATTTATACATACATCATATGTCGAAATTTTTGGAAATTTCCAGAGTTTATTTTTTCGAAACGTTGGTTTTCCGTTGAAAGTTTAAATTTGAATTTAAACGAATGATTTTTCGATTTCACCCCTTGTGACGCCAAAAGAAATTGTAGAGCGTCACAACATACTTGCCCATTCTTTATTTTTGCTCGGGCCATTCCATACTATGGTTTCATATGAAATTACTTGAGCTTAAAATTTTCTATTTTATTAGATCTTGGCCTTTATGTGACACCCGAAAAAGTTGCAAATTTCTTTTGACAAACTTTGATTGACATCATGTGGCCAGCCAATTTAAATTGACGGAATGTGAACGAAAATGACAAAGGGAAAGGAAAAACAAATCAGAAGCTATTTTAAGCTTCTTGTCGATCAATTTAAACTTTATTTCTCATAGTCATATTTCAAGTATCTTCTCACCTCTAGCAAAGATAAATAGGATACTGCTGGTGGCTGGCCAGGGATCTGAAATCATTTCATGGTGCAAGTATTTTCTGAAACATTGTCAGAAAGAATTAAGGGTGGAATGCTGTGCTCATTGCTAAAGAAGTTCTCTGGATCGACCTCTCCCTTCACAATTGCCAATCTCTTAAAATTACTCTTGAAATATTTCTCACCCCAAACTTTGGCACTGGAGTAGTTTGCCTTGCCTTCCTCATTCTTTCCATTGTCAAGGTCCCTAAAATTCAAGTACTGAGCTCTGGGGTTATTGGAAACATAGGGAGTCATGTAACTATGCATCCTCTTGATCCAACTCAAGTGCTTTCTGGATTCTGCAGCACCACCTTTCTGCCACATAGCAAGGTACTGAATTATGAACAAGTATCCTGATCTATGCGGATATGCTATTTCTGCTTCTGGGATCTCGCTCATCCTGCCGCCATAAGGATCCATCCACATGGAACCTGCCCCCTGTTCAGATAATCTTTCCAAAATCCCTTCCCATCCATTTACTGGGATGGGCACCTTCACGTAGTCGGACTTTCCCTTGTTGTAGACTTTTGGCTGCAAGCTTCTATTGGTCAGTGTCTCCAGAGGTTCTCCATTGGTATAGCCAGCGAAATAGACTGTAGATTCTACCCAACTCATCTCCTTGCAGTCGCTCCGCTTCACACCGAGCTCAGGAAAGTTTCCATTCATCTGCTGGAGTAATCCATCGCATCCTCCAAGGAAAAAGCATTTGAATTCAGCAACCGGACCAGTTGCTGTAGGGTTTAAGTCGGCCTTGAGGTGCAGTTCCTCGTGGAGCACATGTGCAACCTGCTGCCATTTGTTCAAAAGTTCAGCAGCACCCTGTTCCACTGTTCTCCTGACAGACGACACGGCAACAGTTTTGGTAACGGAGACTAACCTGATCTTCCATGACAGGATGACCCCAAAGCTTGCTCCTCCTCCTCCCCTTATGGCCCAAAAAAGGTCCTCTCCCATTGTCGCCCTGTCAAGCAGCCTTCCCTTTGCATCTACTAAGATGGCATCCAAGATATTGTCAGCTGCAAGACCATATTTTCTCAGCAACATCCCGATACCACCTCCACTTAGGTGACCACCTGCACCAATTGTGGGACAAGTGCCTGCTGGGAACCCATGCAATGCGCTTTTCTGCGCAATATTGTAGTAAACATCACCTACCGTTGCACCGGTCTCCACCCAAGCTTCATTGTTTCCTATATCGACGTGCACCGATCGTAGTTTTGCAAGATCCATCAGGATGAAGATGCCGTACTTGGTGGATCGATACGACAGGCCTTCATAGTCATGCCCGCCACTTCGAACTCTGATTGGCAAGTTGTTTTTCTTGCAGCAGATGACCAATGCTTGGACTTGCAGAGCACATGTTGGGGATACAATGAGCAGGGGCTTGGGCGTGTTTGGGGAGGTGAATCTCAGGTTTTGTATGGAGGACTTCAAGACGGGGAAGTAAGCAGGGTTGCATTGTTGGATGATGAGTTCCGAGAAGTTAGTGGAGGGTGGAGCATGCTTGGAGAGGCAGCTGAGGAAGTTATCGATGGTTGGAGAAGCAGAAGCAGAAGTTTTGGGGAGCCAAATGCTATGCACAAGTAGGCAAATTGCAAGGTAAACGAACTTTTCTGTCATCTCTTTCTCCCTCCAATACATGATGCAAAACTTAGAATGGTTCCCTTCAACTAATTAATCTGCTTGGATGAAGAGGTCTTGATATCTGTTGTTTCATTTATACTGTAGGTTATTCATGTCCTTTTAGACTATTGAGAGGTGGCATGTCCCCATTGAGATAAAAGTGAGAAAAAACGAATTGATAGATTGGGTTTTTATCCACAGCTTCCCTTCCAAGCAAAAAAATATCATGATTGAAAGGGACTGTTAGTCTCTGCTTTCCTTTTGAAAAGTTAATGTCCTTGTGGCATAATTTGGAAAGAAAGAGAATCATATTTGAACTTTCTTTACTCTGAATTGGATTGATCATTACTCGTTGAACTTTTGAATATCAGGAAAAACGATTGTCTCAGCATGGAGGAGATAAAACTCTGAGTGGCTGGCTCTTGTTGATGCTTGGTGTTCAAGTAAAAAGATAAAAAAAATAATGCGTGAAGGTCGTCATCATTGTTGATCTAATACAAGATCAGGCTGAAGATGATGGTTTTAGCCCCAAATGATCACAAGCACGAAGTTCCGATTGAACTTACTCCAAGAACATAAGAAAATATGGGGTGTAGTTAATTTGCGTGCACCTTTTCCATGGTCATGCGGCCACGCCAAGTCTAGTTTGAAGATAAAAATTATGGACGTAGGGTCCAATAAATAATATAATCTTTTTCATTTGAGTATTAGTTCAATGTCGGCCAATGAAAACAGGAGGATTTTGCCATCAGCAATCTTACCAAGTGACTAAATTTAGGCTACCTTCAATTGCATATGCGTATTACTTGTTTAAACATCAATTACATTGTTGTCCCAAGACTTGATTTCAATCTTCATTATGCCTTTCAACCAAATATTAATGTCTCCTCTAATCGAACCATCATCTAGTTCTTTTTTTCTTCAATAATACTGAGATGAGCCTGCTGTTAAAATTGGCCGATCTTTTCATCAGTTCTTTAGTTTTTTTTTCCGTCATTCTGAATTTTAATTAGGAATCAATGGAGATGCTATAAACGATTCTGATTTGTTTTTTCATTTCATTATGCACGGGTTCAAATTGAATCATGATGTCTTCGATTTGAACTGTTAGCTAGGGGTGAAAGTAGTTCAGGTCGGTTCGGGTTTTCGGTCTAAAAAAAATTAACCACTATTTTTTGGGTCGGTTTTTAAAATTAGAAAGACCACCCTAAAATCATTTTGAAAAAAATAAAAATCACCCTTTAGCGGATCGGTTTTTTCTGATGGTTTTCTCGGAGCCCTACTTTTATATAATTATATTTTAAAAATATATTTAATAACTTAAAATTAATATAAAAATATTTAATTTTATATTAAATATAAAATATACTACTAAAATTTTAAAGTTATTAAATTAGAGTTTGATAATGTGATAAAAAGTATGAAATTTTATACAAAAAAATATTATATCTATAATAAAAGATAACACATGTATTAATTATATAAATAAAAAATTATAAATAAAAATCGGGCTCCACGGGCCCCTACGGTTTTTTCGGGTGGGGCTCTAATTTTAGCGGGTGAATTTTAATTTATTAAAAACTACCCTAAATAATATTCGGATCCCTAATTTTCAATTTTTTCGGTTCGGTTTTTACGGGTCGGATGGATTTTTCAGATTGGTCGGATTTTTTCTTACACCCCTACTGTTAGCTATGAGATGAAAGTTCAGATTTAATTATTTTAGAATGCAGCGGTGAAAAAGTGTTGCATCTACATAACTTCATATTATTTATCGTGTTATTGATTAAAATTATAGGTTATGCACTGATATGATGTGACAAGAGAAAAGATTAATGAATTAATTAAAAGAAGAATATTTTGTAGCCTGTTAAGAGAATTAAACTTGAATAATGATTAGGGTTGGGAGATCGATAGATGTAAAGAATGGAATCTTTCTTGTTCGATGGAATTGAAAATATTGAAATCTTAGGCGAGTTGTTATTTATTAACAACAACATTTATATGTCATATATTTGAAATATTAGTAAACATCATTAATTTAGCACCCATAACTATTAAACTACACCTAACAGGTTATAGTTCACAAATTCACGAGGAAGAAATAGAAAATAGTTAAGGAAAGTTAAGAGAGAAACATGTTGCATGCTTAGAAATTATCATTTTTTATGACTAGAAGATAAATGTCGTTGTCTAAATGATTTATACTTATAATATGATTAGATTTTTAATGTCTAGATCAATCTTACCGAACTGTTTTCATTTGAATATTCTAGTTCGTTTGATATCGGAACAATCGCTGAATTTTCATAATTTGAACAAAGCTGGGTGACCTTAACTCACAATATGTCAAAATTAAAACTCCTTCAATGATTCAAATAAAGAATACACAAGTCTAACTAGCTTGCGGTAAGGTTAGGATTTGTCTCAAGTTTTAAATGTTGATTGGCGCCTCACACCAACACACAAGTAATCATTCAACTGGCAACGATGAATGGACGATAATGAAAAAGAATGTTCGACTTGACCGACAGGACATATCCTGATGTGACCGCCTGACGTTCAATCAGGCTATGGGTGGCCGATCAAGCTTCGGGTGGTCGGATATGACCGTCTGGCGTTCAATCAGGCTATGAGTGGCCGATCAAGCTTCGGGTGGTCGGATCTGACCGCCTGACGTTCAATCAGGCTATGGGTGGCCGATTAAGCTTCGGGTGGTCGGATCTGACCGTCAGGCGTTCGATCGGCTGCTAAGTGGCATGATCAGATCGGCCGCCGGCTACCCGGGGCCGATTCGGCTGCGGTGGTCCTGCTGCCCGCAGTCGATCGGTCGTCCGCGGGCGGCTGATCAGGCAGCGGACGGCCGATCGGACCGCGGACGATCAGATCTGATTGACAGATGATCGATCCGATTGTGAGTGAGCATTTTTTTAATATTTGAAAAAATCTTTCTGACGACGGAGACCATCGAAAAAGCATATACTCGTCGAAAGTCCCATGGCTAGAGCCATGAAAAGCTTTTGCCAAGGCTCGACTGGAATTGTTGCCAAGGCTCGACTGGAGCTGTTGCCATGGCTCCAGCCGTGGAAAGTTCTCACGGGTCGAATCGTGGAAAAATTTTCCACAACTCCAGCCATGAGAACTTCCTATGGGCTGAGCCGTGGAAACTTTCACATAGTTCTAGCCGTCAAAACTTTCAATGACTTTGTCTTAGTCGTGAAAAAAGATTTGCGACGAGCCATTTTCTCGCGGGTCTCTTCCATTGAAAAATCCATCACAAATTTTATTTTTCGATGAATTTTTCACAATTTGCGACGGCTCATCGCAAATATGATTTTTCTTATATTAATAAAGCCCAAGTATGATAAAATTTCTTTCCATTTCACATCCGATAATTTCGAGAATAATTTAAACGTGCAAATTAAAATATAGTTATAGAATAACCATTCAACTTAAGATTTTAATATTGAAGTGCTAGCATGGTATTAACCATTTATGATGGTACATGAGGTTCTTTCATATATCAGTTTAGGAACTGTTCTAGTGCCTGTTATAGAGCACCTGCTCGAGATAAACTATTGCAGCACGAAGCCTTTTGGAAGCAGCTGGAAGGATTAATTCTTTAGCTAGACGATTTGTTTTTTGAACTTCGTATATAAAACACAAAAGGAGAAAAGATTCTCTCTATTTTTTCTCCTCCAAAAGTTCTTCATCTTCTTCCCTTTACTTTCATATCTGAAGTATGAATGAAGGTTGAATTCAAATCCTTATCATGGTATAAAATTAAGTTTTTCACTCATAACTTTGTGCTTATTTTTATTGGAAATTTGTATAGAATTAAGCATGGGTAACAAGATTAAATGAAAGAATTAATCCTTTTATGAAATGCTAAATGCACATGTTAGAAATCCTTCACTTTAACCTAGGGTATTAAGTAGCTGAAGTAGGCAGCTCACTAGCTCACCAGTTGCTTAGTAATAGATTTTATGAACCACCATATAACATGGTAAAAATCTATACAAAATAATATATTTTATGAACCACCATATATGATTGAGTTTCTATTTATAGGATAAACCCAAACAAGTCACTATAAATAAAAGAAAAATGTGCTAATCAAATTAGAAGTAAATAACTAATCTTAATCAAAAGAAAATTAACTATTCTTACTACTAATATTATTATATTAGCAAGTATATTATTACATTAATAAAGGATCTTATCACAAACCTAACTTTTTCTAGAAAATATTGTCCCTCCATCAAAAGATAAAAGATTTGACATAGTATCATAGATCCCTATCAGATCTAACTCAACAGTTCAGAGAGGTCCAATATTATAACTAAAATAAAAAGGGAAAGGAGAAAACACAACTATGGAGATAGATCGACAAAAAGTTCGAACCTCAGATTCGATGAGATCTTTGGAGTGGTCAGACAGACTAGCGGAGGCTCACGATGTATTTGGGGGAGATGGAAGAAGGTGGAGAGGGAGGGCGGGTGTTGTGTTGGCTCTATATAGCCTTGGTGTGGGCGAGAAGACTCCACAGTATCGGAGTGGGAGATTCCATTTTGTTCTCCTCCTTCCCTCTTGTTTATGTCAGGTGGACGACAATTTGAGATCAACGCCCGAGATGATTTTCCTCATTTTTATAACCAAAAGAAATGTTCATTTTTTTCTGGATACCCTTGAAGATTCGGTGCCTCATTCACAGTCACACATACTTTCAGGACGACATTAGAATAGACTCGATGGTGGTCTGAGATTTCAACTCTCGAGCAATGTGCATAACTCTTAGAGCTAGCTGCGTTGGATGATCGGCGTCGCTTCTCGATTTCATAAAAACTTAGATAGAAACTTTATATGATTCTTTTTATTTGATCGACATCCAATCTTGTGTACTCATTTGATGCACTCTTATATGACCACCCCTAACGATAACATAGAGTCACTATTGCTCCTTATGAATTGATTTGGCTTGGTGGCCCAAAGATATTTAATGTTAAAGAAAAATAAAAAAAAATGTAAGATGTCGGGTGCTTTGTCTATATCTATGAATTGAAGAGAACCAAGTAAATATGTTAAATGGAGGAACATATAGCCTTATGATTATGTGTTTTTGTTCCTGATGTGTGGGGCTACTTCACCCTAGACAATGAATAAGATTTTCACAATATTGCGATGCAATTCTCACCTTTATTATAAGAGCATTGTCATGACATTGATCACTTATGACTTATGCATATGTTGTATTGTTTCATAAGACACACCGTAATAGGAGGAGAGCTCTTCTAATAAATGAGAAGATGTTCATATGACTGGTGTTAAAGATGGAGGAACCTAGTTCCTAATGATATAAAGATGGAGGAATCTAGTTCCTAATGGAATAATAATGATGGATGAAAGCACTATGATGTTATATAGATGGAGGACATTAATTACTCTCATTAAATTATGATCGTTATATTGCAGAGAGGTATGATCTATCGATGATTTTATCTTGCATAATCTTTACTTTTATATTATTATCCAAAAATGAACTATAATATTTATTATTAAATTCATGATCAGATTATGCACATTCTCTATTTTTATATGATCTCTATATGATAAAGAACATAAAACATGGCTTACTTATAAGCATTATTGTTTATGGGATTATGATTTTTCTCCTGTGTTAATCCTCTCATGAGACAAGAAAAATGATATTTTTCGACGGTTTCATCTGCCAGAACATCGAACAAAATCGTCGGAAATGAGGATTTTCTTTTGGCAATTTTCTTGTAGTGTCAAACACTAAGTAGTTTGCATGGCTTGTGTTGATGTGTATGCAGTATTAGAGTTCAGGTGGCCATGTGCACATGTACGAGCCATGTCATGTGTAATGTATATATAAGTATCATTTATTAAGGATATATAATTAGTGATTCGAGACGAGCTACTTGTGTTGTATTTGTTATTTTGGGATTCTTAAGCTTTCACAATTATATATTAGTCATAATTTCATCTATTCGCATTTATGTGTCATTATTGATTCGACTTCCCCATTAATGTTATCGTTATCATTTATGATTGAGTGGTCAAGAACTATATTTCACATAATGATTTCAAAATTAGACTTTAACCGTGTGATCAAGAAATTAATACCATTTATTTTTTAATTGTAACATGGCTTTAATTTGAGTGGGTTTGAATTAACACATTACCCAATTATAAAATCACTATGTCAACTACTAAATTTTGGATTGACAAAATACGTCACTCAAATCTTGCGAAATTAAATTTTAGGACACATTGTTTGAATTTCAACTTCAACCTAGCAATGGAGGTCTATTCACATCAACTTATCCTCACAAAAAATTGGCTTAAAGAATATTTTCGTTGGAGGCTCTTCCATCATTATCAAACGTAGGATTGGTACAAATTAACAAAAATGATAGTGATGTGGATTTTATATGGTTAAACAAAAAAAAAAGAGTTCAACCCAATCAATTTTATTACTTCTAAATGAGCCATCCATTTTTAAATTTATTTTATCATGCGACGCCTGCTTTGTGTCTGCCTCATCAACTTTTTTTTGTAGAAAAGAATAATTTTGTCATTAAAACTTTTCAGACCTTAATTTTCAAATATTATTTGTTAAATCAAAATATAATACTATTTTTAACTAGGATGATATGAGGGAAGTGCTGATATTCTTAATTTAACTATGACTTAAATATTGACTTAGTAAAAGTTGAGTGACTTAAAACTATTTTTAACTAAAATGATGAAAAGATCTGATGATGTTACTTCTTAAAATGGTTGCACAAACAATAAACCTTTTCTTTAATCATTGTATTTGGGCTCTATCCCATCTCAACCACCCAAAAATTATGATAATAATTATTGTCTGATACGGTTGAATAATAGTAAATTCTTTTGAACATTTTAATAAAGGGTGTTATTATAGTCATTTCAAAAAAATATTATTATTGTTTAATAAAACAGAATGATAATAATATTTTTAAAGTAGCAATAGTGTCACTTTAATTAAAAAAATAAGTCAATTAGAAATTTTAAAACTTCGAAAAAATATTGTCGGAGAATAAGGTGGAGACTTATCACGTCATTCTCACTGTACATATCTAATTTCTCATTTTTTTTAAGAGCTATACATGCTGTTTTTTTTTACACCGAAAGACTACTTAATTTTTGTTTCTTTTTGTATTTTCTTGTTTGATATTTTTCCTTTCTTAACAAAAAACATAATAATACATTGATAAAAATAAAGAAATATGATATCGAAAGTATTCTTTTATGATAACGACAACAAAATGTCAAAAAAGTAAAAATAATGAAATTTGAGATGATAAGATTAGGATATAACATGTTTGAAGAACTTAGAATTTGAAGTCAATTACAACATTTTTTTCGCCGGACTTTGATTTTTGATATATAACTCACTTTAAATCATTCAACATTTAAAATGATTCAATATTTGTGTTACCCATTTTAGGGGTAGCATCATTAGACTTTCATCCATCGTCGTTAAGCTCATGATGAATGATAGATATTTTAATTAATGTTTTTTTCGAGCAATAATTCATCATAAATGGATCATAAGTAAAGATTTCACAACCGCTTTTTTCTTAAGGAAAAATATATCTATTATCAATTTTATCACATTTATTCCTTCACGTTTAGTCATTTGCCCTCCAATTGCATGACCTGTAAACAGAACAATGCGTGCTCATTTACTACAACGGACGACCCTTCCCCCATACTACTTACGTAAAGGACTAAACCTCCCTTGATTATTATATCGCAACCTCCATCATCTCTGTCCTAAACAACCTGACACCTCCTTCCAGCAGCTTGCCAGCAGGAACGCACCCGTTCCCGTCCCTAACCCACGTCGAAGGGGGCCATGCAGTAAGGATCGATGCAGGCACCAGAAGGGAAGACCGAGCCGCGCGCTGCCGTCGTCGACGGCAGGCCCAGCGGGGTTCCAGAAGCGGAGAATTCGGCCCGAGAAGTCGCCGTTGATGTCAAGTCCGGCGGGTCGCTTGGTGACGACGGCGGGAGCGAGACGGTGAAGGTGTGCAGGATTTGTCATTTGACTGACGAAGACGGGGACGAAGAGGAGGCGGAGGCGACGGCGGCGGGGGAGGTGATTCAGATCGGCTGCGCGTGCAAAGGCGAGCTCGGCAGCGCGCACCGTCGATGCGCGGAGGCGTGGTTCAGGGCCAAAGGCGACAGGTAACGTCGTGCTGTTTATATGATTTAATTCTTGAAACTTTGGAGTAGAAGTTGATCGACTGGTCTGGAACTCCAAATCTGACGTGATCGCTGCCATGTCGAAACTTCGGAACTTGATTGTAGTCTTGTAGATAGAATTTAGTAGGCTTATGGATGATAAATATCACAAACAAAATCTAGAATGGGGTTGAGCTGGAGAGGAAGGCGAGAATCAATCAATGGATCATGCATGCGGATAGCCAAAATAACAATCATATTATGCTTATTTTGCCATCTGTCATTGTCATATTTTCCTTTTGATGAACGTTCTTTAATCTATCAGAAAATAATTGGATTGCTTCAAAGTGTTCATTCATAAAAGAAGCAAAAAGAAAAAAACACTGGACCATTCTTGTGTTACAAGGTGTTTGCCTTTGAATACGCCCACGTACCTAAAATGTGTTCTGATTTGTGACTTTGAAAAATTATTTCATTAATCGATATAAAGAATGAAACGTTCACTTGAAGTTAGAAATAGCTATTCTTATTACCAGAAAAAGGAATCAATATTACCTTATTATGTTGAGTTTAAACCAGTCTCTCTTCACTTTGAGCTCATCACTCATAGGTTATCAATCTTTCTAACTCATCTCTATCAGCTGCAATTAAGAAAATACTGTTCAACTCGGCAAGTTCAAAGAATGCCACTGTTAATAGGGGTCTAACATCGAAATGCAAAAGTAATTACTTGAAGAAAAATAGCCCTCTGGCTTTTAATGTGCCTTGCATCCTTTGATGGAACATGTTTGGCACAGGAACTGTGAAATCTGTGGTGGGAATGCAATTAACATCAAAGGAGAAGAAGACGATGGCGGCTTCATGAATGAATGGCACTCGAGGAGAACGATGGCAACGACCAGAGGCAGCTCATCCGATAGAGCCGGTTGCTTGAGGGATCAGCCGCTGTGTAATTTGTTCGTGGCAAGTTTGGTGATAGCATTTATAATACTCTGTTTCTTCCGTGTAAATTTAATTTGAGATGGTCCCCCTCTCAAATGTTGCCTTGCCTAATCTTAAAGGAGAGGGCGAAGAGTTCTTACTTCTGACCAGTGACTTTTTGCTCAGAGCTCAGAAAAACAACGATCTGAGCAAGCATTTGATTGTAAATTGTATGAAAAAATAACATTCTTTGGTCCACTTTGTATTAAGGATTCGAGAACTAATGATATAAATGTCGTATAGAAGTTTGGAGTGCATACTTAATGTGACATAAAGGCCCTATTCAATGGGCACATCCACCAGCAACTGGCTGACACAATTATCGCATCCCACCATTTTGTTTCATAAAATCGACCAAAATCCAAATTTCATTGAAAGTTGAGGCATCAAGTATGCATAAAAGAAATATCTCAATCAGATATGAATTCAATGTCGTATTACCAAATCTAACAAAGTGGGGTCTAGTCTTGAAAAAGAAGCAACCATCAAGAAAAATTGTGAAACTACAAGAGGCCAAACATAGCCATAATGAAGAAACGTGTCAACAAAGTTACACGTCACTTTACGCACCCAACAAGTCAAAAAGCAAACGGATAAGAAAAGAGCAGGTCGCACAACATTAAGCTGAGAGTGAGATGACTTCCTAACAAATCTAGTTCAACCTTCACCATACTGAGGCGAGAAATCCCAGAGGGTTGAAACATCTAGCCAAGACGCCAACATGAGGCGAAAAAGAGAAACGATGTTTACAGATCTTATATAACCAGTATGCCACACGTATTACCGAACTAAAAGTAGTCATTGATTCTTGAACATCAAAATTCTCTGGAACAGAATTAACAGGAGGAGAAGAGATGGCCTAATATATGACTAAAAAAAGATTTGGGAACTTTCGGAAAACAAATCTTATGAGGTCTGCGCCTGAGCCTTGTTCAGGATCACACCTTCATATTTGACCTGGAACCACTTCATGGCATCCTCCTTGGTAACCCTGTGCTGAATACCAACACGGGACTTGCAACGGCGGCGGCGGCGGGCCACTCGATAACCAGGGCGTTCCAAGACAATGTAGAAATCCATACCATAAATACCAGTAGAAGGATCATACCTGTTTATGGAAATGTACAATGTCACTGACCAGATAAAACTCATTTGGACATCAAGAACAAAGCAACTACTGATGAGCAAAATTATTCACAAATACTAGATTAATGCCTTTTAGTTACTGCATCAAAGTTTAGAAACAAAGTCTGGCACACCATGTTTGAGGTGGGGAAATATTCACAACAAAAGCAAGAAAATGTATTTCTGTTGGATACTTGGATCTCTGCCATATGGGCTTTCCCACTCTTCGCATGGAAATAAATAATTTACATGAAAACTAGGAATTATTACTACCTAGTTGAATAAATGTTACTAGTTTCATTATCATCTTATGGACCAAGACCACTTATGTTTCATCTATCAGTGTTACTGCTAAATCCATATTATTTACTATAACAGTGTGGTTGCTAAAATTATGATGAACCAAGACCACTTACCAACAACTCTAAGTTAGATCTAATCACGCTGAACTCAGACCCACTTACCAACAACTCTTAGGTTAGATCTGTGTTCGCTTCCTCAGCCTAGTGGAACTAATGTGCTATTGATCTCGGGTTGGATTGTCAATTTCCATTGAGATAAGTTTTCTCCTCAATATAATGTTGCATCATATCTTGCAACCAGTTAAATACAGGGCTCGAGCTTGAACTCAAGCCCAAACCAAATACTGTGAACCTCAAGCTCATTTGCTGCCTACACGAACATACATACAAGGATTTAGTACTACATTTGATATAAGAATCACAGGTCATATTTTCAATCGCTTTAGTATTATTTTCCACTTTCTTTCCCTCCCACATATGTTGAACCACTTGTAATGGAAACAGTTAAGGTCACTCCCTCGTCCTCTCCTACCCTTTATAAGCATCTTTCTCATCCTTCCTCGTCGTTGACCCTACAAATACAAATGTGAGCTGGTCCTTTGCAATCTCTGCTGAATACTGGACCTTAAAATGTTTTCACGAAGAACATAGTTCTCCCTACAAAGTACATTAAACCATTCACAATGTTCCAAAAATTTTAGAATAATCCTAGATTTATTCTGAAATGTATGCTGAGATTGATAAAACTCGTGCCAGAACCTTATTGATGATCAAACTCTGCTTGTCTCACATGTTCACAGTAGCCTTTTTCTATTTTCATGCATCTAACTTTTTTCTTTCTTTTGAAACTGATAAGCTAATATTTTATCAGTCAATCTTTGTACAAAAAGACATTTGCTCAGTAACAACGTCTACATAACATTTCATTGATGTACAACAACAACAAAGTCTTATCCCACTAGGTGGGGTCGGCTACATGGATCATACGACGCCATATTCGTTGATCCATGTTCATGAGATTCGACAGGGTTTTACGCTGGCTGATAACATTTCATTGATGTGTTTTTAATTTATCCTGAATCAAGCCAAGCAACTCTAATGAAATCATGCTAGAGTTCAGAAAAAAAGTCAAATTACATCAAGTTCGAGAACGGATTGGCCTCCTTCAACTAGATTCATTGTTTTTTCGAGCATACTAGATTTATCTACAACCCCAGTGGTAGACTATATGCTTTATAGAAAATTATTCCAACTTCAAACTTAGAAAATAACTGAATAAATCCTGACTTGAAAGAACAAGAAAAAGAGATATGCGGGGAGTATGTTTAACTTACTTAATCCCGAGGTCGATATGCTCTTGTATGCCAAAACCAAAGCAGCCAGTCTCACTGAAGTTCCTCCTCAACAGCTCATATTCCTTAACTTTCAGACCACTCTCCAAAAGTTGCATAGCTTTCTCACCTCTGACTGTGACATAGCATGCAATCTTTTCATTACGCCTGATGCCAAAAGAACGCACAGTGTACCTTGCTGAAAATCACATCAGCAATTGTAAGATAAGATTCTTTTGGGGGAGCAAGAATTAGACAAATTAAATATAAACGAATATACCTTTTGAGAAAACTGGTGTTTGTCCACTCAGCTGCTCAAGAACCTGAACAACAGGGTCGGGCGATAAAATTCAGTTAAAGCAACCGCAAAAAGATAGAGAGACTTCAATATATTTCATTAAACAAAAAAAAACATGCAATAAATACAAGATGAAGGAAATTACACCTCGATGACATGTACCCAACAAAATTTCAATCTCACGCTCTAGGGCTAAGTGATTCCGTGTCCTATTCTCACGTACAGATTATCCGCTCCTTTTTATTTCATATTTTGATGACTTAATCTGTGAGGTACCATTACAATTCACAAGAAAAAAATTGATAGGAACATAGTTCCTAATAATAATAGGAATAGTTAATTTACCTTTTGATTAGGATTAGTTATTTACTTCCTAGTTTGATTAGCACTCTTGTTATTTACTTCCTAGTTTGAGTAGCACTCTTTTTCTTTTATTTCTAGTTCAACTAGGATTTGTTTGGGTTACCCTATAAATAGGACCCCCTTGGAATTCTTTTTAATCATATATGAGAATACAATCTTCTTTTGATAATTGCTTAGAGCCCCTCGAAGTGCTCTATCTGAGGCTTGATCCCCTCGAAGTGATCTAATTAGGATCCTAGTTGGACTAGGAACCTAACAAAAATGCTAAGTATTTTTTTCATATTAAAGATTTTATGATTTTGAAAACAAAACTATTTTCATATTGATTGGCAATTTAAGAAACAATTTTCGATTCCACCAAGGAATTAAAAGCACAACAAAATCCTACAACAGCAGTTCGAAATCGCTTCTCTTTTCTGTTCGCATCCACAAGCTCCATATCACTAAACTAATGTGAACTACGGAGATGCCGGAAAAAAAAGGACGTATTCGATCTGTATCCTCACCTTTGCAGCCCTGGTAAGGCGATCACCACTCTCACCGACCGAGATGTTGAGGACGAGCTTCTGGACCTTGATCTCCCTCATGGGGTTGGAAAGCTTCTTCTCCGAAGCCTACGAAAGGGGAAGCTCAAGTCATGGATCAGAAGATGGAGGTGAGGAACTGGAAAACTCAGCAAGGGAATGCTGACTACCATGACGAGATCGGCGCGCGACAGGGAGAGGCTCGAATTGGAACGGTGGGAGAAGGCGATAAAAAAGTGCCCCCGCGCCGGACCAGTTAGATGTGCTTACTAGGGTTTATGATATACATGACAAAAAACCATTGAGCCCACTTAGAAAGGACGGATCAATTCATCTAGAAAAAAAAAACTTAATTCCGTTGCCCGAGGTCGATATGCGGGGGGAGTATGTTTAACTTACTTAATCCCGAGGTCGATATGCTCTTGTATGCTAAAACCAAAGCAGTCAGTCTCACTGAAGTTCCTCCTCAACAGCTCATATTCCTTAACTTTCAGACCACTCTCCAAAAGTTGCATAGCTTTCTCACCTCTGACTGTGACATAGCATGCAATCTTTTCATTACGCCTGATGCCAAAAGAACGCACAGTGTACCTTGCTGAAAATCACATCGGCGATTGTAAGATAAGATTCTTTTGGGGGAGCAAGAATTAGACAAATTAAATATAAACGAATATACCTTTTGAGAAAACTGGTGTTTGTCCACTCAGCTGCTCAAGAACTTGAACAACAGGGTCGGGCGATAAAATTCAGTTAAAGCAACCGCAAAAAGATAGAGAGACTTCAATATATTTCATTAAACAAAAAAAAACATGCAATAAATACAAGATGAAGGAAATTACACCTCGATGACATGTACCCAACAAAATTTCAATCTCATGCTCTAGGGCTAAGTGATTCCGTGTCCTATTCTCACGTACAGATTACCCGCTCCTTTTTATTTCATATTTTGATGACTTAATCTGTGAGGTACCATTACAATTCACAAGAAAAAAATTGATAGGAACATAGTTCCTAATAATAATAGGAATAGTTAATTTACCTTTTGATTAGGATTAGTTATTTACTTCCTAGTTTGATTAGCACTCTTGTTATTTACTTCCTAGTTTGAGTAGGACTCTTTTTCTTTTATTTCTAGTTCAACTAGGATTTGTTTGGGTTACCCTATAAATAGGATCCCCTTGGAACTCTTTTTAATCATATATGAGAATACAATCTTATTTTGATAATTGCTTAGAGCCCCTCGAAGTGCTCTATCTGAGACTTGATCCCGGATCCTAGTTGGACTAGGAACCTAACAAAAATGCTAAGTATTTTTTTCATATTAAAGATTTTATGATTTTGAAAACAAAACTATTTTCATATTGATTGGCAATTTAAGAAACAATTTTCGATTCCACCAAGGAATTAAAAGCACAACAAAATCCTACAACAGCAGTTCGAAATCGCTTCTCTTTTCTGTTCGCATCCACAAGCTCCATATCACTAAACTAATGTGAACTACGGAGATGCCGGAAAAAAAGGACGTATTCGATCTGTATCCTCACCTTTGCAGCCCTGGTAAGGCGATCACCACTCTCACCGACCGAGATGTTGAGGACGAGCTTCTGGACCTTGATCTCCCTCATGGGGTTGGAAAGCTTCTTCTCCGAAGCCTACGAAAGGGGAAGCTCAAGTCATGGATCAGAAGATGGAGGTGAGGAACTGGAAAACTCAGCAAGGGAATGCTGACTACCATGACGAGATCGGCGCGCGACAGGGAGAGGCTCGAATTGGAACGGTGGGAGAAGGCGATAAAAAAGTGCCCCCGCGCCGGACCAGTTAGATGTGCTTACTAGGGTTTATGATATACATGACAAAAAACCATTGAGCCCACTTAGAAAGGACGGATCAATTCATCTAGAAAAAAAAAACTTAATTCCGTTGTCGGGAATTGAACCCGGGTCTTTCGGGTGAGAGCCGAATATCCTAATCGACTAGACTACAACGGATGTGAATGATTACAATATGAATAAATAACATTTAACTCATGTGTTCGTTAGCAAAGTTGCATTTCAGCCTTTCAGGTGATTAAAATTCAGAATCTCCCTTTTGATAAAAAAAATATTAATAATATTTTTCTTTGGATTTCGAATTAATCAAGTGTGCTAATAATATTGACACCCGGAGTTCTGAAGTAGACATGAAAAAAAATGAAAAGTCACGATCAAACTTCAAATGAATGGACGAATTAAGAACGGATTTAATTATATTAGCAGAAGACTAATATTGATGTTACAAAATTACAACAGACAGTTAAAAGGTTTCTGATCTATAAATATAACTGGAAATTTTATCAACGTTCGCAAAACTTTAACCGTTTGAACTGCACATCATATTTCACCGACAAAGTCATTTCTCGTTAATTAGACTCTGATATTAGTCCCTTGAGAAGTTCCAGCAACTCCCCCTTCTTCATCTTTGAGTAGCCTTTTAGTCCTTTTTCACGTGCAAGTTCCTTCAGTTGGGGAAGCTTCATTTGATTTATATTGCTAACATCGGAGTTTGGTGGTTCATTCGATTGATTGCTGCTCGTTTCATTTGTCGTCGGAGGCTGCGGGATAGGTGACCTCTTGACGAAATTTGAAGCAGGTCTTGCCACTATCGCATCAACATGAGGAGCATTGCTGATGGTTTCCGCTTCTGATGCGTTGCCTCTTCCTTCTGATAGTTCATCATAATCTTTTCTTGGAGGTGTATCTACAAAATCGAGACTATAATTTGTTGATTGCCAAGTATATACAAAACCCTATGGTGAACGTTTTCTATTCCAAGAAGTTTTAATTAAGTTAAACATATAGAACAATATATGGACGTGAAATTTTCCCACATGCCACGTGAAGCCAATCAATGCGTTGACTGGATTGCCAAGCTAGCCTCGAAGATGATAACACAGGAACAAGACCTAATGTATCCACCCAGAAGTTGGGAAGATTCTTGTTTGGTGATGCAATAGGAGCTTATGTACCCTCATACTAGTTTTTTACTTATCTTCTTTATGTTTATTCCTCCTCAACATCGAAAAGAAAAGCCACTGGTACCAGATACCGACTTTGCAATAATTTGGAACCCAATCTTCTTTACGTTTTTCTTTTCAGATAATCTTTTAC
Organism: Pontederia crassipes; assembly: GCA_030549335.1. Lineage (NCBI taxonomy): Eukaryota > Viridiplantae > Streptophyta > Magnoliopsida > Commelinales > Pontederiaceae > Pontederia > Pontederia crassipes. The sequence goes on from CM060195.1 coordinate 45,764,491, forward strand.
AACTTAAAACTTAGAATAAAGCTGAGTAGAAATATTTAAATTCCTCTCATTCCAGTGTGAGAGGACATGGGTTCTAGGTGTGTAAAGAACCATATATGCAAAGTAGTAATGCTGCAAGCGCTTGCACATCTGCTTGTTTTTTTAAAATTAGGTGGGCAAGAACAATGGAACATTCTATTTTTTGGTTATAAAAGAATTCATAGACCTAGTACGAAGGAAAATTAAATAGAGTAATAAAGAGGTATGCGCCTCATGATAAGAATCGAAACATGAGATCTTTTGATCCACAAATTGACTTGTGCAGTATGCTGGAATGAGATTATCATGACACAATCTATTCTGGTAGCATAGGAATGTGATTTGTGTATACTCATGGTTTACCTTTGTTTTTACTAGGAAAACAGTGGGATTCAAAACAGAGTTGTACAGGCCTACACATACGTTGTAAAACAAATAAATTCCAAGACAAGATGTAATAAACATCTGCTTACCTGAAATTCGCTTATGCTTTTGATTTTGACGCATGGATCGACTAGTTGGCTTGTCTCTTTGGCTCTTGAGATTTCTTTCTGAAGAACCAGAACCATCTTTTGAAATAGAATATTGTATCCTTTTGAAAAGAGCAATTATTGCATCCTGATTTGATGATTTAGGTTTCTCCTCATCAGATGTTGGAAATTCCTTCGATCTGTCAGTTTCCTTGGGCATTCTATTAGGGGATCTTCGAGGACGTTCTCTTCTATTCCCTTCGGACTTAATGGTTGATATAGATGAATGGTCAAAGCACCTTTGAGGTGTAAAAGATAGGGTTCCATCCGCAATTTCTGTCAATCTCTATAAGTTGCATCAGAAACTAATGCCCAGTTGTAAGTGAAGGAAGCTATCAAGCTTTGTTTAGGCTTGACAAAGACAAGTACTAAATGAGACAGTTTCTTTCTATTTTTTGAAGGGAAAAAGGATGTGTTAATAATAACTTGAATTTGACCCAAAACTGAAAACTCATCTGGTCCCAATTGTAGTCAAGACACTCCACAAGTAAAGACGCTATAGGGGTTAGGATAAGAAAATTATTATGATTGTAATCCTCTTTTGTTTTCCATCTAATAATATTATGCCATCGACTTCAATTTTCTTGATACGTTGTTCGGGGTGCATAATTTGTCTCGCTCAGAATTTTCAACAGGATGGGTAGATCTTGTTAGCCATCCAGATATATTAGTCATATCAGTATCCAAAACAAATGGAATAGATGTTGAATTTCTTTAGGAATAGAAAAAAGAACAATTTTGCATGGTACCACCAATGCAACAAGGAACTAATTTATTTTCTACCACAGAATGAAAATGCACATAATTTAAAGGCACTATATGACTTCTAGCTTCAGGAGATTTGAGAACATCTACATAACATTATAATATGCAACTAAGATCCAAGCTTTTTAGTACGAAATTGTTTATTTTAGTTTCATATAATGAGAAAATTTTGGTACCCAAAATATCTATGCAGCATTTTATACGTCAATGTAAACTCTAAGATCATGAAAACCCAAGTTAATTGTTAGTTTAAATCAACAAACAACACTGAGGATAGTTGAGAAGGATGTTCGATTGGTTACATTTAGCAACAAGCCAACTAAGAACTATAATTCTCTAGATCTAAGTTAAACGCGCAGTATAAAATGTCATAAAGAAGTAAAAAGACAACAAAAAGGAAAGAAGGTTCAGCTTCCCAATTTGTAAAGCGTCTCTGCAGATGAGACCTTGACAAGATAAACTCGTATGAATGATGCAAGAAACTAGTAACTATCTCATATTCACAAGGCCAGCTCAAGGGCCAAGCAACTCAAGCACCCGCTTGAGGCCTCCGCCAATTTTGAGGCCCCCCATAGGATATTATATTATTATTATTAATTATTATTTTTTAAAGATAAATAGAGATATTATTAATTACTAGTCAAACATTTGTGAGTACTTTTATTTACAAATGAATTTCAATTTTATCTCTTATTCATTATACATATATTCATAATTGAACTTTTTTCTTTTAACATACAACAAAACTACTCATAATTATATAATGAGACTTTTTTTAGAAAAAATATGGCATTCACCATAAAAATCTTTGCAATATATAACTTTAATATTATACTTGAGATTCTTTTTCATAATTATGAGAGAAATTGTACAAATAGAAAAAAATACTCTTATTGAGTACAAAAAAAAATGATACTTGTCCAAATACTAAAATTATATTTTATCAAATAAAAATAATAAAAAATTAAAGAACTATTTTGTCTTAAAAACAGAGAAATAAATTTTAAACAATTCATTATATTTTATTATATGTATTATAGTAAATTCTTGCTTTAGGCCTCCGAATGCCTTGAGACGGCCCTGCATATTCATTAAATTAGCTATTCCACAAACTTAAGATGTCCAAATCGCGCAACTGCAGAATTGGAGCATCCGTTCTAGCTAAAAGAATGGAATGCACCCACTCAAATAAGAACGCTCAAAATGCAGGAAACTGAGAGGATTCAGTCACCCGGCGAGCTCTCACTGGAACTGTAAAATCTAGGGCACTGTACGGCAAGTAAACAAACACACCACGTCTTATACAGTGCACCAGGAATCCAGAACTGGTTCCTGAACTTACTGAAGCCTGCGAACGGCAGAAGGGAAATTAAAGAAAGCATTACTACATCATGGGATTTTGGAGGCTTATTACCTTTCCCACAGATAGATCTGGAATGCCCAAACTTCAAAGATTGTTGAAAGATCGTAGGTGTTCCTTTGAAGGGGAAAAGGCTTTGCATTCTTCCTCTCCCTTCCCCTCTTCTTCCAAGGAAACGCGAGTTTTTTCTTTTCTCCCTCTCTCTCTCTCCACCTAATCCCCAACTGGATCTTGTGTCCCAAGTCCACACGAATTTATATGCCATCGATGCATGAATGCCACGTGATGTGCACATGACATCGTCTCTTATTTACGTCGTTTCCTTTCGTGAAAGGTTTAAAGGCGCCGTCCCTTGTCAGTTAAAATCGGAAACTTCTCCCTCCAAAAACTCCAATGTTGTCCATTCTTCGAGTTCAACGGCGGCATCGCAAAATATCAGAACCCGGAAGCCTCTGTTAAGTTTTGTGGGCATCGCCGGAAAGTGGATCAATCTTGCTGATCAGCGACTACTAGAAGTCCGGCCGGTGAGTTCGAACAACAACAACAACAAAGTCTTATCCCACTAGGTGGGGTCGGCTACATGGATCATACGACGTCATTCCGATTCGTTGATCCATGTTCGTGAGATTCGACAGAGTTTTACGCGGCCGGTGAGTTCGAACAAAGCATTAATTTCATCAAGCTAATGCACAGTTTGGGCGTTGACATGTATTGGAGGAGAGAGAGAGGGGGCACGCAATGCGTACAATTAGAAGTCGCAGATCGTATTATTGCAAATGGCACAAGAGTTGAAGGGTAATAGCAAGTAGATACCCAGTTAAGAAATGAATAAATATGGTGATTTAAATACATCAAAATTGCACGACTTCCTGCCGGCCAACAAAATAGCACGAGCTTACACAAAATACAGTTTACCCCTAAAATTCGAACTCGCGAACACGAAGTTAACGGCCAAAAAGGTGTTTGCTTCTCATATTTACATATATAAGATACAGACATACAGGTCTTCATTTACTGCTCTCGGGCTTTTTAGAACGGCATGGAAATGGCACCTCCATGCTTCGCCGTAACAAACATCATCTTGTTATGCAATTTAGGATTCGAGAACCTATGACAAACATCATTTTACTTTCCAGCAGCCTCTGATCATCGTCAGATCTGGCGCCTTCTCTTAAGAAACGGTGTAGACCTTCAATACTTTAGAAGTGTCACACACGACAAGGTTTTCAGTATCTGTTGGCGTGCTACAGAGCCAATTAACCTGCGAGAAGGAGGTAACAGTCCATTAATAAATAAATCTGTATAAGGACTCGCATGGACAAATGAGAATGATGTCATTAACCCTTCTCAACTGTTAGAATGTAAATGTTCTGATACTTGAGCAGTATCTCTGAAATGTTTCATATTGTAACATGACAATAAAGGGAAGACCACTACGTATTGATTGTTCTAAGTATCAATAGCAATGATGAGACTGTCAACTGTTAGTATTGTAACATGATCATTAAAATTGGCTGCCATAAGGATCAATGTAACTGATGAGATTGTCAACCACTATATCTGTTGTATCTGGGACATCAGATCAATGAGTTTGAGCATTCAGAGGCCAAAACTTGATTTTAGCATAAAGCAAGAAGACTGCAGATTACCTTTTTCTTTATGTCAATTGTCAGTGACAAATTATTGCTGCAGCTTGCCTCCTCAGGATTGAAATACTTAGACCAGTCCCATAACTTCACACGTGCATCGTTTCCACCAGAGATAATAAACTTTCCTCGCTCCGGAAACATTGAAAAGGACCTACAAGACATAAAATTTTGAACCAGGTAGCCTTCGTAGTAAGCAACACATGCACTACTTACACACAGGATACACCAGCAGTATGGCCTCCCATATTATAGTCTAGTTGCAGACGCTTCTTTTGGTTTTCATTCATAGATGGAGAAGCATCTCTTTTGGATTTCAACACTGAACCATTGGGCTTACGAGAATCTCTCAATTTCATGGAAGCTAACTCAGCTTCCAGGTCAATAACATCAACGACACCATCCCCCCTTGCAACAGCAATCATCTTTTTCTGTCCAGGTAACGTATCTACTTCAGGTACTGCTATTGAATGAATAAAAGCAGGATTGAAGCATTGCCCAGGATTGCCAACAGAAACATTGCTATCTAGATCAGGTATTCCTGCAGTACCAGAGAAAGCGTTCACTCTTAGCATTAACATACAAAACACCAATTATAATAAAACCTGGAGGCTGGAGGGTAGGTGTGCATATGAGCTACTTATACTAGAAGCGCTGATTCAGAAGTTGTTCAAGTGGCAAATTAGAGAGAAGCTAAAAATATAAGTGACTAAATGATTGTGAAAACAAAAATAAGATGGATATATTAATAATAGAAGTTTAAGAATCTTAAACACAACATATTATCTGTTTGAGACACAAATCTCCGTAACAAATAGTCCGTACGCCGTATGAAGTGGACTAAGCTCCAGTTATACAAATTATACATAGCTGATAAACACATTTAGAAGATTCAAAACAAGGCTAGAATCTTGAATGTAACAACAACAACAACAACAAAGCCTTATCCCACTAGGTGGGGTCGGCTACATGGATCATACGACGCCGTTGATCCATGTTCATGAAATTCGACAGGGTATTACGCTGGCTGTCGGGGCCTAACACAACCCTCCTCCTTTATCCGGGCTTGGGACCGGCTATAAAACATAGGCGGAGTTTAGAATCTTGAATGTAACATGAGAAATTAATTACTATAACTATATAACACAACTATTAATGAAGAACATGAACATGAAAATTGTGACTGTCTTTTTTTAGAAGGACTAACTATTTTTCTCTTAACCAGCCCACTATCTTTGTAATTAAAACATAATGGTACACTATCAGAGATGATACGACATCAGAGTAGCAAATTTGATGCACGACACCACAAGACCGAAGAAAAAAAAGAACGTAATGTCTTAATGATTATAATGCAGCAAACAGCAAAGAGCTAAACAATTAGAAATGACATGTACCATAATCAATGATTTTGAACGCCCGTCCCTTTGAGAAGTCCCATATTGCAAGTTTCAAGTCCAGGCCACCAGTGATGGCTGTCAAATGAATTTATGATTACAACAATTTTTTTAGGGTGGCGATTACAATAAATTTCCTAGATCAAAATATAGAGAAAAAAAAATGTGGGCAGGAAGAAATAGGACATTAACTCCTAAAGGTAAGATAACAATAACCAACAGAAGAGAAGCTTCATCAAATTGACAAAAGAATTTTATAAGCATGCGAACTGTCCATAAGGATGACAGCCAACAAACACACAATCTCACCTCAGTTTTCATAATACCAATAAATCCTGAATATTAATGTCACATTTTATTTCTTTTCTATGGAGATGTTAGGCTTACACAGGGACACACATTAGCAAAGGTTTAAGGTTTAATAGTGAGATTATCCATCCCATTCAAACTTGTGGCAAGGAACTGAACAGCACGAATGATCTAAGAAAGTTTAGGCCAGTGAAAAATTGATTCATCATGAATCCTACTTTAATATGTGAAAACAGAACTCTGAATCCATAAACTTCTAGCATATCTTCTAATGGATTCGAAGATAATATATGAGACTTATCAAGATAACTATGGAGTGCATAAGTTATCTTTAGGTAGAGTATAGGTAATATTATGTGAAACTAAATGGCTAGATATTATAGTGTGGCAAGATATTTGAAATATTTAATTTCTGGAATGAGATTGGACTTTTCCACAGGTAGATGCCATTTGAGATCAAGGTACTATTTTCAGTAGAAACCAATACCCATGCCAACAAATTCATATACTATTTTCAGAATTCTCATGAACAAGGCACTTGGTTTGAAGGGCATGATCACGAATTCATATACTTCAAGGAAGGATAGAGTAATGTTGTTAAAGAATTTAATGATCAATTAAATCAGCCATGTAACATGTAGTCAGTTTTATAGAAGCAGAATTACCTGTCCAAGGCTTCCAAGAAACAAACTGTACGCTGCTGCAGATCTATAAAATTCTATATAAAGGGAAAACATCCTCAAAAAACTTAATTGAGAAAAAAAAATTTCTTCTTTTTTTATTATTATTATAATTTCTGATGATAATAAGATTCTGCAGGAACATTGACCTCAACATGGTTTAGCATGAATAAAATTTCTACAAGTTTTCAATTTTTTCATCCTGATGCAGAAATGAGCCAACAAATTAAAATGTCTTTTACACTTGATACCAACTCACAGATGTTATGCTTATAAGATTTTTCATAACAACCAACAGGGATACATTAGTATGCACTGATCTTAGTGTTTTGTACATGGTCCGCTGGAAAGTGTCAAATATCTGCAACAAGATGAAGTGTGAAAATTTATGAGGGCCCACAATCCTGTTATGCATAAATCATTGACAGAAGTTTCAGATAACGAAGAACATGATTAGGGAAGCACAGGCAACCTAGAATCATACAACAACAACAACAACAACAACAAAGCCTTATCCCACTAGGTGGGGTCGGCTACATGGATCATACGACGTCATTCCGCATTCGTTGATCCATGTTCATAAGATTCGACAGGATTTTATGTTGGCTGTCGGGGCCTAACACAACCCTCCTCCTTTATCCGGGCTTGGGACCGGCTATAAAATATAGGCGGAGTTGCAACCTAGAATCATACTGCACCATTAATTGCTCTAAAATGAAAACAAAGGCTGCTAATGTCTGCAGCAAAATACAAAAGTTTGAGTAGATGGCTTATGGAAGTTTCAGAATGAATCAATGTGAATATGATCAAAGAAGCACGGTATCCTAGAATCAGAGATAGAAACTAAGTAAAATATATAACTAAGAAAATGAAACTAAGTCATTAGTAGTAAAAGAGTAAGAATCTTAAACACAATTACCACCAATAACTTGTCCGTTCGAGAGGGAATATAATCAACTTCCGTTCAAGTTTGTAGCATCTTTCCAAGTTTTAAAACAATGGAATTAAAGTAGCACCAATTTCACTTTTTTCTACCAATTTCTTACATAGCAAGACTATCTTCATCTAAAAATTGATCAAATAAAGAAGAATACTGATACGCAACTATGAAATTTTTACCCAACCATGGAAAATGAAAGCATATAAACAATTATGTCTCCTGAAAAAAATAAACAATTATGAAAAATGAACTTATGCAGTATATAATAAAAAAATAATACAAGTTACACCTGGATAAAGAAACTGAACTGCACTTTACTCTTGGAAACCATAGCTATAGAATGGCATTTATTAAATTTAAGAAGATACTCTTTCCAATGGGAACAGAAATTGTGATTGAAGAAACAGAAACAGACACTTTAGCCATTTTAGTTTATCTTCAATTTTAATTCCACTCTTAGCACTTATGAAGAGAATATCCACCATTCTTCCATCTATATTATATGAAATGTGAAACCAAGTCCCAAGAATATAACCTTCTAGTATTACCCACACAGAAGCAACTAGGCAAAAGTGCTAGCTAGATCATTCAATTTATAGGGCAGAAAATCAGAAGTGTAAGTTGATGTCAGAGAAAAATATTTGTTGCAAAGTTGAAGACTGCATAAGATCAGAAAAAGATGTTGAAATTGGCAACATATACCTTAACATCGCCACTGTCATCTGCAGCAGCTAGAAAATTTGACTTAGGGCTGACTGTAATCTGCAATGACAGAAGTAAAATGTCTTCAGGATGAAGTTGCAGAAATGTGGAAGCGAATGTAGAGAACTCCTCAACAGTTTTGAATGTTTTTGACAAGTATGTAGATTTATTCACCCTAAAAAAAATATAGAGATTTATTTATTGTTATCATGGGTAACTAGTTTTGAAAATCCACGAACAAACCCTATAAAGTAACATGAATATGTCATACAGTTCATTTTGTCAATATCTATCAAGCAAATCATCAAGTATGAGGTATCAAATGCAACTATGGTCTAAGGCTCTAAGCATCTCATCTGGATATTAATTAAAAAAGCAATGACATGGTGAATAATCACCTGATTTATCTCATCCTTGTTGTAGTTGTAGGTTTCCAGTGGCTTCCAAGAAGATGCCTAAATGAGAGAGAACATGGGTGAATTGCATACTAAAAAATAAAGAAGATAATCATGCATTTTCGCAAGTTCAGCACAAAATTTTGTCAGAAACTGGAACATCAGAAGTACGCATAGCTTTGGGTAATTACTGATATCCTGCGGTTGCTAGACTGTAAACTTATATTAGATGTGGTTATGGTACTCACTAATTCATCAATACAAATAAGTTACACTAGTCATAACTAATATGGGAACATATAAGTATAACATTTACTAACCATCTTAATGTCTTAACTAAAAGGGAAATACAAGTATGACATTTACTAACCATCTTAATGTCAAAGCATGAGATTTTTGTTCCTGAAGACACATAGATGACATCTTCATTTCCTGATAAAAGTAATAATTAATAGTTGTTAGTAAATAAAATAAATAACTGGATAAACAATGCATTAACCAAAAACAGTAAATAGCATATGCATCACCAACAGACTTTTTCTTTTTCTTTTTTTAGAAGGAAAAGGATTTTTTTTAGGGGGAAAAATTAGAAGGAAAAGGATGGCAACCAAACTGACATGGTTTGAAAGAAAAAACGATTTCTACCATCTAATCAAAACTTCATGCCACTGATGAACATGGACAGAAAATGTAACTTTATTATACACACAACTTTTCGAAGAATGATATTACAAATATTACATCAATCCCTATACGTTTGTGTAACTTTCTAGGGATAATAGAAGCAGCCCTCAACAAGTGGACATGATGATGTGTAGGTTGAGATGGGCTCCTAATGGTGATGTCAAATACATATTGTCTGACTTGCAGGATGAGACGATTTCGAATCTTCTCTTTTTTGTTTTTTGTTTTTTTTTATAAAATCTTTACTGTTTTTTTAAATGAAATCTTTACTGTTGTTATCCAGTGGCCAGAGAGGTATGACATGCAATTAGATGTGATTGTCTGGATACAAACTTGGAAGATGCTTTCTGGAGATCTCTCAGACTAAGAGGTTTGATACTGGGGACATATATCTGCAGAAGAGATCTGCTGGAAGCACGTGAATTCATATCTCTATGGAATCAGCAATGTAGGTGCATGTTTTGAGGCGAACATTATGTTGCCAATATTTCGTACAATCTTTCTTTCGTGAGAGATTGGATTTAATTTTGTAAGAGGATACTTTACAAGTAAAATAATTCACAGGAATAAATTTGGGTGATTCTCACCTGAACAATAAAAAAACCTAGACTTTATGTCCAACCCCCAACCCGTCTTTCCTTCAGTATGTGTTGAACACGAAGTAGTCCTTGAGTTAATTTCATTAGTTCGAAAGAAATAATTATCTAATTTTAACTTTCTTCCATAAGGTAGATATGATTTTCACATGGGATATCTACCTTCCAATAAACTTCAAAGCATTTAAGATGCAGAATTGTCCTTCTAACTCCTAAAAGGGGTCTTAACAAGATAATTTTCACTCAATAACCAATCTACAAAAAGTTTAAGCGGAAGAAGAATCATGAGAATGGAACAGAAGGAGTTGCTCACAGGCATAACCGACCTGCTTTGAAACACAAAGACGAGACAGCGCCCTCGCCCACGTTGATAGTGGAGAGTACATCTTTGCAGCGCAAGTCAAAACAGCAAACGCAACCATCCTAACGCGAACAAAGGCATCAGCTAATATTGTCAAATCCAATCCACGAGGCATTATCAACAGCAATAAGCTTCAAATGCATGCATGCTTTGATTCAAGCAATTAAGCACACAACGAGAGATCACATTTGAAGGACACATTACGCGAATCTCCACTAACTACTTTAGTGAACAGGGTGCGACAGAAACTAAGATTTCGATTTAAAACAACACAAAACCTAGCAGGCACGGGCGGTCACCTCGCCGGAGGAAACGACAAAGCCGGGCCGGAGACGCGAGGCGATGCAGCAGGTAGCGGAGGCGCTGTGGCCTTTTAGTCGTCTCGCAGGCTTCATCTCCAACCCAGCCAACAGCCCCGCCGCTCCGGTGCGTCCTCTTCTTTTTGTTTCTAGGGGTGAGCACGGACCGGGTCGACCCGGTCGACCCGGCCCGCACCGGCCCGGAAACCCGGGAAATAAACCCGGCCCGGATTGAACCCGGGACGGGACCGGTTCTCCTCTGCAGGAAACCCGACGGGTTCCGGGTCAGGACCGGGTTCACAACGTAGAAACCCGATCCGAACCCGGCCCGGGTTATTTATAAATTATAATAAATCTAAATATGAAATCGGATGGATTCTGGACCCGGCCCGCGATACTTGCCGACTCCGACCCGTTGAAACGAATGAAACGTCGACGCTCGTCACGCTCGTCACGCTCGACCCCAAAATCCAAAATCCCTAACCCTCGCTCGACGCTCGACCCTCGTTACCCTCGACCGATCGCCGTTCTACCTTCGTCGTTGCCGTGTTGCCGGCGACTGCCGTCGCCGTTCTACCGTCTCGTCGTCAAAGGTACTCTCTCCCTCACCTTTTCTTTTTCTCAAATCTCATCTCATTACCCCCTGTGTTTTAGGGCTGATTTCATCGTCGCCCGTGACCGTCGTTCTACCGTCGCCACCGCCGTGTGCCGTTGCCGCTGTCGTCGCCGTTCTACCATCTCGTCATCGTCGTCAAAGGTACTCTCCCTCACCTTTTCTTTTTCTCAAATCTCATCTCGGTTCCCTCTGTTTGCAATATCGCGAGCAGTCGATCTTCTCTCATGAGTCTCCCTCTTCCAGTCTTCCTCTTCCTCACCTCAATCGCCACTGTGTTGCCGACGCCGTTGTTGTGTGTTGTGTTGCTGTCGCCATCGTCGCCCGCCATTGACAGGTTCTCTCTCCCTCTCATTTTCTCTTTCTCTTTCTCGTCTTCTCCTTCTATCTGCGCAAGGTCGCGACTCACGAGTGCTTTACTTCTGATTTCTCATGACTGATCACTGATGACTGCTTAGTTCATTGTAGTTGTCTTCGCCACTCGTCGCTACTGCGCTGACACCCCTCTTTAACACACAACAGTCGACGACATTCAGGTACGCGTTGTCGCTCTCTACCACCACCGGATTGTGTTGACTGTTGAATGAATTTGCTCTGCCTGATTGTCTCTCTCCATGTATGCTGAGTTCATGTTTTCATTCATGAATCATTGAATCTTGACATCTTATAGATTGTGCAATTCGTGAATCCATGTATAAAGATTGTGCTAATAGTGCTATTGTGCTAAATCAATATGATATAATATATATGTGTTAATAATGAAATACTCGATGGATATCAGTTATTTTTAATCAATGTTATTGTTGCCATTGTGAATCATTCAATTAATGTGCTGAAATGTTATTTTTATCTATGCAACATTAGTGCCAGTGGACTGATTATAAAGAAGTGGTACTATTTCTTTATAATCAGTCCACTGGCACTAATTTCTTTATAATGCAATTATGCAACATTAGTGCCAATGGACTTTCATGTCATTGTTAATGTATAGAAAGTAAAAAAATGAAAGTAATGAGTAAAGGAAATGAATCTAAATATCCCATGCCTTAGTGAGTTAATCTTATCATAGACCTAATGAGTTAGTGCCAGTGCCACTAACTCATTAATTTTATGATAAAACAAATAAAACATGACTCGGCTGCTTGGATTAAAAGATCATTAACACATTTATGTATTTTTTTTGTCAAAGACACAAAGTCAGTGTAACAATTTTACAAATGGAGGATAATGCAATGACTGATATGGGGTCTAATCCTATTACGGCTGACATCGTCATCGAGTCTGCACAATCTAATCCAGATCCTACAGAAGGAACTAATGATACTTCCAAACAAATAGAGATAGTTAAGAGGAGGCCTAGTAAAAACAAATCTGAAGCTTGGAATCATTTTGAAAAGTTTACTTCAGATCATGAAGCTAGAGCAAGGTGCAAATATTGTAAAAATGACTTTGCTGCGGACCCTAACAAGCATGGCACCACTGGTTTATTTAAGCATTTAAAAAGATGCAAAAAATTCCCCCATAGAAGTGAAGTGAAGGGACAAAAGATGTTGGCACAAAGCTTACAAGGAGCAGCCAAATCACTGGTCCCTCATTCATATAACTATGAAGATTGTAGAAAAGCCTTGGCTGAGTTTGTCATATGTGATGAACAAGCCTTCAAAGTGGTAGAAGGTGCTGGTTTTCGTAAGTATTCAAAATGCTTGGAACCTAGATTCATGATTCCTTCAAGATTTACTATTGCTAGAGATTGCTATCAGTTATATCTTGATGAAATGGATAAACTCAAGACACTTTTTAAGAAGTCTTCTTCACGTATTTGCCTGACCACTGACACTTGGACATCTTGTCAGAAATTGTGTTATATGTGTCTCACAGCACATTTCATCGATGATGATTGGGTTTTACACAAAAGAGTTCTTAATCTTTGTCCAATTAAAGATCATAAGGGCGAGGACATTGCTAAAGCTGTTGAGAAGTGTTTGTTAGCATGGGAGATTGAAAAGGTATTCACCATCACCGTTGATAATGCTTCGACAAATGATAAAGCTATTGGTTATTTGAAAAGGAGACTCAATAGTTGGAAAGGTTTGACATGTAATGGTGAATTTCTTCACATCAGATGTTGTGCACATACATTGAATCTTGTAGTCAAAGATGGTTTGCATGATATGAAATCAGCAATTGTATCAATTCGTGAGGCTGTTCGCTATGTGAGATCATCTCCGGCACGATTTGGAAAATTCAAAAAATTTATACAAGAGGAAAAAATCAACAGCCAATATAGTGTCATTATGGATGTGCCAACTCGATGGAATTCAACCTATTTAATGTTGGAACGGGCTGAAAAATTTCAAAAAGTATTTGAGAGGTTGGATGAAGAAGACAGGGGATACCAATTACACTTCAAAGAGAATAATTGCGTGCCACCAACGGTAGAAGATTGGGAAAATGCTCGAAATTTTGTGATGTTTTTAAAAAATTTTTTATGATGCAACATGCAACTTATCTGGCTCATTATTTGTGACTTCTTGTGCTTGCTTTCATGAGATTGTGTCTGTTCAATCTCAAATTGCAAAGTGGAGTAATGGCCATGATGCGTACTTGCAAAAGATGGCTTGCGACATGAGATCTAAATACGATAAGTATTGGGGAAAACCTGAAAATATTAATCCATTGATACTTATCGCTGTTGTATTAGATCCTAGATATAAACTTGGCTATGTTGAATGGAACTATATAGATCTTTATGATTCATCCATAGCTACTATGGTTGTTACGAAGATTCAAGATAGCATGAGTCGTTTGTATGACTATTACGCACATGAGATCAGTAATGGTTCAACTTCTCAAATGGAGAATACAAATTCTACAGTTGGTGTTGAAAATGTAAATGTTGATGAGAAGACAGCAAGGATTCATCAATGGAGTAGACTACAAAAGGAAAAAAAGAATACCGATAACAAATCTGAAATTGAAAGATATTTGATGGAACCTTGTGAGGGCGATGAGAATTTTGATATCCTAAATTGGTGGAAGGTCAATTCCACAAAGTATAGAGTGCTCTCTCTAATGGCACGTGATGTTTTGGCCATTCCAGTCTCTACAGTTCCTTCAGAGTCTGTATTTAGCACTGGAGGACGCATCCTTGATTTCTTTAGGAGTTCTTTATCGCCAAAAATGGCAGAAGCTCTAGTGTGCACACAAAGTTGGCTATCATCACCAGATTTTAAAGTTGAAGAAGATTTTGATCAATTCGAGCTCACAAACAATATAATTATAGGTTAAAGTTATATTATTCTCTTTACATATTTTTTAACTCTTTAATTATGACAATTTCATTGACACTTTTTTTATTATGCAGAAGCTACTGGGAACACCCTGGTTGGACCCTCAAGTTCATCGTTAGATGAAATGATAACAGACAATTAACTGAAGAAGACATGCACATCTGTCCAATGTTTGTTTGCAAAATGTATGTTGATTCATTTGATTATGCTTCATGTATTAGTTCATGCATAAAGAACCATATTTCATGATTAGTATCCATTGATTCCATGTATTAGTTCATGCATAAAAAACATCATTCACTAATTCCATGTTTCACTGATTCCATGTTTCATATTTCCAGCAAATATTTTTTTCAAGTTTTTTCAATGTCCTCAAAATAAACCCCAACATGACATTGTTTTTTTTCTTTCATCCAGGTTTGAGATCTTTTAACTAGTTGACAACAAAATATTGCAGAACTCGAGTGTTCAGCAGCGAGATGTAAGTATTTAACTTAATTCTGTTTAGTCTTGAACAAATATTGCAGACATGAACAGGGGCCAGGGCTGGTATTATTCATATTGATCCACAATTTTGTTTAGTCTTGAACAAATATATTGTATTCCTGGAAACTATAATTCTGTGAAGAGAAAGAGATGCATTGCAGGTTGATTTAAACTGTAATGCATATGTGTTCATTTAAATTGTAATTCTGACATTCTGTCATGTGATGCATTGCAGGTTGAATAGAGCAGATGTACTCAAACTATGCCAATCTTCTATCTCTCAATTCTTCTATCTCTCAATTCAAATGTGTGCTCTAAACTCTTTATTTCATTATTTGATTCTGTTTAGAAGATGTATTCAAATTGTGCCACTGCCCACTGTGATGCTGTGTTGTGCATGTAAATTTATTTAGAATGATGTGTCTTAAATTTATTTCTTATGAATTATGATGCTGGACTGGCTGGACATGGATGTAATTTATTTCATATGATGATGTGTCATGTGTGTCTTAAATGTGATGATATTGTATGATGTTGAACATGTAATCTTTGATGACTTTGATCAATTTAGAATACTGTCTTTATATTTTAATAACTACCTGTTTATTTCTTCAAAAATTGGATGCCTTATTCTATGAATGCTTATCAACTTTCTTGCTTTATTAAGGGTTTTGGTTTCTTTCTTCAAAATAAGAATTCCCGGATCAAACCCGGTCCCGGTCCCGGTTTTGCCGGGTCCGACCCGGACCCGGTACCGACCGGGTCCGGGACCGGTACCGGGTCCAAAAATCCAAAACCCCGGTTAAAACCGGGTCGGGACCGGGTCCGTCGAAACCCGGACCCGGTCCCGACTTTGCTCAGCCCTATGTTTCCGCTGCAAGAGAAAAAAAATATATCGCCGGTGTAGTGAACAATTCACGGCCACTTCAAGCTTTCACACTAACCGCAGGCCTTCCGGCCCAAGCCTCGATTGGGCTTTCTTGGGCTGATCATATGTGTGAGTATTGGAACTTGGGAAACGAGGTGTGTTGCATATACATTTTGGTTGGCACGTGGCACCTTGTTCGTCCGAAACCTAGTATTCTTGTGTACCTTGATGGAAAAAATATGTGTACGTGCATGTTCAAATCCTTTATTTTTTATTTTCTCCTAATTTTAATGTCATTTTTTTATAACCATCCTCGTATCTGTCGTGGCAATTTTATGTGTTAATAATTTCCCATCACCCTTTCTTGCCTCCACGTCATGAAGTCCTTAAAATTCAATGAAACAATTTTCAAAATAAAAAAGAATTGTAAACTTATTAAATTCAGGAGAGAAAGTCTAATAATTATAAAGCGTAAAAAGAGTTGTCATTTTTATTTCTTGTTTACTAAAGTACATGGAAGAGAAAGTTCATCTTTTAATTGTATTTTTTTTTTCGATCGAGACTCATCAGTGTGCTACTAGTAATCGATTAATCCGATGTTTGGGCATGAGCGATATGAATAAATCCTGATTGAAGCTACTAACATCTAGCAATTCAAGGACATAACCCCACTATCCAATTGTGTCAATCATCCTTGGTTTCAATATATTTTTTAATAAGTCTAGAACCCATTTGACTTAGTTTATATAAGTAATTTAATAATTAAAGTTGATTTTAAAAACTTAACAATTACATGTTTTGTGATAAAACTTAAAAATTATTATTTTAGTCAAATGATCAAAAGGTCCTTAATATTATAATAGGTGAAACATATATGAATGAAAAGTTATATATATTATAATGGTAAAATAGTTTATTGATTAAATTGATCAGCTTTTTTTTACAAAATAAGTTGAGTTCCTCAGTTTTTTTTTTACTTATAAGTAAAATAAGTACTTATTAACTTTGTGTTAGTAAAAAATTTTAAAACTGTCATTTTGATTGATTTGCTTCACCCCACTCCCTTATAAAAAATGAGTGCAATAAGAAATACTACAAGAAAAACGTGGATTACTGACGGTCCGAACCGCGGTAATCAGCCCGAAAATCGTCCGTAACGTAATTACCGACGATTTTTCAGTCGGAATCGATCCGTCCGAAAAACGCTCGTCGCAAACGGATTTGCGATGGTTGAAAAAAATTCGTCAAAAATATCGACGGTTCTGGCCGTCAGAACAGTCCCCGGCGGTTCGACCCGTCGAAATTTTCCGACAGTTGCAACCGCCGGAAAAGTCCCCGGCGGTTCGAACCATCGATATTTCCGATGGTCGCAACCGCCGGAAAAGGCCGGCGGTTCAAGCCGTCGATATTTCCGACGGTCGCAACCGCCGGAAAAAGTCGGCGGTCCGAGCCGTCGAAATTTCCAACGGTTACAACCGCCGGAAAAGGCCGGCGGTCCGAGCCGTCGCAACTTTTCGACGGTCCCAACTGTCGAAAATTTAGACGGTTGTCGCAACCGTCGATCTTTTGACGGTCGCAACCGTCATAAATAATTTTTTAAATATAAAAAAAATTAGCGGCCGGATCCGGCCGCCTGGCGATCGGATCCGGCCGCTGGAGGCCGGATCCGACGCCAGGCGGCCAGATCCGGCCGCTGGAGGTCGGATTCCGACGGTCGCAACCGCCGGAAAAGGTCGGCGGTCCGAGCCGTCGAAATTTCCGACGGTTACAACCGCCGGAAAAGGCCGGCGGTCCGAGCCGTCGCAACTTTTCGACGGTCCCAACTGTCGAAAATTTAGACGGTTGTCGCAACCGTCGATCTTTTGACGGTCGCAACCGTCATAAATAATTTTTTAAATATAAAAAAAATTAGCAGCCGGATCCGACCGCCTGGCGATCGGATCCGGCCGCTGGAGGCCGGATCCGGTCGCTGGAGGTCGGATCCGGCCGCCTGGCGCCGGATTGGCCGCCAGGCGGCCGGATCCGACTGCCTGGCTGCCGATCCGGCCGCCTGGCGGCCGATCCGACAACCTGGAGGCCGGATCCGAACGGTCACGGCCGGATCCGGCCGACGGCAGAGAGAGAGAGATGCCGGCGCCGGATCCGGCCGACAGCAGTGCGGGAGAGAGAGATACGCCGGTGCGGGAGAGGGTCGTCGGCGTCCGACGTGGGAGAGGCCGATCTCGCGGCGTAACCGGCGTCCGTGCTCGCGGCCGGGAGAGGGAGATAGAAGAGGAGGGAGAGAGAGAGGAGTGGAGGGAGGAGGGAGAGAGAAGTGGGAGGAGGGAAAATATATAAAGGAAAAAATTTGGAAAGAGCGGGAAAAAGGAAAAAAAAGCGCGGGATAACGAAATTTTAATTACCGACGGTTTCGGCCGTCGAAAACATAAATAATAAAAAAATTTATTTTATTTAGTTATATATAATATTTATTTTTTTATTTTATCGGCGGATTTTGCGACGGATGGATATCAGTCGAAAATATCGACGTTCCTAACCGTCGAAAAATTAAATAATAATATAACCAATTATATAATCATTTTTTTTATTTCTGACGGTCAAAACCGTCGGTAATTGCGACGGTTTGGATATCTGTCGGAAATTGCGGCGGATTTACCGACGGTTCTGACCTTCAGAAATTGCGGCGGATTTTGCGACGGATGGATATCCGTCGAAAATATCGACGTTCCTAACCGTCGAAAAATTAAATAATAATATAACCAATTATATAATTATTTTTTTTATTTCCGACGGTCAAAACCGTCGGTAATTGCGACGGTTTGGATATCCGTCGGTAATTGCGACGGATTTACCGACGGTTACGACCTTCGGAAATTGCGGCGGATTTTGCGACGAATGGATATCCGTCGAAAATATCGACGTTCCTAACCGTCGAAAAATTAAATAATAATATAACCAATTATATAATTATTTTTTTATTTTCGACGGTCAAAACCGTCGGAAAATCCGTCGAAAAAATTTAATAATAATATTAAAAATACATAATTTATTTTTTTTTATTTCCGACGGTCATAACCGTCGAAAAAGTCGTCAAAAATTACGATGGATGGTTATCCGTCTAAAATATCGACGTTCCTAATCGTCGAAAAATTAAATAATAATATAAATTATTTCCGACGGTCATAACCGTCGAAAAATTTATCGGAAACGGAACCGTCGAAAAATCCGTCGCAAATAGCGACGGATTTAGAACCGTCAAAAATTATCCGTCGGAAAATCGCGATTTTCTTGTTGTGAAAGAAGTTATCCTGATAATCAGTTCTTCATTAAGTAGTTGGCGTTTTACGATGAAAAAGTGGTTGGGCGATTAAATTTTAATTGCTATGTAAATCCCCAACCACATTAAACATAAATTATATTTTTTATTTACACTTTGGAATTATGAAGTTGCCGGCATCCTTCGTGCTTTGATGCTTCTCATTAAAAAATCTGCATTAGTTTGCATGATTCATTGATAATCGAATAAACGGAGAATGCTTGAAAAATAAATCTTCAAGATTACTAAGAGAGAGGTTTAATATAATTATTTATTACTCCGAAAAAAATTGTGTGACAACCGTAGGGCATCATGTTTTATCCAGATCCATATATGCACAAATACATATACATATATATATATATATATATATATACATACAATATTAAAACTAGAACTGGATTTTAATTTTAAAAAAGAATCAGAAATCTCAATCACTAGTAAACTATACATTTGAGGTCTAACTTTGAAGAAAAGCGTAGGTCTTCCATTCATTATACAAAAGATTCTGTTTATAGGATTTAGTTGTCTACCAAAGAAATTGTGCAAGAAAGTAAATGAAAATAAAGAAAGCATCTAACATTATTACAGTTATTAATAATGCATTTCCTATTTTCTTACATGGGATTGGCATATGATTATAGTATATGTTAAAGGATTCTCCCCACTTTTTGAGACGTGCGATCGAAGATATTCAGTAGATGCTTGCACGTGCAGTTCAGTCGCTCTTCTGCGGTTCAAGTGATCTTTCAAGCTAGTCTAGCGTTTTTTTAGCCGTTCGTTGGAGAGGTGTTCTCCTTCTGCCATGGGCGTTCGCCGAAGGACTATCGCCGCCACTGAACAATTGATTATTGAGTCATTGCTAAAGGAACACACCGACGGAAGCGAGGTTGGGAGGTCCACGATGAAGCATTCGACAACTCATCCGAGAGAGAGGATGACGACGAGGGGCCGGCGAGCAAGGATCTTCGATGAGGAGGTCGCGGCCAGTGTCGAGAGAAGAATCGATGTTGTGTCATGCGGCGAGTTCAGGAGGTTGATGAGGACATGTGTGGCAGCTCGTCCGGAAGTGAAAGGACAACGATGGCCTGGCGAGCAACTTAGTTTGACGAGGAGGTCATGGGCGATGGTGAGGTAGGAAGTGAGGCCCAGCGATTTCGTAATTTCAGTGGCGAGAGGGCAGCGCAGACGACGAGATGGTGCGGCAACTCCTCAATTTCGTGGGTGATGGCGAGGCAGGAAGCGATGTAATTTCAATGGCGAGATGGTGCGGAGACTTTGCAATTTCGTGGGCAGTGCGGCGACTACACGATTTCACGAATGGTGGCGAGGCAGGAATCGAGATCTGACGACTTCGCGATTTCGTTGTGAGATCGTACCAAGACGTCGTGATTACACGAGTGGTGGTGAGGTAAGAAGAGAGGTCCGACTTCATGATTTCGCAACGAGCTGGTATGATAAGGTCACAGTTTCATGGGTGGTGGCCACTTCCTCGAATCTCACTGTGGTGTCGGCCCCTTTCTCTCTGCCGATGACAATAAGGCTATTGGATCCCCCTCCAATGTTCTTTGACGGTGGAGAGGTTGAAGTGGGCGGCGAATGGCATGCCTGATGGAAAAATTCGAGAATAAGGAGAGAAGATCGCAGAGATATTGCAGAAAAATAGAGGAGACACGAATTTACCCAAGTTCACCCTTGAGATGAGGGCTACGTCCTGCAAAGAGGTTCCACTATATCGTTTAGGTTTACAGCCGCCACACAGATTACACCAGAAATTAGGCTATTAATAGCCTCTCCAAACCGGGTTTAAAACCCAAATAAATAAAGAAAAAACCTAATCCGAACCAT
The DNA here is from genome assembly GCA_030549335.1 of Pontederia crassipes. Taxonomy (NCBI): domain Eukaryota; kingdom Viridiplantae; phylum Streptophyta; class Magnoliopsida; order Commelinales; family Pontederiaceae; genus Pontederia; species Pontederia crassipes. The sequence goes on from CM060195.1 coordinate 45,785,594, forward strand.
ACGGGCCGGCTAAACAAAAGCCCGAAACCCGTCTAGATTTCGAGGGCGCTGCCCCCGAACTCCCGCCCGCTCACCAGCGTCGGGGAGCGGGATCGCCGTCGAGGAGCGGGGCCCCTTGAACCCCCCCTTTCGTTCGTACGTCAACAGCACTGTTAATTGGGTAATACTCAAATTCCCCTAAGCTCACGTGGGCGAACCCGGTGTGAGAAACAAGGGGTCCTCAAGTATTAACCAACTCTAACATTCTCCCACTTGGTGGATACTTCACACCAATGAGAGCTTTGCCAGCAACATTCTTCTTCAATCCGATAGCAGTAGAGCACCACTCGAACTTTGCACATGTAACTGCTTTAGTCAGAAAATCAGAACTATTCTCTGTTGTATCAACCTTTTCAAGCTGAACCTCTTTCTTTTCCACCTTTTCCCAAATGAAATGGTATTGGATGTCAATATGCTTTGTGCGTAAGTGAAATGCAGGATTCTTAGCTAACTGAATAGCACATTGATTATCACATCTCACCTCTATAGTATCTTGCTCAAATTCAAGTTCCAAGCACAACCGCCGTAGCCATATGGCCACCTTTGCAGCATGAGTAAGAGCCATATATTCAGCTTCTGTAGAAAAAAGTGCTACCACGCTTTGTCTCTTGCTCATCCAACTTAGTGCAGCCCCAAATAATGTAAAAACATATCCGTTAGTGGATCATCTACTATCAATGTCTCCACCCCAATCAGCATCTACATGGCCTACAATATCAAGTCTCTTTCCTTTTCCCGCACCTTCAAAGTACAAAGCAAAATCCGAAGTTTCACGTAGGTACCTGAAAACTCTCTTAATAGCATTCCAATGTTCCCTACCTGGGTTAAACATATACCGACTCAAGATTCTCACTGCTTGGGTTATATCGGGACGCGTGCACACCATGGCATACATCAAGCTGTCCACTGCACTTGCATATGGCACACGGTCCATTTCTTCGACTTCTTCATCCATTTTCGGACATTGCTCTGCAGAAAGTTTGGTTCCTAGAGACATAGGAGTACCCACTGGCTTGAAGTTCGACATGTTAAATTTTTTCAATACTTCTTTTATGTACTTCTCTTGTCCTAGCCACAACTTTCGCTTCTGACGACCCCTTCTAATCTGCGTACCCAAAATAAAATTCGATGGCCCCAAGTCTTTCATCTCAAACTTCTTGGCCAACAAACTCTTCACTGAATTCACCATCTTCATACTGTTTCCAACAGCAACATGTCATCCACATATAGTGTAAGAATGACAAACTGATCTTCAACTCTCTTCACATAAACACAATGATCTGAATCTGAACGTACAAACTTGAGTTCGAGCATGTACGTATCAAACTTCTGGTACAACATCCTTGGCGACTGCTTCAATCCATACAAAGACTTCTTCAAGTTGCACATCAGCTTCTCTTTACCTTAAACTTCAAAATCTTCTGGTTGCTTCATATATATCTCTTCCTCCAAGTCTCTATGAAGAAATACAGTCTTCACATCCATCTGCTCTACCTCAAGATTATATGCTGCTGCCAGAGATAGAACAAATATGACTGAAGTCATTTTCGCAACGGGAGAAAAATCTCATCATAGTCGACTCCATCAACCTGAGAGTACCCTTTAGCTACCAGCATCGTCTTGTACTTCTCTACAAACTCATCCGATTTCAGCTTTCGCTTGAACACCCATTTGCAACCAATTGTCTTTCTATCCTTAGGCAATTTACACAAGCTCCATGTTTCATTTTTATCCAGTGACTGCATCTCATCTGTCATAGCAAGCTCTCACTGATTTGCATCATACATAGATCTTGCATCTTTTACAGAACTAGGTTCTTCTCCGGTGATGCTCAAAGCATGAAACGAACTCAAAGCACTAAGAGAGTATCTCAAAGGTGCTCTTCTTTCTCGTGTCGATCTCCTGAGAACTGGTATGGTAGTACCAATATCTGGGTCTTCATCTGAATCTGCATCTTCAACTTCATTAACTGAGTCCTCTTGATCCGATTCTGTAACAGACTCAACAAAAGTATCTTGTGCATCAACCTCTGAAGTTTCAGAATCAGAATCTTCTTCAAGCACTACCACTTTCTTAGGTTCATCATCTTTTTGAACTTCAACTTGGGAACGTGATTCACGGAAAACAACATCCCTGCTGTAAACAATAGTCCTTGATTTTGGATTCCACAGTTTGTAGCCCTTGACCCCTTCCTTGTATCCGATAAATATGTTCTTCTCATATTTACTATCAAGCTTACCCCGTTTTTCCTTGGGTATATGAACATATGCGTCACATCCGAACACCCGAACATGAGATAAATTTGGCTTCTTCCCAAACATTGCCTCATAAGGCGTCTGATCCTTCACTGATGAGGTCGGTGAGCGGTTCTTCAGGTAGTTTGCTGTGGCTACAGCTTCTGCCCAGAATTCTTGCCCCAATTCAGCATACATCTGGCCTTCTCTATGATTGACCGATTTAATCTTTCTGCTACTCCATTCTGCTCAAGTGTATATGGAGTTGTCTTCTGCCTTGCAATACCATTGTCCACGCAGAACTGCTCAAACTTATCTGAACAAAATTCACCTCCATTATCTGTACGAAGGACCTTGATCTTGCAGCTCAATTAGTTTTCCAACAAAATTTTAAATTCTCGAAACTTATTGAATACATCTGATTTATTCTTGATAAAATAAATCCAACTGTATCTCAAAAAATCAACTATAAAAGAAAAATAGTACCTGAACCCTCCAATAGATGAAGTCGGAGTTGGTCCAAAGACATCACTATGGATCAGTTCGAGAATCTTCGTTTCTCTTGAACCTGTGTGTTGAAAACTGACGCGGTTCTGTTTTCCATGGAGGCAATGTTCACAGAACCCGAAGCCCACAGAACAATTCGAAACTCCTTCTACCATCTGACTTGATGCTATGGTAGAAAGTCCTTTCTCACTGATATGACCTAATCCTGATGCCACAGCATAGATGTGCTGTCTTCATCTTCTTTGGCCTCTTCAAAAATAAATCCGCAGTCCACAAATATAGTCTCTCCGAGCAACTTGTACAATGTGCCATAGCGAACTCCTCGCGCAATCACAATAGACCCTCTGATCATCTTGCACGAATCCTTATCGCAACTGAATATAACACCTGAATCTGTCATTGTACCAATAGATAATAAACTTATGCTCAAAAGTGGTATATGCATCACATTTGGTAGAGTCTTCACCATGCCATCATTCATCCTCAGCTTCACCCTGCCACGTCCAATAATCTGAACCGCAGTGTCATCTCCGAGCACGACATCCCCACCATTATACTCCTCATATTCACAAAGTCAGTGTTTATGAGGTGTCGTGTGGTATGAAGCACCAGTATCGATGAGCCAGACATCCTTATCTGACTGTACCATATATGCAGAAGCCACATACATATCTCCTGCCTCAGCCTCCTTTTTGTCCGAGGTTGACTCAGCTTCTTTCTTGTGAACCGGCTTATTTTTTCAATCTCGCTTCAGATGGCCCCACTCTTGACATCTACAGCATTGCACCTTCTTATCTTTACTCTTCGAACGCTCACGAGATTTGGATCTCCCTCTCTGATTTTGATTCCTTTCTGGTTGCCTTCCTCTGGCCGCCAGCGCCTCTTTACCAGAACTTGCCGATCCCTTTCTCCGTATTTCCTCTGATAACAAGGCGGCACATACACTTTCATACGAAAGTTCTTTATCCCCGCCACCAATCACGACAATCAGATTGTCTCATGAATCCGGCAGCGAACAGAGCAATGTTATTGCCTTATCATCATCTTGAAATTTAACACCGATTGATACAAGTTGACTGATCACCGTGTTAAAGTTATAACTCTCTAATTTTGATTCCTTTCCGGTTGTCTTCCTCTGGCCGTCAGCGCATCTTTACCAGAACTTGCCGATCCCTTTCTCCGTATTTCCTCTGATAATAAGACAGCACATACATTTTCATACGAAAGTTCTTTATCCCCGCCACCAATCATGACAATCAGATTGTCTCATAAATTCGGCAGCGAACAGAGCAATGTTATTGCCTTATCATCATCTTGAAATTTAACACCGATTGATACAAGTTGACTGATCACCGTGTTAAAGTTATAAAGATGAGTAGAAAATGAGTCACCCTCCTGCATCCGAAGATTGTACAATTTCTTCCTCAGAAATAACTTGTTAATCAACGACTTACTTTGATATAGAGATTACAACTTCCTCCACAGATCTCTGGCTGTAGGTTCGCTCATTACATTCGTAAGAATTGAATCCGCGAGACAAAGTCGAATCAAACCCTTCGCCTTTCTATCAATCTGATTCCACTCTTTGATCATTTTTGGATCTGTCTGACTAGAGGAAGCCGTATCTTAAGCCTTCGTCGCATCTGCAGTCGTCGCCGCTTCTTTACCTGGCCTCTCCTTCTCGATTGCCGTCCAAAGATCTCGATCACAGAGGAGATCCTCCATCTTCATCTTCCAGAAATCAAACCGTGTTCCATCAAATTTTTCTATCTTGATTCGTGACCCTCCTGACATCTCGAATAAACCCTAATTCCTCGAACAACCTGTGCTCTGATACCAATTGATGGGAAAATTCGAAAATAAGGAGAGAAGATCACAGAGAGATTGCAGAAAAATAGAGGAGACATACGAATTTACACAGGTTCACCCTTGATATGAGGGCTACGTCCTGCAAAGAAGTTCCACTATATCGTTTAGGTTTACAGCCGCCACACAGATTGCACCAGAAATTAGGCTATTAATAGCATCTTCAAACCGGGTTTAAAACCCAAACAAATAGAGAAAAAACCTAATCCGAACCATACGGGCCGACTAAACAAAAGCCCAAAATCCGTCTAGATTTTGAGGGCGCTGCCCCCGAACCCTCGCCCGTTCACCGGCGTCGGGGAGTGGGCCCGCCCCCCGAATCCCCCCTTTTCGTTAGTACGCCAGCAACACTACTAATCGAGTAATACTCAGATTCTCCTAAGCTCACGTGGGCGAACCCAATGTGAGAAACAAGGGGTCCTCAAGTATTCACTAACTCTAACAATACCGAGGCTGAAAGGACAAGCAATCGATAAATCATCGAGAGAAAACATGTTGCTACAGTAAATCACACTTTTTTCACCGAATAACGAAATAACTAGCGAATATCGGACAGCTCACTATGATTAGCGGTTAGACAATGTAATAAATAAGTGTTTGGTAAACATAGCGATAAAATTAGTTGATGAATATAAAATGACATAATTAGATATATGAAAATTTATTTAATTTAAGCACTATACAAATTCTATTATAATATAATAAATTAAATATTTATATATTAATTAAATAAAATAAAATTCCACAACTAAATTTTATAAATTATATAAAAATTTATATTAACAACAAATTTTATATAGTGCACCAATGATATAAAAATATTAATTGTGAAATTATTTTTTATTCGTTGTTAACATATAAATAATTTGTAATTAATTAAGCATGAATATAAAATGAAATATAGTTAAATGATTATAAAATAAAAATGAGAAAATAATAAGATAAATTAGAAAGAAATAATATATTTGAATAAGGATAAAATTAGAAAAAATTATAAAATGCTAACATCTAATCGATAAATGCTAGTACAAGTAGCTTGAAACGTTAAACACTACTTATTTTTATCATTTATCAAACAAAAAAATTAGTGTTTGAACTGCTAAACGCTATTTGAAACACTAATTTTGATGTTGCCAAACAAAGCCTTAATCATACGTTATACTAATAGAATGTTCTTTAATCAGTAGCCAAAAAATTGGAACATTATTGGATCCAATTAGACATGGAGAATGAAACAAGAAAGGGAAGATTATAGGGGGAAAGCGTGAGCTGGTGATTTATAAAAAAAAATCTAGGGGTTCCTTTTTGTTACTATTGGCTATTAAATTTTTGTGCTAAATATTTTTATCATTTAGCCCCCTCCCTGAGCTATATTAATTAAATATTTTTTTATCGGATTTAGTTGTCTACCAAAGAAATTATGCAAGAAAGTAATTGAAAATAAAAATCATGTAACATAATTACAGTTAATAATAATGCATGTCCCATTTTTTGGAACACATCGTGAGTAGTCATCCAGAGACAGCGTGTCATTAGAAGATGAAAATTGTGACTACAAAAGTTATTATTGTCACAAGAGTCAGCGAATATTTTTATCTTTTGAGATAAAATGAAGTAATAACAATGATTTCTTAAGTAATAATAATGTTGTGAATGACAATATGGACCTCAACTGTACTTTGTTTTTCTTCATTAAAAAAAAAAGAAAACGAAAACTACGAGTGAAATTTGTTTCGATTAAAACATTGGGTCAGAGACACAATTATACTTTTACATATATACCAAATTACCAATAATAATCTTGAATCGATTTTTTAGTATCGTTCATCCTTTATTCTAAGTTCATGAAAGTTTCGTAACGAGAAAAATTAACTATCAAATGAGTTTACGAGATTCATATAATCACGTAAATTAATTATCAGATGTAAATGAAAGCTGATTAGCTACATTTTTCAAGGAAAAAGGAGAAAAACCAAAAACAATAACATGGAACTAGCAGAGAACATGGCAGGAAATGATATTAGTGTCTCCATGTTCTCAACACGCATCAAATTGTAGCTTCATTGCCCCCCCCCCCCCCCCCCCCCCCCGCCCCCCCCCCCCCCCCCCCCCCCAAGTAGTTAACATTTCCTGACCCCACAGCAATAATCAAGGGAAGGGTGAGTGACCGGAGGGTCCCTTGTTTTCAGGGTTAGTTCGGTGGTAATGTGATGGGTCGGCTGCTAGTGCTGGAATTGTGTGTTGTGATGACGTGTTGAATGTTGGTGCATAAACGTTGTACATATGTACATCAAATTATGAATCCAAACTATTTGGTTGCCAGAATTAACACTAATTCTTGCTAAAATATAAATGTAAATGTCTTTTTTTCTAAATCATAATGCTAGAAGCAGTTCATAGCACATTAATTAAATTTAACATTTAGTATTATAATGAAATGTAGAAATTCTCTTATTAAAAAAATGCACGAGTTTCACATTATTCAGGGAATGTTGAAAATACGAAAATAAAACGCTTAATTGTTTAGAATAAATTAATAGCTTACTTAGTTAATATTTTTCCTTCGAAGTTATAGCTTCCAAGCACTCGATCAAACGCTCTCGAGGTCGTAAAAATAATTTATCCGGCCCAATCATTTTAACTGTAGCAAGAATTGGTAACCTGTCTAATAAAAAGTTAATGAATTCTAGAATCATATGCATTTATTCTCATTTCATTCAGTATGTTTTTTAGTGGAGTAAGAACAAATTCCTCTCTATTTTTTTTATGCAATTATTAATGTGGAGTCCAGACAAATAAGACATTGTTCATGCTTTATCCTCATATCAAATAGGGCAAAGTTATGCGTCATTTATTTATTTTTTTCATTTACATTTTGTTATATTTTTCTAACCCAACTGAAAACAGGGAAAAAAATTAGAACACTAAAAATGTCCAAATTCTCGTTTCTGCAATTAGTAAGCTAACGTAGCCTAATGTTTGTCTTCTTCTTCTTTTTTTGGGTTTTATCTTGATAAATCCCATTTATAACTTTTTTTTAAAACAATGGAAATTGCTCACTTGTAGAATCATCGAATTAAGCTCAGAATTGAAATTTACGAGGGGTTCACCTCTCAAAAAGTTGTGAAAAAAAAATCTTTCTCTAACTATCTCAGCTCGCTACTCCTTCACCTGCGTGCTTAATGATTATAATTAGTATTTGTGACTAGACGAAAAAAATGATTAAGCAGGCTTATTGTTGGAACACATATATATCGAGGACGGATAAGTAAATAGAACAACGAAGTAAACAAGTATGGATACAATTAGGAACAAAGAACGTTATATCATAAGTAAAAGATACTACATAATAATAAAATCCAATACATAAAAAATTATATCACGCTTCACCCTCTCCTTCATCATGTGAATCAACATTGGGCATAATCAGGATTGGCAGGCCACAGGTGTTAGTAATTTTGATATTGATTTTTAGAATCATAATTTTGATCAGAAAAATATCGTTTTAATCTTTCCGACTTTGCGGAGAGATCCGAACGGGTACTTAAAACTTAAAAGGAAGATTGGACATAACGGTCCGAGCTATTTTGTAATAGATTTTAATTTTCTTTCTTTGATATAATTCTGAACACAAGGATACGACACAACGAAAATGTTTAAGATAAGAAGATTAGTCAAAGCCGTGCAGCTTGTGAGGGCGTGAACAGTTTGTCCATGGAATAATAATGTGCGCAGTGACACTTCGTTGGGTTCGAAATCTTCTCTTGGTGTCCTTGTTCCTGTGTCGGTACAGAAAATATGCCCTCGGTTCATTTGCAATAATGTCTATTGGCCAGCTAAACGGACCACCGATTGATATACAGAAGTTGGGTGAAGTGATAAGCCGTTAAGTAAAGTTTTAAATTAGAGTTTTTAAATATTTTCGTTGAGAATTTTACTTATCACTATTAGATACGTAATAAATTTATCGAATTAATTAAGCTCGATGACAAGTCGATCTTTAACATATAGATAATCAATAAATCTTATCGAATTAGTTAAAGTCGATGATGAGTCGATCTTTAACGTATAAATAATGTGCACAGTCGTTCAAGCACCACTTCCATTCAAAAGAAAAAAATATAAATCAGAGAGCCGAAGTATATAAGTTTAGTTTTTTTAATATAAATAATAATAATATTATTATTGTGTTTAGATAAAACTTGAATAAGTTATGTTAGGATCTCAAATAGATGCATAATTTTGCATAGTGAGTGTATTTTAATTAAATTTAAATTGGCAAAAAAATGAGTTTAACAACCACGCTCTACGTTTATGCGAGAAATCTAAAATACTAATAAGACCATTTGAAAACAACTTGAATTTTCTTTTTAAAATTAGCTAATTTGAAATTTCAAAAGAAAAGAAGTGTGCGGATAATAGTAAAACACACATTTATATTTGGCTACATTTCACTGTCTTGATTAATGACTATTATGCATACAATTAGCATATATTATCAATTAACACGCAAAAAAATGGTCATTTGAATTTAAAGAAACATGAAAACACCTTACATTTTCAAAAGATAAAATAACAAAAGAATGTAGCCCAACGTGCAGCCGAAAGTAATTTTAGTGGTAACCTTGTCTAAACATTTTCAACCACTAAAAATGTATTATCAAAATATAAATTAATGAATATTTGTTTAAATAATAATATCATTGTCACAACAAAAATGCTAAGAGAAGTATTATCATTTCGGTTGTATCGTATACATTTTAATTCAATATTAGACTTGACCATAAGGCTAGTAACTCCTTATAATAATTTGCTTTTAATGCATCGGGTTTACGTAAAATTTTAACTAATGCAAACCCAAAAAAAACTAATGCAACAATATAACCTCCTATATGCAGAACTATTAGCATTTAATAAATCCTCCAATCATCGTTGACAACCACTATTTTCGAAAAAAAAAATGAAACCCTTTTCTTTCGGGCATTTTTTTTTATTCTTCACCATCAACTTGCACATAGCGAGCCACTCCAAAATCCAAATAATTACATTGAGCTTGAGGACCCATATTTGGGATTATTATTTCTTTAATTAATTTTCTACGCTAATAATTTGCTAATAAAAGCAATTCCACGAATTTTTTTGTACAGTTTTCTCGTGCTCATATGCTACCAATTCACAGGAGAACAAAAAGCTAGAATGATATTACACAAAGAACAAAACTTGAGCGGCTGAGATGGGCGGATGGATTTTCATCGAACGGTGGAAGCAACGGCATGAGCCCAGAACTTTAGCTGGTCTTTGAGGTCCATTCCACCGCCCCCGCCGACGGCGGCTGGAATTTTGAGATCTCGCAGTAATATCAATTCTTCCTCCGCCTCCTCCGCCGCCTCCCACGCCTCCGAGAGGTACGGCCGGCCCGGCCGTTGGTTCGGGTCGTATCCTCGGGAGCCTTCCCCGGCTGCGTTCTCCCCCTCGGCCGGCGCCTCCACGACTCCGCCCGAATCCTTCCGCCTTAGCCGCCGCTGGAGCCCCGGGACGATCTCCATCAGGCGCGGGTCTGTCTCCTCCTCGGAGAAGGTAAACCCCAAGTCCGCGAAGCCCTTCAACTCCTCGAACTCCAGGTCCGTCAGGCTCTTCCTCTCCACCGCTTTCCTCCGCCGCCGCCGACGATCCCAACGCCTCCACCTCCCAACGCGCCTCGCATCTTCGACGGAGAACGAACCTTTTCCGGATGCGAAGCCGCCCGCCGGTTCCTCCAGCGCCTCCTTGCCGGAGAACACGGTCTGGAGCTTGGGAGGGCGAATTACGAACGGCGAGACCGTGTCTCCAGACGCAAGGGATTCGTCGCTGAGGGACCGGTGGTGACGCCGCTGGAGAAGGGCGGGACGCATGGATTCCGTCGGCGGCTCCGAGGTGTGGGATTCGACGTCCACTTGGTCGAGGAGCGGCGCGGGATCCGGGACCGCCACGCCCTCCCCGACCGGAGGTGGTACCTGCGTCTCCGGGCGGAGGATTTGATGCTGGAACCAGAGGAGATCGAAGAGGCCGAGCACCTGTCCAAGCTCGTCTTCGTCCATCGCAGGTTGCAGAGAGAGAGAGAGAGAGAGAGAGAGAGGAGAGAGAGAGAGAGTGGGACTGGGAGGTCAGAGTCCACAGGCGGCTTTACTTATATGAGAGAAAAATATAAGAAACGCCACCAATGTTCTTGTTATTTACGAGAAGGGTATTAGTTGTTCGGTACTATTTCTGGGGTGGATGAGCATGTGGGTATTTTTTTTTTAATAAATGTTAAATATTATAATTAATATCGGGAAGATGGTTGGTAGTAGCTGATCCGGCGGAACGTGGAACGGTGGTGTAGGATTAGATAAGAAACACGTGGAATATTCTATTGCGTGGATACTTTTCCCATCAGAATCTTTTGATTATTTGGCTCTTGCCATGAAGAATAATTTTGGACTTTGACTAAATCTATGAAGAAATATGATTTCTATGTTTAGAAGAAGAAGAAGAGAGAGAGAGAGAAGCGAACCTTTTTTTTCTATTACTCTTCTTTAATTTACGAGTGGAGAATATGTCGTGTGGGTTCTTCTTTTCCAGAGCTAATAAACCTCGAAATAATGGTAATGTCTGACCTAATAAATCTAAATTGCGAGGGGAAAACTTAAATATTTATATAAAAGATTTGGTTGACCTCGGATTAAATCTTCTAGATTCTAGTACACCTCTGACTTGAGGCATAAGAAAGGGTGAATGTGCTACGGATGCTTGATGTCTGAAATGTAAATTTTCTGCCCGAAATGACATGATATGATTATACCAATTAGGTGATGAGACCTAGGAATGGCATCCACGTCGGACTGTCGTGGCTGGATTATGACACGGTGTCCTTGTCATGACAAGCTCATAATTAAATATTGATACATATAACTATATTTAAAGAACTACAAAATTTGATATTTTGAATGCTACCGCGTGAGAGAAATCAAATCGGTCGTCGTCACTCTATGGTATCGTTTGGTTCGCGATTAACTAACAGAATATCGTAATATTTTCAAAATATAGTTAAACACCGAAAGGATTATGAATAAAATAGTCAAATCTCGATTTTTTAAAAATCACCTTGAAACCGATAAAATCGCTATTTTAATAAAAAATTAAGAATAATTCTATTCTTTTAAAACGGATGAATATCACTATTCTTCTTTTTTCAACCGTAATTTTGTTTATTATTTATTCATGTATTATTATATTATTATTTGTTATTTTCAAAAGTAATAATAAATATCAACTATTAATAAAAAAATATTTTAGTTATAAAATATTATATTTTAAATTTTTTGTTCTGGTTGAACCAAATATAGAATAGAATAAGAATATGGGAAGAATATTTTATTCTTTTGAATAAAATTTTCTATTCTCTAAAACATATTCATCTTCCAAACATGGCCTATAAGAATAAAATTCTAGTATTCGTATCAAGCGGTACATTATATCATTATTGCCAATTAATAATAGTTTCATAATTGATTTGATTACGAACATAATTGAAAGGATAGAAGACATAGAAGTCAACTGGTATAAATCGCTTTGAGTCTTTGACACAAATATTAAATTATTACTGTAACGGCATGTGGATAATATATTTGATTAGGTGTGTAAGCTAGTTTATTTAAATTATACTCCTTTCATCAAATTAAACTACAAATTTGGTCTAGTACCAGAAATGTATTAGTTTTGCATGAAAAATGGAACTATAATCCTTTATGTTCTCAATTAGGGGTTCAACTTAAATACGGTTGTTCTTTTTTATGATTGCTTAATTAACGGTTGTTCTTTTTTTTATTCTTCAACTTTTCTTTAAATTGTTACTACAAATGAAAAACTCAAAATCGTGACCTTTAAATTCCATGCTCAATACCGTTTAGCAACAAATCCTACCTATATTCAGCCATGCAATAACAAGTTGAATGGTATTCGCAATGATGATCACAACAAATGCATCTGTACTAAAGTTTCATTTAGAACTCTGGCGTACGTGGAGTGGAGTCTACGTGAAACCATGATAACATTATGTGTATATATATATATATATATATATATATATATATATATATATATATATATCACGTCATTGAATACTTAACTGTCATCCATAAAGAAATAGATAAATTAGAGTCTTTCTAAATCAATACACTTGAGGAAAGAGAGTTAATGATCCATATATATAATAATTACTTAAATTGAAGTCTTTCTAAATCAATACACATTGAGAAAAGAAAGAGATGATTTGGTTATCTATGTTTTATTCCTTGAATAAGATTTTATTTACCCAAGATATCCAAAACCAAACAGGGGATTTAAGTAGTCATACAAGAAAAAATAATCCTAATTAATCTCCTGGATTACGCATGCATGCACGTGGTACTTTTTCTGTAACTAATGAACAGTGCATGGTCTTCCCCCCCTGTTGACCCTACGTAGTAAGGAATGAAGCAACACGGATGTCACGTGTCCCATGTGCTAAGAAGTTGGATCGAATTAAGATACACTATACACGATATGTACGACCTCAAGGTTTATAAACACACGCGGGAGTACGATGACGATCGAATGGATGGAAACAATGGGCAAAGTCCAAAACAATTACCTTCGTGAAAGAGACATCTATAGACTATATATATTCATATTTTCATTTTATGATTATTGTAATTTGGAAATCCGATTTCCTATAATTATATATTGTATTATTAGAAATGGCGTTCTTTCTTTGAAACCAAAATAAATTTGAATAATTAAGCTAACTAAATTTGAATATCAAACAATCGAGATGCTAAATTCCTACCAGCCTGACGTGTGAAAGACGCCTTCCCTCGTGCTCTTTCCACCAGTTTTGATGACAAACAAATATCCTATTGAAATGATCAGATCGAATCAATCGAGATCCTTAGAATCGTATATATATTTGTTATTATTCAACATATAATTCATCACCTCCTTGGCCATAATTGAGTTTTCTGTATCATTTGGTTGCCAGTCACGTCATTAGACAATGTCTCCAGTTTTTGTATTTGCATGTCATATGGTTCACGATTCATTATTTTTCATTGACCGCATATTTTTTTATTAACAAAGAAGAAAACTAAATAAGAGAATTAAAATGGTATAACATTGGGGTTTACTTTTCCTACGTAACCTAGTTCTCCAATAAAGAAATGGTATTTTTAATAATAATTATTATTGTTATGCTTACGATAATATTATGATAAATTGATAATCACATTCAAATCGATTACTAGGATTCTCACGACAAAGTATATACAAGAATTATTTGATAATCTTATATCTGAATACACCTAGGACCTCTGAACTGCTTAAGAAGAACCTCAACCATTACACCAGTAGACAATTTATGTTAGAGAAGCACACTACATTATATTAAGGGGGTCAAATCAATTTTTAACGTTAAAATTTACCTATAATCACATATAACTAGGGGGGTCAGAGCCTCCCTAAATTCTATGTAGGTCTGACCCTCTCTGAATAGAAGCCATATTTTCCTTCAGTTTTTTATTATTAAAATCGAGGGAATTGTAGAACTCGTCATCAAACTTCAATAAGAATGTGATGCACTAGCTCCTCCACTCAAAGGCTAAAATATCGCAAGTTTAAATTTCACCAGCGAAATTTTTGTGTCACTTTAATTTTAGTCTCAAGGTCCATGAGCTTTTTATTAAAAGAAAAATAGCAAGGTTGGACCAAGCGTAAATAAAAATTAAAAGAAATTAGTAAATGAATTTGACACAAATTAACTATATGAATTTGTTTTGCTTGGTTTAGCTACTTGGTGATTTTCAAAATACCGAGGTTAATTAACATTAGTGTCCTGCTTTTGTTTTATTTTTAACTAAAGGTTTTATTTCTATAGGCTATTGAATACTTTCATTATTATTTCAAAAAGAATTCTCTATGGCATATTAAGCATTTTTATAAACTATATAGCAGATAAATCAATTATTACAAATATTAATATAATTTATTTATATGATTTTATGAAAGTTATATGTTTTTCACGTAGCCTTAATTTTTTCTCCATTTGAACGTTGCTATGAATTTCAGCAACCCAAGGCCATTGATTTATTTATTATTTAAATGATAATTTCCTCTTCAACTCAAATCACTAAGATTCAATTATAATCCTATTTGAAAGATATTAATTGGCAAATAAATAAATTATTACGTTTATTCTACTATTTAATTATGTGATTTTTTTTTTAAAATGTGTACTTTATATTTACATGACATCTTTACATTTAAGCTATTAATTGTGTTTTATATTCAATAAACCAAATTTTAATAATTTTCCTGTCATATATATAGTTTGACAATAGAAAATTTATTCTCATTAATTGTTATATGCGATTCCTAAAGCTCATTTTTATTATAACGAATATAATGATAGATACTTTTTTTTTTCTCATTTTTATTCTCGTTGGCATGTTATAAGGAAAAGTTGGTATTAGCTTAATCGAGTCCAGTCGGTTTGACAAGTTTTGTTAGTTATTGGCTCAAACATGACTCGCTTAAATGTATGCGTCAAGCTCAACAAATCACCATCAAACTTTAATCTTAATCATATATGATATGCCATACTTATGATTGATCATAATTGTCTTTCTCGAGAAAAGGATAATTTAATTTTTTAAAATTTAATTATGAACATATGTATGTTTGATATGTAAACATATATATATAAATAAATAAATAAATAAATATGTATGTATATATATATATATATATATATATATATATATAAGATGACGCAGTAAACTAAGGAGATTCTTTCAATATTATTCAATTTCACCGCAGATTATTTGTTCCAATTATTTTTGAATATTGAATTGATCATATACTAATAACTTTTGGTTATTGCTGAATCTTTTATTTGATCAGGAAAAGAGAAAAATGGACTGTACCATAATCTACCTGTAGATTAAAAGTTTATCACGTTCGTAAATATAGCCATTGACCTAAAAAAGTGTCATAAATATAGCCATTGAAATAATTCACGTTCACTAACTCACTAATTCACTCAACATGCTAATTTTCCTTGTTTCTCATTTTAAATCATTGAGACAACTATTTGATAAATCCTTCTTACATATCCTGCAGACTACACGGCTGTTAAATTTAATGGTAAAACATGGACTACATATAATAGATATGGCATATATATTACACTCATCATTTTTCAGTTTCCACATTTAATCAAAATGAATTCAATTAATCGTTGCTGCACTTCCTATATATATATAGTTTAACCCAAAAATCTTATGACATATTGACACAGCCACATTCAAAATTTTAAAAAATAAGACATACATACATATATATATATATAATACTAATATTCATTTTATATATTAAGTTTTGGAAGTCCCCAACTATACATGGGTCCATCCCTGAGTTCAAGTGACGCAAAGAGATTGATTACCTCATAGTAGTAAACGAGGATGAAACGCATGGATCAATCTTACATCCAATTCTATGCAAACGGAAGCCATTGATTGTTTGCAGCCGAAAGCACTGTGGAGGTGCATTGCCGGGCAAATCTCCTTTGGCAGTACTTCATCTTCCAATCTACATTAATGGCCGACCGGCGACCGGCCAGTCACCGCCGATTGAAGCGGCGTCGACGGACTGCCAAGGGAGTAGTTGCCCTGCAATCCAACTCCACCTCTGGCCACTTATGCTCAGTGACTAGTCCATACTGAGTGAGAGGAAGCTACGAAGAGTGAAGGGATCACCACGTCGAGTATTTATGGGGTGACCGGAGAGCCTGAGAGTTGAGTTACTTGCCATGGCATATCCAAACGCACAATCCTTCTCCGCATCTTGGATGCCATGGGGCTAAGTGAGATCAAAGGATCCGGTACATGGCCTTCCTTTACTTCTCTTTATTCTCTCTCTCTCTCTCTCTCCCCCTCCACAGAAAATTCTATAGATGGAAGAGAGAAAAACAAACATCGCACGAACAAACTTAAACACACGTCGCAAATTTACTTGTATTTAATTTTCTTTTATGAGATCAAGTTTATAATACTTCATTATAATCTAATTAAAAGATAACATTTTATCACTTTAACTATGAAGTCATTTTATCAGATATTAATTCACTTGTAGCAATGTCGTTTCGTTTCGGATGTCAGAACATGATGTATTTGAAACATTAACAATAGAAAATTATCAACTTAATACTTAAAAGTTCATATTCTCTCTCTCTCTCTCTCTCTCTCTCTCTCTCTCTCTCTCTCTCTCTCTCTGAAAAACAAGATAAATGCATGGAAGGTGCGAGAGGATGTTCTCTTCGTACGTATATATCACTTTCGGCCCATCCCTGTCATGCAAGATTTGCTCAAATGTCACTCATAGATGCCAAATAATTGGACAGTATATACTCGAGCATTCTTCACGTACGCAGAAACTCGACATCACATTCGTGCCTATCCCTAATATAATGGTTGATGCCCAACAAGGCCAGCATAGATCTAATGACTCATTCTTTTTAAATATTATATACTCGATCCATCAATGGACAGGTAATTGAAAAACAATAACTACGAAAGGATTAGAAAAATAAATCAATGTCTACATATTTGAATCCTTAGCCATATAGTAAAAAAATCAATATTTTCAAATATTCGAACACGAGTTAATTTGTTATTTTGAAAGACTTTTCCAAGGATCACTAATTATTAATAAGTGCTTGAGTGATACAATTATTTCAACTATCACCTTATGCTCTCACGCTATGGGCGCGTGCAACGAGCTCATGACATGCTTTTTCACCCACCACAAAAGGAGCTAAGAAAACTAAATCTTAGAATATAGTCCCAATCTTTAATGCCCCAATCATGCTATTACCATTAAGATTGTTTGAATGCAACTTGGGCAAGAACAGCTTTTATAAGAGGAATTTTTCAAATTTCAGTCACGTGATAATGGGGAGAATTTTTTTGACAAAAGTTCTTGTCAAAAAGTTCTGACAAGATGTGAGAACTTTGTGGAACGAGTTCGCCCGTGATGTGTCCCAGGACCGTGTTGTGCCACTGGGGTTGCCATTCTCGTCGAGCATCGTCACCTCGTCGTGGTCGTCGTTGCTGCCCACCTTGCACCTCTCCCGATGATGATGCCACCGAGGACCCCTTCCCCTGCCACTCCTTCTTGCTGCCCACCTTCATCTTCCCCGTGAGGCTTATCGAGAGCTGTCGCTTTGAGACGGGCACGGACAGTACCGTCGACGATGCTAGATCTATCACCGACACCGGTTCGTCATTTGATGGCCCTTGCTCGTCATGTCCTTGCGAGGGCTTTTCGTGCTGCTATTGCTACAATGTCGTTGAAAAGAATAAACAACCGATGATCAGGGGAGCTTCGATTTCGGCGATACGACGGTCAGTGGCAGTGTTCGAACGTTGCAATCTGTTGGCCAAATTGATAGAAACATCCGCGTACCATCAATTTATGTTGACGTGCTCGAATCGTTTTCTCCGTTGGCAGCATGGATGGACCGAGTTTATCCATACTCCATACAACCCTTTACATTGGATAAAATATTTTCCAAATTAATTGACCGAAAGATGAGAACCCTCAATCAGGCTGAAAAAATAATTTTAATTAGAACTGTTTTGAATACTGTACCTCTATACTCTTTGATTTCATATCATATCCTAGATGACATCATTGAATAAGGACTCTCTTTGGTTAGGTCAAGATAATAAACAAGGTTTTCACCTAATTAACTGGTTTACTGTTCAGACTCTCAAACACCTTAAGAGGTTTTGGGATTAGGAAATTACATCATATAAGAGTCTCTCAAAGAAAATCATGGCAGTATTAAATCAAAATCATGGCAATATTCACTACAAGAATTTAATGATTTTTTCTGTAGCAAAGTTTCAAAATCCGTCGCAAATATAGCTTTGCGACGGATAATAGGTTGTTAGAAATTTTGCCATTAGAAAAAATTATTGACGGTCCTCAACTTTTCCGTCGCAAGTTTTGAAGGAGGATTGCGATGGATGTTTTGCCGTCAAATTTTCCGACGACTGTAATCCGTTAAACATATCGAAGGGGAGGTCCTCCTTCTCAAATTTCGATGGATTAGGCTATCGGAAGCTCCCAACTGCACTACCCACACCGGACGACCCTTCACTGGTTTCGACGGATTTGGATGGGAGCACCCATCGATAGTTCCGACGGCCCCCGACCCGTCGAAACCTTCGACGAATATAGCCCGTTGAAGACGTCGACAGACATTTCGAAACTTTCGATGGGCGGCACGCCTGTTGAAACTTTCGACGGGTGCCGCCCACCTGCCGATGCCTTCGACGGGCGACACCTGTCGCAGTTATCGGCGAAGTTGAGATGGATATGTCCGTCGAAATGATTTTAAAAATATTAAAAAAATAGGCCGCTTGCTGCCGGAATCGAGAGAGGGAGAGGGAGAGGGGGATGGGGAGCAGCGACCGGATCCAATCGCTAGTGGCCGGATGTAGTCGCTTTCGGGCCGGCCGGCGCGTTGGCGGCCGATCGGGCGCGCTGGCGGCCGGATCCACTAATATATTTATCTATTTTATATCATAAATATATTTATAAAATATTTATAATATACATAATGATATAACACATATCTCTCTTCCACTAATGATTGTAATTATATATATTAATACATATAATTAATATCAATACATATTCTATTATTAATGTTTAACAATAATATTATATATATATATTGATAATAAATTATATTATTTTAATTACTAAAGGATAATGCCTTTGAAATTATCGATGGATGTAAATCCTTCGGTAATTTCGAAGGCCTTTTCCTTCACAATTACCGATGGATAATATCCTTCGTAATTACTGACGGGTAACGTCCTTCACAATTACCGATAAGTAATATCCTTCACAATTATCGACGGATAATATCTTTCATAATTACCGACGAGTAGTGTCATTCGAAATTACCGAAGGATACTAAATCCTTCGGTAATTTCGAAGGCACCATCATTCGGTAAATAAAATCGAGTATTATTAATGTTTATAATATAACATATCTCTTTATTCTACTTTTATAAAATATTTAACACATAATATTACTAATGAATATAATTATATAGAAGGATATATAATTAATATCAATACATATACTATTATTATTATTATTTAATAATAAAATTATTATATATATTATCGAAGGATAATGCCTTCGAAATTACCAATGGATGATGCAAATCCTTCGATAATTTTGAAGTTATTTTCCTTCATAATTACCGACGGGTAATGTCCTTCGAAATTATCGACGGATGCTAAATCCTTCGGTAATTTCGAAGGCACCATCATTCGGTAAATAAAATAATAATATATTATTATAATATAACACATATCTCTCTTCTATTTTATAAAATATTTATAATATACATAATATTACTAATTATTGTAATTATATATATTAATACATATTCTATTATTAATGTTTAATAATAATATATATATATATATATATATATTAATAACAACTTATACTATTTTATTTATCGAAGGATAATGCCTTCGAAATTACCGGTGGATGTAAATCCTTCGGTAATTTCGAAGGCATTTTCTTATGGTAATTATCGACGGGTGATGTCCTTTAAAATTATCGACGAATTTCAAATCCTTCGATAATTTCGAAGGCACTATCCTTCGGTAAATAAAATAATATTATATTACATTATATATTACATATACATTGTTATAAATATAATTACCGATGGGTATTTCATTCGAAATTACCGACGGATGTAAAGCTATACCCTTCGGTAATTTAGCGGGGTTTTTCGTCCGTAATAACAAAGGCATGTTTGGCTTTCAATAATTCGGAAGGAGTTTCATATCCGTCGCAATTGTCGTCAATAAATGAGAAGGATTCATTTTCTTCGAAAAATGTCCATCGCAAATTCGCCATTTTCTTGTAGTGATTAAATAGGAATGTGTTTTTTGGTTAACCTAGTGATATATACCCTTACAACCTAGATAGCGGATGTGCACGGTCAAAAGCTCCTTGCTAAAGACCTGGATAAAATTAAGTTAGGCTTCGTAAAAGTATTTGGGGATGGTAAGTGCACATGTATATGAAATGATCTTTGATTGTTTAACATTTCTCTCAAACTTATGCCAACAAAAATGAATGCTAGCTACCTTTCATTTCTTACAATACACAACATAATGGTCGATCAATTTTGGAATTTAATATTACCTTATAAATACTTTGCTGCTAAGTTACTCTTTGTCACCTCCATTTGTCTTCTTATTGGGCCAATGATGATATGTGGTGCTGGAAGATTGTTTCCCATGTCTTTCCTACTACAAAAGGCGCATATAGAATCATTAATTATCAAGAGTTGCCGTCTGTGAGATCTAGAAGGCCTATGTGAAAGTTAGTATATTATATCCCTCCTAATAAATTTTCAATGTGGAAACAACTCCATTATCATTTGCCTTCTAGGGATTATCTTGTTAGATTCATTCCAAACATTAACTACCTCTTGTCTTTTTTGTGGAATCTGTGTTGAGTCCAAAAACCACTTATTTCCTCTTTGCTCTGTTAATAGTCAGTTATGAACTATTTTTCAACAACAATTAAATATTTCAAATCCCTCTTTGTTTCTTACTTCTAGGGTATAAGAAACCATCTCAAGGGTTTGACTCTATGCTCTTGCTAGTTATGATGGATATAGGCACTCCCCTCTCAATGTTCCTTGAGAGAGCGCAATGGGGACCTCCCTCGCCCAACAAGGCACTCCCCTCTCAATGTTCCTTGAGAGAGCGCAATGGGGACCTCCCTCGCCCAACAAGGTTAAGCTTTTATATGAAAATGCCACCAACTCGACTATCCTAATATTTGGATTGAAGGAGACCAAGGACCTTGTTCATTTTGTACAAAGCTAGTCTACTTGCCATTGAAAAATAAAAAACTTTTTGATATTTTATGTATGTTAACCCAATCTTACTCATATGAGATTAAACATGCACACAAATTTTGTGATTTTGCTAATGCTTTAAACAGATTTTTTATAACACATTTTTCTCAAAAAATCATTTTAGTTGCCTTAACATAAAGTTATGATACCGAGGTGATTATTCAACCAAAGTCTCAGAAGAAAATTGGTTTCAACATGATATGTTTTTAACTTTTGTTCTCTATATTGCTTTTTCTCTACTATGTTTTTATCTTCCTATCATGATAAGGTCTAGTTATTTTATATTGCGCAATGAAAATAATGTAACAAAGTTTGGAGAATACTAATATTATCAAAGAGGATACTTTATAATTAATGGGATTGAAAGGGTTTTAATTATTTGAGATAAGATGAATACGAATCAAGTTTACATATTAAAAAAAAGGCAACTAAATAAATACGTTTATGTAGCTGGAACAAGATTTGTTTTTTAGGGGCCCAAGTAGAACTTTAAAGTCAACGCATAAGTTCTTACATATTAATTGTTACCGAAGGCAAGAATTAAAAAAGTTCTCATTGGCTGTGTTTGATTGGCAGAACTTGCTCAAGTTCTACCAAAGTGATGAGAATTTTGAAAAATTTTCGTCACGTGACTTTGACCAGAATTTTTTGCAAAATATTATGGCCAAAAATTTTTGCCGAAGGCAAGAACTTTTTTCTTTTACTTTATGTCTTTTCGACCGCAACTTTTGACATTTTTCTTTCATATATTTTTTAATTATTTTATAATATAAGTATATATAATTTAGTTATTTATTAATACATTATTAGTCATCTTATAAAATAATTATTAAATGTAATTAATTAAAAAATATAAAATATTTATTTCTAATAATTCAAAAATATTTTATAATTAAAATGTTCAATTATTTTAATAAAAAATATATTATATTTGGATATTTAGATTTACATAAATTATAATAGTAATAATATTTAAAATATTTAATCAAATAAATAAATAAAATAAAATAATAATTTTAAAATATTTTTATTAATAATATTTAATATATTTTTATTTAAAATATATTTATTTATTATAATTTTATATCTCATAAAATAATAAATTATATTTTTAATTCTTACTTTTTTATCCAAACACCTACTAAAACTTATCTATCAAATCAACTTTTTAAATTCTCATCATTACACTTTTTCATCCAAACACCACTCCAAACTTTTCTATTAAATCGATTAGTTCTCGAGAACTAACATTATCTCCAAATTTGGCCATTGGAGAGATCAAATTTACCAACATTTTTATCCGTTTTTTACATCTCTCTCCTCATTTATTAGTAGAGTGAAATAATAAACAAATAATATTACTTAATTAGGAAATTATTTTATTTATTAATTACTTATGACTAAATAAATATATTTATTTTATAAAATAAAATACTTTTGTAATTAACTAGGTTAACTATATGAATAAATTAGCAACTAATTTAGTATTGCATATATGGTTTCGTAGAACATTTATTCCATATAGAATTATGGTTTCGTAGAACATTTAAGCCATTATATTGAAATAAATATTAATAATATACCAAATAAATTTATATTATATAATTATATTAACTCCTAATTATTCAGCATTGTATTTTTTAACAAACTTTTCTACATATAACAAAATTTATATTAATTTTTTAGCCTCATAATTTCTTTATTAGTATATTTTTATTATATTATTTTACATATATTAAATCTTAGTGATTTATTTAACTTATAACATTTCATAATTTATATATAATAAAATAGCATACCAAATTCTCATCCACATCCAAACCCTTAGTAGAACTAAACCATCTAATCATACTTTTAGTTCTCAATCATCATATTTTTCATACAAACACCACATCATAACTAAACTATCTAATCAATTATTTTTTAAGAACTAATAAGAACTTAAATTTTCATATCCAAACTGAGATTTTTGTCGTTGAATGGGAGATGACATCGATGAGAAACTTCACTATTGCAAGATCTCTCGCATTACTATTAGGCAAAGGTTGCTATAGTTGAACCATAGCTAATGACTACGGTCTAATCATAGTGAGGCTATTGGGGTTACGACCTGGTTGTAGAGAGTTAGATGATGATCTTGTCTCTTTGCCTTATTAAAAATTTCCCTTTGATTCTTCCTCCTAAAATAAATTAAAAACGCGTGTAGATTTCTCAAAATAGTTGACAAACATTCAAGAATGTTAATGGCTCAAGTTGGAGGAATATGTCAATACAACAACAAAGTCTTATCCCACTAGGTAGGGTCGGCTACATGAATCATACGACGTCATTTCGCTCTATTAGTCATCAAACCTTTCGATATATTATTCATCAATATTCACCAATGGAGGAATATGTCAATATATTGTGCAAATAGACGCATAGCCAATCGTCCTAAAAGCTTAATGAACAGTAACATCAATAATTTTGTAATCGTAAAACTCCTCATGTGTAGGATGGTAACAATTGATATAACACAATCCATCACGTAGGCGATTAAGTAAGGAAAAATCTTTTTTTCGATACAAGCTCCATTAAAGTTTGAATTGAGGACTTGTATGATATTATGTAAAAATAGATGTGCTAATCAATTGACCTAAAAATTTAACCTGTTAAAAAAAGTAACATCTTTAATTTTATAAGCTTAAAACAATAAGAGCAATTATCAATGATTATATATATTGATCAAGCCTGGAAAGGCAACCTCATGTTGTATTTTTCCTTGGAAACTCATTTCACATGTACTCATCCTCTACCATCCAATTTCCAAAAAATCATAATTTCTTTTCAATTTGGAAATTTCCTTTTCGGCAAACATGTTATATATATAAATTTATATATCGATATCCAAACTGATTTTGAATTTAGTGGGACAAGGATTTCAAAAAGACATGTACCGAAAAATATAACATCCTCATTTTCTCTCTCCTCTAATCTTCTTTATTTCTCTTCTTCGATATCTCAATTTTCTCTCTCCTTAAACATTCTGTTTTCTCTTCTTCTAATATTCTCACTTCTTTCTTTCTTTCTTACAATATATTTACTTTCTCTCCACCATCGATCTTTCTCTTTTCAAAGTTTAATTTCTTTCTTTCTCATCAAAATATCATATTTTTTCTCCTCTAATCCTCCTTTCTTTCTCCATTTTCACTTTCTCTCACAACAATTCTAATACTTTCTCTAATTTTCTAATTTTGTATAATTTATAAAATTAAAACTCCAATCGAACATAATAATATTAGTTTTTAAGAATATGATTATGAAGTATCACACTGTTTAAAATATACCATTTCAGCCTTTTCAGGATCATTTGGCGACATGAAATCCACAATGTGTCTCCGCACGTTACTTATTACTCCGATCTACGTTTGAGAAAGATTAAACATTAAACAACATACCAAATGACAAAGGTAACGAGAAAGTACTACATAGTACACACACACACACACACACAGAGAGAGAGAGAGAGAGAGAGAGAGAGAGAGAGAGAGAGAGAGAGAGAGAGAGAGAGAGAGAGAGAGAGAGAGAGAGAGATGTGGCATGGAGATATATATATTGCTGGGCAAATCTCCTTTGGCAGCAAGAGGACCCCAAATCTCCTTTGGTAGCATTGTATTAATACAATGCTGCCGGATACATGGCACTTGTAAGTTGTAACCAGGGCATGCATGCAAGTGCAGATGGAGTTTAACTATTCTTTCTGCCAAAGGAGAAATCACCCAGTAATCTCTACTCCGCGTTATAAATCATGCTTCTATTCTTGTCCGAGGTTTGCACTGTCCCATATTGGGGTACTGCATGCATATATATATATATATATATATATATATATATAATATTATGGCCCGGATAAAATATGCGGATATATCCGGAATAAACCAGCATCAATCTATAAGGATGGCTGAGTTCACGATCCATGAGCTTTTGACCCTCTCGAAAAGTAATAATGACTTCGATCACATGTATATATAGTAGATGCATACAATATGGTATTGCACAACATATCGGTGTATATGTGTAGCCTCAATGTGGACATAGTAAATAATGTTATTTGAATTACTAAATAAATTACTTGTACATAGTAAATAAGATAATATTTATGTCAAGTAATATAGATTGCTAAGTAATGTAGAAAGATAATGTAATAAATGCTCCTTACTTCACTTTACACACACACACACACACATATATATATATATATATATATATATATATATATATATATGAATTTAACGAGTGTGTGAAGCGCCTTTAGACGTACTTATGTTTATTTTTTCTGACATTTTTCTTCATTGATAGTTTAGAGGATCAATGGGGATAACAAATATATAATTCAAATCATTAACCATAATTTTTTATATCATTTTTGAATTTTGACAAACTTCTGCAAATTACTATTCGTCATAATGAATATAAGCATTTTATATAACTTCTAATCTTATAAAACTATTTTTTGTTATCAATCATTTAAACTATTAATAAAGAAATATATAAAAAAATAAAGAAAAATATGTCTAAGTCCGTTTCACACGCGCTTCATACGGAAAACGCTTCACACGTTCATTTTTCCATATATATATATATATATATATATATATATATATATATATATATATATATATATATATATATATGCCTTACTCAACTTTGTTTCTCTTCATTCACCTCCAAATCATCGTATTGTGCCTATGAAGTCCGACATGCATAACACTTAAGTTGCACGGGTCTTGTTGGGTTTATTTAAATAATGTTTGGTGGACGCCCTCAAATTAAACATGATTGTTCCAGCTTTATAATCATTTTCACATTTCCAGAATTATTTCTGCATCAGTAACATATACCATGATGAGCATAAGGAACCTTTATTAGGATATCCACTTTATAGTTCCAGTGAAAGAAAGCTTGCACATGAAGTACTACTTATACTTTTCCTGCAATGAGATGCGGCTTTTCGAAGGCGTCCGGGGCTCTTTCTCAACAAGTTGACAACTTGTCAATCACAAGCATCTATTCATGCATGCCTTTTACTAGGAAACATAAAAAAACTTGATAATTCTTCTCGAGAGATCACATTGGAAAGAGAGGAATCAAATCGGAAGATCCAATGGAATGTTCCACGCCCGCTCGCTGCCATTTCTGCAAAGCTAGTATGCAGTCTTAGCTGCCATGCATGACTTGGATATAAAGCTGAGTTGATTCCCCTGCATTATAATTCCGAATTCCGACAGCGATAGCGACTGCGGTTATTTTTTTTAATACCGACACTTTCAAGATTCGAACATATGCCTTTTTATCGGAATTTAATCAGCTTACAATGGATTTTAAGCAAATAAGTGTACATGAACCAGAGTTTGAATCTGTACTTTAGTCGTAAGCTGAGGAATAAAAGGGTGAAAGGGGAAGGAAACAGCTAGGGGAGTCTGAGAAGAGAAAGAGTCATGATTTATGGTGGACTACTACTATATATTCTCTGGGCAATTCAAAAGCATATCCTGTAGCATATCCAGATGTATGAATCCTGGGGTAGTAGGAACCGTATATAAGCTCATCTGTAATTGATTGAACGATCATGAACTCGGGGCTGTACCAGTTAACTGAAAGGAAAGATGTGGGTGTGAGTATGACAGTGCAGTTCTCCTCTGGCATGGAGGCAAAAGCATAAGCCCAGAGAGCACAAGCTTCCGCCAGCCCTGCCAAAGGAGAATTGCCCTGTCATGCACTCCCACAATCACATGTAGCTTAGGGTCATCATTTCACAGCAATGCCCAAATATCCTTATTACAGTTACATGCAATCATATAGAACATAATTACCATTTCTGTTATTTTTGCTTCTTGCTATATAACATACTATGTTTTAACAAATAAGATTCATACATATAAAACTTCTCTATCTAGCTGCTATCTGATAATTTCCTAGCTTCATTTGTTGTGATGTTTTGATGGGGTTCTTTAACCCAGGAATCATGACATGTTGAAGTATAACAGGTTGGCATTTTGCCAAAAGACAAATTGATATCGGCATTTGGATCGAGATGGCCCGGCATCAAAAAGGTATGAACTCATGACTTTATGCCTTTATCTGTAATCTAACTATGAGCTCATGCCTTTATTCTGTTGAGAAATCACACTGATCCAAACCCGGTCTGGACATGGAACTTTTGATGCGTGCAGTGGTAGAAGTTAACATAGCCTTCCAGTTTCAGATGTCCAACATTGAAAGAACAGCTGCTTATTTTCAACAATGCAAGAACAATTCAAGCCTGGGGATACGGTTTTCTGTTTCAAGCTTAATTGCATAAGAACCCCGTGCTGTTAAACAGAGTATGAAGCGAACAGTTGCTGCGGTCATGGAGGAATACAGGACCATGTCCTGATATCCATGTTGATGACCATGAGATTGTTCCTGAGCAGCGTCATTCTCAGGCAACTGGTGCAAACACCACCAATTTTTTTTTACATGACATCAAATGAAGAATAAATTTATTTCAGTTCATTTTTAATTTTTTAATAAAAAAACTATCTATTCATCAAGAAGACATGGAAGTCCATTTTTTTTTCTGTTTCAGTTCTACTGCGTCTGCTCTTACAATGGTTTTGGTTCAAAACTTCCACAGGGTTGATCTCAAGCCTTTGTTCCTCTGATACGCATTAGAACAATATATGCACATGTTTAACTAAGATCACACAAAAAAGAAAAGGTTTGGGTTTGATTGGGGAAAATTATTTTGACTACGGGACATAATATTTAGGATTCTTTTCGCTCGTCAGTTTTTGTGAGTATTGTCCCATTAAACTTGATCGTGGCACATATCATTAGAATTTTTATTATGTGCAATGAATCAAACTCAAAAAATTGACTTCAGCAAAGTAAAGTACTTAAATCAATTTTGTTAATAATCTTTAAGATTATTTCTATGACAATGCTTTTTTAATTTCTATGACAATGTTACTAACTTGGGATTATTGCTATGAGAAGATTATTACTAATTCTCTTCAATTCAACCCAATACTATGCTATTGAACTCGTTCTCAAGCTATCCAAAAGTCCTACACTCAACCTGTCACACTTCACCACCACATCCACCATCTTTCTCCATTCGTTCGTTCCGACGGCATTCACCTTCATCAAGCTGCGCAAACTCGCCGCCGGCAACCCCTTGCTTCCCTCTGCGTCCAGCAATCCCGCTGTGAACTTGCTCACGCCCGCAGCCGACGGCTTGTAGCCATTGAACGCCATCTCCTCCAAGATCACGGCAGCTTCTCTGAACTCCCCGGCGTCGCACATTCCATCGAACAGCGTCCGATACGACACCACGTCGGGCCGACACTGCCTTCTCGGCATGTCTTCCATTAGCTCCCTCGCTTCCCGCCATCGGCCGGCCTTGATGAAACCTGAGATGATTGTGTTGTAGCTCACCACGTCTGGTCTGCATCCGTTTCTCGTCATCTCGTCTAATGCTTCGAATGCTGCAACGAAATCCTTCTCGTCGTCGCAGAATCCGGCGATCATTGCATTGTACGCAGCAGTGTCCAATTTTACGCCTATTCGCTTGGCTTCTTCAAGAAGTCCAACCACTTCACCTTTCCGCTTCGTTCGGAACAGT
This sequence comes from Pontederia crassipes, assembly GCA_030549335.1. NCBI lineage: Eukaryota > Viridiplantae > Streptophyta > Magnoliopsida > Commelinales > Pontederiaceae > Pontederia > Pontederia crassipes. Next base: position 45,814,909 of record CM060195.1, read on the forward strand.
GATCGGATGAGAGTAGAGTAGACCGCCGAGTCCAAACGGAGCTCTCCGTCCGACAAGATCTCGTCTTTGAGCTTGAGAGCGCGGTCCAGTTCGGCCTTCTCGCAGAGGCCTTTGATGAGAGAGGTGTATATAGAGATGCTGGGCTTGATGTTATAAGACCTCAACATTTCTTCTTTTAGATGAAAGGCTTCTTCTAGCTTGGAATTAGCGCAGAGAGCTGCGCCGAGAGTTCCAAAAGTGATGGCAGTAGGCGCAATGCCTCTGCTTCGCATTTCATCGAACAATTCCCACGCGCCAGCCATCGACCCTCGCAGCGCTTCGGCACGCATCAGCACGTTGTATGTGCAGGCGTCTGGGGCCAGACCGAGGTGGCCGAGTTCGTCGTCCCGGAAAAGCGACCGAATCATTTCGTACTCGCCGCATTGAAGCAGGGCGTGAAGGAGGGAGTTGAAGGAGCGAATTGTGCGCGGGCAGCGGAACAAGGGAATGCGATCGAAAATGCGGAGTGCAGACTCCGGCCGTCGGGCCCGGCCGTAGAACATGATCACGTTGCAGAAGAGGGCCTCTCTGGGCGCGAAGCGGCTTTCGCCGCTCATCTGGTGGAGGATCTCTTCCATCTCCGTGAACATCCGCGCCTTGCCGAGCTTGCATACGATGAGGTCGTAGGACTGCAAGCTGTAGCGGAAAGGCTTCGACGTGACCGCGGATTGCTCGCCAGAAGGGTTGCGAAACCGACGGAGGGCGACACTAGGGTCCATCTCGAGGCGGAGGAGAGAGGAGAGGCGGAAAGGCGAGACCTTGGCGGCCTTAGCCACAGGAGACACCATGGAGAGAGCGACCTTGGCGGCCTTCGCCATTGGAAAGCTCAAAGCTCAAGAGTAGCGTGGGCAATGAGCAGAGACGACGATTTCGGTGTCGTGATCCGCCGGGATGTTGAAATTGTCACCGACGGCCAAACAACTTGCGGCAAGTTGTCTACTTGACGGGAGTCTGATTGGGCGAACACCGCGGTAACGAGATAAGATAATTTATTAAAGAGAACCATTGAACCGCTGAGATATGTTTTAAGCAGTTTGTGGTGGTCCGGAGGCATATGTTTGCTTGGGTTCTCGTACGTGCCAAGTACTTCTGCTGAGTAGTGCGACATGGAGATCTGCTGCTGCACGCCGACCATGTTATCTTCGCCGTATCCAACGACGAATCTTCTTTACTCCCAGGTGATTTGAACTATCAAGTCTGCACCTTTTTTATGACTTGATTAATTCATTCCGAAGTCGATTAATCGATATATCAGTTGTTCTCCCGCATGCATCAGTTGTTAAAAACGAACTGTGAAAGCTTCATGTTCTTATACCCCTTCTTGCTTGTGTATGTAACATCCGATCTTTCGCTATGCTTTACCTAAGCGTGCACTGCCAGAAGCAAATTTCGGGAGAGTTTTTGCAGTTGAAGTTTACCATCTTAGGGCCTGTTTGGGTAAAAATTATTTTAACTCATAGGATGTAAGATTCTATGGTATAGTATTTTTTGAAAAGTAACATACTGCAGGTGAAAGGAAAAAATCCAATTACGTGTTTGGCTGGATAAAGTTACTATAAGAAAAACATGAAGCTTGGCGTGCATTTTTTTCTTCCCGCTGATAGGAAAAATTACAGAGCTCAGACCTCCTAATTATTTTATCTCGTTTTCAACCTCAAACCATGTTTTTGAGCTAGGTAAAATTGATAGCCAAACAGCACTTCGTAACTTTTACGGAGATGGGAAAAATAACTTTAGTTTTTTACTCTTTCGTTGGTTTTACGTCGCTCCCAAACAGGGCCTTACTTGTTTTGGTCATTCTTTCAGGGTCTTTCTTCATTCAAGGCCTTCAAAAGCTCCTCTAGCAACTTGCATTACAACAAGCTATTGCTTTGCCCTAAAAGAATCGGCCAACCATCCTATTCATATAGGTCTAATCGGCATCTTTACAAGGAAACAGTGCGTTTTTCATACTCGAAACGAGACAAAGGAAGCACCGTCTTTGCTGAGTCCGGTAGGCAAGCTTGGGATTTTGGTAGATTTTTCAGAACACTCTACTTCTTTAATGGGTTGCCGAATCCTGCCAAGGTTTGTTTGTGTAGACAATGTTGTCAAATAACATACCTCTATTGTGCCTGATTTCTTGTAGTATATATGTGATTCCAAATTCTAGAGTTCTTGCTGAAGGTTGTTGAGTCTCTGATCGGAAAGCTGTCCAGTGCAACGTCTTCTGCACCAGTAGCGGAAATGAAAAGTTCTGGTGTCATCTTGGTTACTGGGGCCACAGGTGGTGTTGGGCGAAGAGTAGTTAACATCCTGCGGAACAAAGGTTTACCTGTTAAAGCACTGGTATCTCATAAGCATTGCGAATATTCTATTATGATACTATAAAGTAGAATAATTCATGTTTATTTTTCAATTTTCTCATTTCTCATTCAGGTTAGGAATGAAGAGAAGGCAAGAGCCATGTTAGGGCCAGATGTGGACTTGGTAACCTGCACATCTGAAACTTTAGATTTAGCTTGACAATAGAATAAATTTACATAATCATGCAGTTGCTGTTAAGTTTGGTGGTCTCTCTTAATATGCAGCTGCATTCATAAATTTTGGAGATCTCTTTCTGAATTATTCAACTATATATGGTCAAAAGAAAAAGCTTCTGTGGCAGATTTGCTTTATTTCTTTATTATTGTCATATTGTTTATTCCAGCAATCAACCTGTTCTTGGCACAAGTTGCCCGATGACTAACCAAAATGGTCTGACATCATCATGTTGGATGTGTCGACTGATATGGTTTTCAAAGTTGGAGGAAAAAAGGCAAAATGATAAAGAAACAGAGAAGAAAGAAAGTTCAGTTGTGCCTACTATGTCAACATGCCTTAGTTTCGGTCAGTAGAGGTCCAATATGGATTCGACAGGCTTGATAGAAAGTGCCATATAATGCTCATCTGGTTCCTGTTAACATTGATCTTTTTATTCAATTCAAAATTACCTGGATGTAGCTGACTGTAATCTATATACGCATCTTCCTTCAGATCATTGGGGATGTCACCAAGGAGGAAACTCTTGTTCCAGAGTACTTTAAAGGAGTAAGGAAAATCATCAATGCAGTTTCTGTAATTGTTGGTCCAAAGGAAGGAGACACTCCTGACAGAGCCAAGTATAGCCAAGTATGCATTTGTCTGCAAATATATGTGTGATGAAGATAATCATGCTTTGCCATCAAACAATTGAATGTAATATTTAGTATTTGACTTTGCGAATTATTTCTACATGTAATTTGACAGCGTTCTTTGTTTTGTGCAGGGAATCAAATTTTTTGAACCTGAGGTATGATCATTTATATATCCAGATGCTAAATAATATCCAGTGGCTTACTTCTATTCTACCTTTTATTGAAGTTGTTGAATTTTCCTTTAATGCCCAGATTAAAGGAGATTCACCACAAATGGTAGAGTATATGGGAATGCAAAATTTGATAAATGTTGTTAAAGCCAGCACTGGAGTTTGTGATGGAAAATTATTATTTGGGATAAAAGGTTAGTAATCCTTACATCATTTGCAGTTATCGCTTTCCATGGGGCTCATTCATGAATGATTATCTCATCATGCTAATGACTTATCAATCAATAGCAAATTTAAGTTCACGCTCTCAAAACAGACGACATATGCTGAAGACGTCTGAAAATTTGGCATATGAATATAATGATTTCATTTGCGATGTTATCTAAACACATTTGCAATCTCTTCCGTTTGGGAATAAATTCTTGATATTCCAATGTAGGTATCGGAATCCTCTTCATGAAACTCTCGTGTCCTCATTTGGATTCTTTTGTTTACTTTTGATCGATGACACTTTGAGGATCTCTTGTTTTGTTTTCTCAATTTTTACTTTTTTTAAACTTCTTCATCTCGCAATGAAGGCACGTCCGTTACTATGGTGAAAACGGCTGTGACCAAAGCTTTTGCTGTTGTACTTGGTTGTTTTCGGCCATTTTTCATCGTTTTGATTTCCTACAAATTATCCAAACTTAGGTAGAAATCAAATATTAAAGAAATTATCTATAAAATAAATCAATTCTCTCCTTCTTGCACATAGAAGACTTAAAAAATATAAATTAAATGACCTAAATTAATGCATGATTTTTCGTGCATCACTTCTGTTCATATCCATATGCAATAGGCTTTGGCAATAAATTTTTTTGTAAGCTTATAGGTTTTCATAATTCGAGATATTTTATGGCATTTCCATTGCAGGTAATATCTCTGGGAAATTTATATGGGGGTCTTTAGATGATGTTGTCATGGGAGGTGTCAGTGAAAGTTCATTTCAGGTTGATCCTGCTGGTAATGAATGTGGTGGTCCAACTGGGTTGTTTAGAGGTTTTTTCTGGACTCCCTTTCACTTGTTAAATTTACAGTGTTACACAGAATTTGTATTGTGGATAGTCTGAACATGATGTTATCTTGATATACATACGTCAATGATCTTTGTTGCAGGTATTGTTTCAACTGCCAACAATGGTGGCTTCACTAGTATCAGGACGAAGGTATGTGACAAACATCTTGGACTCCTGATTGCTAAAAACTTAAATCTCATCTTATGTGTTCTATGTAATATCTAGTGCTTCATACGTATAATAATTTGTTGGAACCAATCTACTGCATTTCATCATGTTTCTGGCATCAAATGATCTTTGGCTTCTGTGAAATAAGTCTTAGTAATCATATTAGTTATGAAGTCATTCAATTGATCTATTGAATTTTTTGGAGATCAACTGACCTTTTCCAAATGCATCATGACCACTCCCTACATTTTTGTTCAAGCTCCATATTATAAGTTCCACAGTTAACCCATATCCGCAGGATTTAAATGTACTAAGCTCAAATTTAGGCATGAACGTGATAATCAATATCAAGATTATTAACATGTAATAAATTGCCAGAGAGCCTAGGCACAGGTCATTGGTTTAAACCAAGGAAACCAACCTTTCTGCAAAATAAGAGGAATAACACACATAAAATGCTCCCTTTCCGAGCCCTCTTTTAGCTGGGGAGTGTGGCGCACATAAGAAACCATCTCAGAAAGAAAAAAACAGAAGATCCTGGTGTCCTCATCCCGCCCAAAAGAAGAAAAGAAAGAAAATCTACTATCTGACACCTTACTTGTGGTCATCATACTTCGCTTCAAAGTCAAAGTGATCAATAGTTGCTTTTAAGAAACCTGGACTATTTCATAAACATGGCTTAAGTTGTTGGAGAGAGCTTATTATAGTGACTAACCAATATGCAGCATTCCTTAAAAATATTATTGGTGTGAACGCAGAACCTTTCTACACCTGAAGACCTTTCACCATATGATGGTATTGAACTGAGAGTTAAAGGTGATGGACGCCGTTATAAGCTCATCTTACGCACTAGTAGTGATTGGGATACTATTGGATATATTGCAAGCTTTGACACCACAAAGGATCAATGGCAGACAGTGAGTACTGAAATGCAGTTGTTTAATGTTGTGATTACTATAGGGAAAATGTTGGTCACTCAGTTTCTGTGTTGAAACAGATAAAGCTAGAATTTTCTTCATTTATTCCTGTATTTCGCGCTCGGACTGTGCCTGATGCGCCACCATTTGACCCAAGCAAATTAGTTGCAATGCAGGTATGTCCATTATCTTCTTTCTACATCTTGTCTTGGTACTTCCTTTTGCTAAAGACACCCTCTTTTCAGCTTATGTATAGCAAGTTCGAATATGATGGGAAACTGAACTCTACCTTTGTGGAAGGCGCGTTTCAGCTTCCTTTCTCAAGTATACGAGCTTACATGAGTGAGCCAATTACTCCCAGGTTCTGTTTCTAGACTATGACACAAATATGTATCCTATGTGTCCAAATTGCAGTGCGTTTTGGACTGAAGCTTGGTGAGAATCTTGGCTCTAGACCTATATTTGATATTGTCTTTGTTTATGCAGGTTTGTACATGTTAGTTCTGCTGGTGTTACTCGACCTGATAGACCTGGACTTGATTTGAGCAAGCAACCTCCTGCTGTGCGATTGAACAAGGAATTGGATTTCATCCTAACATTCAAACTGAAGGTGATTCTTTTCATTTACTCATTTATCATTGTGCTTCCCATTACAACCTAGTTTTGCTCCAATGCATTATGGTTGGCAAAGAAGCTGGAGCATGCGATTGATATGGTGATTATAATTTCTGAAACATTTCATATTTGTCATGTCAGTGAGAAACAAACCTGGAATTCTCATCATAAGTTGTACTTGATTGTGTTTTGCAAATATTTCTTGTGTGTTTGGTAACAATAGGTTAGAACTCTTGGATAGTATTTAGATGAGAAAGCAGACTGATGGATCTCGGTAACATTTTCTAGGCTGTACTAGATGAATTTTAGGATTCTATGGAATCATCATTAGCTTTTTAGGACAGACTACGAGGATGAACTAGAATGTAAACATTATCAGGCATCTTAGTTAATATTATATTTTGATAGATGAATTCGAATAATGATCATGTTAATTTTATGTCATGCCCTAGATATGGTGCCTTACTATCACAGTGGTTCTTTTTCTCTTTTTCAAATGATTGAAACCTTTGTAAGTTTTATTTCAAAAGAATTATCAAAATCTGCATGTTGAAGAAAACTAATACTGGAACATTCATTAGCTTTTTAGGACAGACTACGAGGATGAACTAGAATGTAAACATTATCAGGCATCTTAGTTAATATTATATTTTGATAGATGAATTCAAATAATGATCATGTTAATTTTATGTCATGCCCTAGATATGGTGCCTTACTATCACAGTGGTTCTTTTTCTCTTTTTCAAATGATTGAAACCTTTGTAAGTTTTATTTCAAAAGAATTATCAAAATCTGCATGTTGAAGAAAACTAATACTGGAACATTCATTATTTGTAATGTTCAGACAATTATTAGGTTGGTATGTTTTGTTAACATAAGTTATAGCGAACTATGGATTTTGGGAAAAATATTTCCAAAGGAAGTAGTTTGTTTTCTTGTATATGGTTCTGCAACAAAATGAAGTTAAAAAAATAAGTGGGTTCTTTTTTATACATATAGTATGAGAGAAAGTTTGAGTAATAAATAATTCTTTTTGAGGGGAAATATTTTCTCTAAAATTGTGTATATCTTTTCTATCAAGTTGAAAAGATTTTTTTTTATTGACCAAGGGATTCCTAATTGTTAAATGACAACAACAACAACAACAAAGCCTTATCCCACTAGGTGGGGTCGACTACATGGATCATACGACGTCATTTCTTGATCCATGTTCATGAGATTCGACAGGGTTTTACGCTGGCTGTCGGGACCTAACACAACCCTCCTCCTTTATTCGGGCTTGGGACCAGCTATAAAACATAGGCGGAGTTCTAATTGTTAAATGAAAAATGCAGAAAATGTTTTCTAGTAAAATTTTCCCCCAAACATAGCCTAGTCTAACTTAATAATGGTGGTTCCTCTTTCCTCATTATATATGAGAATTATCTGAAACTTTTCACATTAGACAATGCTGTTCGTGGACTGTGACGGATACTTCGTATGATCAAATAAATGTATAAATGCAAGTGTGAAACTATAGAAAAAATGACAGTATCATGATGGTGAAAGTTAAGAATGTTTTATGCGTGAATCGTTCAAACATGTAAAGATTTATGATAAAAATTCAGTCTAGCCCCTCTATATTCTCTTATTTCGTCACAAACAATGGTATTGGTCTAATAACAAAATTTAAATATGCTTCTTCACTAGGGTGAGGACTTGATACGTGAAAGTGGTATTTCATACACAATTATTCGACCTTGTGCATTAACTGAAGAGCCTGCAGGAGCTGATCTCATATTTGACCAGGGAGACAATTTAACGGTATTTTGCTACATTTCTTATTCATTATTTTTTTGGATTGCATCTTGGTCTATATTATTTAGGTTAATTTACATTGATTATGTTGTAGGGAAAGATTTCAAGGGAAGAGGTTGCCAAGATATGCATTGCAGCGCTTGAAAGCCCAAATGCTACTGGGAAGACCTTTGAGGTAAAACCTTTGTAGTTGCATTTTTAATCTTTCGGGAAATACAATAAACTGAGGATGATATTTCACTGAGGAGCCAAATGGAAATATGAGCTTCTTATCTTACTTTTCGTTAGAAAGAGATGCTATTCTATAATATAGCCTTAGAAATGGCAGTTATGAAGGCACTTATCAGGAAAAGGTTTAATACTGATAGCTGGGGCTAGTTTTGGTGGATGTTACTTTGGTTTTGCACTTTACCCTGGTAGTTTGTGTCAAAAGCGGATTCTTCAACAATGGTCCAATATTTGAATCCCTTGAAATCGAGTCTGTGTTAAAAAGTAACTAAACGATCCTAGTTTGAGCTGCAGACATGCACTCTTATCAGATATTCTTAGCGGAAACTGTTAAAACATTTGACCACCTTGAAATTGTTAAATAATAACCAAAATATTACACTATCCTCGTCTGATCTGCAAACATGCGTTCTTGTTGGACATTCTTATGGAGTCCAAGTAACATAGATGATGGTTTTTTTTATCATTATGTGCTTTGGTCACCATTGGTACGTGATGCTTCGAGGAAATATTTCACATCAGGGATCTTGCTTAGATTCTTGTCTTCTACTTTGGATTCTTGGATCCCAAGATTTTTTAATGGCAGTTTGATACTGACAAACAAGGATACTACATGGATTAAAGTGCATGTGTCAAAAATGTGCCTAACATATGCAGTATGCATTTATGTCGTTTGGTATTACGATTAAAGCATGGGTCATCCAACAGTCCAGTTATGCAACTCATGTCTAGACACCATATTCAATGCATGAGATTGTCATCCAAAGTTCAGCCATTAATTGGAAGTTCAGTTCCATTAATGCTCTTATTCCCCTTTTTAGTTTCACTTCAATAACATGCTGGTGCATTACAATTAATAATGTATCTCTTTCCGTGAATACCAACAATGTATCTCTCGTGAACCAACTGTATAACTCTAAGAGAAAATAACAATGGGAACGAAATATACTATCAATGAATCTAATAACATAATGTGAAGAAGGAATAAAACTTGTTATGCAGACAAGTTCACATGCTTTTGTTCTTGTACAGGTCAAAAGCACTGTGCCCTTCAGTGAACCATACACAGTGGATCCCTCGAACCCACCCCCTGAGAAGGACTATGATGTGTTCTTCAAAAACTTGAAAGAAGGGATAACTGGGAAAGAGGCTTTGGAAGGAAGCGCAGTGGCTGTTTGATAAATTTATACAAAGGTTTATTCATGAAATGATGGCAATCAGATGATCTTACTCTTGTTGCTCTACTGATTTCATCAATGTAAGGCCTGTCAATTATGTCTGTGAAAGACAATATTTCCGTTATAACTGTGTTGTTACATAAAAAATTGCACCATTTGAGGTTCTCAGGATTTTTCACATGCGAGCCTTGAGATTTTTGCTGTGGATTCCAATTATGATAAGTTTTTTTGTGTTATTCCTCTTTTCATGAATTTCCTTTTTATTTTATATTTTGACCTCAATCCAACTGCATCCTGAGTCATCGTTATCTTAAACAAATGAACCTGTTTTTTGAATTGTGCTCCATCTTTTATTGGTTGCATTGCCTCACTGTTTAAATGATCATCGGTTTCTGCATTATCATCTGATGGGAATCTTATTGACCAATTTTCACATTACTGTAATCTTACATTTCTTTGAATCATGTCCGTGTGTGTAATCACCACAGCCGCGTAAGTGGCATATAACAGGTCACAGTTTGTTAAATCGCATCCAGACTTTTTGACTTTTGTATGACAACATATTGAATCTGAGCTCTGCACAACTTAGATATGTTATCGTCTTTTTGTCTGGCATTTAATATTTAACTTTGCTGAAATTTACTGTAGCAACTTAGATATATTCCTTTCTCCTTGTTTATATTCTTATGTCTTTGACGCATTGCCAGCAGATTACGGAATCGGAACAAGAAGACCATACTCGACCGAAGAAGAGGATGTACGAAACTTCTTCAAAGGGTGAACATTGTGTAGTATGTATGACCTCTTTCGGGTACATCAATGTATGACCTGGTAGCGTACATCAAACTATGTGACAATGGATGTAAATAGTTTTCGACCACTTTAAGAATTTTAGATTCAAGTTTCAGCTCGCCCTCTATTTTAAACTTTCTTTTCTCGAAGTTTTTTATTTTTTATTTTTTATTGAGTCAATATAATGACTCAGACGAGGTTCTACGCTAACTTTTTTAGATTCAGATTGAAGAATCCTAAAGATTCCAACTTTGGTTACGAGGCGAAAAGAAAAGCTCGCATATAATCGGATGTGATTATTGTAGTCACAGTATATAAGAACAAATCACTTCTTGTGTGGTTCAACTAAAATAATTAACCAAGTAAAATGCATGGACTTTGTTTGAATGGCGTTGCTCATGTACTTATTGACTATTTTGAGTTTCGAATTATTTGATTTCCTAGACACTCCATTATTATTTATTATACATATATAAAGTTAAGGTCCCCGGCGGGTTGTTTATTTCAACAGTAGCACGCAAGAGTGGTGGGTTCATCAAGGCTCTTATCCTCTCAATCAAGTTCAACAGTATCGTTAAAGGTGATTAATGGATGGTTCCTGCACCTGTCATTATGACATTTTGTGCCATGTACTCTGCAGAGATGGTTGATGGTAACTCGATGGCCCCATCACCTGCTTCGTATATGAGGATTATGGCAACATTATAAAAATGTGGGCTGTGGAATCAAAGACAAGAAAACAAAGAAGGCAAACTTCCCTAACGACATAATTGCAAATTCTATGTACATCATTTGCACTGTCCCTGAAGGCCACGAGACAATTGCACAGAACATACGAATCAATGCAGGAGAAAACAAACAGAAAAATGCAAAACGATTCACATGTTACTCTTTTTTTTTCCTCAATATCACACCAAAAAAAAAAGAATTAGTAGCTGTTGCATGTTACATACAACTCACGCAGGCGTATGCGCATGCAGCAACAGGAACAACAAGTTGCAATATCTAAACGCCGCGCACGCGGAGGCAGCAGCCCCTGCCGAACCTCCTCCGGCGCCTGCGCTTGGAGGCGGCCCTCCGGAGCTTGGCGAGTACGTCTCCCTCCGTGCATATGATGTCGCCGGGGCTGAGGAACACGGCCCGGCGCACCGGCGGCGACCACAGGGCGCTCTTCTCGTACTCGAAGCCGAACTCCGTCTCGTCCGGGAACTTCAGCAGCAGCTTGTCGGAGACCTTCCTCGGCACCAGTTGGACCCTCGTGGGCGTCTCCGGCGGGTTCTGCAGGGATGTAACCAGCAGGCCGAAACGGGGCATCGGATGCTACGGATAGAGTGCGTGAGATATGGGGGAGAGGGAGGAAGGGATGGAGGGGGCAGAGTAATGGCTCGCAGTGGCTTCATTTAATTTTAATTTTGGTTCTTTTAGGTTGAACTAGGGGGGGGGGGGGGGGGGGGGGGGGGGGGGGGGGGGGGAGGGACTGGAAAGGATGTGGATCGGAATTGGATCGTGAGATCTAATGGTTGGCGTCGAAAGGGACGTGGGATGCAATAATGGAAGTTGACGTGGGGGGAGGCATCACTTGTGCGGCTAATATTATTTTTATTGCAAAAAAATAAATAATATTTACAATTTGTGATAAAATAAAATTTATCTGAAACTTCCTTATTTATAAATAAAGTATTTATCATGTACTGCACCTCAATTTAATTGAGATTAAGTTAACGCTCATCAAACGCAAAATTCGATTAGTTAGATTAATGACTTTATTATGTCATAGTTAATATTAAAATATAACTTAGCTTCGTGCTTCGTTAAGTTTCCTACTCGGAGTTGGGAGGGAGGTCGCCATCTCTAAAGTTTTCTTTCTTTTTCTTTTTCATAAGTAACGGATGGAGATTGATGATGACGAAGTTGATAAATAAATTGAGCTAATAAGTATCGGTGGAAAAGAAAAAATAACATTTTAATATAATTAATTTTACATTAATAATTTCGGTCATTGATTTGTAGAATATATATAGCATAATATATACATATATCTTATTCTATCGAAAAAAATATATACATATATTGTATTTATAAGTATAGACAGAGCCTCCACCAAATCATATGATGTGTATTGGAGACATACTCGTGTGCTCCTACGACAGCCGTCACCTGACCTTGCCAGCATAGATTCTATGTCGGCACCGTTCCATGTCATTTCTTATACATCTCATTTGTTCATATTTATTTTTTTCTGAATGCTTACTGAAAAAAAATAACAGATAAAGTATTTGATGAAAAGTAATAAACTTCTTTTTCAAAAGAAAAAATTGCCTTAAATGATATTAAAACCGTATTCCGTATATTATTTAGTTCTTCATATAAAGATTGATTCTTCTTGTAGGTAATTAATTCTTTGGTCGAGAAAACACATTTAAAGCTGTTAGTATCTTAATTTAAAAGGTTAATAAGTTTTATTTTGCTAAACCCACCGAAATCAACACGTGTAGATGAGTAGATCCATATTAGATGGTGATTTTGTTAGGCTCGCCTCACACTATATCATCTATTCATTATATATATATATATATATATATATATATATATATATATATATATATAAAGTGATATTGTCAACTTATTCAAACACGTTGGATTTAAATAAATGTGCAAGATGGTTGGCATGGAAGCTGGAGTCAGTTTGAGTTATTTTATTATTTGGAATATGGAATAATTAATGTGATTGGAACTTGAGTATCGAGACCAACGATCCATGTCTAAAGTATATTATGGCGGCTAAACTAAAGAAGCTAACAGTTAATGAGTTAAGTAATCATTAATTAATTTAATGACTAATTTTTTTATATACTTTTTCTTTGGTTTAATCAAATTCATGTCATTTGATGTGAGGACATTATACATAAACATAATGTATATATATATAGACATTTTCTAAAGTTGTTGATCCAATCCCTATGGACTTTGTATATTTGATAAATTTTCAACGCTTCTGACAACAAATTAAATTAAGTAATTTGTTATGGAATGACACTTCCTTTTGCAGTCATGAAATCTCTCAAACCTTCTCTGATCTAAACATGTCCGTTAATTTTGTAGAAATTGGATTGTGATAACCATCATCGTGCAAGTGCTATAATTCAATTCGAAATCGTGATAGGAAAAGAAAAAAAGAAAACTTTTAAGTTTTTTATTCGATCTTATGCGTTGTGTGTCCACGTGCGTTCATGTGCCATATCTGAGTGCGAATGAGCTCCACTTTTATGTCATGCGGTCATGAAATCGATAGCCAGAGTGAGTGACATGATAATTTATTAATCACTTTTTAAAAGCAATTCAGAAAGTAAGATTTTATGGAGTTCGCACGATGAGGACACATGAATATTAATGGGAATAACAAATTTAATGACTAAGTTATTAATTGGAAAAAAAATACATTTCTGATGTCATGATGTAAACATATTCCAAAAGGTTTTATTATGGCCGGTTTTTTTCCCTCTTGTAAACCATAATTTGTTTCCCCATTTGCTCAAAGCAATATAACTTTGAGGTTACCTCTACTTTTTTTTTCTCTGATTGACAATTAATCGCGTTCTTCATATCTTACTAAAAGTTGTGTTATTTTATATATTTTAAAACATTTTTATCACACATGTGCCGATGTGCACTCAGAAAAAGCTTAGTAACTTTTTTGTATCGTTCTTATGAAAATACTCCAAATGTAAAAGTTAAAAAAGTGAGATGAATTTGTACAATTTTTTAGAGTAAGCAGTAAAAAGGTTATTCTTTTTTTATTTAAACACACACAGTACTTAATTAATTTGATGTTTTAATCAAATCGATAGTTTCAAGAAAGGAATATGAAGTTATTAAGTTTCTTGGATCCTGAAATAGTGAAATGTGATACTGAACTCTTATTTGTTTTAACGGCTACAAAACTTGACAGAGTTTGACCGGAGTTCGTACGTTGTCATATCGATGGAATAGGTTATTTTTTATTTATTTATAGTGTGTCAATTATGAATGTTAAACATGGAGGAAAAAACAAAGATTAATCCCAAAATATCTTGGATAATGTAAAAGCTCTAAGAGAATTGAAATTTAGGAAAACTAAATCTCAAAAAACATTTACCTTTCGCTTAATCTTATTTTTGATAATATGAATTATTAGTTAATTTTTATGTGACATAAGAGAGAGAAACTAGAAAAAAAATACTTCAATTATTTTGAAAAGAAAAGATAACTTCCTGAAATCCTTTTCTAAAAAGCACACTTAAATTTGAAATTTGTTTCAATTGATCATAACTTCTTTGTTAATTACTAAATGTAAAAAAATAAAAAAACTCAATTATAAACATTTAATTTCCATCATAACAGAAGGAGAAAAATGATTGAATTCCACCTCTCTAATAAGATAATAAGTGGCAAAAGTGTAACATGAGTAAAGAATCAAAAGGCGCCACTAGGTCCACTCCTTACACTTAGATTGATGGCAGCACGTGTCTGGTTGTGTACTTTTTTGAAGTGTGATTCATTGTGTACTTCAAAAGTTCTTTTTTTTATTGAATTAATTACTAATTCGATATTCTAACGAGATAAATCAAAATAGAATTATCAATATTCAACAATCCCAAAACACAATCTTACTGTCCAATTATAATATTTTAAAAGGTTTGATTCGGAATATAGTTAAACAATCATTATAGTTAAATATGTGACAAAATAATTATGAACAATTGAAAATTTAAATCATGATTGGTGCATATAATGGATTAATGTCTTAAAAGTTAAATGATCAACTTTTCTAATCTTATAAAAGTCAATAAATTATAAGCAAAAATAACAAGACTCCTAATAAAAGTTGAAGCAACCATAACACATGTATGCATGAAGAAACTCTTTTGTCATATTGCAACACTTTTTTTTTCTCTTTTTCATTTATACAAATAGCACCAGAGCCAACCCTCTCAAGCACGTACCAGTTTGAGACCTTAATGAATAGTTATAATAAGTGTGACGACCCTAATTTTTTGGTATTTAATAAATAGATATTTTATTGTTTTATTTTATTTTGGGAAATATTGTTATTAATATTAGTGTATTTAATAATTCCGAAAATAAATATAAATAAAATTAGAGAAGAGTTTGATTAGTGATGAGATTTATCTAATTAATTTTAGAATTTTATAACTTAGTTAAAGAGATAAAAAGAAGATAAAATTTGGGTGGAATTAGATAATATAGTTAGAGTATAATTAAGGATCTATAAACTCCATAAATAAAGAATTGGAGCCGGCCATCCCAAGATATTATTTCTGCGTGCGCGTGGTGTCCCTTGCGACGACGGCGGAGGTGATTCCACGGCGACGCAGGCGGGACAGCAAGAAAGGGGCGACAGATACGTAGGGGGGATTTTATTGTTTAGCGTTGCGTTAATATTCATTGCACGATTGTTTTGGGTTCTACTCGTTTCTGGACACGATGTCGTCTAGATTCCTGTCAACGTCGGGCTGTGGCTCCAACGGAAATTGACGAGTAGCGACATGGTTAGGAAAAAAAAAGGGAAGATTTACGCCAATTTTTCTGGAGATGCATATCCTTCGTGTCTAACGAATTGTTCACGTGAGGACTTAGGGTGGGGAAAAGGAATTAATGTAGAAAAAAAAAGAGAGAGAATTGTCGAGAGCAAAATAAGATGGAGAGAGAGAAGTAGAGAGAGCAAGATAATAAAAAAAAAGAAGAATCGAGTTATGGCCGCCAAAGCAGGTACTATTCCTATCATGCTTTGGAGAGAGAGAGAAAATTAGGAAAAAGTGGGAAAGTAAATTAATTTGTTAACCTTCATGCAGAGAGAAAATTTCTTTCTCCAACCTCTCGGCCAGAATATATATATATATATATATATAGAAAAATAGTACAGAGAGTACACCACCGAGAATTATTATTTATTTTTGAGTAAATTTTAATTAGTGATTATTATTATTATTATTAATTAATTTGATGTATTAATTATATTGTTGGTGATTGATCTGTTTATATTATGATGAACTTTGATTTTGATTGTATTGTTGACCTACTTAGTTTTGAGTTCAGAATTTGTCTAATCAAATTAATAATTTATCAAAAGATATATATTTTAGGTAAATAAGATAAAAGCTGAAAGTTACTGGGCCTATGCTCATTGATTGCCACTAAGTCGAGACCAATTGAATTAAATTGAATGTGACAGATAGTATAAAAGCTATGGTTGTCCTGTGTATGGCCACTCGTCCCCCACCATACACGAACTCATTGAATCGTATCGGACTTGCCGTGACATTGATCTCCCATTGGCCTGCATGAAAGTGGCATGATGTCCCTTAATTGACTGAGCGCTCCTCATGGAATTGGATAACTCCGAACATTGAATTGAATTTAAATTAGAATTGAATCGAATTGAAATTGAATTAAATGGAATTGAATCATAGTCATTTGGATATATTGACATTGAGTTGGTAATTATTATTGTCCTATTGAATTGAATTGTTATTGGCCAATATTGATTATTGAATTGAAATTGTTAATTTAATATTAATTTATTGATAAGGCAATTGATAATTATTAATTGAAAAATTGTTATTGATTTTATATTGGTCTTTTGACCATAACCTGATATATTGTTCATATTGATAATTTGTTAATTGACTATTACATTGACTGCTCAATTGACTCATCATTGATTTTACCTTATTTTCGATTGAGCATATTGATTATCTTTTAGACTCTACGTACTGAGTATTTTTATACTCATGAATATTTTCTTGTACATGGATCCATGCAGGTGAGAGAGTTATAGAAGATGGTCCTTCAAGTGGCTACGCTCAGTGACAGACACATGTTGCACATGACATTAGATCGAGTTGTTCAGTTTTATTATATCCGCACTTATTAGAATTGTAAGCTTATGGATGTTTTAGTATTTTGATTATTATGGATTATTAGTTATTATTTTTGAAAAGTTTTCCGCATTTATTATTTTTATTTTGCAAAAATATTTTATAAAAGTTTGAGTAGCGTCTCTGGACGACTTTGAGCACGTGAAAGACACGTGGGTCTCGGAGGCGTTACAATAAATAGTTAGTAGTAATAAATAAAACTTTATATCTTTGTTTGTAAACTTGAAATTATGAAGGACTAGAGTTTATTTAATATGGAAATTATTATTTAATTTAATTTCAATAACATATATCATTTTTTCCAAACTTTGATTTGATTTAATCGAAGGTATAGAAGTAACACACTTTTCATAATTAAAAATTTTAAATTTTATTCATCATTCGGGTTCTCCTAGCTCTCGCGTTATTAATATACATCGTTGTAGTTTTTTTTTTCTCAGTACTCCCAACTAAATCCTAAATTTATTGGTAGGAAATATTAATATTTTTATGTATGAAAAAATATTTATGTTAATAGAAGTGGCATCACCATACGCCTATTAGTCATAATTGATTTATAATAGTCGGTGAATAAAAAAATTGATCAATCCGTCAAATATCATAAATTAGATGATGATTGATGGCTAATTTTTCTACCCTCAACTCAAAACCTCTCTTTACATTTTACAATAGAAAAATATCATTGTAAATTTTTAGTATTCTTACGCCGCAATATCAAAATCCATTTAGGGGCAAACTAAAAACAGTCGGGAAATGCATCGTCGACGATTCGTTTCTCTTGCAACGGGGGAACAAACGATTCGTTTCTCTTTCATCGTCGACAATATCAAAGCACATACTTGTTTGAGCCCTTAATAAATAATTATGGTAAATAGTAAGTAGTAACAAATAAATAATAAACGTACATGTTATTTTTATTTCTAAACTCGACATTTTTTTTATCTCTCGTTATATGCACTTAAATTGTAATCATTTCACAAGAGCACTTCTTTTATTTTCTTTTATTTTTGCTCTTAATTTATTCACAATCAATGTAACGTAGTTTCACAAATTACAAAAAGAATTGGATTATGATTTTTTGTTTACGTAAAAGGAAATTCATGTTTTGCTTCTTATTTTATATTCTCAATGTATATAATAGATTTTCGAACCAAAAATTTACTATTGGTAAAAGAAATCTTAAAAAAAATTTTATTGTAAAGCATTTATTAGTAAGTTTGCACAAAAAAAAAACAATGAAAATATTGTTGTTGTCATCTTCTAGTAAAAATTTTGCTTCGACCTCCTAATTTGGGCCTTGTAAGGGCTTACAGATTGTTGAGTTGGGCCATGAAATAAAATAAACAATAGTGAACATCAATTATTGTCAAGCATTTTTAAGTAGTAGAGTTTATTTAATATGGATATTATTATTTAATTTCATTTTAATAACATATATTATTTTTATTTTAAAACTTTGATTTGATTTAATTTAATTTAATCGAAGGTATAGAAAAAGAAAAATAACATAATTTTTAGAATTAATAGTTTTATCTTTTGTTCATCATTTGGGTTCTCCTAGTTCTCGCGTTACTTAATATACATTGTCGTAGTTTTTTTTTTCTCCAAACTCCCAACTAAATCCTAAATTTATTGGTTGGAAATATTAATTTATTTTATGTATATATGTTTCTAATTTTTCTATCCTCAACTCAAAACATCTCTTTACAATAGAAAAATATCATTAGAATTTTTTAGTATGTAGATTTCTTACGCTGCAATATCAAAATCCATTTAGGAACAAATTAAGAATATGAGTCATATATCTTGCAACTTATAACGCGTTTAAACATTAGAATTGCGCAAGAACATAATAACTAAAAAGACCAGAGGTTACTGAACATGGCAAACAATAGTTTCCCATTTATTTCATTAAAATGTTTGATCCTTGATTTGATCATGGAATAGTGATGATGAAAGCCAAGACCCAAGAATAATTTTTGGACGTGGCATTAATAAGAGCATAATCTCATAATATAAGAAAAAAAATGAATTCTATTGTTCAGATACAAAATTGTCAGGATCGCTTTTTGAGATAAGATCGGGAGGGGTCCGGAGTAGGGGTGTTCAGCGGGTCGGGTCGGACCCGACCCGACCCGAACTCGACCCGACCGGGTACGGGTTGGATTTTTCCAACACGAGTTGACTCGACCCGACCCGATTATTTTATTATTTTATTATTTTTTTCTTTTTTTATCTAAACTTAGGCCTATATTTACTTTAAAAGAATTCTAAAAATTGAAATAAAATACTTTAAATGCAGAAATAATATTTAAATTGTTAGAAAACTTATTTTATGTCTTAAAATAAATATTTTTTATATTAAATATATATAAATAAGTAAGAAAAATTTTAAAAAATAAGAAAATTGGGTGGTCGGGTAACCTGACCCGACCTGAACCGGGTCGGATTGGGTCGGGTTTGGCCGTCAAAATGTCTTTGACCCGACCCGACCAAACATTTTGACGGCCAAACCCAACCCGTGAACACCCCTAGTCCGGAGGATCAATGATCGTAAGATCCTACTTAGAATTGTAAGATCCTACTTAGAATTGTAAGATCCTACCTTATGAATAAAAAATATATTTTTAAAAAAATAATATAATAATAATGATGACAATAATAATAATTATTATTTAATATTCTACTCTCAATATCTATATTATACTTGACTTCTAACTTTCATGAGTTACATAACAATATAGGAAGTTAAAAGTTAGAAAAAAAACTAATTATGATAATTCACAACGGTAAATTAATTTTTCTCATCTGAATTATAAAAAGCATTTTTTTTGTTTTCTAAATATCATTTTTTTCACATAAGTTTATTAATTGACTCTAGATCATTCATAAAAAAATGAAAAGAGAAATTGAGGGGAGAGAATCGAGAAAATTTAATCTAATTCATTGTCAATTTTTATTCTTAATATTCTATTTTTAAATTTTTTCCCAATTTTAAAAAAATTAACTAAATAAAATCATAAGAATGATATGATAGACAAAGAAAGTTACCTCTTTTCTTGACAATTTTTATATTGAATATTCTATTTTTTAGCTTTCACAATAAAAATAATTTTAAAAATATTAAAAAGATAAATTCATAGGATTAAGATCCCACCGATCTTACGATCTAGCGATCGATCTTATGTTCCCAATCTCCAAAGTGAGATTGGATCACTTGCCAGTCTTGCATCGTAGGATCCGAAAAATGATCTTGACAACCATGTTCAGATATAAATATACAAAACTTATTAATTTTACCATAGGGTAAATTACACCAAATGCCCTCCAACTTTAAGGTTTGCTCAGCGATACCCTCCAAATTCATTTTGTAACATAAATGCCTTTCATCTTTTAACACGTTTCACCCGATGCCCTCTTTATCTGGGATAGCCAATTTTTCGATTTTTCGTCGACGTGGTGTCCACGTGGCCATCTCCTCTCTCCTCCACGCAAATAGTCGTCTGACGTGGCATGCTCCGACGTGGCACATAAAATTAGGATAAATTACACCAAATATCCTCCAACTTTAAGGTTTGCTCAGCGATACCCTCCAACTTAAAACACAAATACTCTTCATCTTTTAATGCGTTTCGCCCGATGCCCTCTTTATCTGGAATAGCTGGTTTTCTAATTTTTTGTCGACGTGGCGTCCACGTGGTCATCTCCTCTCTCATCTATGCAAATAGTCGTCCGACGTGGGACATAAAATTACACCAATGCCCTCCAACTTTAAGGTTGGCTCCGCGATACCCTCCAACTTTACTTTGTAACACAAATGTCCTTCATCTTTTAATACATTTCATCCGATGCCCTCTTTACCTAGGACAAACGGTTTCTCGATTTTTTGTCAACGTGACGTCTACGTGACCATCTCATCTCTCCACGCAAATAGTCGTCCGATGTAGCATGCTCCGACGTGGCACATAAAATTACATTAAATGTTCTCCAACTTTAAATTTTGCTCACCAAATGCACATAAAATTACACCAATTTGAGCAAAGATGACGGTCAACGAATGCGAAAAGTGAACGATGAAGGAGGCGAACGACGAAGGAGAGCGATCGAGGAAGGAGTGCGAACGACGAAGGAGGTTTCACGGAAACGATGACAAAGAGGGAAATAAGGAAATAATTTAATAGTGAGTGTGTCAACTTATGATAAGTAAGATGGTTTAATATGTGGTGCCACATCGGAGCATGCCACGTTGGACGACTATTTGTGTGGAGGAGAGATGAGATGGCCACGTGGATGCCACGTCGATGAAAAATCAAGAAACCGTCTGTCCTAGGTTAAGAGGGCATCGGGTGAAACGTGTTAAAAGATGAAGGGCGTTTGTGTTACAAAGTAAAGTTGGAGGGTATCGCGGAGCCAATCTTAAAGTTGGAGGGCATTGGTGTAATTTTATATGCCACGTTGGAGCATGCTACGTCGGACGACTATTTGCGTGAAGGAGAGAGGAGATGACCATGTGGACGCCACGTCGACAAAAAAATCAGAAAACTGACTATTTCAGGTAAAGAGGGCATCGGGTGAAATGTGTTAAAAGATAAAGGGCATTTGTGTTACAAAGTGAAGTTGGAGGGTATCGCTGAACAAATCTTAAAGTTGTGTTACAAATGCCCTTTATCTTTTAACGCATTTCACTCGATGCCCTCTTTATTTGGGATAGTCGATTTTATGATTTTTTATCGACGTGACGTCCACGTGGTCATCTCCTATCTCCTCCATGCAAATAGTCGTCCAACGTGGCACCACATATTAAACCATCTTACTTTCCGTAAGTTGACTCACTCACTGTTAAATTATTTTCTTATTTCCCTCTTTGTCATCGTTCGCGTGAAATCTCCTTCGTCGTTCGCACTCCTTCGTCGATCGCTCTCCTTCGTCGTTCGTCTTCAAATTTGTGTAATTTTACGTGCATTTGATGAGCAAACTTTAAAGTTGGAGGACATTTAATATAATTTTATGTGCCACATAGGAGCATGCCATATCGGACGACTATTTGCGTGGAGGAGAGATGAGATGGCCACGTGGACATCACGTCGACAAAAAATCGAGAAACTGTCTGTTTCAGGTAAAGATGGCATCAGGTGAAACGTGTTAAAAGATAAATGACATTTGTGTTACAAAGTAAAGTTGCAAGGTATCGCTGAGCCAACCTTAAAGTTGGAGGGCATTTGTGTAATTTTATTTGTCACGTTAGAGCATGTCACGTCAGACGACTATTTACGTGGAGGAGAGAGGAGATGGCCACGTGGACGCCACGTCGATGAAAAACCGGACAAACGGCTATCCCAGGTAAAAAGGGCATCGGGTGAAACGCGTTAAAAGATGAAGGACATTTATATTACAAAGTGAAGTTACAGGATATCGCTGAGCAAACCTTAAAGTTAGAGGGCATTTGATGTAATTTACCCTAAGATGTTGCACATGGATTTGCTTTTGAGGGAGAACGAGCCGAGAGCACTATTTTTATCAGTAAATTAATAATATAATTGTGTAAATTTATTTTATTAACTATATAGTGTATATGATCAAAATTAAGATAATCCGATTACTTAATTTTCATGATCAAGTCATTTTAATGAATATAATTAATTCAACGATCACAATTTATTTAATCTTAGATGATATCTTTTTATTATCAAATTAGTCTAATAAATATATAATAATTTATCTAAAGAGGTATATAATTAAATTAATAATAAATTATAATTATTAAATTAGTTATATAATACAAAATAAGTGCTATTGATCTGTGTACAGTGTACTCCTATGGCGGCTCCTCGGCGAATCCTGCTGGTTGAGTAGCGCCGCGAGCAGCCTCTAACGACTACCGGTGAGTCCTTGTGTTAGACGTTCTTCTGTTTGGCCGCATGTTGTTTGCGTTTCTCATCTGCTAAAAAAAAAATAAAAAAGCCTAAAATTAGATGGATAAAGCTTGTCTTCTTCTTTTTTTAATTCAATATATTTGACTAACAAAATACGATTTCTTAAACTCTGCTTAAAATTGATTATCCGAGACTCAAACATATGAAAAGTTTTTTCGGATCATTAATATGTAATATTAATTTTAGTCAATTGATATTAAGTCTGCGCGAGATCAAATTAAATGATAGTATTTTTATTTTTACTTTGAACATAAATAATGACTGAACTCTCTATAAGGGTTATTACTTAATTATTACGTTTGATGGGTAGTTCAAGTGCCCTACTATATGGGGCAACTTGATGGTGATATATGTATGATAAGGGAACATGTTGCCAAGTTCAAATTAAGTGGATGACTTGGTATTGAGAAAAAAAATTAAAGTGCATATATATTTCCATGAAATTTTTGCTAATGGTCATGAATTGCTCCTTGCAGGCAGTATAATGTGATTCCTACGGTCATGCCGGCATTTGGTAATTGGTCCTGCAACCTTCTGGTTCTGAACATTTCAATCCACATTTTGTGTGCTCACGACTTTAATTATCTACGGCCATCCATATGGCGCGACGATTCCTTCTGTACATATATAATTCCACCTACTTGGAACGTCACAATTCTATTATCTTGCAATTTGATCGTATAAAGAAAGACTTCCAACATGATATCTTTTCTTTAAAGTCTAGGTGGTTTTTCTTTTTTTTTTTTAAATTCATTGATATTAAGTAATAGTTCGGTTTGAGCTAGAGTACAAAAATTGAACAAAATCCGAAAAAGATTTGTTCAGCAAAAAATTATCGCCATGCAACTGAGTGCGATCAAAATGTGCGAGATAGTCTGCAGCACCGTTAGCACGTCTACTACGGTGTGATATAATGATTGGGCTGATGATAAGACTAATGGCTTTGGTCTGCCCGTCAGGATTTGTGAAACGATGAAGGGACATGCAGCTTTATTTAACTTTTTAATCAAACTTTGTCTTCTTTTTTTCTCCAAAAATTCTGTTTATACTTTATTCTTCAATTCACACAACAAATTTGGTCTCTCAGACAGAATAAGTTACAATAAAAAATCGTATCTAAACTATATTTGATCTTAACTAAATCTAAATTCTTCTTCTTATTATTATTTTGATTTTATTATAATTATTTTTTCTTAAAAATTGTGAACATGCCATGTGTATATATATAGATTAAGTTGGATGCAATCGCAGCCGTTGGATCGCGCTCCAAACAGACGAACGGTTGAGATGAAAGCGCGTTGAACCGGTTTTGAGTTTTTTTTTTTTTTTGGTCGAGATCTTGCTGCTGAGAAACCTTCCCCTTCCGCAACCAAATCCCTTTTCCCCCAAATCATCTGCCGCCAACCCCCTCTCCGCCGATGGGATCTGCCCTCCCCGCCGTCGTAGCCGCTATCACTATGATCTGCTGTCGCCGGCCCTTTTCCCCCCTTCGACGATCCTCTCTGTGCATCCTTCGACGATCCTCTATGCACATCCTTCGATGATCAAACCCCATCTTCGACGATATGCTACTGACGCCACCGCCATTGCGATCTACTGCTCTACCGCCGTCGCGATATGCTCGTGGAGATGCGATCTACTGCTCTGCGACCACCGCCACGATCTGCTACCACCTCTGCGATCCGCTGCTTTGTTGCCGTCGACACTGCGATCTGTTGCCGTCCCCTCCGCTGTAATGCTGCCACTGCCGCTGCCGCCGACCCGCCCTCACAAACCCTTCAGCTATTGCACCTCCGGCAACCCTCCTCACGAGCACCATCGCTGCCTGTTGCTGCTTCACCTTCGATGATCCCTAAACCACGGCAAGTCTCTTCCGGTGGCTAAAACAAGTCGAACAATCAAATATAAGGGTATAACTTTATTCAAACAGGTTATTTTCTCTTAGTTCTTAGATCATCTATTCTACAAATTCATCTTAGTTGATATCATAGTCACTGATTTTGTCCTTCTCTGTACATTTAATTTATTTCTTGATGCTTTGTTTCTAAAGGTTCAATTATGGACAATAAGAAAAATAAGGTAGCAAAATGCTAAAGTTGTATTGAATAGTAGTTCCAGCTTGCTTGTCCTCTTCTTTAGCACTCGTACATAGTTTCTCATTTGGCGGCTTCTTACTAAATTTATTCTCCATGATATCCTTTTAAAAGAATACATATGACATAGGCATTATTGTTATTAATTAACCATTATTAAACAAAGTTGGGTGGATTTAGCCAGAGTTTAAGCTTCTAATTGCTATGCGTGAGTTAATGAAACTTGTGGTAGTTCTTAATGTTGTCCAGTGCATAAGTTGAAAATGTAGATGGAATTGGTGCTTAATGTGCATTGGATATCTATATTGTGTTCGTAGTTTATGCATCTTTTCTTTCTGAGATGCACTTATGTTTATGGTATTGTGTGAATTGTTTAGCGTTATGATTTATTTGGTTTTCTATGTCTTGCTTGTGTGGCATGTTCCACTATCAAACAGATGTTGAATGACAACCTCCAGAAGCTTTTGTACATGAAGATGTTCCAGACTCACAAGAAATCATGAACTTTGATGTCTTCAATGTCAAAATGCCCAAAATTATGAGCTACCGATTTGACTTGACTGATTGATATATGCTTCAATATGGATGCATTGTGCTGCCTGCATCGACCCTTTTGCATGCCTCCAGCTGCTGTCATGGCCAACAAGGATGGCTAGGTCGCCGTCTGGCAGCCCAAGGCTAAGATCTTGCTCCGTCTGCTTGTGTTGCTATAAGGCGATATAGCATGTATATTTTTAATGATATTATATCTTCTCAAATGAGATGTTATGTATAAGATGATACTTAGTGTCTAGTATTTGTCTATCGTTCTTTAAATTTTTGTAATATATTAAGACCATGTTATGTTACTAATGTTGAAGTATGTAGTGCAATGCTACTAGTTGTGGTGTAATGCTAAATTTCGAACCTGTTGTTCACGTATTAACTTATGCTAAATTTTCTTTCAAGTTTAATCCATTACTTTGGGAAGTACTAATGATGTTAAGTTGTCGTTGATAGGGCTAACTGTAAATTTACATTGTATTATTTCTTTCTAGTACATATCATATAGTGAAAAAATGATGAGCATTCTTTTTCCCGTAGTCAATTTACTTTCTGACTCATTCTTAACTCAAGAAATGCTAACTCGTATGGTCAAGTCTTACATGCCTAAGCACATTCAATATTTTGTACCTATCTTGTTCTTGTTTCTCCTCTTTATTACTATTTCTCTCCGATTTATCTTTCCACCTAATGGTATGTATTCATCCTTGCCTCCATGCTACAGCTTTGGCTTTGCACTGCTTCTAAATTGAGCATGATCAATAATGCAAGAACAGAGTGCATGGTTTAGGTGAGTGCTGCTGGTGCACCATGATTAAGATATAGAGGGAATGGGCACACTGAGACCAGCCTAGAAACGCAAGTAAATGATGACACTAGCATTAGAATTCAATTTTACAATTTACGGACAATTTTTACAAGTAAAGAACATAGTAAACAAGTCCATGAAAATTGACTATCTGACAATGATAAACTTCAAAGACCAACAAAGAAGTTGCAAAGCTGAATAGAGGAGAACGTTTCTCTTCAACAACGATAATCAAGTCCAGGCATATTTCTCTTGGACGATCACAGAATACATGGAAATAAGAGGAGAATCTTACACCTACACTTGTAAATCACAAGAATCGCCAGACAAGCAAAAAAATATGAATGTTTAATTACTCGAGATCATTCAAGCGACAAGTTCATGTTCTATCAAATAAGATTACATTTAACAACTACAAACAACATTCATTCTTACAATTAACATCGCACTTAAATACAGAGCACATCCATCCTTTTTTTTCTGCACATCAGACACATGATAATGTTCAATCCAATTCATGTTTCTTCGTAACAAGGTTGAAAAATGCATCGTGATCGTCGGAGGTATATAACATCATTCGAGAATGGGATCCTGGTTGTGCGGCAGTAGATTGCAGCGGCGGCAGCGGTGGCGGTAGATCGCAACGGCGGTGACAGCAAATCACAACAGCAGTAGCAGATCGCAGCAGCGAGGACGGCAGCAGATCATAGCGGCGGTGGTGGCTGCAACAAATTACGATGGAGGCGCAAGAGCAGCCAATCGCAGAGGCGAGTGCGGCAGCAGATCGTAGCAGCGGCGGTGGCTGCAACAAATCGCGACGGAGGCGCAAGAACAGCGGATCACAGTGGCGGAGGCAACAACAGGTCGTCGAAGGTGGGATTCGATCGGCGAATGGAAAAGGACTAGCGGCAACAGATCACTACGGCGGCGGAGAAGGCAGATCACATCGGCGGAGAGGGGGATTAGAGGAGGTTGGCGGCAGATGATTTGGGGGAAAAGGGATTTGGTTGCGGAAGGGGAAGGTTCGTCAGCAGCAAGATCTCGACCAAAAAAAAACTCGATCCAACGGCTGCGATGATTTGGTTGTAAGTTGCAACTAATTTCTTTGATTGCATCCAACTTAATATCTATCTCTCTCTCTATATATATATATGAAAAAATGGGGGTTCCCCCATTTGAAATGGGGGAAGATCACGGCGCCCGTTCGATCGAGATCGGACGGGCGCCGTTGTAGATTCGAAAAATCGGCTTCAATACCTCATAAAAATGCGTGAATCGGACGATCTTGAATCGGCCGTGTGTGAACCGATTTTTTACCCCATAAAAATGAAGGGCGCAGTAAAAATCGCCCCCTTTCTCCCTCATTTTCTCTCTCCTTCTTTCTCCCCTCCTCGCGCGACGACGATCGGCCACCGCCCTTCGACGAAGACGTCCGACGGTCTTTGACGACGACGTCCGCGCGACGACGGTGTGGCCGCGACCAGATCCGCGCTACCACCACCGCCGCCGACCAGATTCGCTACCACCACCGCCGAGCAGATCTGTGCGACTTCGCGCGGCCTCGGGATGCTCTCGATCTCGCCCACCGACGTTGACCGTTCGACCTCTCGCCTTTTGCCGTCTCGCTGAGCCGACGCGCGATCCGGCCACCCACGCCGATCCGACCTCCGCCGCTTCTGTCAGATTTGCGCAGATCCACGACGCCGCCTACAGATCCGCGATGCCGTCGTCCTCCTAGCTCCTGGCCGCCGACAAATCCGCAGACCGTTCGACCTACTCGCTCCTCGCCGCCGATCTCACGCCCTCCGCAGCCGAGCTCTCGACCCACCACTGCCGATGACCTCGCCCTCCGCCACCTAGCTCCGCCGCCGTCCCGCCCACTGACCGAGCTCGCCCTCCGCCGTCGATCTCGTCCCTCGCGATGTCGTCCCCGCCCGCCGACAGAGCTCGCCCGCCGCCCCCAAGCTCAAGCGCCCTGCCTCTGTCCCTCGCACACCCCGCCGAGCGCCGGCGACCCTCGCACACCCCCGCCGCTACCCCTCGTCATCGCCGGCTCGCCATCCCTGCCGTCGGAAACCCTCAGCACCCCTCGATGCCCTAATTTTTTTGTCTAATTTGTGTATCATAAGAGTGTCAATTGCAATTTGGAATTGTAATGTTGTAATTGCTAATTTTGAGTTGTAATGCAAGGATGTTTGTGTTGCAATCTAGAGTTGAGAGATGTTTGTGTTGCAATCTAGAGTGGAGAGCATGAAAAAGTGGGATGATGTTTCAAAAGTCATTGATTTTTATCATTCGTGAGTGGCATCGACGGCTCTTTCTGTTGAGATTGAATTGTAAAACGATATTATATTGGATTGATATTCTGAAGCTCATTCATGATAACATTTCAACTTTCATACCGCATTTTCCAATTTCATTTCTAATGCACAATTAGCATCTCAATTTCACTAACATTCTTCATTCACAATTCTCAACAAAAATCATTGAAATACAATGAAACATTCTTCATTCACGTCGAAATACAATGAAATACAATGAAAAACATTACAAGTCGAAAACAAATCCAAGATTACATGATTACACAATTACAGATTACACAATTATCAATTACAGACAAAATCGTCACACGAAATCGTCGGCGTGCGACATCGAGATCAGTCAGCGATGACGTCAGCGGCGACGGGCGAGGTCGAGGATCGAGGGTGGCCGGGTGCATGAGCTCGACGGTGGTCGAGATAGGCGAGACTGCGGCGGCAGGGGGGAGGGAGCTGCGGCGGCGTGCGTCAGAGCGGCGGAAGCGGCGGAGGGGGGCGAGAGTGGCGACGACCTCAGCGAGAGCGGCGGAGGGGGCGGCGTGCGAACACGGAGGGCGACCGTCGGTGAGCGGGGAGGGCGGCGGCGTGCGAGCACGGAGGTCGGCCGGTGGCGAGCGTGGAGGGTGGCGGCATGCGAGCACGGAGGTCGGCGGCGTGCGAGCGGGGAGGGCGGCGGCGTGTGAGCGGGGTGGACGGCGGCGTGCGAACACGAAGGGCGGCGGCGTGCGAGCGGGGAGGGCGGCCGGCGGCGGATCTGTCGGCAAAGACATGGGTTGGCCCGAGATTAAAACCCGCAAAGGTACAGACGGGGAAACCGGAGGATCTATCGAAAAGTACCTCGTGGTCGTCGTCGCGCGAATCTGGTCGGCCGGCGGTTGAAGATCTGGTCGAAGAAGAGCGGATCTGGTCGTGGGCGGCGGTGGTGGCGCGGATCTGGTCGTGGCCACACCGTCGTCGCGCGGACGTCGTCGTCGAAGACCGCCGAACGTCTTCGTCGAAAGGCGGTGGCCGGTCGTCATCGCGCGAGGAGGGGAGAAAGAAGGAGAGAGAAAATGAGGGAGAAAGGGGGCAATTTTTACTGCGCCCTTCATTTTTATGGGGTAAAAAAACCGGTTCACGTACGGCCGGTTCAAGATCATCCGGTTCACACATTTTTATGAGGTATTAAAGCCAGTTTTTCAAATGGGAGAACCCCATTTTTTCCATATATATATATATATATATATTCAATTTGTAGCTTTCCTTTAAATTTGCTGGCATCGAATCAGGCCCAGCCCATCAACTACTCCATAAATGACTAGAGATAAAAGGTGGCATTCAATGAAGTTAATTGTCTCAAAGAGAAAAAAAGTTGGTAAACAAAATATTTGTCAAGTTTGAAAATAACTTGACAAAAAATATAATTCATAGGTTACATGTTAAATATGAGTCACTAAGATATGTATTATCATCTCTTTTATTTTTATATTGATCTTATATGCCTCTTCTTCGTAATTAAAATAAAATACCACTATAATTTTTTTAATAAAGATGGTTAAATGTGAGTATCTTGTGGGGGAACATGAGATAGTGTAGTGGCACACTCGACTCATATATTTTAATAATATATTGAGTTATTTGCTTGATTCTTCGGCAAGGGAAAAAACTTATCCTATGAATTTCTAGTAATACATATATATTATATAATATATACGTGTTGATCGCAACATGGCCGAAAAAATTACATCAAATTTTTTCCAACTTTGATTTTGCTCAACGATGCCCTCCAATTTCACTTTGTAATATGAATATCCTCCATCTTGTAACTCATTTCACCTGATGCCCTCCTTACCTTACAATCGACAATCTCCCAATCACAAAGCTAACATAATGATTCTCTCCTCTCCACGTTGACAAATTAATGACGTGATAATATTAAACAATTAAAAAAATAATAAATGCCAGGTCAGGGCTCGTCGCCAAGTGTGGGGGAGGTTCACCCCCCATCTCCAACGAGGGCTTGCTTCGACGCACAGTCCTGAAGTGGTATTTTTTTATTTTTTTAGTAGTACCATATCATTGCAATGTCAATGTAGAGATGAGAGAGACATTATGTCAGCGCCACGTCAATTTTGTAACCGTGATACTATCGATTATAGGTAACGAGGACATCGAATGAAAATAAGTTAAAAGATGGTTGACATTCGTGTTATAAAATATCGCTGATCAAACATAAAAATTAAAGAATATTTGATATAATTTTTCCCATATTGTCCATCCATAAATTTATTTTCTTCCCTTCGATTGCCAATATGGATAAGAATTATAGTTTTTTGTGACCTGATAGATTGAGGAGCAAGAAACGGTCGTACCTTAATTGGATTTCTAGTAATACATATATATTATATAATACTTGGAATGAAGAAAAAAATTTGAATTATACAGTTTAAACTTTAAACTTTGAAAAGATTTAAAATTCAAGGCCCTTAATATCACTCCAAAAATTTTAATGCCACTCCATCTTACCCATTTTGCCCATTGTTTTCCACTGTTTTATAATGCTAACCGGTAGTACATCAGTCTCCAAACAAAAATAACAAATGAATAACTCATTTAATATTCTATGTTAATATTTTTATAATTACTTATTATTTAATTCATACTTTAAAATAAAGTTTATAAATTAAATCATTATTTGCTGAGTTTGTGATTATCATTAACTTTAACATGTTTTTATTTTTTTTTCCAAATTCATCAAGCAAGTGATATTAAATATTTTTAAAACTCGAAGAATATAGCAATAATTAAAAAAATAAAAGTAAATATAGCTTACGATTTAAATTTTGATTAACATAACTAATAAAATTAACCAATATTATATATATCATACACAAGTAAAATCATAAA
Source organism: Pontederia crassipes (assembly GCA_030549335.1). Taxonomy (NCBI): domain Eukaryota; kingdom Viridiplantae; phylum Streptophyta; class Magnoliopsida; order Commelinales; family Pontederiaceae; genus Pontederia; species Pontederia crassipes. The sequence continues at coordinate 45,846,542 of CM060195.1, forward strand.
ATAAATATTAAATATTAAATAATCTGACTAAAATATATGCACCGTAATAGAACAATTGCAGTAAAAAAAGGTGAAAAATATAATATACTTTTATTATTGAAGAATGAGAAAGGGACCCTTCGTCTTCTAATATTATAAATACATAAATATTTGTTATATTAATATTATAAAATAATAGTTTTGTTGTTGGAAAAAGAGATAAAGAGACTTCTGATCTTCCACTATTATAAAATATAAGGTTATGTTATAGTATAAAAATAATAAGGGTAAGGCCATGTTTGGCACTTTATGGAAATAGCACTAAGGTTTAAAATTCCTATAGGATTTGGAAAGTGAAAAAGTGATTCCTTTGTAGATTTCTTTCCATTGGTTACTTTTCTTTTAGGTGTTTGGATGAATGACCCATTGAATTATTTTCAACAAAATAAAATATACATAATACAATTTAATTAATAAAAGAATCTGATTAAATATTAAATTTATAAAATAATGGTCAAATTGAATAATAATTTAAAAATATGTCCGTTAGACTCAAACATCCAAATTCAAGTGAAATAATAAAATATAGCTCCTAAATTTAAAGGTAGAATTCAAACGGTCATATGGAATCATAATTTAAAAATATTACCGTTAGACTCAAACGGTCATGAGAATACATCTATAAAAATTGTCCTACCTCCACAAGTTCACCTCAACTTCCAAGAAGAACACAAAATATTGTCCTTATTTTTCTTAGCCAAATTTCTTTCCAATCTATGGAGATGCTCTTATATCGATGGCGAAAAATGCATGAAGAAGATGACGAGTTCATGCATGTCATACTCCCTATGTTCAATGAGGTACCAGTAGATAAAAGACGTATTTATACTTCTATTTTAATAGGTGCTTCTTATGTTAAAGAAGTTTTAGAAGGTCATGAAGATCATTGCAAAAGAGCATTTCGAATGGATGTGCATGTTTTTCATTTGCTTGCACAATGTTTAAAAGAAAAACAACTCCTTCGAGATACTAGAGGTGTTACGGTTGAAGAGCAATTGGCGATGTTTACTTATACATTAACCCGTAATGCCAGTAATCATGCAGTGCAAGAGCGATTTCAACATAGTGGAGAAACTGTCCATCGTCATTTTATAAAAATACTAGAGACAATTGTGCAACTATCACATGATTTTTTAGTTCTTCCTTCGACCATTATCACTCCTCCAAAAATAAGAAATAGCGCTAAGTTTTTCCCATATTTTAAGGTATGCATAATTGATTTTATTGAAGATAGTATTGTATGGAAAATACCATAACTTTTAATATGCTATGCAGGACTGTATCGGTGTAATTGACGGTACTCATATTCCTATTACAATTTCACAACAATTACAAGATCCTTATCGAAATCGAAAAGGTACTTTATCACAAAACGTGATGGTTGCTTGTGATTTTGACTTGCGCTTTGTATATGTAAGGGCTGGATGGGAAGGTTCTGCTTCTGATGCTAGAGTTCTGCAAAGCTCATTGAATCAAGGATTAACGTTCCAGATGGTAAGTATTATCTAGTGGATGCTGGTTATGCAAATACACCAAAATTTCTTGCCCCATATAGAGGAGTACGATATCACTTGCAAGAACAAGGAAGAAGTAGAGAAAAGCCAAGCAATTATAAGGAGTTATTTAATCTTCGGCATGCTTCACTTCGGGATCATATTGAGCGTATTATTGGCGTATTAAAAATGCATTTTCTGATTCTCAAAGTTGCGACCTTTCATCCAATTGATTCTCAAACTGATATAGTCATTGCATCGTGTGTGCTTCATAATTTCATAAGGATGCATAATGGAGACACAAGATGGTTAAACAACAATACAGTGGACATTGATCCAAATGAAATTGTAGATGTACCTGATGGCGACGATGAATATATTGGAGATGTTGAAAGCATGAACACTCAACGAAGTGCAAGTGCTGTTATGAAAGACCGAATTGCTAAGGCAATGTGGGAAGACTATGGACGATTTGGAAGGAATAGAAACACTATATAATGCAGTGTTAGATTTATGTTCATGTAACTACTTTTTCGCATTAATGTTGTTTGTCTCTTGTATTACTTTTGAATCAAGTCATATTTATTTTCTATCCACTAATATTAATGGCACCACAAGGTTTATGTATTATTAAAATGCATAGATTAAAGAGTACAAAGCTAAAGCTTCAAACTACAAGTTCACAAACTATCAAGTCTAAAAGTTCATAAACATTAACTTCAAACTATAAGTTCACAAACTATCAAGTCTAAAAGTTCATAAACATTAACTTCAAACTGCAAGTTCATTCAATCATCATCTTAATCCATTCAACCCTTTGTTCTTCATTAAGAGCTAAGAACACCTCGCGATTAATTTTCTCATTGAAAACTTTAATGGTTTTAAACAAGTCTTTTTGCTCAAATCCTTGCAATTCATTGAAAACGTGTATACATTCAGTCATAGAATGTGCTTCAGATGGTTGCACTCTGTGTTTCTCCATGGTGGCAAAAATAGTTGACTTTCCTCCTTACGAAATTCAAGATACTCTTCTCCAAAGATCATTTTTGCATCTTTGTTGTGCTTGGATTTCTTAGATCGTCCATTATCAAATAAATGAGAGGAACTTGCTTTTTGAAGAGGAGCATTTGTCTCTACTTGTACCCTTTGTGTCTCAACTTCTTGTGTTTCTTGTACTTGGAATGGATCTTGATTGAAAAATGGATTAGTATTATTAATATTATGTTCTTCGATATCCTCATCTAAACCAAAATGCAAAAATGAGCTTCCAGGTGCAGGAATTGATGGCATTGGCGATTGTGATGTTGATGATGTAGGTAAATCAAATGATGCAGTACTCCCTCCAGCCAACACGAGAACGTGCTCCTACAGCATATTTACCTATGAAACAATAATAAAAAAGTATAACCATAAGCATGTCATATTTATTTCATATTATACATGTTATAAGTCAAAACTTAGATACCTTCATATAAATCATATAGTGCAGAGTAAAATGGAAAGGGTTGTTTGTACCATTTCTTAGCACTAGGATCCCTATGTACATTTAAAGAGGATAAATAAATATATGCTAATAAATTTGAAAAAAATAAGATAACTCAGAAGAATGAAAAAAATTATACCTCGAAGACTGCTTGCCAAACTTTATCAAGTGCAGTAACAATGTTATTTTCATAATCTCATCCAAAGCCACTACAGTCAGATAGTTCTTTCACAGCTTTAAATTGTTTTTTTAAATCTTGTTCAAGATCCTTAATTTATCTTACTTGAAAATTATCAAGAAGATATCTAGCATTCATATCTTGCAAAATTTTGGTCCAAGTCTCTTTGTGCCAACCATTTTGAGAATCCTCAACATATTGGAGGAGTGTTTGAGAGCTTACATGTGCAGATTCCATATTTTTTTTCACCAGCAGCAACCACCAGCACGATTCTTTTTTTTCACCAGCAGCAACCACAAGCAAGAAGCAAGCACGAACAAAAATCGCAACAGCCAACGGAAAGGAAATAAAACGTAGCCTCCACTTAAGTTTTAATTCCTATAATTTTAGTAGCTTTCGTGCAGTTTTGATATCTAACGCTTTTAACTTCCAAGCGCCCATTTTGATGATTCTCCATAAGAAGATTTTAAATCGTTGGAATAAGGCTTTTCCACTGAATATAGAAATATCCAAACATGGCCTAAAATAAGTAAGAAAGGAGTGGTATTAAGAATTATGAAGTGACGCTAAGAGCACTCTATCTATATTTGGTATTTTATTTAAGTTTGACACTGGCGGTTTTTTTTTTGGTTTTGAGGAAATAGACACACATCGTTATCATTCCCTTTTTCTGCAAAATTCAAAAGTGCAATCAATGTGGTCAGTGACCGCCTAATTAGGCTATTAGGCTCTTAAAGAGGTACTCAACGCTCTCAGTTCCACTAACACTAACTTAAGCTCCACATTAACTGCAGGCATCACAATTCAAGAGGGGACTTTGTAACGTTTTGCATGCATTCATCACAAAGGGAAAAAAGTAAAAGCATTTTGTTTGACTAAATAAAAGGTGCACAACTACACACTAACTTTTCCGATTGGTTGCTGCATATGACCTCAGACAGAAGTCACTAAAAATGTACATAAATAGTTTCAATGTTTTTTTTTCGTTGTGTAATCGAAAACAAAAAAAGGGAAATAAGAAACAGATGGGGAAGTTACAAATCACTTTCCTCTTTAGATTTTGTTTGGCGAGAGAAAAAGATAATTAAAAATAAAGGTGAAGTTGACCAGTCAAAGGGAGAGTCCAAAAAGAACACCGCCCACATCGCTCCCACAAATTTGCTCGCAATTATTTCCTACAAAATCTGCCGGATCCGACCAAAATCTGGTCCGTCCCTTTTCTTTATGTGATGTTGCAGCAAAACCAGACGCGGGACAACAGACAAAAAATAAAGTAGCAAAGCCACCCATCTCCACCCCCATCCCCCTCTGTTCTGTTCCCTTCGTCCGGTGCCATCCCACTCCCGGCGAAGGGGGAGAGAAAACGAGCAGTGCTTGCGTGAGCGTGAGAGAGAGAGAAAGAGAGATGGCAGGGTACAGGGCGGAGGACGACTACGACTACCTGTTCAAGGTGGTGCTCATCGGGGACTCCGGCGTCGGCAAGTCCAACCTGCTCTCCCGCTTCACCCGCAACGAGTTCAGCCTCGAGTCTAAGTCCACCATCGGCGTCGAGTTTGCCACCCGCACCCTCCAGGTTGACGGCAAGGTCATCAAGGCCCAGATTTGGGACACAGCTGGCCAAGAAAGGTAATTTCATTCTTTTCCTCCATGTTTGGTGCTGGAACTTCCTCTGGGGGACTTGTTTTTCAAGTAGCTACCTTTTGATCTGCCTCTTTTGTTCGTCGCTTCAGTGAGCGGTGGTCTTGAATCCTTGATGTGTTGCAGAAACAAAAGTATAAGCAGTTGATGTACTCTTCATTCGGAAAAAAAAAACTACTGCACAGAGATGGTGTACAATAAATGGTAGCACTTCCTATTTAAGTGAATTTTAGGACAGGGAGTTGGAAAAACAAAAGAACAGAGTTTGCTGGTTTTTGTGGGTCTATATTATGCAATGACGTAAGGGGCGGTAGTTCAGGTGTCCAATGCTTACTCTTGGAAAGCAAATGAACATCCTATGATTCCATTGGACATTTGTTATATTCTGTTTTGCTGGGATCTTGGGATTCCAACCATTTTTCTTGTTAACTTGAGAAGATGTTAAGCTAATGGGCGAGTTTCAATGATGATCGATGAACATATAAATGTGAATTTCAGTGAGGGCCTCAGGGGGTTGTGGCGCTGCTCCTGGTTTGGAAATTTGATCTTTGCATTTTTTTTGTCCCATCTGAATTGGCAGAGATCCTGACCATTTTGTTCTTATTGAGCACCAAATATGCTAAGCATGCATTCTACCACAATGTATTGGAAAGTTCCTTTAGCATGATATATTAAGAATATGATGGAGGCTTGAATTGCATGTTTCAAATCTTCCTTTTGACTGGTATGACTTGTAGGGCATACAAGAGTGTTTTATTTCAGGGCATATTATTTGGTTTATTGAGCTGTTTTTTTTATTAGAAGAATCAGATATGATTTTATTGCATTTTGGCATTGACATTTTTCACCACAAAAGGGAATTCAACTTTGTTTGATTTTCATGCATTAGCATATTAAATCATTGCCCATGAGTTCATATTTTTTTTATCTAATTTTGTTTTCTTTAGAATCTTCTATGTCAAAGAACAGACTACTGATTTTTATGTCATGGTTCAAGAATGTTAACATGTGCTGCTTCCTACGGAGCTGTCAGCCCCACATATGGTCTTATTGCTAAGTGATGACTGTTGTTGTCATGTTTAATGTGAATCTCAAAAGACAGCTGGTGGGAAAGATCTCATATATTTCCACCTTTTTTTTTAGTTTGAATGCCTTGTTCCATGCCTATTTTGGAACTTTCTGTTCTTGAGCCAGTATTCTAATCATCATTGCTGATACAGCTGATACCAAAATTTCAAAATGTTCTGGACATATCATGATTTTTCCAAGTAAATTACGTCAAATACCCTCCAATTTTGACTGTTTTCAGCGCTATCCTCCAACTTTATTTTGTGACAAGACTACCTCCATCTTGTTTCACAGAATGCCCTTTCGACCGGAAATATCCAGTTTCCCGGTCATTCGAATGATGTGGCATTTAGTTTTTTTTATTATAAAATATTAAAAAAAACCCCTCCCCCTCTCTCTCCCACCGGCCGCCGGCGGCCAATCCTCTCCGGCGCCGGAGAGGAGGGGACGCAGCGAGGCGGCCCCTCCCCCTCTGCACTGGGGGAGGGGCGCTGCCCCCATCTCCCTCTCCGGCAGAGGGGGAGGGGCGCCGCCCCCCTCCCCCTGCGCGATCTGCGTGCACGCAGAGGGGGAGGGCCGCTTCCCCCTCCCCCTCTCTTTTCGCCAGAGAAGAAAGGGGGAGGTGGGAGGCGGCCCTCCCCCCTGCGCGAACTTTGCGCGCGCGCAGAGGGGGAGGGGCGCCGCCCCCCTCCCCTGCGCGGGGGGAGGGCCGCCTCCCCCTGAGGGCTCCTCTCTGGTGCCTTCTCAGGCGCCCTCTCCGGCGTCACCAATTTTTTAAGAATGCCACATCGGACTTTTCTGCTTGTGTGGTGGAGAGAGAAATCACCATATTGCGCCATGTCAACATAGTCACCGGAAAACCACCTATCAAAGGTCAAAAGAATAGTTGGTGAAATAAGTTAAAAGATGGAGGGTAGTTTTATTACAAAGTGCAATTGAAAGGTAGCACCGAGAAGACGTCAAAGTTGGAGGGCATTTGATGTAATTTTTTCCTAGTTATGCAATTCGAGAAAAATAATCACAACTTTTGGCTTTGCTTCAATGTTGTAAGACCCGACCCGGCCATCGACCCGGATTGGCTAACGGACCGAGTCGAACCGATTGGTTGGACCGGATAATATAAATTAATAAAAAATAAAATAAGTTAAAGTGATCATTGTAATATTATTAATATGTAATATCTTATTTAGCAAAAAATACAAAATATAATATAAATATTCAGATCAAATAATATAATAAAGTAAGCATTAATTGAATCATCAATCGAATATTTTAAAAAAAATGTCATGAGGTAATTAAAAAAATAAAAATATCAATGAAATATATGATAAAGAAGAATGTTAAAACATTAATTTCAAGTAAAGATATATAAAAATAATATTTCTAAAAAGTTTTAATAAGTTTTATTTTTTTTTTTCATATTTACAACTTGACCCGTCCGGGTCGGCCGGTTGAACCCGTTTGAACGACCCACGGGCCGTTTTAGGGCCCGGACACCGGTCCGATCGGCCGGGCTGGGTCTTACAACACTGCTCTGCTTAGTTCTTGGTAAACTAGGAACTTTTCCCATGAAGGTCTAATCATAATGGGGATCAGATTGGTAAGTCAAAATATTTGTCATCATCATCGTTACTAACATTTCCCCCACAGATTTTTTTATTCTGATCGTATCCTTAAATGGGACGATGTGCTCGTTTTGCTGAGGAGGATTGGGGTGTTGGGTGGGTTGGGGGTGGCAATGTTTTCCCAAATGAAGTATTGTACATATTGTCCTCAAGATTTCTCTTTTCCTATCTAAAGCTAAGTTCAATATCAGATAAGAAACAAGAATATCAGTATCATATTCTTTGTGGGAGATAAAAAGATAGCTACCAGTTAGTGCAGCTATGCACTACATATTAGAATCTTGAAATGTAAAATGTACATGTGTTGAAAAAGCTGAAAATGACCATAAGAAAACAAGATTGATCGTGGTGGATTCACAAACTGAAACGATTCATCTCCCCACTCTCTCGCAAAAATGATATGTGCCTTGTTAATCTCTATCCTATTCCTTAATAAGGGGCTTTTAGGTGTAATAAATTTTATTGGTTGAATATTTTTAGATGATCCCTGATAAACCCACCTTTCCATTAAATATGGAACATTGAGACAAATGTTTGTAGATTGATGAATTCTCCTGTGTCTTTTGCCCTTTTATCCTACAATTATGACCTTTATCCTATTTTATTAATTTTGAGTATGATGCTTTCTTCATTTTGATGTCATTTAGTGTCATTTGCATCCCTCTTTGTTACTCTGAAATTTCTGCTATCATGATGTGTTCGTGTCCTGCGTAGGAACTCGATAATTGCATGTAGTGCATTGAAGACAAAGAAGACATGCTATAATGTTCCTTGAAATTTATTTCCTGTTCTACAAGTTCTTGTAAATTGGGTGATGACTGTTTCTTCGGCCTACTTTGATCTCTGATTATGGTTAGCTATCATTAAACAACTTCTAAGACTTCTATATTTTTGCACTTCATCATTAACTTGCATTATGCTTGCAGATACCGGGCCATCACCAGTGCTTATTATCGAGGTGCTGTAGGTGCATTGCTGGTATATGACGTTACTCGCCATGCCACATTTGAAAATGCTGAACGTTGGCTGCGGGAATTGAGGGATCACACAGATCCAAACATAGTTGTCATGTTGATTGGAAACAAATCTGACCTACGTCACCTTGTAGCGGTATCAACTGAGGATGGGAAATCTTTTGCAGAGAGGGAATCTCTCTTTTTCATGGAGACGTCTGCGCTGGAATCAACGAACGTGGAAAATGCGTTTGCAGACGTATTGACTCAAATATATCGAATCGTCAGCAAGAAATCAGTTGATACAGGTGATGATGGAGCTTCTGCTGTCCCAAATAAAGGGGAGAAGATTAATGTCAAAGACGACGTTTCCGCACTAAAGAAAGTTGGCTGTTGCTCAAGTTAGGTTGTGATGCATATTTTGCTATCAGAAATTGCTTGCTTTACTGATTGATATTCTCTCCGCTCCAGATTGCCTTCCTTTCTTCTCTTTAGATACTCTACCATCTTTTCTGGTGGAGATCTTTGTTGTGCTAGATAAAATGAGGATTTATTAGGTAGTATTTTTATGTCTTAGGTGACTTGCTTTCAACAAGGACATGACCTACGATTACGAATTGCAGGTTAGCCATATTAGTCGGTTCCAGACCCAAATGTCTGAAATTGCGCAAATCTGAAATGCATTTCTTTCTCACTCTGGGTCTTATTTTAGTCGGTTTCTTGGGTCTCTGTTTGAGGGAAAGTAACCTGCAGGCAAACGTTTTCTAGACTACAGTGATTGTAGACTAGAAGATAATTGCGGTGACATATTCCTAGACTCTTAGATGAAAAGATTTTAAAACGTTTTCTACAGTGATTTTTGTCAAAATTATTATTTTTTCTTATATTAGTCTTTGAATCTTCCCTTGCAGTAGAAAAGATAAAAAACAGCAGAAGATGAGAAAAAAAATGAACCAATCAAATTTGGCCTAATTATGCATAAATTCGTGGGCTGCCTCTATAACACGACAAAGATTCTCATGAAATTCGAACACAGTAAAGACATCATCATTAGTCTCTTTTTTTAGTTTTCATTTTTTAGTTTTGAGCGTTTTGGGAGCTTTATCATAAGAAAATCCCAGGATCCATACATTGCTAGTTTTCCACCGTTTAGCTACAATAAAAATTCTCGGGTTTTGTCAATTAGCATTGATAAATTAGTTTAGGTCATCGAAAACTTCACGTGAATTCGGGATGCAATATGAAATAAAACAACAACATAATCTTCAATGCTTATCAACATGAGATTATTCTGTTTTTTCTAGAAAAACATTCTATCAGAGCATTACATTGTGTATTCTTTTTACAACATTTTCTTATTGGGATCATTACTAAAACACAAATATCATCCGACGACATCAACGCTCCTCAGTGCGGCAAAACATCATCCAGCTTCTGCCAGCCAAAAGCCCATTGGTAAGTTCTCAGGTGCCCGTCGTACTCCAGCCTCATGTACTGTATCGACGTTGCTTTGCTCAGTTGAAGTGGTCCAAAGCTGCCGTTGGTAAATGTCGCAACTTTTTCATTCTTGCCGAGCGTGCGGTAATAGTAAAGTGTCGGCCGGCGGGGATTTGATGCGACGAACGCCTTGAGCGTGGCCTTGTCGACTGTGAGGTAGTACTGACCCTGCGCCCAGTTCGTCGCCGAACTGTTCGCCGTCAGCCGTTGCCCCTCCCGCAAGGACTGCCCCAAAACCAGTGCGTCCGTGGGATGGTCGAAGGACTGCCACACCAACTTGTTCTTCTCGCCGAGCAGCACCAAGTTGCCGGACTCGGTGATGCTCACGCCGGAGACCGCCCTGCCCGCCGTCTTCGTAGACCACACGACGGCGCCGTCGGCGTCCCTGAGGACCAGGTCTCCCAGGGCGGTGAGCTCGACGGTGGCGTTCTCTCTGACGAGGCGGTTCCGGTTAGCGGACCAGACTACCTGAGGGGCGCCGTTCATGGGATTGACCATGCCGGCGCCGCTGTTCACGTGGACGATGTAGACGGCGAAGAGGAAGGAGTCGCACGCTCCTTTGCAGAAGAAGCCGCAGGCAAATGTGGGGCCGTAGAAGGGGTCCTTGTTGACGCCGTGGAGAAGGATGTTGCGCACCTGAGTGCCGTCGACGAAGGTGACGGTGTGGGGAAGGGAATCCTTGTTGTTGGTCCATCTAGTGGAGAGCTTGGCGGAAGGGTAGTCGAAGGGCTGCGCTTGAAGGAGAAGAAGAGGCAGCGAGAGGAAACAGAGGAGGAGGTGGGGAACGAAGCTTGGCGTCGGATTGGCCATGGCGGATAGAGATATGTGGGATTCTTGAAGGAAGTGTTAATTGGAGCGAGTTGGAAATGACAGGATTGTCTACTGATCCTTATATAGAAGTAGAACCTTCACACGAAGGACCCATTTCGTTCCCTCAACTTTTAACTTCTAAAATATATTGATTGTTGTAGGCGGAACGTTCTTGAGGCCTTCACGTCAAAAGGATGTGTATGACAGCTTGCATGCAAAAACTAAGTATTATAGTATTTATTAGATTCATAATAATATGAAACGAAGTCCGTCTTCTCAAGACGATAGGAGGTGAATAGAAGTCCATAATATTAACAATTTTATTTTATTTTTCGATGGATTATATGTGTTTCAGATTATGTGCATTTGTGTAAAATTTGCTGAAACAAAATGCAGGATTCTTTTTAATAGCTTCAGGGAAATAAAAATGCAAACTATTAATTGTTGAATTTGTTAAGTATAATATATATATATATATATACATACATATTAAATTCAAACTCTTAGTACTTGAACTATTCAGAATTGTTCAATAGTAGGGAAGAGGTTGAATTAAACAGGTGTCGTTGCGGCACCACACGGCTTTCGGTCAAACAACGTTGGCCTTCAATCTTGAAATTGGAAATCCTGTATAAAACATCATTTAATGTAAACAACAGAGGAACAACGCCTACGTGACAGATCAAAAGAAGTTTTATATCTTTGCAGGGTGCTTGCTATGTGTGCGATGATAATAAATTAATAAGACCATTACTGCCTATCTGGAATCGGCAATAGAAAATGACCATCTATCTTTGGCAGTTCACTAGAGATTAAATAAATATGTAATTTGATGACAAAAGTAAAAATTGTATTAAATAAATTACAACCATTAAATTAGTCATATTTATTAACATAATTTAATCATGATCGTAGGATAATTTTATTTAATTTTACTATTTAATATATACTTTAAATTAATATATAATTATTTTATTAATTTAATAAATAAAAATTAATGCTTTACACACGTTTTACGTCTCTATATATACATTTTTCTCAAATATATATCGTATAGCCCAGTCTAAATGTGGCGGCTATTGGTTTCTGTCTTCACACACACATATAACTATACTAGTGTAATGGCCCGCTCGATGCGCGGATGACACAAAATTAAATTAATAGTATATTTATAAAATAAGTAAACGTTAGTTTAGTATATTTTAATATTACCTAAAGAAAAAGATAAATATAAATTAGAGAAATAATTTATTAGTTTATCTACTTCTCTTTGTGTCCCATTTATTTTCCTCTTTTCTTAGAAAATAATATTGTCGTTTAAGTTTGAGATATTAATTTTTTAGTTTATTTCATATTTTTAAGAATTTCATGATTCATATAATCATATGTTACATTTATTTTTTTGATCATTACTGGTCTAATTATCTCAAATCATAGGCTTGATATAAAGAAAGGAATAACATACTAAACAAATATAGCACATGCACAATAATGACATTTTTATTAAAAAATAAAAAAATATTCCAGTAAAATAATTATATTTCTAATTTATTTTTTATATTAACTCTCATATAATTACAATATATTTGAGGACTTTCGGTGATCTATATATTTGCCATATATGGTCTCCTCCTTCCAAACTACTTTACCTTTATATTTCCTTATAAATTTGTCGATCATTGAATGTCATTGTAAGATATAACCCTAATTTCAAAGAGCAGATATAATAATAATAATAATAATAATAATAATAATAATAATAATAATAATAATAATAATAATAATAATAATAATAATAATAATAATAATAATAATAATAATAATAATAATAATAATAATAATAATAATAATAATAATAATAATAATAATAATAATAATAATAATAATAATAATAATAATAATAATTTATTGAAGTAAGAGCATGAATACTATGAAATTATCATTATATGTGATCTATCTTGAATTATAATTAGTGAGGTATACTATAACAATTTTATTTTCTATAGTCATTTGCTTAATTTCCAATATGTAATACTATTAGAGGCATGTGTTATTTCTTGAGTTTAGCAATTAAGTTTGAAGTCATACTTTAACACATGATCCATGCAATGATTGGTAATTTATGTCAATTTACAATGAATTTTTTTATGTAAGAATTATTAATATTATTTTTATAATATTTTATACAAATAGTATTTATTTTAGAAATCTATATCATGCAATAAGTCAGTCACGTTTTAAAATTATTATTAACATTAATATTTTTTAATTGTTTGTATTAGTATTAGAAGATTATTGTATATAATTTACATGGTTTAGATAATTTTATGCAAAATTTAATAAAAAAAGTTAAACTCATACTAAGAATTGGTACTGGAATCCAAATGTCAACTCTATAAATATTATACTAATTAAATGACAGCAAATAGCCACGTATGGTAATTTCGATTATTACAATAGTGTAAGTAATAGTAAAACTATGATGAAAAATTATTCATCGCCATGCATGTTTATTCTTTATATATATCATGAATATTCTAGCGTTATGGTTATTACAAAATGTGAAAGACTTGGTGTATTATGCTATGAGTAATAAAAAAATATTTGTTTAATATTGTATACTTAATATTATTGTGTGGGCAGAATATATAATTTGCTTTCTAAAGTTCCATAGTTTTTAGATTATTCTTTGGAGTTTGAATGCACACCCATGTATCCACCACACCTTGTGTCACAAAACTCTGCAATTTTCTATCACTATACCACCACAAACAATATGCAACCAACACCGATATGCGATATTCTGCTAATCTCCATCGCAATCAACATGGCAATATCCAAGAACACACCATCATCGTCATTTTAATCTATTCTCCATTATTTAACAGTGAATGGTTGAAAACAAAGGTATATGGATATATTTTTTACTGACTTGATATTTAATAGAAGAAATAACATGAACTATTAAAACATTCAAAAATCATGTCTCCTCATTGAGAATAAGAAAACAACTGAGTTGTTTTTTAGGAGAGAAAAACAGAATCATACTTGCTTGGATTTTTAGTCACTCAACATTTTACATCTGTAAAAAATATTTTAAGATTTTATTATATCTTACATTTAGAGATATCACAAATCAAATCCGTTTTTAGATCCATATAGTGTTGCATATATATTCTTAAAAATAATATAATTAAGTTTTCGACAATGATATTTATATTCTCAAAGACGCTTAGTAATAATAATTCATCTCTTGCATTAATAAATAAAAAAGGAAACCTGCTTTTGATAGAAATGATGAGATCTTATATTTAACTAAAAATAATTCACCTCCCAAATTCTTACTTTCATCTCTTAGAAGAAAGAATCGAAAAAAAATAACAAAGGACATGGAGATCATACATGATTGAAGATATGAGATCAACACTTTTGAAATTAAGTCATATAATAAAAAATAAAAACTGCTACAAAAAAACATAAGAAATCTAAACTGAATTACTTAGAATTTTATTCCCACTAATTAAATAAAGTCGTTAAGTTAATGTCCAAAAAAAACAAAGATAATATATAAATCACGTTCACAATAAAATATGCATCAAAAGAAAAAAAAATGCTTACACTTATAGTGAGAATTTGGCCTCATATTGAAATCCTGCAATACAACTTTAATGTTCCACCATGTATTTATTTATAGGATCAGTATTTGTGTGAACTGCTCACACGACAACAAAAATGTTGTTAACAAAACTCAAGCAGTTACATATTAAAACTCGAGCAGTTACTTCATGTACATAATAGATTTGCAGTTACATCCAATAATATCATAATTAAAATATTATTAATAAAAGTAATTTAGTTCCACACTTATTTATTCAAGAATATTATAAATATTAAATAGCTGTCCATTTAATTTATAAAATAATGTTTTATTTAGTTAAACCTCAAACAAACTGTATATGAAGTGTCATTCTCTCCTTAATTATAATATGCATTATTAGTAATCTATTCATCCACCAATTATAACCAACGATAATGTGTTCAATAAAAAAGAAATTAATTAGAGAAAGCGTATGCGAATATCATAACAATGTGATATATTAAAATACATAGAAATTAGTGGGAGCAATAAAATCTAAAGGTAAACTGCAATATTATTAGAGAGTGGACGGGAAAGGATGACAAAATAAGCATAAATAACATAGACATATTAATCTACTATTGGTTAATTGTATGGAAAAGGAAAAAAAACAAACTCACAGTGCCACACGCACACCAATAGCAACAACAGAACTATCAAAAGATAGGATCCATGAAAAGAAAAGAGAGCACATGAACACGAAGGACATGACTTGATTTGCCCTTGGTATTTATAATGTGAAAATTTGAGCGGTTACTACTTAAGTTTAAATTATTAAATAATCATCAATTCAAATTATTACGGTAAATTTATTTATATTTCAATTAAGTATAAATTGTTAGATAAAGCCATTATAAAATTACAGAATTTATTAGTGTCAATTTTCTATTAGACAATTATAAATAATTGTATCCACTGAACTACTAAAAATATATAATTATTTATATCTTGTAACTAACTATCTAACTCTTATAATTAATCATTTAAGAAAAACTAACTACAAATGTATATCGTATGGACATATTGATAAATATTTGAATTAAATTATGGCATGCTAATTATAGGACATGTGGCACTTTAAAAATGTGTCAAATGTCATCTTCTCATGCAAAGTACTCTTTCTTTAATATAGTATAGATTATAATCATTGTTAGGGATGAACGAAAAAAATAGAGAAATCGAGATAAAAAACTCGAAGATAATTTTGTATATTCACACCCACCAATATATTATTTCACTGTTTTCTATGCAAAAAATCACACACAATGCATCAAAGTCCAATTCATTAGGACACACAGTAAATTGATTTTTGAATGTTAACTATTAGTTATTTAAGTGGATACGGATTAAGCAGTTCTGTGGTTGATCAACTAATAATTAATTAAATAGTAAAATATGAAGAAAAAAATTACGACAGATCCATATCAATTTAAAAAATCATTTACTAAATAATGTTTTGCTTGTTCATCATTTACATCTCTAGTTATTACATAAAAATGGAAACAAAGGGAAGATGGAGAGAGAAGATATAAAAATAAAGATTTTGAGGTATGATGAATCGTTATTTTTAGAGTTATTTATCCTCACACAAAATTTGCTATTGAATTTATGACAATAATAGTTTCAGGTTATAATGAAGTCACAAAGTTCGTCAACTAGAAAATGTTGAAGAACCAATCTATAATTTACAATGACTTGAATATATTTTCATATGTTGTACACGTAGTACTCATCACATGTTCATAGACTTTTCAATACTTTTCATTGCTTTTGATTGGATTCAATTGCATGAAAATGCAAGAATGGAAAACCTATTTATAAGTCTATTCAATTGCCGGAAGGAAGCCCCCATCATCCTTGCCCCAGCGAGCATCGGCGGACACCCATCGTCCAACCCTGTGCGACGTCCCCTTGTCTTCCCCTCCGACGCCCTAACTGGATCCCACGAGCGCCGGGCAACAATCCCAATCCTCCTCACGAGCATCAACGCCGACCCATCATCCATGTGAGCATCGGCGGCCCCCCATCATCCCTGACCCGCGAGCGCCGACATCTGAGAGAGAAGGGAGAGGTCGACGCCGTCAGCACCCACATCTGCAATCTTCTCTCGCTTGACGATCGACTATCGATGGCGGGACCAACCTCGACGACGGGATTTGGGGGGCGGCAATCATTTCTCTTTCTCTCGATCGACGATCGGTGATGGGATTAGGTTCGACAGGAGGCGACGATTTCAGAGTTCGGGGGCAACAATCAGGGGCGGTGATCGCAAAATTGGGGACGATGATCGCCGGCTCGTCGGATCGTTGAAGCACTCGCAGAGGGGTCGTGGGTGTCGATCGTCGGAGCCGGCACCGAAGGGGAAGACGAGGGGGAGAAGGGGAGGTCGTGCGGGGTCAAGAATGATGGGGGGCCACCGGCGCTCGCAGTGAGGTCGGGATCCCGCCGTGGTTTTCATCATCGAGAGAGAAGAGACGTCGATCTGAGCATCTTCGTTCATGTGTGATCTATACCGTCAAATCAAATTGACGGCTACGATTTTGGGTGTTGCACGGCGTTTCACCGTATGGGCGTTGCACGCTCATTAATCCCATATATAATAATATATATATAGATTAAAACTTTATATATTACAACTTACAAGTTTGCGTTCAGAAATTACGGACTTTTCGTGTAATTTGTACATGTCGATAACATATCTAATACTGCAACTCACCGCTCAACGCCTCGACGTCAACAAATCGGATTCTTGCGGCATGTTTGCGTCATCGGACGAGTTTGAAGAAGAGAAACAAAGGTAAAGTAAGAACAAAAATAAAAGTTAAACAATCTTAACGAGAAATGTAAATTTCTTCTTCCTCTGTAATAAAAATGGCTATTAATCCTTAATCAGCAGATTGAAATACCACATAATGGCCGAAGAAATTATCATGCTGAAAAGAAAACAAAGTGATATCACCTCGCCCCGGATAAAAGAGATGACGACTGTGGAGGCGAAGCAGAGGAGGCGTAGTCTGATGAGCTTGTTCCCAATCCATTCAACTGGCTTGGCATGGCCGGCATGCCGGCAATAAAGTTCTCCTCGATGCCGGTTTCCACATTTACGACACCTTCTAAGACCTTCACTACAGTTGACATGCAAGTCCTTTGATCAGGATTGTGATTCAGGCACCAAGTCGCAAGTTTTATCATTTGAATGGCCTCATCTCGATCCACAGCCATGTCAGCTTCGTCGTTGCAGAGAAGATCAAGCACCCTGCCTGCTTTTATTTTTTCTGCAAGTTGACGTACGAGATTAGTGCCAAAAGACGGCTGAGAAGGGTCCAGGTTCCTTCTTCCGCATACAATTTCCAAAACCATCACACCAAAGCTGTAAACATCAACCTTCTCAGTGATGAAAGATGTCAACCATTCGGGTGCGAGGTACCCAGGGGTGCCTCTCATGATGGTCATGACGTGGGTCTTATCCCTTTCGATTAGTTTGGCCATCCCGAAGTCAGAGACCTTGGCATTGAACTTGTCATCCAAGAGGATGTTCTGTGGCTTGATATCAAGATGAGCAATTTTCTGCGGGCATTCTTCGTGCAGATAAGATAATCCCCTGGCTATGTCGACGATAATCTTGCATCTCATTTGCCAACTCAAGGCCGCACGTTGTCGAGGATCCCTGTAAAAGATCCATCTATCCAGCGATCCGTTTGGCATGTACTCGTATGCCAGCATCCTGTGGGACTTGTCGGCGCAGAATCCAATCAGCCTCACCAGATTGAAGTGATGCGTTTTGCCGATTGTCTGGACCTCTGCTAAGAATTCTTTTCTCCCTTGATCGACGCCTCTTAGGAGCTTCACCGCAACGTTCTCATCGCCCAATCTTCCTGCAAATACAGACCCGAACCCGCCTTCTCCCAGCTTATCGGCGAAATTGTCTTTTGCTGCTGTCAGTTGTTCATAGGAAAACCTCGTCGGCATTCCTGGTATTTCGTCGAAATGCTCTTCCCCTTCTACATCTCCGGGAGTCCCTTTTCGTCATCTTCTGTAAAACCGAAGGATGAGGACACCTACGAGGATCAAGAAGGTTAACGCCCCAAAGATGGAGCCCAGTACCACTCCAATGTTTGTATGACTTGGAGGAGAGCTTTCTGGGGTGGTCTGTATCTTGATGTGTGCATTGGAATGGTGTTTGGAAGATATCGGATCATTAGCAAGGAGTGAAAGAAATTGGGAAGGCAAAAAGCAGTAACCATCAGAAGCATTTTCATAGTACATGAAGAGAGCAGCTTTGCATGAGCAGGTACGCAGGCACGCACGCACACAGCTCTCCTCGTCTACTCCACTGAGTGCTGCTGCATGTATGTCGAAATAACCGAAGTAGGAGACCTCAGTGAGATTCAGGAACCGGTGATCTTTTATGGAATCGCAACACAAGGCAGTGACGGGATAGCAACCGAGGTCAGGTCGGCTGGCGTTGACGGGCTCGAAGTAACTTTTGTTTCCATTCTTAGTTCCCAGACAGCTACAATTTTGATCGGAGGATAGTCCGTACTCGCCGCACGTCAAGGGACTAGTGCAGTTTTCAGCGGCGAAAAGATCGCCGGTAGCCGACCATCTTGACTTCCAATCGTAAATTCTGACACGGCCGTCACTATCTAACGACATATGTTGGAACGACGACAATGCAGAAACCAAGTTCGTCAATAGTATGCCCTTGTTATTCAAGCTTGGAGCAAATAACGTGAGGCTTTCGTTGGTATAATGGACGAACGAGTTCCCTTTCGTCGACGTGACATTCAGATCTCTCTTAAAGCAGTACATTAATGGAGGACTTAGATCAACAAAAGCATACAAACCATTGTCAAGAACGGTGATATAGTAGTCTTGTAGCCTCAACTTTTGACCCTCCCGTAAATCTTGGTCGAGGAACAACACGTTCGCCCGGTGATCCCGCGACTGCCACACGGTCGTGTTGTCCCCAGCGAAGAGCACCAAGTTCCCGGCTTCGGTGATGTTGATGCCGACGGCGGAGCTGCCGGAAGAAGACCACACGCTGGTGCCGTTTGCTTCGTGAAGGGTGAGGTTGCCGTCAGCTGTGAACAGAACGGTAGCATCCTCTCAAACGGGGTTGTACTGGTTGGCTGACCAAACTGTTACTGGGTTAGCCCTGCTGCTGATCCCGCCGCCGCCGCCGATTTCGACGAAGAATACGGCGAAGAAGAAGACGCTGCAGGGATCAGTACAGATGAAGCCGCAAGCTACAGAGGGGTTGGAGGTGTCATGGTTGTGACGGAGGAGGATGCTGCGGAACTTTCCGCCTGGGTAGCTGTTGCTGCCGAGGGAGATGTTGTTGACCCATATTTGGGGAGCATAAGCCATGGGGTCGACCGCTTGCACTTGGAGAAGCAAACTGGCGTTGGGGAAGAGGAAGACGATGAGGAAGAGCAGTCTGAGGCTATGTTGCGAGATCGCCATGGCAGCAAAATGATTCGTATGGGTGGAGAAAAGCATTGCTGCAGAGTGGAACGCCGTAAGTAGAAGATGAAAAGGAGAAAAAAAGGTGCCCGACTTGATTAAACCGACTCGAAATAAGTCGCCTAGATCCGTTCTGAGTTCTCACAGCTCTGCGTGGTGAATGATATCATGAGTACATCAGATGATACAGAGGAAGAGAAGAACGCATGATGTACTCTTCAAAGAGAAAAGAACGTTCTTCTAGAAATGATGTCAATCCTTTAATTCAAAACGATGTCGAACTTTTTGTATCAGTTTTAATTTTCTACATCAATAGATATATATATTCCTTTTGAAAAGAAAAACAAATAGATAGAGAACATAATAATAACTATATCAAGATTTTTCATATATACATGCCTCATTGCCTTTCATGAAAAAATTTTAGATCCAAATAACTTGGATTTTGATCAATTGCGAGTATTTTCGTCCAACTTTTGTATTTTTAATTTTTTTTATCTCCCATGTGATATATGACAAGTTGGGCAAAAGGGATCATTAATAAGTATTTATGCAATATTCTCCTTTTGTCGATTATATAGGAGGTTCAAGATGCAGTAATTAAAAAAGGAAAAAAAGTTGTATCATTGTAATATGCTTAGGGATGGCAATATCTCCGTCCTCCATAGGGATTCTCCAATCGGGCCTCGAATTTGAGAATTTTTTCTTTGCTGGTGAGGATGGGGGGCAAAGTGCCCTGCCCTCTCCTTCAGGGATCGGGACGGGGTGGATTATCCCGTCCCGTCGGGTCTCCGAATCCTTGCACCCATATTATATATTATTATAAATAATCAACCAACCATCAGATCATACGTAAATATCAACCGTCTATTTTTTCATATATATATATATATATATATCTTCCTCCCTAATCCTAACATGCAGTCCTTCTTTCTTCCATCATGCCACGATCGATCGGTTCCTGAGCAATAAGAGGATGGCGGCGACGGTCGTGGAAGGTGGCGGCAATGACGGTTGCTGCAGGAGGACAACGACGATAGTCACTATAGGAGGGCGGCGACGGTCATTGCAGGAGGGCAAGGGTAGGAAGAGCTCGAGGGCGTCGCCGAAGGGCTTGTTCGGGTGTAGCTTGATCACTTCCACCAGTTGGGCAGGGCGTCAAACATGCAGCGGGTGTCAACGGGAGTGCCACAGGTGGCGTACATGGTGAATAGCTTGGTGAAGAGGACAAGGTCTACGAGAAAGCCGGCGAGGGGGAGAGGAGGAGAAGGTAGAGGCGTAGGATTACAGGAGGAGAGAGTACATCAGAGTGGTGGGGGAGGAGATGGCCGGGGGAGAGAGAGAGCAGGAGGGGCTGAGGGGGAGGGCATCGCGGAGGCGGCCCTCAAAGCATAGGGCTGAGAGGCGCAGAGAAAGAATGGAGGAGGCCTTTGGTTGTTCGGGCGTTAATGAAAGGAAAAAGAGAAAGTGGAGGTGGAGATGATGATGCGAGTTTGGGGCCCGTATGGATTGAGGCGGGGGATTAAATTCTTCAGCACCAAGGACTTGGGGCGGGGACTGGTTGGTGGGTCTGGTGGCACGACCTTGTCCCCATATCTATTCTGCTTGTTACTTATCTTAATTAGATACAAGAAATCGATATTTTAAATTATTCCCATAGGTATTAGTTCTTCCAAATGCCAATTAATTGGAAATACTCAAATACCCTGTTCTAGTGAGCTGTTCACTTCATGCGTGTGTGGAGTGATCGATGCATGCTGTTCGTACATACGATATATCATGTGGCTAAAGAGTCTCCTTTTTAATTCTAATGTTTTGATTTCTTAATTATTCGTGAACTTCATTAAAAAACTTAAGAAAACTAGTGAGTTTCTAAAAAAAATTAAATAAGATTTGTGTGTGTATATATATATATTATTCTATAAAAAATTGACATATACATATAACTACTAATTCGAATATAACTTTATTAACTATTTCTAATCCTCTTCTATTTATTTTTCTATCTATCTTTACTCCAATTCTGTTATTTCTTCATTTTTTTCACTTTTTTATATTTGAAATAATAAAATACTAATATTTTTTATTACTTGAATATTTTAAACTTTAAACTTCTTAATTGGGCTATAATTGTTGATGTATAAAATAAACTTTTTGTTGAATTCAAATTCAAATTTAAATTCCCCATCTTATACCTGTGATCCTATCCGGCTATCCCAATTCCTTTTCCTAATTTATTTATCCTTTTTCTTATCTAACTTTTCTTTATTTATTTCCAAATTCTAATGATCTCTTTTAAATCTTTTATTATATTTATTTAATAAATTAATTATTACTTTATCCTTTGAAAATGTGAGTTGTTACAAGTACACATGCACCGTAGGAGATGGTTTCATTGGTCTCCGAAATGTAAGTCTTCTGTAACAGACAAAAGCTTGGAAGTCTTCTGTCACAGACAAAAGATTGCTAGTTAAAAAAATATGATGACATGACAAATCATGAATTGGAATTTAACGAATTGGAATGCTGGTTATAGGAAGGACGTGTACATCGGGATGAATTGATCCCGGTGGTCTCTATGACTGACTAGTCACGGTTCTAGACTTGTAGGAGTCGAGACCTTCGGAGTTCGGATTAGACAACGTGTAGCACAAGTATTAGTTTCCCAGTGGAATCAATCAGATGAAATCAACTAATAACAAAATATTATAATTTAATATAACATATTAAACCAAGTTATCAGATTTGAATCATAAATATATAAAAGAAGTCAGTTCAATTATATATAGAAAATATAATATAACAGTAGCAAATAGAAATGTTGTTTTATTAAAATTTAAAATTTAACATCATATTCAATGAAATATAATTTTGTACTCAATCGATAATGTCCATATATTAAGTTCACAATTTTCATAATTAAAATCATATATATTTAATAAATTAAAATCCTATTTAATTTTATTTTTTTATATATAGCTATTCTTTTGAATAATCTTTTTTGTGTGGGTATAATAACTAGCCCCCTACTTAAGTGGGGGGATAGTCCACCCTAGGACGTCTTCCGTCGAATGTGCACCGGACGGATGGCGCCCAAGCGACCAGTTCAGATGTATAGAAGCGTCGGTTCAATCGATACATGAGATGGTGGGAAGCCCGTTCACCTTGTCCCTCTTTTCCCTCTTTCATGAACCCTCCTTTTCTCTCTCATCACGCACGACGACGCATCTTGCAATGCCGACCACCAATCTCGTGACGCCGACTTAATCTTCCGATGCCAACCCACCCCACGCACCGTCGAGCTCCTCCCTCTCGAGACATCGACTCATCCCGCGCACTATCGAGCTCCCCGCGTCCGATCTACTCACTCGACGCGGACCTCTCGCGACGTCGACCGACCTCGCCACATGCACTTGTCGCCAAATGCCGACCTCCGCACACCGAGCACTAGTTAAGGTTTATTTCACTTAGGGCAACAACATTGATAGCATTGTGCAATCGGTCATTCGTGTCTATGGGGAGGACCTCAGCGGCGAGCCCCTATGCATTGGCGGCGACGTCCACAGCCAAGGAGGGTGTCGTGCAAGCAGGGGAGGACCTCGGCAGCGAGCCACTTCGCGACTTCAAGGAAGACCTCGGCAACGAGCCCCTATGCGTCGTCGGAGACCCCCACGGTCGAGGAGGGCATCAAATTGGGCAAGCATGGGAGGACCTCGATGGCGAGCCCCTATGTGTCAATGGCAACTCCCACGGCTGAGGAGTCCGGCATGCAGGGACCTCGGCGGTGAGAGGGGGTCGAATGGGGCAATCAGGGCATGGCTAGGGCACGCCGTCGTTGAATGATTAAACACTAAACCATTTTTTTTGTGAAACACTAAACTGGCTTCCCACCATCTTCTGAATTGTTGAACCCGTGCTTTTATACATCTGAATCGGCTGCTTGGGCGCCATCCGTCCTATGCACATCTGACGGATGTCCACCCTATCCGCACCAACTTAAGTGGGACATAAAAGTGACAAATAAAACATATTTTCCCATTTTAAAACATTAGGATGAGTTCATAAATATTATTTTCTAACTAATTATACAATATAATTAGTGATTGACTATCTGATGTGATACATTAAACTAACAAAATTTAAAATTAGTGTATGCATATTATATATGATACTATATTTTGTAATATCCCAATTTTAGTTTACATATAATCACATGAGTTAATATTATATCATATTATTGATAAGCAAAATGATATATGTGTTAAGACATAAGTTGTAATTCATAGTGTTTGAATGTTGGAATTGGCAAACATTCGTTCAAGGCATGAGAATATGATTTTCGAAAATATTATAATTAAGAAAAATAAAGTCCTGATAATTGTTCTTACATATCAAAGAATCATAAATGTGATTTTTAATAATTTTTAGAAGGTGTTTTACTTAGGTAAAACACATATGCAAAATTGAAAAAAATGTAAAATCACAATTTTTATTCTTCGAACAAAAAATTAGATTTTGATTCATTGGTTATTTATTTTATAAATATTTTATTTGGATCCAAATGGGGGATAGTTTCTTATTTATATGTAATGTCTTAAGTAAATAATAAATAAATGGAAAATACAAAACCATTTATTTAAATGACCTTAGATGTAAATAAGCCAAAGATTAAGGGCAATTTGGTCCCGATTTTGGCCGACTTAACAAGTCAGTTTATCTCGATGTATCTTCTAAACTTTTATGTTTTACCACCTCTTCTTGTCCTTTTACCGGGGTTAAGCTTGTGGTAAGTTCATAGTTGATTATCTTTTTTATTTCAATTGTCTAATTTCCTAATTAGGGTTCTTCTGAAACTCTCTCATCTTGTTTATTCTTGGATCTTAACTAATCAGGGGGCAAAACTCATGTTGTTCATGAGCAAAATTAACCCTAGTCATGTTCAATTAGTTCTCAATTTTTTAATTACATATTTTCATACCTTCGGGTAGTCCAAAAACTATGAAATTTATTCTGATCCCCTTTAACTCTATTTTCATTGATATTTGAAATCAAGTTAATTAGGTATAGAAAGTTATGTTCTTGTCTTTAAGGTATTATCATTTTTTCCGTCGAAACTGTTATTCGATTTTGTAAATTATGTATCAAATTCAATATATCATGTACTTATTTGATAATTTAGGGTCTTAAAGATACAGATATTAGGTTTCATTGACAATTGAAATCACTAAAAAATGATACGCTTAATGAAAATTATAAATATTTTACCGAGCCTTACTTAGTCTTTTAGGATGAAACTTTAGAATGAAACTCATGACAGATTATGTTAGTATTTGATAAATTTATTGTGCTAAATCCAAATAGATATAAATCAAAGAATTTTATGAGTTGCACCCTAGGAAGTCTATTATTAAGAAAAATTAAAAGTAACAGAACATGGAATATTTACTATTTTATATAAATCATAAAAGTAAGGTCAAATAACATAAACGTTAGGCTGAATGTTGATTTTCCTGAGAACGAAATAAGATCTGAAACATATTAATGGATCTATAATATAGAACTAAAATTTGGAATGATCTCATTTGGTTATGTATACAAGAAGATATGAATTTTCTTTTGCTAGGTGTGCAATTTGTTAGAGTATAAGACCAACTCTTATTTACTTCGATTATAAGAGTAATTTAACATTTGTAATTATTTATATTTCATGTATGATATGTTAGCATTCAGAACATAGTAGTAATATGATTGTTATTATTATTAATATAGGATTAGAGGAGTAAAGTAAGAAAAGAAAGAATAAAATCTTTTGATTTATACACACATGTAAGTTGATTTCTCCTAGTCTATATATTCACCTCTTTTTAACTCGGTGTGACATTGATTGTGATATATATTTAATATATATTTGGAAAGTTCTTAAGAAAAATATGTTGGAGTTATTGATCAATTGATTTCACAATAAAAAATATGTGTGAGATGTTAAGAATTGCTTTTGTAAAAGTGTAATCTTGTTTCGCTTAAATGAATGATGATATGATTAATATTATGGTGATCGAGATATAATTATTATATGAAGAATAATGCATATGCATCTGCCTGCATCTTCATGTACGATGGTTGGAACGAATTGCTACATCGCTCATCACGATGAAAGTCACCTCTAGAGTCCAATCCATCATTGTGTTCTCTAGAAATGTGATGAGATAGGCTGGAACTAAATGCTACATCGTGAGAAATCATAGTGGGAGCCATCTCTAGAGTCCACCTATCGCAATATGATATGTTCTCCGAAAGGTATGTGGTAGAATGGAGCTAAGTGCTACATCTGGGAGTCATATCTGGAGTACACTTATCGACCACTAGCCGGTTGGTGATATGTGCATTCGTATGAGAGTGTTTCATCTGCATAGAAATGATTTGAATGTGATTGATTACAACCGGAGGGTGATGATTTTGATTAGACAATTGTATATATTATTTTCAAATATATGAAAATACTGATTGTGATATTATAATTATTTCTATCTTTATATGTCTCTCCGAATTGATTAGATAGTAATACATAAGTATGAATTATTAACTTACTCAACTATTTTGCTCATAATGTTGTTTCTAATATTTTCAGACAGTATAACTTCTTGGATTGTGCGGGCTTATAATCTTAGCAGTTTAACTCCTTTGATGTAAAGGTATTAAGGAAAATTGTTACTATCGTATCCTTTTGTTAGAATATTGAGAGAGTTGGTCCAATTTATTATTTTTATCAAAATAAGTTGTATCGAAAATAAAGTCATTTTGTGAAATGTAAAATGAAATTGGTTTGCTATAAGATGATCATCACATAGTGTAATTTGTTTAATGATATAATTTTATTCTTATGCTATAAAAAAATTACATCATATTTCCGTATTTCTTCATAATTTTATTTGATCGTTTGTAATGAGTCGCGAACTTTGGTTTAAATTGCGGTTTAAACCTGGGTCGTGACATATTCTACTAGTTATATTATGCTATTATTGTATATCTAATATATAACAAAGAAGTTTATTCACTCAGCCTATAATAAAAATTTCTCACTATATTATATATAATTGATCTACATTGTATATTATATACATACACGAGATCAAAATTTTGAATACGATTAAAATTCAATAGAGAAAGCTTAGCAACTTCTAAACTAGCTGAAGAAAAAAATAAATGTACAAACATAATTCTACAATAACAATACCTTAATAAAATAAAGTTTAAAGCATTCCATGGTTTTTTGCTTATTCAATAAAATAAAGAAGCATAATATATTGGGTACCAAGTATTAATATCACATATTAATTTACTAAAAGGTTTTTAGCTAATTTCATCCATTTGATATTGTATGCACTAATAAATATAGCATATTTCCTTTTGTAATTAATTAATTTATTATTGTATTATTACTTTAAAATTTCGGTATTATCATAAAAATATAATCATTATCAAATTATGGTTTGCACTCATAGGGTGTGTTTGCTTAACTAAACCCCTAACCAGTATGTGTTGTTAAACTGAAAAGAGTAGACTTGTCGTGCTTGGATTTATTGTATTTTTTTCGATCTAGTTATGACACATGTCAGAGCTTATTAGTATCCCATTACACTGATCCTTGAACGAAAATGATATATTCTAACTAAATTAATGACTTCAAGGGTATATCAATTTTATTATCAAGGGTCTATAAAAAATTAATGACTTCAAGGGTATATCTATATCAATTCTATTATCATCGTTGGAACACAACCCTGCAATCAATTGTGCGAATTAACTTGGTTGGATTCATTGTAGTTTAAAAGCTATCAATTGCACTAATCAACTTGGTTGGATTCATTGTAATTTAAAAGTATGGTTTCAATACGTCGAAATTTTTTTTTACTTGCCGGATAATTTTTCATTTCACTGTTTGATATCTTAATCGTTGTAAAAAAAGATATATTCGGTGTTGTCTCCGTTTTCTTTAATGCTTCGTTATTAATTGTGCAATCCCACTTCCATATATTGTGATAGGGCGACCGCAATCGAGCTGCTCAGGCCACGGCCTCCTCTTCTGACTCCTACCTTATCCCATAATAAGCAACTCTGCCACCAATATTAAATATTATTTTTAATATTTACTTCCAACATGATAAAAAAATACGTCACCCAACATTACTAGAATTAAAAGAAAATTGTGTTGAATACCGGGATGTTGGCCGCACAGTGATGAACCATGCTTGACATGGTTCATCGATCATGCCAAGCATTGCCTGACATCACGCACAACAGCATGGTGAAATGACCATGCTCGTGCCGGCCTTGCTCAAGGCAAGACCATTTTCATGGCCTTGGCATGATCTCAAGGTCATGCAGTGGCATGGCCGATGTCCTCTAGGTGCTTAGCCTTATGTGGCCAAGCACCTCTATAAAAAGGGCACCAAGGTGCTGCCCCATAAGTCATGAAAGAGAGAATGAGATCCCTTAGTATGCTACGTGTAGTGCTCTGCATAAAGTGTAGTGTAAAGTGTTGAGGTGTGTTATGCTTGTGTAGCCACTTCATTTATTAGTCACTTAAGTGCTCTCTCTTCTGTCCTTTGCATTTGAGTCATGGCATTGTGTCCCATTTCCTCGTGATTTGGTTCCCGACCATGCGCACGAGTGCAACCTACAATCCGTTCGTGGAGGAGTCGCATGGACGATCCGTTTTCGCATTGAGGTACTCCGTGAACCTCCATATTATTATATTTATTAATTTTTATAATTAGTATCAGAGTCATATCGATTACTTCCGAAAGTTTTTTTTTAAAAAAAAAGGAAAGAGAACTCTCCGTTGTTAAAAAAAGGTAAAAGAACGGCCCGCACGCGACCTGGCCGGAGGCACGACCTCATGCGTGGCCTGGCTGGACGCGCGCAGGCGTGTGGCCCGCGGCGCGCAGGCTCGCAGCACAGCGGCGCAAGCAGGTGCGCGGCCCGTGGCGAAGCGCGGGTTCGCGACCCAGCGCCGGTCGCGGGAGCGCGGCCTAGCTGCGCACGCAAGCGCAGGGCCCAGCGGTGGAAAATGCGAGGCCCAGCAGCCCACGGTGCGGCCGTGAGCGTGTCACGGGGTCGTTTTTCGCTCGACCGACCCGTGCGGCGCCTAGACGTGCCCAACGTCTAGGCAAGCTCTTTTGAGCGCTTTGCGGAAGCTTGCTTATGCCACTTTTCGTATGCCACAACTTTTGGGACGCACGGTCCCGAGCGGACGCTTCGTCGGTGGAGGCGTTTGTGAACAAACGGGCACCTCGGCGTAACGCTCGATCACTTGGGACGCTTTGGGACGCTCTTTTGTGGGTTGCCACCCCACGCTTGAGGCACGATGCTAGATTTAGGGAAGCTTGAAATCTTTGTTGAGTAAATAGGAATGATTACAACGCTTCGGGGGAGGACTAGCGGGTCTCCCCTACTATACCACCGTTTCGGGTGGTAGAATTGCGACGTGTGATGTGGAGGACCATCTCCGGGGGTGCACTTTTTAGGAGTGCAAATTACAAAACTGCCACCATCACACTTAGAAAATAAACTAAGTACAAAAGTGAGTTGAAAAGGAAAATACATCATAAGATAACTCGACGTGCCCCGGGGAGAAGCCCCCGGGACATTCTCCCCCACTCAAGTCAGCGACGTCCCTGGAGCTGTGGCTTGGAATTCTTCGATCTTCTGCTTGAACTGCCACAAGTCTTCGGCTGTCTCCCAACTTGTGTCGGCGTCCGGTCTTCCGCTCCATCGAACAAGATACTCCTTCTTCCGATTCTTCGTGCGGATGGCGAGTACTTCTTCAACTTGATCAGTAAACTGCTGGCGGATGGCCGGCGGGGCGCGGTCTGAAACCCCACGCCCGGGATCTTCAGTGTCTTCAACGAAAGGCTTGAGCAGGCTGACATGGAAGACGGGGTGTTGCTGCATCTGAGGCGGGAGCTCCAACTTGTAGGCCACTTTGCCTACCTTCTTCAGGATCTTGAAAGGGCCCTCGTAACGCCTAACGAGGCCCTTGTGTAGATTCTTCCCACTTAGCCGAAGATGTTGGACCAGCTTCACCAGGACCAAGTCTCCGACTTCAAAGTTGACGTCCCGTCGGGCGGTGTCCGCCCACTTCTTCATGCGCTTCGATGCCTTGTGCAAACATGCTCTCGCCATGTCGTTCTGCTCATGCCATTCCCTCGCCATGCGGTGAGCGGCGGGGACTTTGCCACCATAAGAAGTGGCGACGGCCTGGGGCGTCAGAGGTTGCTGCCCCGTCACTATCTCGAAGGGACTCCGATTGGTCGACTCGCTTCGTTGTAGGTTGTAGGAGAATTGCGCGATGTCGAGTAGCTTCGCCCAGTCCTTCTGATTGGCGCTCACATAGTGCCGCAAGTAGATCTCCAGAATACAATTCACCCTCTCAGTTTGGCCGTCGGTTTGAGGATGAAGTGATGTCGAGAAATGCAGGTTGGAGCCCATCATCTTGAACAATTCCTTCCAGAAGTTGCCAACGAATCGCCCATCCCGATCGCTGACGATGCTTTGTGGTAGGCCCCAATACTTCACTACATGCTTCATGAATAACTCCGCAGCTTCAGTAGCAGGACAACTTGCGGAGCCGGCGGCGAAGATGGCATACTTGGAGAACCGATCGACGACCACCATGATGGTACCTGCCCCTTCAGACTTGGGCAGGCCCGTGATGAAGTCCATGGAGACATCCTTCCATGGACGCTCTGGGATAGGCAGGGGTTCCAGAAGTCCGCCGGGCGCTTGATTGAGGTTCTTGTCTTGCTGGCAAACAAGACATGTCTTCACGAAGGCTTCAATGTCGTCCTCCATCCTTGGCCAGAAGTAGTTGCCTTCGATGAGTGCCAAAGTGCGGCGGATGCCCGGATGTCCCGCCCACTTTGAGTCATGACACTCTTGCATGATAGTGCGCCGCAAATTGTCGAAGAGTGGAACGTACATGCGACGTTCCTTGGTGAAGATCAGCCCATCTTCCACCCAAAAGCGGCGTGTCTTGCCCTCCTTCGCTTGCTCGAACAAGTTCTTTGCCGTGGGATCTGACTCCAATCCCTTCTTGATCCTCTCGACGAGGTCGGCCTGAGAGGAGCTCATGGCCGCCAATTCCGCACGTCGGCTGAGGGCGTCGGCAACGACATTCGTCTTGCCAGGTTTGTACTCCAGGACATAGTCGAATTCCGCCATGAAATCTTGCCATCTTGCTTGCTTCGGCGAGAGCTTCTTCTGTGTCTCGAAGTAACTTGTCGCGACGTTGTCCGTTTTGATGTGAAATCGCGACCCGAGAAGGTAGTGCCGCCATGTTCTAAGGCAGTGAATCACCGCGGTCATCTCCTTCTCCTGAACGGCGTAGCGCCGCTCCGTGTCGTTGAGTTTGCGACTCTCGAACGCCACGGGATGCCCCTCCTGCATGAGAACTCCTCCAATGGCATAGTCAGAAGCATCTGTCTGTACCTCGTAGGACTTGGTGTGGTCTGGCAGGATGAGCACTGGTTCCTCCGTCATGGCCCTCTTGAGGGTGTCGAACGCTTCCTGGCATGTCGGCGTCCACTCCCACTTCACATTCTTCCGGAGGAGATTCGTCAAAGGGGTCGTCACATGTGAATACCCTTTGACGAACCGCCTATAGTAGTTCGTCAGGCCAAGGAACGAACGCATGTCGGGAACCCGCTTGGGCGGTTCCCACTCCACGATGGCCCGAATCTTCGCGCCATCCATCTTCAACTTCCCACTTCCGACGACATGTCCCAAGAAGTGTACTTCCGGTTGAGCGAAGGCACACTTCTCTCGCTTGACGTAGAGCTCGTTCTGCCGCAACACCTCGAACACTTGTCGAATGTGCTCGATATGCTCCTCCAAGGTGCGGCTGTAGATCATGATGTCGTCGAGGTACACAACCACGAACCTGTCAAGGAATGGCTGTAATACCTTATTCATGAGAGTGCAGAAGGTCGCCGGGGCGTTGGTGAGGCCGAATGGCATCACGAGGAACTCGTAGGAGCCATATCTTGTGACGCACGCCGTCTTTTGCACATCCTCCTCCGCAATTCGGACTTGCCAATAGCCCGAACGAAGGTCCAACTTGGTAAACCATCTTGCGCCGCCAAGTTGGTCGAACAAATCCGCCACCAAGGGGATGGGGTACTTGTTCTTCACCGTAAGCTTGTTGAGCGCCCGGTAGTCGATGCACATCCGTAGGGAACCGTCATGCTTCTTCTGGAAGAGAACCGGGGCGCCATATGGAGATTTTGAAGGCCGAACATATCCTGCATCCAATAGTTCGGTGAGTTGCTTACGGAGTTCTGCGAGTTCCGGAGGGGCGAGCCGATAGGGGACTCCATGCGGGGCTTTAGATCCTGGGACCAAGTCGATGACATGGTCCACTTCACGCTTCGGAGGCAGCCGCTTTGGGAGTTCCGGGGGCATGACGTCCGCAAAATCCTCAAGGGTTTCAAGGACTTTGGGAGGTGTTGGAGTGGAGGGCCCCGGATCTTCCAAGATGGCGGTCGCCAGGAAGGTGTGCTCCTGTTTGCGCAACCCCTTCGCCACTTGCATGGCGGAGAGGGTCTTCTGTTTGAGGTCTCCGCCTGACCTCACAGGGACGTTGTACGGTCCCTTGGGATCGAAGATAACCATCGAATTGGTGAGCGGGATGACACATGCAGCAATGTGTCGCAGAAAAGAGATGCCCGCCACCACTTCGTAGTCATCCACTGGTGCCACCGTCACGTCGAAGCTTCCCGACCACTTGCCGATGCGAACCTTCACTCCAGGAGAAATTCCTGTGGTCGAGATAGACTTCGCGTTCACTGTCTTGAACGTGGCGTTAGTCTTCTGGAGTGGCAGCTTTAGCTTCTTGGCGGCCACTTCTGACACGAACAACTCCGATGCTCCCGTGTCAATGAGGGCGTTGAAGACTTGCCCGTTCAACTCGATATCCGCATAAAGTCGCGCAGCCGATGAAGGACCCTTCGAGGCGTTGATGGCGCTGAGGACGTGCATCGAGCTGAGACACGCCTCCTCCTTCTCTTTTTCCTTCTCGTCGGGGCAATACATTGCGTTGACTGTCGCCTTTTGCGGACAATCGCTCGTCCAATGAGGACCCTTGCAAATGTAGCAAGGCTTTGGCGGCTTTCCGTCCCTTTTGAATCTTCCATTGTTGGACTTCCCGTCTTGGTGTCCCTTGCCTTTGTCCTGATAGTGCGGCTTGCCTCCTTGTGACTTGGACTTCTCTCCCCCACCATTGCCCTTGCCCGAGGGCTTTGGTGGTGGAGTGCTCGCTTTGGCGTACTCCACGAGCGATTCAGCAGCGGCGACTAGCGAGCGGAGGTTGGGGCAATCTCGTCGCTCCAACTCCGTCCTAGCCCATGGCTTCAAACCCTTCACGAAGACCGCCAACAACGTGTCTTCGTCCACTTGGGAGTTCTGTAGGCGGAGCTCGGTGAACTCTTTCACGTACTCCTTCAACGTGCCCTTCTGGCAAATGTTGAACAACGCAATCTTGGCCTCCAGTCCCGACTTGGCAGGGCAGAAGTAGTTGATAAGCTGCCTCTTGAAGTCGTCCCACCTCTCAATGGGACCCACAATGCCACGCTCCACATCGTCGCAATGGCACCGCCACCATAGACTCGCCGCATCTTGCAAGTAGAAGGATGCGGTCTTCACCATCCTTACTTCGGACGTCACGTCCAAGGCCTCCATGTACCTTCGGACGTTCCACAGGAAGTCGTTGATCTCCCTTGCCGACCGCTCGCCTTTGTAGGGCCTCGGTTTTGGCACATCAATTCTCGCCTCATGCGGGGCGGGCGCCTCGGGACGCCGCCCGTCTCCATAGCGTCGCTTGAGCTCCTCCCGGAAGGTCTGGAACTCTTGCTCCATTTCGAACCGCATGTTTGAGAGACCATTGTCCAAGGTCTCCCGCATGTCCATGATTGTCGCTTCCATGGACTCGAGACGCGTATACAACGGCGCCATCTCTTCCCGCACCGTGGCAAGATCCACGGTCCTCTCCAACTCCCGCTCGTGCGTTGCGAGTTGGTCTTGCATCTCGCCCACGTCTAATTGGAATTGGCCGAGGCGTTGCTCGAAGGCGGACATGGTGTCCTTCGAGCGGGCGCGCCCTCGATCCTGGCGGCCCTTCTCCAGTGCAACGGGTTCATTCGTCATCTCCGAGTTCGACGTCATTTCACCTTGATCGCCGAACGCCAACTTGAGCGGTCCCAGAAACGCTGCTCTGATACCAACTTGTCACGGGGTCGTTTTTCGCTCGACCGACCCGTGCGGCGCCTAGACGTGCCCAACGTCTAGGCAAGCTCTTTTGAGCGCTTTGCGGAAGCTTGCTTATGCCACTTTTCGTATGCCACAACTTTTGGGACGCACGGTCCCGAGCGGACGCTTCGTCGGTGGAGGCGTTTGTGAACAAACGGGCACCTCGGCGTAACGCTCGATCACTTGGGACGCTTTGGGACGCTCTTTTGTGGGTTGCCACCCCACGCTTGAGGCACGATGCTAGATTTAGGGAAGCTTGAAATCTTTGTTGAGTAAATAGGAATGATTACAACGCTTCGGGGGAGGACTAGCGGGTCTCCCCTACTATACCACCGTTTCGGGTGGTAGAATTGCGACGTGTGATGTGGAGGACCATCTCCGGGGGTGCACTTTTTAGGAGTGCAAATTACAAAACTGCCACCATCACACTTAGAAAATAAACTAAGTACAAAAGTGAGTTGAAAAGGAAAATACATCATAAGATAACTCGACGTGCCCCGGGGAGAAGCCCCCGGGACAAGCGCACGCTTGGCACGGTGGCACACGCGCGCGTTGGTGTGGTTCGCGGAGCGCGGGCTCGCAGCCCGGTGGCGCGCACGTGGCCTCGCGGCCCGGCGACGCGTTGGCTCGCAGCCCGGTGGTGCACACCGGGGCTCGCGGTCAGTGGCTCTCGCGGGCTTCCGGCCCAGCCGGCGCGCGAGGGCGCGCGGCCACGGCGTCCGAGCGGGCACACGCGACACTCGCGGGCGTGCGGCCCCATTAAATGGGCCAACGCTATGATCGGCCCGCAAGGCTGGGCTTGACCTGTGTGCAGCCCAGAAAGTTTTTTTCTCCTTTTTTCCTAATTTTGAAAAGTCAGAAAAAATCATAAATTGCTAGAAAATTACAGAAGTAACGGAAAAATGTGAAAATTTTTGCTAAAATTTTCTTCATTTTATGAATGATTATAGAAATTTTAATTGCATTTTATGCTATGAAACAATTTATGCAATTAAATTACCTCTTTGAAAATTGATAGAAAATTGTGGAAAATGAAGATAAATGTAAAAAATCTTTTTCCAGAAGTTTTCTATCAGGATATAAATGCATATGTAAGTTTAATTGCATTTATAGTTTACTGCTAATCAATGTAATTAATCTCATGAGAAATTGAACATGTGCATGAAATAAAATTAATTACATAAATTTTGAGTATGTAATTAATTGTATATGTTTTTTGATAGGCATGCATGTTTTTGTAAATTTGATCATGTGCATGATTTACATAGTTTTTTTTCTTAGTGGAAAATACAAAAGAAAACATGCCATGTGTATTATGTGAGAAAAATTGATAATTAGTTAATTTTCTCTGTCATATTTTCTCATAATAGATAATCATGTTTTATAAAACTTAGAGAAATAAATTTATGCTAATTTACTCTAAACTATTTAGACATAGGAAATTAAACATGAAGTTATTATATGTCTAATTACTTGAGAAAACATAAGACGTAATATTTTTGGATTATCCATTGATCCAAAATTTGCAAACGATTTGTCACATTATTAATTTAATAAATGGTAATTATCCTTGGGATAGTGGGAGATGATGGGAGCATAGAGAACTCTCGATGTCATTACTCTTGGATTATGTCATTTATTATTTTGAATGTTTGTGACAAATTAAGACATGCATAACATAGATTCCTCTTTTTCTCTTAATGAACTTAGACTATTAACCATGGCATCAAAGTCCATAATTGCCGACCTGAACAAAGGGGATAAACTGAATGGTGAAAATTATAATATTTAGCATTGAAAAGTTCAATATCTCTTAGAGGAACAAGATGTTTTAGAGATCATCAAATATGTCATGTCACAACCGGCACCTGGTAATACTGCCCAACATAGAAGGGATGCTGAGGCATTCAAGGCCTGATCGAAGAAGAGTCGTATCGCTCGCATTCTATTGCTGAGTACAATGGAAGACTCCCTTATGTGTGAATTTGAGGTTTACCAAACATCATTTGAAATGTGGGCAGCTATCCAGAACAAGTTCGGTATCACATCAACTTTCAAGTTGAGAATGTTGACCATCAAATTTGATTCGTATATGATGCGTCTTAATGACACGATGAGCCAGCACCTAAGGGAAATGATGAACATGATACGCGAACTCAAGAATGTCGGACATGTGCTCACTGATGAGCAACAGGTGCAAGCAGTTATCCGCTCTCTTCCTAGATCTTGGGAACACATGCGTGCCAACCTAATGCATAATGACAATATCAAGAATTTTGATGATGTGGTTCGTCACCTTGAAATGGAGGATGAGGTACTGAAATCTTAGAAATCCTCAAGTCAAGCATTAGTTGCTGAATAGGTGGACGAAAGCATGACACAAGTTCCACACGCAAGAGGTCGCGTAAGTCGCACCTTAGCCAGAGGAGCGGATATGGTGGACAACAGAAGGTCCAGAACCAACAACGCAAAAGGAAGAAGCGTTGTGGCAAAGTGGATAAAAGCAAAGTGAAATGCTTCAATTGTGGTAGTCGTGGTCACTTCGCTCGTGAGTGCACTGAGCCGAAGAAGGTTTGTCCTAACCATATTTTCTTTGCGTATGTTTCTAGCTGTGTTCTGGTTGCTGAAACTCACCCTTCGTGGATTGTAGATTCCGGAGCAACAGACCACGTAGATAAGGAACGTGAGACTTTTGTCGAGTTTTTTCGTCTCAGTGCGGGCTCTAAGTACATCTACGTAGGTGACAATAAAAGAGTGAAAGTCAAAGGGTTAGGAAGTTGCAAGTTAGAACTTAGCAATAGAAAAATCCTTTACCTCCATGATGTTTTGTATGCCCTTGATCTTCGATGAAACTTAATACCTGTATCCACTCTTGATGCATATGAATATGCAATGACTTTTGGCTCTAAACATATGAACATCTCAATGGATGATGTTCCTATATGCAATGGCTTTCTTGAAAATAGTTTTTATGTTCTTAATACTGCATGTGTTACTAGTAGTTATTCATTTATGTCATTCGTTGATGTGAATGAAAGTGTCAAGACTTGACATGCCAGACTAGGACATATAGGACAAGATCGAATTAATAGACTAATTAGAGAAGGGCTCATAAACTCTATCGCTAAAGTCGATTTATCGACTTGTGAAGAATGTCTAGCTGGCAAGCAAACAAGAAAATCATTTGGAAAAGGAAAGCGTGCTGAGTTTCCATTGCAATTAATCCACTCAGACGTATGTGGTCCGATAACTGTCCAAGCAAGACACGGTTTCTCATACTTCATCACATTTATTGAAGATTATTCAAGCTATGGGGTCGTATACTTGATCTCTCATAAGTTCGAGGCTATAGATTGCTATGTGCGATTTATGAACATGACCGAGAATCAATTAGATCGCAAAATTAAGTCCTTGCGAACCGACCATAGTTGTGAGTATCTTTCTGATTTATTCAAGAAGTTATGTGATAAAAAAAGAATAGTTAGGCAACTAACAATTCCAGGAACTCCATAACAAAATGGTATTGCGGAAAGGAAAAATCGTACTCTACTCGATATGGTCCGGTCTATGATGGCACAAGCAAACCTCCCAATTTCGTATTGGGGAGATGTACCATCAAAGTCTGTCTCTTCCACTCCCTATAAACTTTGTATAGGTCGTAAGCCTGACTTAAGTTACTTGCATCCATGGAGATGTACAATCTATGTCCTGACAACTCTCATAAGTATAGGAAGTTGGGCCCTAGAGGCAAGCACTACAAGAAAATGGATCTTTAACGGCCAATTATTAATGTCGAGACAAAAAAATGGTCATTAAAAAAAGTCAATAGTGGCAAGAAAAAAATATGGACATTATTAAACACATTATTAGCGAAAGAAAAAATGCTCATCTCAAAAAAGTAAATTTCGATCGTTAAAAGTGATTATTAATGATCATTAAATTTTGCCATCATTAATTATTTATAAATTAAGATCAAGTAGGCATGCAATTAATATTTTATTTGGCGGGAACTAAACATTTCCCTCCGATGATTTCTCAAGCAACATCAATTTTAAAAAATAAATTAGTTTATGCATTTAGTTAACTTAATTACATGTGATAAAATCCAATAGAAAGAAAAAAAGTCGTTACAAAATCTAATAGAATTTCTCCCAATTACTTTTATAAAATTTGAACATAAAAACACAAATTATTAGTGTTTTATAAATTTAAATTCCATAAAATAAGAGGAAAAAATAAAAAAATGTATATAAAATAGTTTAACATTCATAAATTAAATAAATAAAAAAATGAATTGTTAAAAAAATTACAATAGAAAGTTACACTGTAATATAAAAAATAAAGACAAAATTTAGTTATTAAATAAGTAGAACAAAATAAATATATGTACAAGTGAATAGTCCCACATTGAAGACACTAAAAAAGTGAAAGCAACACATCCTCTATAAAATGGACCTCAGAAGTAGGCAATGAGCCAACTCAAATTTTGATTTAAAATAAAATTTTTAACTTAATCGGTTCACTTAGACCGATTTTGGTCGGTTCTATCCGGTTTTGGCCAGTTCTATCCGGTTCTTGATCGGCTTAAAATGGTTCAAAATGGTCAAAACTTCACTCTAGTTTTAGGGGTGATTCAGGACCGTTTTATTGACCAGTTGATGGTCCGATCGGTCAAACCGACTGGTCCGATCTGGTCGAACCGATCGGTCCGGTCTGGTCGTGACAACATTGGTTTTAATGATCGGATCATTTCGGGTCGCTGATGACCAATAACGATGGGATTACTAGTGATTGAAGATTATCAACGACAAAGATATTTCTAGCCATTAATGTATTCGACGACCAACTAAGTGGTCCTTATATAGTTTTAGTGACCGGATTATTTATGGTCGTTGATGACTTTTAACGACGGGATTACTAACCATTGACGATTATCAACGACAAAAATATTTCTAGCAATTAATATATTCAATGACCAACTAAATGGTCCTTATGTAGTTTTAATGACCGGATTATTTATGGTCGTTGATGACTTTTAATGGCCGACACCTCTAAGTCATCGTTATTGACTTTTAACGGCGGCATCTATAACGACGGGAGACGACGAAAAATGCTGATCGCTAATGACCAATAACGATCGGAATTTAAATATTAACGACCAGATTTCCCTTCTCTAATGATGTGTTTTCTTGTAGTGAAGAAGTGTGTTTTCATCAGGTATCCTGAAACCTCTAAAAGCTATGAGTTCATAGGAGAAAGAGATGATGGAAATATTACAGAAATTATGAGTAGAGATATGACATTTATAGATGATGAATTCTCAAAGCAAAGCGAGATTGATAGAACAATTCACTTAGATAAAGTCAGGAATTTCGAAATGGCGACATCTGCGAATCATAGTGTAGAAGTGTTTGTCCCTTCATCACCACACTTTGATTCGAGTGGGAGCATTTCGTCGCCAACGAGAATCCAGAGTGCTCACTTTGAAGGACTACTAGAAAGAGCATTCCACGCTGACGATTTGACATCGAAGGAATTCATGAAGCTCATATAGTGGGTCCTGGTGAAGAGCTTGAGCCTAATTCAATCAATGAGGCTCTTTCATTTTGTTATAAAGAAAAGTGGATTAAGGCAATGGAAGAAGAATTACAGTCTACGGAGGCAAATCAAGTCTGGGACTTGGTTGATCTCCCGCCTGATCGTAGAGCAATTGAAAACAAGTGGGTTCTTAAAATCAAATGAGACAGTGATGGATCCATTGAGAGGTACAAAGCTCTCTTAGTGGCGAAAAGCTTCACCCAAGAGGAGAGTATTGATTATGAAGAAGCCTTTGTTCCAGTTATAAGGTTTTCTTCTATTCGCCTTATCCTAGCAATTGTCGCACATATGGACTTGGAATTACATTAGATTAATGTAAAGACTGCATTTCTTAATGGAGAACTAGATGAAGAAATTTACATGAAGCAACCTGAAGGCTTTATAGTAAAAGGAGAAGAGCACAAAGTTTGTAGGCTGCGCCGGCCCATTTATGGACTTAAACAATAATCTAGGTAATGATATATTAAATTTCATCAATCAATCATATCATATGGTTTTGAAATGATTGATGAAGAGCATTACGTGTATGTCTATAAATCCAAGAATATGTTCATCATCATGACCCTATATGTAGACGACATCTTGATAGCCAGAAATAATACGGAGTTTTTGGTCACCATCTTTGAAATGAAAAACATGGGAGAAGCAGCTTCATACTGGGTGTGAAAATTCAGCGAGATCGTTCTAAAGATTTCTTGCTTCGTCGCAAGAGGCATATATTAACAAAATTTTAGAACGATTTCGGATGGCTGACTGCAAACCCATTGATGCTCCTATTACGAGATGTGAGACTTTGAACCTCAATATGTGCCCAAAGACTATCAAAGAACAAAGAGAGATGTCTTCAGTCCCCTATGCGAGTGCGGTCAGCAATCTGATGTACGCTATGTTGTGTACTCAGCTAGACATATGATATTCAGTGGATTTAGTGAGTCGATATCAGGCAAACCCAGGACGCCAACATTGGAAGGCGGTGAAGAGAATCATGAGATACCTCAAATGCACTGCTGACTTTGCTTTATGTTATCACATAGGAAGCTTAAGGCTGGTTGGATATATGGATGCCGATTTGGCAGGCGACATTGATGAACGAAAATCCACCTCTGGATATGTCTTCTTGCTCAGTAATGGTGTTGTCACATGGAGCAGCAAAAAGCAAGAATGCATAACATTGTCTACGATGGAAGTTAAATTTGTGGCATGTTCAGCCGTAGTGCAAGATGCCCTATGGTTAAAAAGGTTCCTTCAACATCTGTGGTTTTTGGATGCCGCAATGAAAAATATGACTTTACATTATGACAATCAAGCAGGGATTGCCTATGTGAAGGACGAAAAATATCATTGCAAAGGAAAGCATATCGACATCAAATACAAATTTATAAGAGATGAAGATGTGAAAGAGGAGGTCTCTGTTGAGTACATATCTACGCACAACATGGTTGCTGATCCGTTCACCAAACCACTACTTAGAGATGTATTCTTGAGATATGTACATGCACTAGGACTGCGTATAATATAAAAAAAATGTACTCAAAGTTAATCACATTAATGAAAATATGTTTTTCATAAGAGAATTATGTTATGCATGTGTTAAGTGTGTAGGTATGAGATTACTCACTCACACGAGTAATCGCCTCCGATGCTTATGTGATTGCACGTGGGGAAGAAATGGTTTAGACCCAAACATTTCTTATGAGAAATGACCTAAACTGCCTTTATGTGTTCAAGATGATGAAAACATGAGTTTGGTAACTCGGTGAAACCTGATGATGATAGCCAGATGTGGGACTCTAGCTTTGACATCAAGTGATGGCAAACAGTTAGATGTCTCAGGACAGACGCCAGTGGAGGGCGACTGGATTTAAATCTATGCGGTGTTTGAGTTAGACACACGCTTCTTTAGTGGAAATTTTCATTGCAATACTTGTGTTGTGTACCAAGTATGCTAAGACGACCCTGAGAAATGACGAATCGATGTTGATCTTCGTCATTGTGTGAGTCTCTCTAGACCTAACGGTTTAGTTGTTGCTCTTTGAACTTTGGCTATATTTCAAAGTAATGATTGGTGTTGCTACTTTAGCATGATACTTCAAGACCCAAAGTGAAGAGGTCCACTGAGTCATGTCTAGGAAAGCAACCGATCTGAACAGAGAAATATGAGTGCAAAGGAAAGATTTGTTAAGAGCTGCATGAGTTCTGCATGCAATTGACTAGCTATTTTTCTTGTGTAAGATAAATAGTTTTGCATACATAATTAATTATTACGGTGTCAGACACATGGCGTGTCTAGATGATGCAACAAGGCAAATCTGGGGCATAACGAGCACATTATGCTTGAGCGATTGTGTGTCACGATTTGGCTTGCAGGATAAAGCCATGTAAATCATGGTTATAGCACACGCGATATATATCACATGACATGATGAACAGCTATGTGAGACGTAGTTATGGATCAAAGATCGATTGAGCAATCATGGATCCATCACAGGTCATGATCTTAGCTCTCGAGGTGGTCGAGCGATTGTGCATCCTTAATCGGTCACAATCAAGAGCTCCCACATTTAAATTGTGCTTGTACTCATGGGTCGCACGACTCATTTGCTTTCATAAGATATAAAGAGATCGAGTATAAACATTGAACCCATCATGTGTGAGTGGGAGATTGTTGGCCGTATAGTGATGGACCATGCTTGACATGGTTCATCGACCATGCCAAGCATGGTCTGACATCATGCACAACAGCATGGTCAAATGACCATGCTGCTGCCGGCCTTGCTCAAGGCCATGCCATCGCATGGCCTTGGCATGATCTCAAGGCCATGCAGTGGCATGGCCGATCTCCTCTCGGTGCTTGGCTTTATGTGGCCAAGCATCTCTATAAAAAGGGCACTAAGGTGCTGCCCCATAAATCATGAAAGAGAGAATGAGATCTCTTAGTATGCTAAGTGTGGTGCTCTCCATAAGGTGTAGTGTAAGGTGTTGAGGTATGTTGTGCTTGTGTAGCCACTTCCTTCATCTATTAGTCACCTAAGTGCTCTCTCTTCTTTCCTTTGCATTTGAGTCGTGGCATTGTGTTCCATTTCCTCATGATTTGGTTCCCGACCACGCATACGAGTGTAACCCGCAATCCGTTCATAGAGAAGCAGCGTGGACGATCCGCTTTCGCATTGAGGTACTCCGTGAACCTCCATATTATTATGTTTATTAATTTCTACACGGGATATAATAAAAGTGAGACCAAACGATGAAACGAATATTATATTTTTTTAATAGGTTAATACATATTCATTATAGTATGCTATTCTCATTTTTATAAAACTATTCTTCGATAATATTTTGTCCACTCTACTTTTTCGGAAATTAGTAACTAAATGGCATTGTTTTGAGTGGTCTATTAATCATAAGTGGCCATATTCTACCGTGTGGAAGGTGGCGTCGCCTAGCTGGTGGGCACTTTAAAGCATTCTCTGTCGGATCATATTTCAAATATCCAAATTACACGATTGATCCCTCAACTTTGAGTCTATTTCCAATTGGTCCCCAACTTTAATTTATAACCAGATCGTCCTCCATCTTTTATTTTCTTGCACGATTAGTTCTCCTGACCGGTGATCATGGGTTTCCTGGTTGCCTTACATATGTGGCCTTTTTCTCTCTCATCCACGCCAATTTAACTCGTCCATGTCATTATAAAATTTTTTAAAAAAAATAAAAAAAGATGAGATCACCACGTCATTATAAAAATTAAAAAAAATGACTGGTCTATGAGGGGGGCGACCACCCCCCTCTAGTCGAGCTTCGATGAGTTAAATTGACGTGGACGAGTTAAATTGACGTGGATGAGCGAGAAAAGAGGCCACATATGCAAGGTAACCAAGAAACCCATGATCACCGGTCAGGAGGACTAATCGTGCAAGAAAATGAAAGATGAAAGACGATCCGGTTACAAATTGAAGTTGAGGGACCAATTGGAAATAGACTCAAAGTTGTGGACCAATCGTGTAATTTATCCTTATTTTTGTTATGTTAATATTTTTAATTTATTAGAATTAAGATGAGATTAGATTACACAATTGTACTATATCTTTTTGTAGTAGTTATTTATCAAAATACTTGAATATCATTAGTTAATGATACTTCAAATTATTATGCAAGATAAACTAATTATAAGATGTAAAGATATGTATGCCAGTTTGATTAAGATAAACACTTGCAAAATGTGTCATAGATTGATAAGGGAGAAGGACGATGTCTAATGAAAATTAAATAAGGATGAATAGTATAATTGAAGGTCACACACTGAAAAATTATATGCCCCACTTCCATCTAGACCATCCAGAGCGTTATAATATTTTTTTAACGTTTAACAAATAAAATCATTATTTCTCGAAATTTTCAATTAATAGTTAGATTGATAATGTATACAACATTCAATATATATTTAATATTACATTTAATTTTATTTCGATTAATTTTCTAATAGCATGCATTATTTTATAAACTTATTTATTTTAATTTTTTAAAAATTTAAATCTATCCAAATATTATTTTTTGTGTAAAAAGTAAAAAAAATGAATTATGAAATTACTGAAAAAATCGTACTCAAATCGAAGTTAAAATAGAACAAAACAATGAAAAATAATGATCGAAAATCACCATGAAAGTTTTGTCAGGGCCATGAAATAGGATTGTGAAACATCTTAGGCTGTTAAAATACATTTTTATTCCAAAAAGTTATTCGAGGCACCGTCGTAATCAACATTTCACGGGTCATGAAATTCATAT
Organism: Pontederia crassipes; assembly: GCA_030549335.1. Taxonomy (NCBI): domain Eukaryota; kingdom Viridiplantae; phylum Streptophyta; class Magnoliopsida; order Commelinales; family Pontederiaceae; genus Pontederia; species Pontederia crassipes. The sequence goes on from CM060195.1 coordinate 45,891,116, forward strand.
TTTTTATGCGAATAAGACCCGTGGAACACATATCACGGGCCGTGTAAATTTATTTCTAATTTGATTCACACACTATCTAGGTCCAAAGAAATCCACTTGATAGGGAATTTCACTTGTTGGGACTCAGTGCATGTATGCGAGCCAAGAGGTTCGTTGAAGCTCGACTTACGACTCATGATTCTTTTAAGTTGAGAGAATGGGTATGCCGGTACATGCCCCCATTTAGGTACTTGGCATTTTGGAATGACCCATCATCGTGAAAACGTGATGGGTACGTTCTTGGTGATGATCCCATGTATGCAAGTCTAGCAATCGTTGAGCATGAGAGCGACTTGGTTGTTGGATGACATCCCCACAAGAATGGGAATATGCCCATGCATGGGGCTTGCGGTGGCTACTTTATTGTTTTTGCATCGATTTAAGAAATAAAACTCCAGAAATAATCTCCTAAGCACTGACGTTTAATTACCTTGATATTTGTCCATGCCATACTTTCGTTTCCTCATCTTGTCTTTTGCTTAATATTAAAAACACATAAAAATTAATGTAGCCTTATGTTCCGCACTTCTTAATAAGAAATTTATGACCTTACGATGGTTAAATAAAATCAACCTCCCAACTAGTTGTCAATTAGGCATTTGTTTTTATTACACCATGCCAAAGCATTCTAAGAAAATTTTTCATATCACTTCTTGAGTAACAAAGAATACCCCTAGATGTCCAGTCAACTACTGCGCCTCAACGCATTTCGGGGAGAACCAGTTAGCTCTGGGTTCGAGTGGCATTTCACCCATAACCACAACTCATCCGCTAATTCTTCAACATTAGTCGGTTCGGATCACCACTTAGTTTCACCCAAGCTTCATCCTGGTAATGGATAGATCACTCAGGTTCGGATCCATAAGCAATGACAATAGTCCTATGAAGATTGCTTTCGCTACGGCTTCGGTGGGTTCCCTTAACCAAGCCACTGCCTCATACCTTTCCACTTATAAATCAAGAAAATATTTTTTTTTAGCCAATTCATTCATCTATTGATGTAAACTCTAACATTGTTCAACTGCAAAAAGCTTAGAAGATCATGAGGTGGATTTACATTGCATAAAATATCATAACTAGCAACTCTTCCAGAGTTGGCAATGAAGTTGGCTACACTATTCATCTCCCTATAAATGTACTTGGCTTCAAAGAGTTCAAAAGATGATATTGCAACCCATATACCCATCTTTATGCTCCTTATGCGCCAAGGCAGCTAAAAACTCTATTCATGATGGCTATTAAGTTTGACGAACCACACTTTGCCCATATACGTTTATATCCACTTTCTTTGCATTGTAATAGTCGTGCCCTCAATCCCCAACCCTTAGCTTTTAAGATTGAAGAGAAACATATATCATAGGGCGGAGCAAACCCTGGACCGGGTCCGGGTCTAGGCGGACCCGGTCCTGACCCAACTTTTGCTGGGTCAAAATTTTTCTGACTCGGCAGACCGAGAATCTGACCAAGTTTACGTCCGTAATCCAGAATCACTATTTCGAAGAAATTATACAAAATAAAAAGTGATGGCAGGCAACATGCTAAAGATTACAAACATATACGACATCCAACAAGCTAAGAATAGAATTTAGACCACATTCTGCAATACACATTCTTCACATCTGCTTACATAAAGTGGACATTCTGCAATACACATTGATGCGTTGAATTTGTAACAATAAAATTTGCTAGCAAGTGCACTAGTCGCTCAAGTAATATAGTAATAGGAGTAAGAGTGTCGAACCTACGAGGAATATTATTAATTCAATATCTAAATTTATAAATTAATAAGAGAGAAAAAAACATGGATTTTGAAAATGAGTTTTAAAAGATAAAGAAAATAAGATAAATATAAGATAATGGTGTTGAAGTTAGGCCTTAGGATGAAAATAGATTAGGATAAATATTTGAACCATAAAAGATAAATTTAATCTTTAAAGATGGATTAAGAATTTTCTCAAGTTATTAATTTATAAGATTAACATCACAGAGTCCACAAACTGGTAATTATGCTATTTAATCCGGTAAATCAAACTATCTTAAATTTAATCAAACCTAAAGTCCCACAAACTGGTATTCGTCAGATAAGATTAAAATTAAGATGCATTAATATGAAAATCCTAGACTATTAATCACTCCACAAACTGGTTAGATTAACAGACCACATAAAATTGATTCTCCACACACTAGTTATCAAATTTATGTCAATTATTAATTTCACATAAAATCAATTAATTTAATTAATGAATTCTGACATCAAATAATCCACAAACTGGTAAGTACTCAATTCAGAAATCTAAGTAATTAAATTAAAAGCATTAAACACAATTAACTAACTGATCAGAAAAGATTAAAACAAATAATATAGGGTCCAAATAGTTTCCCTTCAATAATAATCTCCTAACATGAAATAAATAAAAATATGGAGTTCATCCTAGAAATTCTGGAGAGATAATAACAAAATAATAATAATTGGAAGAATTACACCCAAATAGATAAAAGTCGAAGCTTCGGATCACGGGCAGACAGTCGGGCAGCCTCTCGGACTTGATCAGGGTCGCGATCAACTTCTAGCCGTCGCACCTCTCTCCTTTTGGTCGTAGCCTGCAGAGCTCACAACTCGCCGTGGAAGAAACCTGAACTTCAGAGCACACATTGAAACGACGGATTCTTCACGTATTTATAGGGTGCAGACGACCTTTAATTTGATCTCGGCCGTAACATCGTACGGATGAATTTAAATTTACGAGATAAACTCGGCCAAAGATAAATCCTTTTATCATTACGCCTAAAGATAAATCCTTTTTATCTTTACTCCCTTCGAATCTCGGCCGTAACAAAATTCTTTTATCATTACCCCCTCCATGTCTCGGCCAAAATGATATCTTTACTCCTTTTCATTACTCCCTTTGAATCTCGGCCAAAACAGAGAATTAAACCTCGTTACGCCCAAAAGATAAAATCCTTTTATCTTTACCCATTCAAATCTTAGCCGTAACAAAGAAGATTCCATATCATTACCCCCTGGAAATCTCGGCCGTAAGGAACTCTTTTATCTTTACTCCTTTCGAATCTCGCCCAAAACGACTTGATCTTCATGCCATTACGCCCAAAGATAAAATCCTTTTATCTTTACCCCTTCAAATCTCACCAAAACGGCTTGGGTGTAAAGCCAAATCTCGGCCAAAATGACTTGAGGGTAAAGCCAAATCTCGGCCGTAATAAATTCTTTGAAATTCGGCCGTGTTTTGAATTTTCCTGCAAAATAATTATTCAAATTTAATTAATCCATCCATAATTAAAATATTCAGAGAATTAATAATTAAAATTAATAAATCCGGAATTACGATTGAAAAGTGACTAAAAAATGATGCATGCCATGAACAAATTACAGAAAAATTAACTAAAATAATAATCTAAAATATGTTATATTTTGCATGCATCAAACTCCCCCAAGCTTAAAGTCTTGCTTGTCCTCAAGCAAAAATTCAAGGCAAGGCTCAAGAAAGTTCCATCATAGCCTCCACATTGTCAATTGACTAATTTTCTCACATAATTCTTCTGCACACCTACTACTAAGCATCTTATCATTTTCCATGCACTTAGCTTCATAGAGGTTCTGAATGCTACACAAATTTAAACAATATTAAATTCAGCCTTGCAGAAAAATAAATTGTCTGTCAAATAATAGCATTAATATTGAACACATAAGTACTAATTGAGCTTAAAATTTTTTCTTTTTCTTTTTTATTTTTATTTTATTTTTATTTTAAATCATTTTAAAAGTTCTAATCTTCAAGCAGGATTGCACAAGGAGGTCCATGTAGCGGGCTTTAGACTGATGACTCTCAGACCAGATGGCCTTAGGGCAACAGGTGATAAAGCACTCCTCGAGTTTACTTGCCCGAACAACTAAGGTTCTGAATGAAGAGTTCGAACTTAGCCATGATTCAGTACTCATGTGCTTCTCCATATTCCACAAGATGGTCCATGTAGCAGGCTTTTGATCGACGAATCCTAGAGCAGTTGCCCTTAGATTGCCAGGCATGAACCCCTACGATCTAATTACCCGAACACATCTTGGTTCCGGATAACACTTTTGTACCTACACATAACTTTATTGATCATTTATTTTATTTGTTGGGGTTTAACTAACCCTTCTTTTTTATAAGCTCAAAAAGTACTTGATATAGTCAATAAGAAGGCTACTACTAATCAAGACTTAAAAGAAATAAATAAAAAAGGCATGAATATGATTTTGTCGTCTAGTCATTCATAATTCTATTTAGCATGGGCACACAGTCTATAAGTTTGATACTGAAGTAGCAAGTGATAAGAAAGAAAAGTATTCAAATTTCATCAATTAACAATATGTCTTTGAACTTTACTTAAAGATAATTAAAATAATAAGACGAAAGTTAGTAAGATGGTAGCAAAAATAAATGCATGCAATGGTATTTTTTAGAAATTTTTCAATTTTTTTGGATTTTTTTATAAATAGATGCAAACATAAGCAAATAAACAGAAAGAAACATGCAATGCGTGAAATGCAAACTCCCCCAAGCTTGAACTAGACACTATCCTCAGTGTTAAGCCAGCAAGGGAAAGTGATACATACTCAATAAAAAAAATTTTAAAGAAACGAAAATAAAGAAAAGGGAAAAGACACAACCGGATTTACTGTCTGTGGGGTGGCGATGGTGGATGGTAGCCGAGATTTCCTTGGCGCACTCCGGGGTAGGAGATTAATTGTGAGGGCTGTGGGGCCGGCTGAGCATTCGGATGTCGTCGTTCGTGACGTCCCCTCCATATATTAGCAAATCGCCTCATTTTTATCTGGACAAAAATCAATAAAGAAAAGGTGCCGGCTCGGTGGAAGCTCGGCCGTAAGGTAGAGAGGATGAGGAACCTCGGCCGAGGTGATGATTTTTGTAGATTTCGGCCGTAAGGAATGGTGGTGTGGCTCTGATGTTCGACCGTAAAGGCTCGGCCGTAAGGAGCCAGCTCCGGTGGAAACTCGACCGTAATAAGTGTCGGCCGTAATAAGTGTCGGCCGTAAGGTTGATGAAGGACTTCGGCCGCAATAAGTGTCGGCCGTAGATTTGAGTTTGGCCGTAAGAAGTTGGAGGCGTGACTCGAAACTTCGGCCGTAAGAGTAGATGAACCTCGGCCGTAAGGAGTTGATGTCGATGAATTACCTTGGAGTTTGGCCGTAAGGTAGAGAGGATGAGGAACCTCGGCCGTAAAGAAGTCTCGATGCACGGTGTTAAGGCTCGGCCGTAACGCAGATGGTAGGTGCGCGGTGGCTCGGCCGTAACGCACTGGGCGTAATGGTGAGACTTCGGCCGTAAGGAGTTGGTTCGGTGTGGAAGCTCGGCCGTAAGGGATGGGTGGTGGCGCTGATCCGGGCATAAGGAGTCAGCTCTGGTGGAAGCTCGGCCGTAAGGAAGCTGAGGTTAGGTCAGTGAGGCTTCGGCCGTAAGGGCTTTTGGGCGAGAGGCATTGAAACTTCGGCCGTAATATGTCTCGGCCGTAAGGAAGAAAAGTTCGACCGTAATTGATGAAGCTCGGCCGTAAGAGTAAGAACTTTGGAACTTCGGCCGTAAGGCGGTGGTGCTTGATCTGCAAGGATGTGGAAGGGGTAAAGAATTTAAAGGAAACTTCAGCGTAAACTTACCTTTCCCACGTGATGCGCGCAGTGAAGGATCATATCAAATTGAAGGAGCACAGCGATCTACCGATTCCAAGGTGATTTTTCCTCTCGCCTTGTCATGTCCGAGATGAACCCGACGTGTTAATTCATGCATCGCTCAGTCCACGTATCCGAAGAAATGATTAGTCGAGTTCCTCTCCGTGCACAAAAAGAAATATCGATTAGATGACTCCTTAAACTATTAATTAAAATGCCAATCAACTAACTAATTAAATAAAAATAGAAAAATTAAATTAATTAAAAAAATGTAAATTAGTAAAATCTTTGGTTGTGATTAAATATTCAATTCGTCACTGCAACAACCAAGTGTCAGAAAAAAAATTAAATAAAAAATTAACATCTGATCAGAATGTGTGACATATAAATTTATCCAAAGGATTAACTTAGTTGTGATTAAATTTTCACTCAAGTCCTACAACAACTAATTTTCAGTAAGAGAGATAAAAGAATAAAATACAAATATATACAAGAAGGAAGAAATACAGATAATAGGTCACGAGAAATGAGATTTTAACAAATAAAGTCTTTCGTTCTGATAGAATTGAAAATTCGTCATTAAAATTAATTTTTGAGAGGAACTTTTCAGAAACCTAATTACGGCCGCAAACGGAGGTTCTTCAAACCAATACAAATACCAAATATTAATATCGATCGAAAGAATTTATGACGATGTAAGAAACGGCACAAAATAAGTCTGAACTAATTTGCGGCCGTAAAGTTAATAATCAGACATAATAAAAAATTATTTTCAGAGAAGAAATAAGATTGATCGGCCGTAGTACAAAAATAGATTTACGGCCGAAATTAAATTAGTAATCCAAGGCTCGTTCGTCCGTAAAAATCATAAAACAGTGTTGAAAGGGATTCAACGTGAAGGCGTAAAACTTGTTGGCTTATGTCCGAAACAACGTCGTAAAAATTAACACAACGATGAATCATTTCGGCAATCAACTCCTCACATATAAAATCATAAGCGTAAAGAACTGAAGTTGACAACCTTTGATCGTAAAACAGAACAGGATTTCGGCCGAAATAAAAATCCAACGAAACGTCGACAAAATGACTCATTATGGCCGAGGAAGAGTATAATTCATATCGGCCGTAAATCAATGAGAATTAAGTCGAACGTGATCGTTGATGGCCGAGAAAGAAAAAATCACAAATAAATTGGCCGAAAAGGTCGTAATATGGCGTAAAAACAAATGTTCAGAAATTTTTACGGCCGCAAAACCTCGGCCGTAAACAGAAAACATGAGATCATTCTCGGCCGTAAAGAAGATTAAATTGTCAATTAAGACGAGGACACATCGGCCGAGATGAAGTCAACACGAAGCCGTAAAGAAAAATAGGGTTTCAGCCGAAATAATTTCGAATGAAACTTGAGAATATTACCCCACTCAAATGTCAAAAATTGAATCATTGCGGCCGAAATTGAATTGAGTCGATTTTTTATGGCCGTAAAACAACGAAATTAAATCAAATAGAACAAACTACTTTGGCCAAAACGAAATCAAATCCATGGCGTAAAACAACGTTCGGATAAAATTATGGCTGTAAAACAGAAGATTAAATTTAAATCGATATTGCGAGCCGTAAAACCAGTAAAGCCGACAAAAATCAATCTCGGTCGTAAAATCATAAGTTAACAGTAATCCAAAATTCCGTAAAGCATTAGCCAAAGTCAACAATTTTAATCTAAAATGTCGCGACCTTTATCTGCAAAAGAAAAGATGTCAGTTTATTCACAAAAAATAATTAAAATAATTAATACATATGCACAGAGAATTATTTACAATTTATTTACATCTCCTAATAATTCATAAAAATCAGAAATTAATTAATAAAATATTCCCCGGCAACGGCGCCAAAAACTTGATGCGTTGAATTTGTAACAATAAAATTTGCTAGCAAGTGCACTAGTCGCTCAAGTAATATAGTAATAGGAGTAAGAGTGTCGAACCCACGAGGAATATTATTAATTCAATATCTAAATTTATAAATTAATAAGAGAGAAAAAAACATGGATTTTGAAAATGAGTTTTAAAAGATAAAGAAAATAAGATAAAGATAAGATAATGGTGTTGAAGTTAGGCTTTAGGATGAAAATAGATTAGGATAAATATTTGAACCATAAAAGATAAATTTAATCTTTAAAGATGGATTATGAATTTTCTCAAGTTATTAATTTACAAGATTAACATCACAGAGTCCACAAACTGGTAATTCTGCTATTTAATCCGGTAAATCAAACTATCTTAAATTTAATCAAACCTAAAGTCCCACAAACTGGTATTCGTCAGATAAGATTAAAATTAAGATGCATTAATATGAAAATCCTAAACTATTAATCACTCCACAAACTGGTTAGATTAACAGACCACATAAACTTGATTCTCCACACACTAGTTATCAAATTTATGTCAATTATTAATTTCACATAAAATCAATTAATTTAATTAATGAATTCTGACATCAAATAATCCACAAACTGGTAAGTACTCAATTCAGAAATCTAAGTAATTAAATTAAAAGCATTAAGCACAATTAACTAACTGATCAAAAAAGATTAAAACAAATAATATAGGGTCCAAATAGTTTCCCTTCAATAATAATCTCCTAACATGAAATAAATAAAAATATGGAGTTCATCCTAGAAATTTTGGAGAGATAATAATAAAATAATAATAATTGGAAGAATTACACCCAAATAGATAAAAGTCGAAGCTTCGGATCACGGACAGATAGTCGGACAGCCTCTCGGACTTGATCAGGGTCGCGATCAACTTCCAGCCGTCGCACCTCTCTCCTTTTGGTCGTAGCCTGCAGAGCTCACGACTCGCCGTGGAAGAAACCTGAACTACAGAGCACACATTGAAATGACGGATTCTTCACGTATTTATAGGGTGCAGACGACCTTTAATTTGATCTCGGCCGTAACATCGTACGGATGAATTTAAATTTACGAGATAAACTCGGCCAAAGATAAATCCTTTTATCATTACGCCTAAAGATAAATTATTTTTATCTTTACTCCCTTCGAATCTCGGCCGTAACAAAATTCTTTTATCATTACCCCCTCCATGTCTCGGCCAAAATGATATCTTTACTCCTTTTCATTACTCCCTTTGAATCTTGGCCAAAACAGAGAATTAAACCTCGTTACGCCCAAAAGATAAAATCCTTTTATCTTTACCCCTTCAAATCTTAGCCGTAACAAAGAAGATTCCATATCATTACCCCCTGGAAATCTCGGCCGTAAGGAACTCTTTTATCTTTACTCCTTTCGAATCTCGCCCAAAACGACTTGATCTTCATGCCATTACGCCCAAAGATAAAATCCTTTTATCTTTACCCCTTCAAATCTCACCCAAAACGGCTTGGGTGTAAAGCCAAATCTCGGCCAAAATGACTTGGGGGTAAAGCCAAATCTCGACCATAATAAATTCTTTGAAATTCGGCCGTGTTTTGAATTTTCCTGCAAAATAATTATTCAAATTTAATTAATTCATCCACAATTAAAATATTCAGAGAATTAATAATTAAAATTAATAAATCCGGAATTACGATTAAAAGTGACTAAAAAATGATGCATGCCATGAACAAATTACAGAAAAATTAACTAAAATAATAATCTAAAATATGTTATATTTTGCATGCATCACACATTCTTCGCATCAAGATTGTTCACATGTTCATAACTAAAGTCTTAAAATGAGATATTCTCCATAACTAATAATCTAATACACATTATGCATCTTGATAGTTGATTCCAAGCAGGAGGAGGGGATCACAAAGGACCTCAAGACTTGAGCAATCGCCAATCTGAAACAATCTGAAATGGCACATTAATGATGATATCACAGAGTTAGGACCTCATAAACTTTATTTGCTATGCACTAAGTTGAAGATGTATTGCAGAATGCATAATGGGAGATAGGCAAATGTATAATACAATGAAATATAAGCTCCAAAAGGTAGAGAGACAGATGTATTGCAGAATGCATAATACAGTGAAATATATTGCAAAATGCAGAATGGCAGACAGGCAAACATGCAAATGTATAATACATATATGCTCCAAAAGATCCTTAGTGGTTGGCTTTTCTTTCTTTCTGTCATGTGTGATGTGTCCTAATGATGGAAGGAATAAGTGCATGAACAAATATATATTTATTCAACTAGACAACCAACACAAGATTAATCATAATCAAGAGGGGCCAAGTCCTCTTCAAGGGCATTGCTAGAACACAGATTTAGCATCTCGTCCCAAAAAAGGGTGAAAAATCTCTAATCAACTAGACACAGATGACATTTAAGGTCATTAGATGTCTTGAATCCAATCAATTTCACCTTCACTTCACATAATATGGAGGAATAAATTTGATGATTTCGTGATGTGGCACTTCAGTTCCCTGGACAGAAGAACCCTCGATGGAGGAATATCAGTGAACAGAGGACAATATATAGTTAGTTATAGAAGTATTTCAATACTAGAACAATGTCAAAAGATGCTAATGGGGAAACTGTAAGACTAAGACATGACTCATGAGAAGAATTTGCTGCTACAGAAACATGGAAGGAGAAAGCTATAGAGCATTGTTTACAATGTAAGAATGTACAGAACACACACACACACATATATATTATTGTAATGAAATTATGCAAGGAGAAAGCTAATGTGGACATATATATTATTGTTGTTATGCACTAAGTTTTCATTGATAAAGATAAATAATCTGATATGTGAGACTCAGAGAACACTAACTTTGAGAAGGGAAATAGCTTCCTTTGTGGCACTTTTCTCATGTTCTAGAAAGAGAAAAAGAAGCATGGATCATTAGAAATTGACTCATGTGTATAATCACAGCATTACAAAAACATAGAAAAGGTCAATAGAAATATAACAATATTACCAAAAAAGATAGAAAGATAAACCTAGAAAAGGTCAAAGTTCACATACTCACAATTGAGAGAGTTAATTGTCTGTTATCATTTGATCCAATTCCAATGATGAACTTGAGGGCCCAACTTGGGTGCTACCGGTTGCTTCTGCATAAGTGTCAATCAAAATGCCATAATTAATAACATAATTGACATATAAATAAATTAAAGAGTTACATAATACGTAAATAGATTAATATAACTTTAACCTATAATTATATTGTTTGTGAGCTCGAATTGATCAAAATCTTCTTCAACTTTAAAACATAGTGATGATAACTTAACTTTGTGCGCACGAGAGCTTCTGCCATTTTTTGCGATAGAGAACTCCTAAAGAAATCAAGAATGCATCCTCCAGTGCTGAAGACAGACTCCGAAGGAACTATAGAAATTGGAATGACCAAAACATCATATGCTATTAGAGAGAGAACTCTATACTTTGTGGAATTGACCTTTCACCAATTTAGGATATCAAAGTTCTCTTCACCCTCACAAGGTTCCATCAAATATCTTTCAATTTCAGATTTGTTATCGATATTCTTTTTTTTCTTTTAAAGTATACTCTATTGATGAATCCTTGCTGTCTTCTCATCAACATTTACATTTTCAACCCCATTTATAGAACTTGTATTCTCCACTCGAGAAGTGGAGTCATTACTGACATCATGTGCATAATAGTCATACATACGAAATATTTTATCTTGAATCTTTGTAACAACCCTACTAGCTATAGCTGAATCATAAAGATTTGTATAGTTCCATTCAACATAGCCAAGTTTATATCTAGGATCTAATACAACAATAATAAGTATCAATGGATTAATATTTTCAGGTTTTTCTCAATACTTATCGTATTTAGATCTCATATCGCAAGCCATCTTTTGCAAGTATGTATCATGACCATTACTCCATTTTGCAATTTGAGATTGAACAGATAAAATCTCACAAAAGCAAGCACAAGATGTCACAAATGAAGAGCCAAATAAGTTGCATGTTGCATCATAAAATATTTTTAAAAACATCACAAAATTTCGAGCAGTATCCCAATCTTCAGTTGTTGGTGGCACACAATCGTTGCCTTTGAAATGTAATTGGTATTCCCTATCTTCTTCATCCAACATCTCAAATACTTTTTGAAATTTTTCAGCTCGTTCCAACATTAAGTAGGTTGAATTCCAGCGAGTTGGAACATCCATAATAACACTATATTGGCTGGTAATTTTCTCCTCTTGTATATATCTTTTGAATTTTCCAAATCATGCTAGAGACGATCGCACATAGCGAACAGCCTCACGAATTGATACAATCACTGATTTCATATCATGCAAACCATCTTTGACCACAAGATTTAGTGTATGCGCACAACATCTGATGTGAATAAAATCACCGTTACAAATTAAACCTTTCCAACTATTTAATCTCTTTTCAAATGACCAATAACTTTATCATTGGTCGAAGCATTATCAACGGTGATGGTGAAAACTTTTTCAATCTCCCATGCTAATAAACACTTTTCAACAACTTTAGCAATGTCCTCGCCCTTATGACCTTCAATTGGACAAAGATTAAAAACTATTTTATGTAAAATCCAATCTTCATCAATAAAGTGTGCTGTGAGACACATATAATATAATTTCAAATACATGAAGAGGACTTCTTAAATAATGCTTTGAGTTTATCCATTTCATCAAGATATAATTGATAACAATCTCTTGCGATAGTAAATATTGATGGAATAATAAATCTAGGTTCCAAGCATTTTGAATACTTACGAAAACTAGCACCTTCTACAACTCTAAATGCTTGCTCATCGCATATCACAAACTCAGTCAAGGCCCTTCTACTATCCTCATAGTTATATGAATGAGGGGCTAATGGCTTTGCTGCTCCTTGTAAGTTTTGTGCCAATATCTTCTGTCCCTACTTCACTTCTATGAGGGAACTTCTTGCATCTTTTTAAATGCTTAAATAAACCAATAGTCTCATGCTTATTAGGGTCTGCAATAAAATCATTTTTACAATATTTGCATCTTGCTCTACCTTCATGATCTGAAGTAAACTTTTCAAAATGATCTCAAGCTTCAGATTTGTTTTTACTAGGCTTCCTCTTGACTAATTCTATTTGAATGGAAGTATCATTAGCATCTCCAACAGGGTTTGGATTAAATTGTGCAGACTCGATGATGACATTATTCGAAGTAGGATTAGATCCAATACCAGTCATTGCGTTATCATCCATTCATAAAGTTTGTACACTGACTTTGACAAAAAAATCAAACGTTAAATACAATCAACAACTTTACACTAGTAAATGTATTACATAGAGCTATCAGCTAGTAAACTGGTAAACTTACATTTTTAGAAAATGTATTACATAGAGCTAGTAAACTTATATAGATCTACTTTTAGGCATCACAAGTGAATAATCAAGAAAAACATGTGAGGATATTAAATAAGTAGTAAGTACAAAATGGACCTCTAACTAATAGAGCTCGAGCAGTTGACAATTCTCCCGCAAGTATACGGAGTCAATGTCGTAGTATATAAAATATCGTCCCACAGGGAAGAGTTCAAGTATTAGAATTATACGATTCTAATTGATATCTAAACGGTCAAAAATATGTGAAATAATAATAAAAACTAAATAAAAGTGAAATGATGAAATGAATGCAGAAAACGACGAGAAAGAACGAGAATTGATTATGAGAAATAAATGAGAATAAAAGTTCTCGGATTTTGAATCCACTTAGGGTATTGATCATAGGGAATTTAGAGATAATAAAATTATTCTACTTAATCTTCAAAAGGCATGCATCTCCTTTTCAGGCAAATACAATTCTAATTAAAATAATAAACGCCTACTTTCGTGATCATTTAAATTATTTAAATTGCATTATAAACCAAGATTTATAAGTAAAATGATTATCCTTATTTTCAAGAAACAATGCATTTCATGTCATTCATTTGAACTAATCTTGATGAAATACTTTCGTAATCAGGAAAATCTTCGGTCGCTTAACTAGATGACCAATCTAATGTAAGCATTACATGAACTACATGAAAGACAAAGAACACATCAGATTCAATAAAAATATTCCCTAAAGATCAACCATAGGTTTCATCAAACCCGAGAAAAGAAATTTAGCCACGCATAGAGAAAGAAATCATCGTCGAAACGTAAAAGTTCATAAAAAGATAATGAGATTAAGGCTAAGAAAGGTACATAAATGCAGAAAGAAATAAACGATCGTCTCAGCCGTCTTGATCTCCTCCAAAACAAGGTTTGGACCCCTATTTTTATCTTCACAAATCCCTTTTATAGTCCTCCCAAATTAGGATTACAAAAAGGCCTAAAATACCCAAAATATTAGCCCAATACGGCCAAAATGGGTCCAAACGGCCTAAGGTGAAGCGTTACGATCTGTTGGATCAAGCCGTATTGATTCTGAAGCGCGATACGGTCTAAAGGACTTTAATACGGGCAAACTGGCTTAAACACGACCTGCCCGTATTTTCTGATGCGTGAACAATATGACCTGATTGGCTTTAATACGGGCAAGATGGCAAAAATACGGTCAGTCCGTATTTTCCACTGCGAGCTCAAATGACCTGAAGGGCTTTAATACTGGCTGAAAAGCTTTAATACTGACTGCCCGTATTGAGTCTCTATACATGTGTTTTTGCCAAACTTTTGCCAGATTTTTATGGTTCCTGAAACAAATCAAATAATAATGTAGATTCCGAAATCTTTGATGATTAAAGATGAAATAATATAAAACACATTAATCTTAACAATAATTATATTAAAATAATTGAATAACTTCACGATTATCAACTCCTCCAAACCTATTTCTTTTCTTGTCCTTAAGCAACAATTAGGAACTTAGGGTCAACAAAAAAAAATCTTCAGATTTTTCTGACCACATTATAGATAACATTATATCTCCCTAGCCCTCAGACTTCTCTACTTGAACATTATTTACGCATTAAAGACTTGTTAAACTCTTGACTTGGAACCACTGAAGCATGTGCTCTATGGACGTCAAATAAGATCGTCCTGCAGACTGACTTTTCACATAACTACCTCTTAAGACTTTGCACTAACCCCCAACTTATATTAGCACTCAAAGTTGATCTGCACATGTAGAGGACAATTACCTGTCCTTGGGTTCAACTAACCCTCTTTTCATTTAGCCATATTTGCCACATCTTTTCTTTTGTAATTTAGGGAATTGAAATTAAAAAGAAGACTTCCACTGAGCACGAGCCTCGCTTTTCTTCCGAGAATACTTGGCTTGGGTGCTAGCGGTGCCATAAGTGGCATACTCATATTTTCCTCAAGTGAGGGGACAGAGGAGTAGTTATTTATAGAGAAGATAAGTTGCCCATGATTTTCCTCACCCTATTTTTTTATTGTTTTTTTATATGCTTGGGCGAGGCACTTGGGACCTTTATTAAATAAAGAATAAAAAACATTTCCCAACTTACTTGAGAAGAGAAGTATAATTATGAGGCATGTATTAAGTAAAATTGAGCATCATATAAGTGGGTGCAAATGTAAGATCCCAGACGAAGTTATGTGCAAGGTCAGACTACATGTCACTCGCTTTGGTTCCAAGTTAAAGTCATTTATGTTTTTATGTTCTTCTTCAGGAATGTTCAAAATAAATCAGTCATGAGGATTAGAGGATCAAGACTGTCATGTATAATGTTTCCTAATTCATACTTGATGACATGCATTATTCTTTGGCGATATGAAAAATGCATATTTAAAACCTGCCAACAACATTGATTAAAAGATAAGGGTTCACACATGACAGCTGGTTTGACCCGACACATGCGAAAGTAAATACTTAACGACACAACTAAACTCACTACTGACCAGTAGACACTCATAACAACACATCGACTCATGCTAACATTAGCTAACCTCCTTTTCCCCCAAACCTGAAATAAACATTGTCCTCAATGTTTTTGACATGTCAAAACATAAAATTAGGATTGAGATAAAGAAAGCTCACATGCCATGTGGTGGAGGTGGGAACGCCGACCAATCACTATGCTCAATGTGTTAGTCATTAAACTTATAAATCTTGGTCCAATCGTCTCCTAGCATGTCGATATCCTACAATGAGCACACATATGTTGATGAGCGGATATTTATTCCAAAAGCACAATTCAAAGAACAAAATGATAAGAGAAAAATCTTGAGTTGCCTCCCAAGAAGCGCCTCTATTTAACGTCGTTGGCCCGACGTATTGAAGGATCATCCAGGTGATGGATCAGGAAGTTTTGGTGGTTTCCTCCTTTCAAATTCATCAACCAATAAGTGTGGCTTCAATTTTTTGACTGTCTTTAATAATCTCATAGCGTGATTAGGGTGAACTCCTAATGTGGCACTCAATTCATGCAATTCTTTACATCCGACTTCAATTGAGTTCAACAATAGGTGTTCGAATGTGTTCTTCTGCAATATGTCTTGCAACACTTTTTGCTCCTTCTCATCAATGTAGTCTACAAAGAAAACTTAATTAGCAAGGGTTCGAAATTTGGGAGATTGTGAAAGGTCAAACTCCACTTTTTCTTCTCCAATGTTGAAGGTCAACTTTCCATTCTTGACATCAACGAGGGCACTAGCAGTGGCCAAAAATGATCTTCCCAAGATTATGGGTATTTCTCCATCCTCCTCTATGTCCAAGACAATGAAGTCTACTGGTATAAAGAATTTATTCACCTTCAGCAGTACATTTTCTACAACTCCCATTGGATAGGTAATTGAACGATCAGCCAATTGTAGTGAGATAGTAGTAGGCTTCAATTCGTATAATCCTAATCTCTTGTAAATAGAAAGGGGCATCAGAGATACACTTGCACCTAAATCACACAAAGCTTTGTCAATATTCAGATGACCAATAGTACAAGAGATTGAGAAGCTACTCGGATCCCTCAGCTTTGGTGACAACTTTCTTTGTATCATTGCACTACACTCCTCTGCCAAAGAAATGGTTTCATATTCCTCAAGAGCCCTCTTTTTTGACATAATCTCCCTAAAAAACTTTGCATATGTAGGAATCTGAGCAATGACATCTGCAAAAGGAATATTTATATGCAGTTGTTTAAATAATTTTACAAACTTTTCAAATTGTTGATCCATCTTGGGCTTTTGGAGCCTTTGAGGGAATGGAATTGGTGGCACATATGGTGGCGAAGGCTTGTAAGGAGGCTCTAGTGGCTCTGTAGTGTTGTCATCCACAACTTGCTTTCCTTTGTCTATAGTTTTCTTCAAAAGTGGCTCTAATGCTTTGCCATTACTCAATTCCATTGCATTGCAATGCTCACGAGGGTTCACCTGAGTCTTGCTCGGAAGGCTATCCTCTTCTCTGGAATTCATGGAGTTAGCTATTTGCCCCACTTGATACTCCAAGTTCCTATTCGATGTGATTAGTTGCTCCATTCCTTTCTCAATCTTTTCAAATCTTTCATTTGTTGCATTCGCCAATTTTTCAATTGCAAGCTCCCAAGATTGTTTCTTTTCCACCTGAGGTTGTGGGGGTGGGTGGTTGTTGATATGGTGGTTGGTATGGAGTCTGATAGTGTGGCCGAGGTGAAATACCTGAAAGTGATGGCCTTGCTTGCTGAGATGGCCCGGTTTGATTTCCCCAAGAGAAATTGGGATGATTCCTCCATCCTGAATTATATGTAGTGGCATATGGATTGTTTTCCGTGTTTGTATTTGCCATGACATTGGCTTGTTCATGATGCATGCAATCCAGGGTGTTGTGACATCCTCCATAATTGTTACAAATAGGTTGTGATGTATTCATAGTTGCCACCAACTGTACTAGAGAATTCACCTTAGTACTCAATTCTCTGTATCCTTCGTGGTCTCTAACAGATGCGGCTCTTGATGGTCCTTCTTCATAATAGTCTTCATCATTCATAGCCAACTGATCCAACAAATTACAAGCTTGTGAGTAAGGAAGGTTCATGATGGAACTACCTGCCGCTGCTGAATCAATGTTAAATTTCAAACTGGCAGAGAGACGATTGTGGAAGGTCTCTATCAGGAGCCAAGCAGGTACTGCATGATGTGAGCACTGCCTCTGTAATTTCTTGAATCTCTTCCATGCATTGCCTAGTGATTCATTTTCTTTTTGCTTGAAACAAGTGATTTCATTCCTCAGTTTGATAAATTTTCCTGGAGAAAAGAATCTCTTCATAAAAGCTTGAAATAGCTCATCCCATGTGTTGAAGGCTCCAGGAGGTTGAGAGTCCAACCAGTCTTGTGCCGCATCCCTAAGAGAGAATGGAAAAAGTTTCATCTTGATGGCATCTTCTTCAACCCCATTCATCTTGATGGTGGCACACATTTGCAAGAAGCGATTAATGTGTGATAGAGGATCGTCATTGCGTTCCCCTCTAAACTGATTCAATTGCACCATTTGAATGAGCTCAAACTTCAATTCAAAATTATTTGCAGCAATCCTAGGGCCCACAATACT
Organism: Pontederia crassipes; assembly: GCA_030549335.1. NCBI lineage: Eukaryota > Viridiplantae > Streptophyta > Magnoliopsida > Commelinales > Pontederiaceae > Pontederia > Pontederia crassipes. The sequence continues at coordinate 45,909,308 of CM060195.1, forward strand.
CGGGGTGGTGTCTCTATAAGACCTTCGGTCTAGGTCCTTCATAGGAGGTTCAACTTCCTCTATCTGCTATTGTTGTTGACCTTCTTCCATGTTCGGTATTTTATTTTGATTGTTGGTCATTTGTTGTTCTCTTCTTGCTCTTCGATTTGCTCGGCACTGTCTTTCAATTTCAGGAATATACGATTCAAGTGCTCTATTTATGTGGTGCATACACAAAAAGAAAAGAAATTTTTGTCTAGATTAACAAATAAAATCAAAATTCTAATGTTGACGCTCTTCCCCGACAACGGCGCCAAAAACTTGACAATTCTCCCTCAAGTATACGGAGTCAATGTCGCAGTATATAAAATATCGTCCCACAGGGAAGAGTTCAAGTATTAGAATTATACGATTCTAATTGATATCTAAACGGTCAAAAAGAGGTGAAATAATAATAAAAACTAAATAAAAGTGAAATGCCGAAATGAATGCAGAAAACGACGAGAAAAAATGAAAATTGATTATGAGAAATAAATGAGAATAAAAGTTCTCGGGTTTTGAATCCACCTAGGGTATTGATCATAGGGAATTTAGAGATAATAAAATTATTAGTGTTCTACTCAATCTTCAAAAGTCATGCATCTCCTTTTTAGACAAATACAATTCTAATTAAAATAATAAACGCCTACTTTCGTGGTCATTTAAATTATTTAAATTGCATTATAAACCAAGATTTATAAGTAAAATGATTATCCTTATTTTCAAGAAACAATGCATTTCATGTCATTCATTTGAACTAATCTTGATGAAATACTTTCGTAATCAGGAAAATCTTCGGTCGCTTAACTAGGTGGCCAATCTAATGTAAGCATTACATGAAGCACATGAAAGACAAAGAACACATCAGATCCAATAAAAATATTCCCTAAAGATCAACCCTAGGTTTCATCAAACCCGAGAAAAGAAATTTAGCCACGCATAGAGAAAGAAATCATCATCGAAACGTAAAAGTTCATAAAAAGATAATGAGATTAAGGCTAAGAAAGGTACAGAAGTGTAGAAAGAAATAAATGATCATCCCAGCCGTCTTGATCTCCCCCAAAACAAGGTCTGGACCCCTATTTTCGTCTTCACAAATCTCTTTTATAGTCCTCCCAAATTAGGGTTACAAAAAGGTCCAAAATACCCAAAATATTAGCCCAATACGGCCAAAATGGGTCCAATACGGCCTAAGGTGAAGCGTTACGGTCTGTTGAATCAAGCCGTATTGATTCCGGAGCGCGATACGGTCTAAAGGACTTTAATACGGGAAAATTGGCTTAAATACGACCTGTCCGTATTTTCTGGTGCGCGAACAATATGACTTGACTGGCTTTAATACGGGCAAGATGGAAAAAATACGGCCAGCCCGTATTTTCCACTGCGAGTTCAATATGACATGAAGGGCTTTAATACTGGCTGGAAGGCTTTAATACTGGCTGCCCGTATTGAGTCTCTATACATGTGTTTTTGCCAAACTTTTGCCAAATTTTCACGATTCCTGAAACAAATCAAACAATAATGTAGATTCCGAAATCTTTGATGATTAAAGATGAAATAATATAAAACACATCAATTTTAACAATGATTATATTAAAATAATTGAATAACTTCACGATTATCAGCAGTGGAGCATGATGGAAAAGTAAAAAACAATAGATGTTCAACACAGATCATTGCACATGTCGGCATGTGAGGCAGATTAAGTTCAAAACTACACATTTTTACACATGTTTACATTTCTACTTTTACAAATATTTACACTTCAAAAGAAAGAGGGGGAAATTCGGCTGCGGACCGGCTGTCCAACAGCAGACAACATACCTTATACGACGACCAACTCCACCTTTCGTCCACTACAAATCCACCATCCATGAAACGCCGATGCCAAAGAGGAGCAAAAGAACAAATTCAAAAGTCAAAACTTAGAACTAATAGAAGAGAAAGCGGGGGTTCGATGGACAACTTACCTCAAAAGTCGTCGGCCATCCACGACGGCCTCGATCTACTATCGGGCTGGAAGTTCGACACCAGAGAAATCAACCAACGACCAATGGGCGACTGACATGAAGAGGGACAATCGTCAGAGTGAGAAAAAAAACTAAGAAACCAACCCTCAATCTTGCTCATTGTTTGTCGGCCTTACACAGAGAGTCAGAGGAAGAAAGGGAGAAGAAGAAGAGTCAAGACTCAAGAGAGAGAGGGGAGAGGGAGATCCGAGAGGGATTGAGGGAGAACCTGTTGCCTGTTGACAACAACGATGGCAATACAGCGGCGACGGCCGCTATGGCAACACGATAGGGGGCAGCGGCGGCAATGGCAACACGGCAGCGGCGATCCAGCGAGATGAGAGCGAGCAGCGAGCGCTGAGCGCGGGCGCTCTACCCTATCGAAGGTTAACGGGTGATTCGTGAAGTCAGGGATTCGCAGAGGGCAGATCGGCTTGCTTTCGCAATTCACTGCACGGGTGAGTGGGTGACGGGTTGTTGGGTTAATGGGTCACGAGTGAGGGGTGCACTCATGGGTGGCTACTCGGGTCGGGTTTCTACGCGGTGGACCTGGTCCTGGCCCGGATCCCGCCAGGTATTGAATTTACCGGACCCGGACCGGGTCTAAAACCTAACTGGGCCGGGTATTTTTCCCCATAGCCCGGGTCAGTGCGGTCCGGGTCGATCGTGTCGACCCGGACCTTGCTCAGCCCTAATATATCAAGTGCACCTGCAAATTATACAAAACCCCCATTAAATGACTTGATAATAAAGCTTGCAACCCTTTTTTTTCCACTAGTCAAGTAAAGGATCTATCTGAATTCACTTTGAATTAGCTCGGGGGTTGGGGGCTCCCATTTGACCTGATGCATGCAAAATCGAACAAATATTTAGTATTGCGTTTAATCTTATTTCGATTCATTTTCGTATCGCATGCATCATTTTATGGGCTTATTTACATTAATTTTCAAAAAAAAATCTACCCAAATGTTTTATTTTATTGTATAAGAAGCAAGAAAATTGAATTATGAATCCAACGAAGAAAGTGTGCTTAAATCGGAGTTCAAACGGAGTCAGAAATTGAAAAACAAGTGAAACTGCCAATGCTGAAAATGTGCTGTCACGGGCCATGAACATGACCGTAAATGCTTTAACAGGTCGTTAAAATGCATTTTTTCACCCAGAAAGGTGCCTGAGACACGGGTCGCGATCAGACTTTCACGGGCCATGAAAAACATAATTTCAACATTGTTTGGGCCGTGAAAACCCTGTAATAGGCCGTGAAATCTCATTTCTAACCCGATGTGGACTTTGCTTAGGCCTCTAAATCATTGTATTAGGCCGTGACAGACCAGATATTCGAGTTTTGGACAAATTTTTGGAAGATTTTCAATTGCACAAGGACTCCTACTCATATTATAGATCCTAGGATAATTTGGAAACATATTATGGCCCAAAATTCGGAGTTTGACAAAGCCAAATTTATATAATCAATAGGACTCCGAATTTACTTTATTTTACATGAAAAAGGTTTTCGTTTCTTCTCCAATCACATGAAAACTCCAACCCCTATAAATAGAGGCCTTCTACAGCTAGAAAAGAACATGCTAGGGCCTGCAACCTAAGCTTTCAAGTTAAGAACAAAGGAGAATTTCTGAAGGGCAAAAGAGAAGACTTCTGCGCGGTAGACTCGTGCCAAGATTGCGTAGCCGTTTCATCGTTGCTTCTGAAGAGTACTATCTGTTCTACATATTGTTGGGATGATATTTTAGATTTTCATGTTTAATCTATCTATCTTAGCACCCAGGATTATTAGTTCTCATTTTATCGTTTAGTTTTAGTTGGAAGAATTTAATATATGAACAATTTCTTATTTATGATTAATCAAATAATTAGTTTAGTTTTTATGAACATGATTGTTAAGCTTATGCTTTCCTTCAGATTTTAATAATTTCTAAATTAATTATTGATTGCGTACTGTAATCCATTCTTAATTCATTATTTTTTGTTCAGATTGATTATTAACTTTTATGTTGAAGCAATCCATGTAGTAATTTAGTAGAAATCGTGTGGCATATTAGATTATGCGATCTGCATGAATTGACCCGTGCAGGCGATTGTGTAGTTTAGGAATTACAACGCATTGCATCCTAAGTTCAATATAACTGAAGGTATATCCGTGCGGAATACTTTTATATTATTATTGTCTTATGATAGTTGATTTACCCGTGCGAGAGATTATATTTTTTGTGTCCTAAATCCGTCTAAAAGCTAAACATAAACTTCATGCTTGATTTTATAGAAAATTTCACATTGTTCCCATCATTACATATCATCTTAAGGATCTACGCATCATTAGTTTAGATTAGATTAATTTAGTTTTAGTCTTTATTTTTCTGTTATTTTATTTTTTGCACTATTTTACCCAAACTAAATTAATTTACTTTATGTCGTCTCTTATTAGCCTCTGAAATTAATTTAATTAAGTTAATTCCTCATGAGTTCAACACTCTACTCTTGCACTTTATTACTTGAGCGACTAGTGCACTTGCTAGCATTTAATTATTATCAATTCTCGCATCATGACCCAAATTGAGTTAGTTAGGTTTGTCCGGATCTTATCATATTCATTGCAACTATCAGGAGTTTTGTTCAAAATAACCATTGCTGATGCTGGCCTAGAGTTAAAATATAAGTCATTTCTCATCTTCCATTTTTCCCAAAGGAAAAACAACAATGAGGACTGAATTTTTTTTTCTTAGAAGCAAGAGAGAGGAACTGCCCATCGAGACTTCCTTTATCCTAGGAGTTTTGATAAGCAAACTTAAAATTTGTGGATTGCTGAAAGATTAAACATATTCGTGAGGTAATTGGGCATTTAAAGGAAAGGTGTGAATTTGTTTATATATCTAAACCACAAAGGAGACAAAGAGGGTTTATGGAATGATCAAATATGATAATGGTACTTTTTGTGGGAAGCCTATTATGAATAAGTTTCCAAAGGAAAATATGAATTTTTTTAAAAGATGTGGATGTCCCAAATATATTTCTATCCCGATCAAGCAACCATGGGCGGACCTAGGACCTCAAAATTAATAGATGCAAAATATTATTTTTAAATAAAATTTATAATAACATAAAAATATATTAAAATTAAAATTTTGATATATTAAATAATATTATAAGTGTTTCTTTCTGTATATAAATAATATATTAGCTAATGATAATGCAAGGATAAACCAAATTATAAAATAGATTTAATAACTATGAAACATATTCCATAAAAAATGAAAAGGTAATAAAAATTCTTGAAAAAGATTAATTTTTTTGATAATTCTAAGATCTATTTTCTGTTCTTATATTATAGTATTTTTCTATTAAGGAAAACTATAATATATTAATAGATGAAAGAAGGGAAGGAGGGATGAAAAAATGACAAAAGGTGAGCTGGGGAAGACTTGAACAAGAAAGAGATTGTTACCTCTTGGATTGTTCAAACCTTAGGAAAGTTAGGATAAAGAAAATAAAGTCATAAAAGAAAATAAAAAAAAAGAGGAGAGTTCATTAGAGAAAACATGAAGTGGAAAGAATTGGAGCAAAAATTTATTTGGAACAAAGAGAACAAATATATTGAAAAAATTATTATAAAAGGATATTTTATAAGTATCATTTTAAAAGAATTTAAATATGTGACAATTCTAAACATACCTGGTTAAAGATAATATATTTTATTAATATATATATATATATATATATATACATATATATATGACTTAAAATTAAATGGGGTCAATTAACCCCATTACTCTTAACTTAGGTCCGCCACTGCAAGCAGCAATGTTTGATTTTTTTATCCAAAGCAACAATTAAGAAGTAATAGATTTGGAGATTTGTCATGTGCTATCCCATGGATATCCATTATCCAAATCCAAGGATCATCATAGGATCGTACTATGCAATTAGTAAAATTCACCTTCCATTTGCTTAGTACAATAAAGCAACATTCATTACATAATATCAATAGGAGCTGAGACATTTAACATAAGTGTGCAAAAGAGATAGGAGTGTACAAAATATCCATGGATCTATATAACATGACACTAGTTTCATAACCACTACCAATAAACTTCTGTACACCCAGTTTCATAGCATACATTGCATTTAATATTAGTTTCCAAAACCAAGCCATGCCAATTGTAATATTTGAGGTGGATGGACCATACTTAGTGCTAACCAAATTCACCCAAGGGTCTTGTTTTTTGTTCAAACTTGCCATAACTCTTTTAGCCGATAAGGAGCTACGAATATGTTGCATATTTCTTATTCCTAACCCTCCTTCTGGTGTGGGTAGTTCGACAATTGGCCAACTAACCCCTTTTACGCCTTCTTATGCGAAATGACCTCGAGACTATTTCTTTCAATTGTTTCCCTTGAGATATGAATGGCCCCTAAAGCATAATTGGTAATGGAGTTCAATACAAATTTAATTAGAGTAATCTTTCCATCTTGATTGAGAGTTTTTCTTTTCCATCTTACTAGTTTGCCATTAACTTTCTTTATAAAAGTTTTTTTAACTAATCATATAAAAAGAATTTCACCCGTCAATAAAAATATGAACAATTAATTATGATAAATAATTTATGATTAATCATATCAAAAACAAGATATCAATTAATGATAAACAATTTATGATGAATAATAATTATCCATCCCATCAATGACCTTATTGATCAATCAATATCAATCAATTATCGTTAATCAATCATCAATTGACCAAATGTGAGTTTTTGTTTCATTTAAAAATGATCAATTTAAGAGTTATACATCAGCCAAAAAGATTAATTGGCAGCAATTATCAATTAGTTAAAATTATTCATTAGGCGCAAAGGCCATAAGTAACTATATAATACCACAATGGTGAAATTAATTATTTGTCAAACTGGAGGATAAAATAAATTATTCAGTAGTCATAAGGACAAAATCAATTGTCTATTAACGCAAGAATAAATAACAATTAAATACTAGAAAGTGCATTAGTCGCTTAAGTAATAAAGTGTAATGAGTAGAGTGTTGAATCTACGAGGAATTAACTTACTTAACTAAACTAATTTCAAGGACTAATATGAGATAACAAGATTTTGGGTAAAAGATGTGCAAAAAAGAAAATTACAAAAAAGTAAAGGCTAAAACTAGATTAACCTAATATAATCTACTAATGCATAGGACTTTGGATGATAAAAGAAATTGTAGAAATTGACCAAATATTACAAGTTAGTTTCTATCGACGGATTAGAATTTACTCAAATTACTTATTTCCATCTAAGATCAATCAAGTTTTCTTAATTCTAATTAGATTAAAACTACTCCGTCAAGAATCACGATATAATAAAAACCTAATATTAAGATGTATTAAAATATAGTATCTAAACTATTATCACCCATACCACGATAATGATTAATAGACTGCACAAGTAATATTCTGACAAGTATCATGCGAATCGTGACATACAATACTTGGACTTAAAAGTCAAAAATCAATTTCACAAAAATCATGCAATCAAAAGTAACTACTCCTACAAGGATAATAGCTAATTATAGAAGACAATTAATCTCTGAAAAATATTAATAATAACATGCATATTCGAAAGAAAACTAAACTATAATCAATTATGAAATAAGATTTAATAGTTTTCTTTTATTAATTAAAACTATTATAATTGTCTCAAACAAAAAATAAAACTAAATGATCCAAATTAATAAAGATAGAAAGATGTATCAAGTAAGCTTGAGATCAATTGTGCAAAAATTTTCTCGACGAGCCTTCTAAATTCTCTCACGTTCTTGACTTCAAAACTCTCTGGTTGTAGGTCCTAGCATTCCTAGCATGCTCTCTCCTGATTGTAGAAGGCCTCTTTTTTTTAAGGGTTCAAGTTTCCATATGATTGGAGAAGAAACGAAAACTTTTTCTATGTCAAAATAAGAAAAATTCGGAGTTGATTTAGTTCTGAAATTTTGATATTATCAAACTCTAAATTATAGGTCATAATATGTTTCAAAATCATCCTAGGATGATATAGATGAGTAGAAATCATTGTGCACTTAAAATTCTTTCAAAAATTTGTCCAAAACTCATATTTGGCCTTCGTCACGAGTTTTTACGATGATTTAACAGTTTGAACAGTGTCCAAATCGCATTAGAAATAGATTTTCATGGCCCATGACTACTTTTCACAGCCCTTACAGTGTGCAAAATATGGATTTCACATCTCGTGATGGGTCGGTCATGGCCGTACCTCGGGCCAACTTTCTGGGGTCAAAAATACATTTTAATGATCAATTATTGAGTTTCATGGCTCATGAAGAGGCTTTCATGGTTCGTGACGGCGCAATTTTCTTACGCTGTTTCGTTATTTTCTATTTTCTGGCTCCGTTTTAACTCCGATTTGAGCGCGGTTTTCTTCATTTGCTTCATAATTCAATTTTCTTACTTCTTACATAATAAAATACAATATTTGGATAAATTTTCATTATTATAAAATTTATGTGAATAAGCTCATAAAATAATGCATGATATTAGAAAATAATTCAAAATAAGATTAAATGAATGTTTAAATATATGTTATATTTTGCATGCATCATCTAGCAACTACAATGGGTGTAATTCAATTATTAGTTTATCCATTCAATCTTTAAAGCTATTCATCAACCCTTTGGAATGCAATTTTAAAGCTATTATTTATTAAGGAAACACAATGCAATTTTCATGCAACAATGAGTAGTGTGTCAATTATAATTATAATTCAATTATCAATGATCAATATTAATAATATGATCAAGAACAATAATTATAATATTCATAGTTATGTAAAATTATGTTTTATATACTCGAAACTCGACTCATGCTAGATCAAGCCTGGGTCGTGCTCTCTCTATTCAATTTCCAAATCTTGACCAGAAGGACATGGGTCGGGCATGTCTGAAATCCTGGACGAATTGGCCCTTTCCTCTCTCCATCGATGGAACCCAAGTTGGGTCCAATAGAAACCCAATTCATACCAAATCATAATCAATTTTAAACTTCATCAATGTAACTCAATCTGGACTAACCGAAACTTGATCTGACTTTGCTTTGATTTCTTTCTTCTAATTCATTTGTTGGAATCCAGCCCAGATTGCTTTAGAATCTGGTCCAATTTCTTTATACTATGCATTCGTTGTGCTTGAATTACCAAAACCCAGGTTGCATACTTTGAAACTCGAATTGAGTTATTCAAACTCGCACTACAAGAAATAAGTTAATTACATACAGTCTTGACCGTCTATAATTTGAGAAAGTCGTCAGAAATTATAATTTACGATAGTTTTTTCGACGGAACCGATCCGTTGAAAAAATGATCGTTGCAAATCCATTTTCGACGATTGAAAAAAATTCGTCAGAAGTTCCGACGATTCTAACCATCGCAAAAGTCCGGCAACTCCAATCGTCGAAACTTTCGAAGGTCGTCGCAACCGCCGAAACTTTCGGCGGTCGTCGCGATCGCTGAAACTTTCGGTGGTCGCAACCATCAAAAGAATTTTTAAAATATAAAAAAATTAGCCAGCCGCCCGTAGAAAGATCCGGCCGTCTGGCGCCGATCACGCCACGGCCGGGCAGATCTGACCGCCAGCGATAAGATCCGGTAGCCAAGCGGCCGATCCGGCCGCCAGCGGCAAGATCCGGCCGCCAGGCGATCTGGCATGTGGAGAGAGAGAGAGAGGAGAGGAGAGGGTCGCGGCGGTCGTCGTCCGGGAGGAAGAGGGTCGCCGACGATCGTCGAGAGGAGAGAGGAAAAGAAGTAGAGAGTGGAGAGAGGGAAAGATGATTTATATATATGGGTAGAAAAGATGGGAAAGCGGAAAAATAAAAAGAAGCAGTGGCAAAGTGATTTTTTAATTATCGATGGTCGTGACCGTCGGAAAATTAGTAAATTAATAATACATTATTATGATATATATATGAATATAATATTTAATTATTTTAAACTTAGGTCGAGAACATCGGAAATTATTTAATTATAATAATAAAATACTACTTACATATATAATATTTATTTTTTAGTATATCGACGGTCCCGACTGTCGGTAATTTTGACAGTTTAAACTATTGCTAATTATATTAATAAAAGATTTCTTGTATTATATTATTTTTTACTTATTGACGGTCAGGACCGTCGGACATTGCGACGGTTGAACTATCGCCAAATATATTAATAAAATACTCTTTATATTATATTATTTTCCATTTACTAAAGGTCCTGACCGACAGAACTTGCGACGGATATATATCTATCGAAAAATAAAATAATTATAATTATATAAAATAAAATAATTTATTATATTTTATTATATTTATTTCCGATAGTTCTGACCGTCAAAAAATCCGTCGCTAAATCCGTTGCAAATTGCGACAGATTTATATCCGTAAGAAACTGCTCGTCGGAAAATTTCATTTTTCTTATAGTGTCGATCCAAACAATTTTGAGCCTTGGCTGGATTTCATTGAACCCAGGTAGGGTATCACAAAACTTAGATCGAGTTTTCTAGTCGTTCATGGAGTCACATTTTTCAATGCAACTTTTTGATACTGTTTCGATGCTAGTAACTATGCAATTCTATTCATAACTTGTGCATGCAATAAATAAATATATAGGACAAGAGTTAAAAAGGTATATACCGATTAAATTGTCCATATAGAGATCCCTATATGTGTTATATTGGCTGAAAAAATCAACTGTAAATCATGTCTATTTTCCTATAAAGAATTGTGAACTTCCTTCATCGATTCTTCATGGTGGAACCTCGAAATTAATGCATGCGAGCCAACTCTACAGTGATCTCAGTTGTTCATTGGAGTGCCTTTAGTTACATGAAAATGAGGAGAGAAGGAGAGACTTTTGCAAAGAAGCTTGGCTATCAGCATGGAGGAGAAAGCATCCTTGGAGTCTTATTTATAAATATTTCAATGGATTTTGATTCTAATTGGGTTTCGCCTAATTCTGAACTAATTTTAATTTTTTCAATTTAATTAACCTCTCATGGTAGCCCCTAATTAATTAGTTATGAATTTTAATATTTAATCATTTTCTTAATCTCAAACTCACTCAAATTCTCTCTTTATCTACTCAATCCATAATGTATCTCAATCAAATTATACTTTTATTTTAATTCTTTATTTCTTTCTATTCTCTATTTTTTAAGTTAATTATTATGATATTATTTTACATTAAAATAATAAACAATATTATTTTATTGACTAAAATATTTTTAATGCTTAAAACCTTTAATTCTATCGAAAATTCTTTATCCATTAAACTTATCTTTACATCACAATTTAATTTCAAATATCTAATTTGAATTTTATTATAATTCAAATTCCCAATAGAATTTATCTTTTTTATTTTCTCAGACCATACTTCTAATACTCTTCATTTCTCCGCATCATACTTTTGCACTATAATTTTAAATAATTTTCGTTAATACTTATATTATTTTGCCTTTTTTTTCTAAGAGAACCTTTCACCAAATGGGGGTAAGGAAAACTTTATTGGGGAAACAATCTTCCTAGTAGGAATTCGCATGAATAACATTAATTTTACTCATTAATTGGTTACTAGTTTATTATATCTTTTCTTACATCTGATTCCAAAGTTTTCTACTTCAGCAACAATAGATAGACAACCAGGAATATCTATAAATTGCATGGATAAAGGTAATAAAATATTATGTCATGCATAAAATTATTATTTAAAATAGAAATAATAAAATAATAAAAATAACTTGATAATATTTATTATAGTTAACTCGTTTTTCAATCGTTGCCTAGGTTATAAAGTGAAAATCATGCAATAAGAGGGATAAAGATACTATTATCATAAGATCTTTTTATTATTAAAGATCGTAATCGATTATAGATCTAGAAATTAGAGCCTTCAGGTAATAAATGATCAAATCGTCCCACATGAAGCATGTATCAAATTTTCCTAAAAGAAAAAAAAATAAAACACATAGATAAGTGACAAACATATGTAACTTCAAAATAAGAAAACTTTAACTAAAAATATAAATAATATACCTTCTCATCTATGAAAAATATAGTGTCTTTGCATTCTCGACATATCATAATTCTAATGATTCAATCATCTTTATCATTGCTCAATTCACTAATAAGAAAAAAATGACATTTTAATTAAGAAAGTAGAAAACAATTTTGCATACAAGCACACTATGGACAAAAAAAATTCTCTATTTATAGGGAGGAAATAGAGAAGGTTTACACTATTGGTATAATTTAGTGGGAAGAGGAATGGACAAAGGTTATGAGAGAATTAATCTTAATATTGGTAAAGTAATAATGGAATAATAATAACTTAGTGAGCTCATATAGTAATAAAAAATTGTGGGGAGGGAACAAAAAATAAATTGGAGTTAAAGTTCCAAAATTTTATATTGTCATCATTATCTCTTAATAGCATAAATTTAAGCCAATAATTAAAATTGGGTTATTATATTGTCATTGATTTTCATTACAATAATTAGGTAATATAATAAATTTGGTGACTAATATGTTACCCCACCTCATGCATTAATAATTCTTTAATGTAGTCATTATTTTTTAATTTATATATTCAAAACATATATAAAAGACACTCAATATTGTGAGAGAAATAAAAAAAACCTTGTTAGAGAATTAATCTTAAAATTAATGAGTTGGTGGGTTGATTATAATGAAATAACTTTAATAGCATACTTAGTGGCCTAAGTATGTGATAATGACCACAACTTGTGAGGAAGGTACAAATAAGAGAAATAAATATGTTATAATGTCAATAGTATGTTTATGATTTAAACTTATTTTTTAAATAATTATAGGAAATTAAATTCAGAAAATTTTAAATATATCATCATTTATAAAAGAGAAAATTAAAGATAATACATTTTTGTGATCCTTCTAAAGAATTGACTACTAATGATTTTTTATAATATAATAGTAGCTAAAGAGATTTATAATATATAAAATAAGAAAGAATAAAAAATTGAAAATTTTAATGGTACATAATACATTAGGGATTTCACAAAATTTAATATCTTCAATTTTGATTGTAATAAGAAAAATTGGCCATTAATGATTTGTTATAGAATAATAATAATGACTTTATATTAAATATAGATATAGATATATAAATATGTAGATATAATTCTTCATTGTGGAGAATATAATACTAATATAACATTTGATTTTTAAAAAATAACAAATTTTTTAATAGCAATTTATATTTTGTTATTATTATATATATAATGAAAAATGAAAAGCCAAAATAGATAGATATAACTCTATATAGATATAGATGTATCATATATATATGATTGGTGCATTTTAGGTAAAATGACCATTAGTGATTTTATGTAACATAATAATAATCAAAGATAAATAATTTCATAATATATGAAATAAGAATGAATAAAAAAGTGAATAATTTAATAGTAAATTGTGATGGACTCTATTCAAAGCAAAATATATTGTCCGTTCGTTGTGGATTTGACAAAATAAATCAATTTTTACTAGTTAGACACGTCTTCATTCGACATTATTGTTTGGCGGCCTGCGACAAGGTCCGAGTAGTAGGGCCGACCACGATCTAGGTCGATTCGGATCGCACCGACCCGTTTGTAGTATCCCAAAGGGCACCAAGAGGGGGTGAATTGGTATTTATTCGAAAATACTGATTTTATGAAAATTGTCGCGGAAGCTTAAAATCGATTCTTTAAAACCTTTTAAAATAAAGCAATTCAATTCATAAACATAATATTAGAGGAAGAGAGAGTGAGAGAAATTAAACACAAAGAACACGGGTGGTTGTTGATGAGGTTCGACCACACTTTGGCCTACGTCCCCGCTCCGACTTCTCGATCTCGAGACCGCCGGAGATTCCACTAGCACTTCCTTTATTTCAAATGGGGCAAGGAAGAAAGTCATTTATACAACCACATTTTCTTCGCTTCAAGAGGCAAGGCAACCTCTCCTCATAGGAAGCTAATCTTTTCTTTCGCTCAAGAGGTAAGATTTAAACCTCCCTTACACAGGAGCTCTCACTATTTTACTGCACAAAATGTTTCTCTCTTTACAATGCTAGGCTCACAAGAGTGGAAGAGAGAAAGAAGAGCACAACTAAAATGATAACTTCAAGGAAAAAGATCTTTTTTTATTTCTTAAAGTATCGCTTCAATACTTGGGTGAATGCTTTTGCTTCTGGCCTTGACACTCTTTTTATAGGCTCTGGCATGTGAAAAAATCATCCAGAATTAATTCCACATTTTTTTCTTTGAAATATAGCCATTACTGTTCATTTCAATAATGGATCGGTCGATCGCATTTATGGGCCGGTCGACTGGTCTATATGACCATTGCGCTGATTTCTCCAGTTGGCGCAGCTGGTCGGTTGACTGAGCTATCGACCGGTCAATCAATCGACATAGTCTCGCAGTTTTAATTTTTGCCCGTTGAGTTGATCGGTTGGCCGGTGCATCGACCGGTCTTTCGACTGGTGTAGTCTCGACAGGATTTGAGCAGTTTATGCATTGACCGGTCGGCCCGTATCTCCGTTCGGTCGACCGGACTATCTCGACCGGTCTTCATAGCTTCGATTGGTAGGTTGACCGTCCTACATTATTTTGAGCATAACTTTTTGCACAGTTATACAAATTAGATAATCTTGGAGTCTATGAAAAGCTGACAGAATTATCTATAATGATGTTTTATTCATCCAAAACTAATGAGATTAGTGCCAATTATTTAATCAAATTGTAGTGCATAAAGTTATCCATTTTTCTTTAAACTTTTTCAGCATTTTAACTTTAATCGTTCGAGGTTTGTATCATCAAAATATAATTTGATATGACATTAAAACTTTGACCCAACACTGTTAAGTCGAGAAAAAAGCCCTACCCGGATTAGACTCGGTTCGGAACATGCATAGATCGGTCGACCGGTATTTCGGATCAATCGATCGATATTTCGGATCAGTTGATCGGTATATCCTCGACTGGCCTTCTTTGCTTCGATCGACAAGTTGACCGACTTGCACTATTTTGAGCATAACTTTTTGCACAGTTATCAAAATTAGATAATATTAGATTTTATGGATAGCTAACAAGATTATCTACAACTTTGATATTCATCATTCATCCAGAATAGAATAAGACTATAGTCAATTATTTAATTAAAGTTTAGTGCATAAAGTTGTTCCTTTTTATTTAAACTTTTTCAGCTTTTAATTTAAATCTTTCGAGATTTGTATCATCAAAATATAATTTTATATGTCATTAAAATTTTGCTCCAATAGCTCTGCCCTACCATGTAGAACAAGATTCAACAGCAGCACCGAGCATCAACAACGAGCAATGACAACCGCAACAATAGTGAGTAGTGACAACGACAACCAAAGATTGTGGCATCTCCCCCTCTTTTTCTCCAGATGAATGTTTCATCTTCTATGCTCGCTATAGAGATTGTGGCATCTTCACTCAGGGAGGAAAGAGGTCATGTGAGGAAGGAGGAGATGGTTTGCAAGGGCAAGTTCCGTGCATATCGGCACCGTGAAAGTTCTCACCGTCGATCTTGTCGCCATGAGTAGGTTGTGACATCTCTGAGGTCAGGACTTTAAGGAGGAGGTCAACTGGTGTGAGGAGAATGACTTAGGTGAAGGAGGTCCCGAGACCTGTGTGCCTCGAATCGATTTTTTGTCGCAAGTTTTTTTGTCTGCGATTGATGGCCTCGCATGGGAGGAGGACAATCCTAAATATTTAAGTAGGGAGGACATCCATTAAACCCTTAATAATATTATGTTGAATAAGTATATATATTTCTCCAACTACTTTGTTCTATGTATAAAAGACTACACAACACATACTACCACTACAGAGAATGGAGAACAATAGGCTTAATGCCTCATTGGTCGATGAGAACATGAGACTTTCGTCTCCAGAAGTCTCAGATAAATTATACGATTAGTCCCCCCAACTTTGAGTCATTTTTAAATTGCTCTTTCAATTTTAATTTATAATCAAAACGTCCCTCATCTTTGATTTCTTGTATGATTAATCCTCTTGACCAGTGATAATGAGTTTCTCGATTACCTTGCACATGTAGCCACCACATAAATGATTTCTCTTTCCTCCACATCATTAAAAAATAATAAAAATATATAATAAACTAATATTAAAAATAAAAAAATAAAAAATGAAGAAAAGAAGGGGGACACTCGTCCCCCTTCGCCAGCTCCGGCGAAGCGAAGAAGGGTCAGAAGCTGTAGATTTCCGATGGAATCCGGAATCCAGCTGGAGAACTCGTTCATAGACAAATCTAGGACTTCTAACTTCTCAACTCCCCAATCCACCAAGGAACCTCCCCAGACAAGGAGTTTGAGCCCAATCTCAGATAGCTACACGATGAAAGCTTCTGCATTGCTGTTGGAAGGCTATTGGTGAGCTCATTTCCACTGAGATCGAGTTATTTCAGTAACAAGCAACTGCCACTGTCATCTGGCAGTTGACCAGAGAGCTTGTTTTGTCGAATATCCACTGTCCTCAGGTTGCTAAGTTGACCGATGCCCTTTGGTATCTCGCCACCTAGATCGTTTCTAGAAAGATCAAGCGATCGGAGATCATGGAGAGACCAAAGGCCATCGGGCAAAGAACCAGAAAACCGGTTCGAGGAAAAGTTCAAAGAAGCCAGCGACGTGCAGACACCGACGTGGGTGGGAATCGAGCCGGAGAAGCCATTGTTGCCCAAGGAAAGAAACCTAAGGGACCTTCATTGCGCGAAAAATGCTTCCGGAATCAGACCCCAAAGGCTGTTCGAGCTCAGCAGAGGGGGGTGTCGGCCCCCTGTTTCTTCCTCACCGCGCGGCGAGGAAGACGCCAGGGGGGCCGACGCCCCCCTTTCCCCCTTTGTCGACCGTGACGGAGAAAGGGGGGCGCTAGCCTCCCTTCTTCACTTCGCCAGGCGTCCCCCTTTTTTTCATTTTTTATTCTTTTATTTTTAATATTAGTTTATTTTTAATATATTTTATTATTTTTAATGATGTGGATGAAAGAAAAATTATTTACGTAACGGCCACGTGTGCAAGATAACCGAAAACCCCATCATTACCGGTCAAGAGGACTAATCGTGCAAGAAAATCAAAGATGAGAGACATTAAGGTTACAAATTAAAATTAGGGAACCAATTTGAAAACGACTCAAAGTTGGGAGGCTAATCGTGTAATTTACTCGTATGTAGGGGCATTATTTGCGTATAGCTTAATATACAATAATAATATATTAAATTAGCATACATAATATCATAAGCCACTTAACATTTTACAAGTTTATAAATTAATAAAAAAAAGTAGATTAAATCAAAATAAAATACAACTAGCACAACTGGAATAAATAATAATAAAATAATACTTGAGAGAAAATGTATGAATTGTTTACATAAAAAAATGCAAGACAATAAATTTTTACAAAAGTTATATTCTATAACAATTGGAAGATCCACCACCTTCCAAAAAAAAAAGAAAGATACAATGATGCAATTAGACAGATTCAAACAATTCAAACTTAGGTGAACTTTTGTAGCCATCAAACATTTGGTAAACGGATCTAACTTGGTCCAATTTGATTCATCTAACATATGAATTCAATGCCTGTCCTTGCAAGAAAGGAAATTCATCTAACTCCGCCTTTGTGTGGGTGGATAAGTAGAAGCAAATAGCTAGCTAGGTTGCCATTTTGAAAATAGAATGAGGTGATTAAACCAGTTCTATGGTGGATTGACATGGTTTGACATATAAACTCGATTTTCACTAAAAAAATGGGAAAACCGAATAGCAACACGATTGTTTTTCGTAAAAATGAGAAGAATGAGATATAGACCATCACACAGAAATATAAGTAAAAATGGAAATATATAAAAAGAAGAATTTGGAAAGAAATAAAAAGAAAACCTGGAATTGACGGGCGAAAGAGTCAGAATAACAAAAGAAAAACAAACTAAACGTAATTTTTGTAAAATAAACAATTATTATAAATAAATATTTAGAAACTAATATTTTTTGTTGAAATTTATTAGTGAGGTATATTATTACTGAGGCATTTTTATTCTTTTATACGTGAATTATCACAATATATTACTTAAAAAATGGGTCCAATTTGATTGAATTTAGTTCAATTGTGATCCAATTAACACACTGATCTAACTTGGGATTCTCTTTTGAAACATCGATTGAAACAAGTTTAAAATTTTCAATAAAAGGCTTAAAGATCTTTGAGTTCTACACCGTAAACACTTCAAATTTTGAAACTGAATAGACAAATTTTGGGGTGAAGATTTCAAATACATATGCACACGGATACTAACTTTACTTATCTTTCTGTAACAGATATATTTTTAGTACATCGATCGATATTATTGCTAGATATTATCTTTTGGGGTGCTTTGTACAGGGATAAACTTTGCATCCAAACGACATTTAAATGAAGATGTGGGGCCATGGGCAATCATTGCACGAACAAAAAAAATGTGAGTTTTATTGACTACATTGTGTTTCTTATATTAAATTATGATAGAAATAATTCATCTGTTTATATAGACTAAGTGCATGTAAGGTGGTTACAACAGATAAGGTAATCATATAGTAGATGAGGGTAATCATATAGTAGATGAGGTAATCATGTAATAGAACTTGGCATGAATTGCAGATCTATGTTGACCGAGTATAGTGGATGATATGTGACTTGTTCCATTACATCCTCTCCAAGTAAAATGCTATGAGTAACCGAAGCTTGTCATTTGGATGCATAATTTTCAGCAACACCTATTGCAGATGATTGTTTTGCATTCTGTCCCATTTCTGATATGCCTGTCAAATACTATTTCCACATGGTTGAAAGTGATGCTTGGTCCATATTGCAGTAATTTAATAATCCTTGTGTTCCTTAAATTGCTGAAGATGAAGCAAGAAATGAAGCTGTTTAACCCTGGCCGGAGGCAGTAGCATAATTCATATGTAGAATTGAAGTCAACTCCTTTATTGTGAGAGCAGCTCCTTTATTGTGACACTCTTGGAATAGTACAGGAATAGAAGAATGAAAATAACGAGAGAAAAACAGAGGGCAAGAAATAAAGAAAAAGGAGCTTGCAAATAGTAGAAAGTGTCCCAAGAAGGAGAAGAATGAGTTTCATGAAGGGAAAGCATTGACTTGAACAATGGGATATAACAAGGGAGGCATGATGTAAGGAGCTAAAATATGGAGGTGTTTAAGAAAGAAGGATAAGTTGGGCAGGCTGTTTGGTTGACGAATAAATGATAGAATATTTAATTATTCTAATAATATAATCAAACTGTGTAGAGAATAAGAATAATGTGGTCAAACTTTAATTTTATCGAAATCACCTTAGAAATTGAAATATCACTATGTTATCCCATAAAAGTAGATATTTCATTGAAAATTTTATTTCATAAAAATGGAAGAATAATAATATTCTCGACGTTTTCACCTTTTAATTATTTCTTTTATTTTTATAATTTAATTATATATTATTATATTATTTTTTTATAATAATAAATGTTAAATATTTTAATCATAAAATAGTACATATTTAAGTTTTATTCCTTTTAAACCAAACAGACAGAATAATAAAAATATAAGAAGAATACTATATTCTTCCGAATAAAAATTTTTATTCTCTGTATTATATCCTTCATCCAAACGTCTCTCAAATCTCAATTCACAGTGTAAATGTGAGGAGCTTTATAAGCTGCTACATTGGAGGTTGGAGACAATTAAGTTGTTATTTAAAAAGCATGGTCAGAGGCAAGTACGCTGCTCCGTGAAAGACTCACTAACAAAAATAAAAAAGGATAGTATCCAAAAGAACGAGAGAAATAAAAAAAATCAATGGGACTAAAGCCAGAGAAAGAATCACACACACCGAGATTTCTTCTTTTTTTATGAAGAAAAAAAAAAGGACAAGAAGAGGGATAGAAGTCACTAGTGCAGCAATATTTTCTTCTTTTTTTTGCTGGGGAGAGCGACAAAAGAAAAAAAAGCCTTAGGAGAAAGACTTTAACAAAGGTAAGTAGGAAGTCTATTAGAGGCTTCTTTTCATCTCTTCTCTTTTTTGTGGGGAAGCTATGGCCCCAGGATTGAATATGAATATGCCGATAGATAAAAGCTCTTTTTTTAAAGTTGATAGGCAAAAGATGCTCTGATATCATATTGACTACATTGTGTTTCTTATATTAAACTATGATAGAAATAATGCATCTTTATATAGGCTAAGTGCATACAATATGGTTACAACCTTGTGTAGTAGAACTTGGTATGAAATGTAGATCTATGTTGACCGAGTATAGTAGATGATATTCAACTTGTTCCTTTAAGCTTTTCTGTTCTTGCTGTCACCGAGAACACGCCTAATATCGTTGGGTTAGAGAACGAGAGCAGCAGCCAGGTCAACATAACAATATTTCGGAACAAAAAATTACATCCAAACAGCCCCTTGATGTTTATGTAACAAAGAATAATGTTGTGTTATTTCTTTATAGACTTGAATTTAAAAAAAAAATGACAGCACTTTTGAATTTACACGGTATCAAGCAGAATTGAACATTAAAAGAAAATTGTGATTTTCCGACGGATAATTTCCGACGGTTCTAAATCCGTCGCAATTTGCGACGGATTTTTCGACGGTTCCGTTTTCGACGGATTTTTCGACGGTTATGACCGTCGGAAATAATTTATATTATTATTTAATTTTTCGACGATTAGGAACGTCGATATTTTTTACGGATATCCATCCGTCGCAATTTCCGACGACTTTTCCGACGGTTATGACCGTCGGAAATAAAAAAAATTAAATTATATATTTTTAATATTATTATTAAAATTTTTCGACAGATTTTCCGACGGTCACGACCGTCGAAAATAAAAAAATTAGTTATATAATTTATTATATTATTATTTAATTTTTTGACGATTAGGAACGTCGATATTTTCGACGGATATCCATCCGTCGCAATTTCCGACGACTTTTTCGATGGTTACGACCGTCGGAAATAAAAAATAAATTATATATTTTTAATATTATTATTAAAATTTTTCGACGGATTTTTCGACGGTCATGACCGTCGGAAATAAAAAAATAATTATATAATTTATTATATTATTATTTAATTTTTCGACGATTAGGAACATCGATATTTCCGACGGATATCCATCCGTCGTAAAATCCGCCGCAATTTTCGAAGGTCGTAATCGTCGGTAAATGTATAATAATATCATATATAAGAGTATTTTATTAATATAACTAGCGACGGTCCAAATCGTCGTAATTACCGACGGTTTAAACCGTCGGTAAAATAAAAAATAAATATTATATGTAACTAAATAAAATAAAAATATTTAATATTTACATTTTCGATGGCCGAAACCGTCGGTAATTAAAATTTCGTTATCCCGTTTTTTTTCCTTTTCCCGCTTTCTTTCCACTTTTTTCCTTTATATATTTTCCCTCCTCCCTCTTCTCTCTCCCTCCTCCCTCCACTCCTCTCTCTCTCCCTCCTCTCCTCTCTCTCTCTCGGGGCCGCGAGCACCGGATCGGCCTCTCCCGCGCGCCGGACGCCGACGACCCTCCCACGCCGGACGTCGGCAACCCTCTCCCGCACCGACGACCCTCTCTCTCCCGCTCCGCGCCGGCATCTCTCTCTGCTGTCGGCCGGATCTGGCCTGTTCCGGCCTCCAACGGCTGGATCGGCCGCCAGGCGGGCCGGTTCCGGCCTCCAACGCCCGGCTCCGGCCGCCTGGCGCCGGATCCGGCCTCCTGGCGACGGATTCGACCTCCAGCGGCCGGATCCGAACGCCAGGCGGCCGGATCCGGCCGCTAATTTTTTTTATATTTAAAAAATTATTTGCGACGGTTGCGACCGTCAAAAGATCGACGGTTGCGACGCCCGTCCAAAGTTTCGACAGTTGCGACCGTCGAAAAGTTGCGACGGTTCGAACCGTCGGCCTTTTCCGACGATTGCAACCGTCGGAAATTTCGACGGCTCGGACCGTCGGCCTTTTCCGGCGGTTGCAACCGTCGGAAATATCGACGGTTCGGACCGTCGGCCTTTTCCGGCGGTTTCAACCGTCGGAAATATCGATGGTTCGAACCGTTAGGGACTTTTCCGACAGTTGCAACCGTCGGAAAATTTCGACGGGTCGAACCGCCGGGGACTGTTCCAACGGTCAGAACCGTCGATATTTTCGACGAATTTTTTCAACCGTCGCAAATTCGTTTGCGACGAGCGTTTTTTCGACGGATCGATTTCGACTGAAAAACCGTCGATAACTGCGTTACCGACAGTTTTCGGACTGATTACCGACGGTTCGGATCGGACCATCGATAATCCGCATTTTTCTAGTAGTGGAAGGTCCTGAACTTAACTCCAAATATTTTTCTCCGTGATTGACTTCAAATTTTCTTTATACTGATAGCAGTCTAAAAATGTTAAGATATAAAATTAAAATTATTATTATATTATTAATGACTTAATTTTTGAAACAAAATTATCAATACATCTAATCATATATTAACAAACTTAAAAGTCATTAACTCAAACCTAGTCAATGCTCATATTTTTTTCCATCCTCCTCAATGCTCGTACTAATTAGACATAAATATTTAAAATAGGATGTTTTACAATTAATCATAATCTACTTGAATTTTCATGATAGATATAATTAATCATACAAACAAGACGAGAAAATATTTTTACATAGAAACACATAGAGAAAGCTAACAAAGCAGTTATGATAAAGCGGCAAGTTTGCAACGTTTTTTTTCCTATTATAAATAAAAGTTATTAACAAGAAAGTTCAAACTAAATAATGTTTCGCTCACGAGACTGGAATCATTACAAAAATCGAAGCCGGCATATAGTAAATCCAAATTCACATCACATACCTCAGTATCCAATACACATACATTTCCAACTTTAGCTAAAACTCTTTTACTTTTCCATGTTGTCCACAACAAAATCGTTTTCACGTGGCACCGCTTGCTTCACCTGAAGCAAGGTAAATAAACAATAAAACTCAATTGGCACACTACAGACATTTAGCAAATTCAAGCTCAACAATACAGAAATCCACAAATGCGTGTGTTGTCAAATTGTTTCTGACACTTTTTGAAAAATATGGCTGCTCAATCTTACGATTTTGGAATGACTAAAGAAGCAATCACGTTTACAAGAGAAATGGATCATCACCTCGGCCCGGATAAAAGTGAAGCCGACTGGGGAGGTGTAGCAGAGGAGGCGTAGTCTGATT
Organism: Pontederia crassipes; assembly: GCA_030549335.1. Taxonomy (NCBI): domain Eukaryota; kingdom Viridiplantae; phylum Streptophyta; class Magnoliopsida; order Commelinales; family Pontederiaceae; genus Pontederia; species Pontederia crassipes. The sequence goes on from CM060195.1 coordinate 45,932,710, forward strand.
TGCTTGTGAACAAGTCATACGGCTGGCTTTGCATGGCCGAAATGCTGGCAACGAAGTCGGCCTCAACCCCTGCTTCCACGCTCACGACACCTTCCAGGACCTTCACTACAGTTGACATGGAAGGTCTGCGATCAGGATCGTGGTTGAGGCACCAAGTCGCAAGCTTTATCATTTGAATGACCTCATCTTGTTGATCCACTGCAATGCCAACCTCATCGTCGCAGAGCAGATCGAGTAGCCTGTCCACTTTTATCTTATCTTGTAGCAGACGGACGAGATGTGTTCTCTCAGGCGGTTGAGAAGAGTCCAAGTTCTTTCTCCTGCAAACAATTTCCAAAACCATGACACCGAAACTGTAAACATCAACCTTTTCAGTGATAAATGATGACAACCATTCAGGTGCCAAGTACCCAGGGGTGCCTCTCATCATGGTCATGACGTGGGTCTGATCCCTTTCAATCAGTTTGGCCAACCCAAAATCAGAGACCTTGGCATTGAACTTGTCGTCCAAGAGGATGTTCTGCGGCTTTATATCAAGATGAGCAATTTTCTGCGGGCAATCTTCATGCAGATAAGATAATCCCTTGGCTATGTCAAATATGATCTTACATCTCAATCGCCAGCTAAGAGCAGTATTTAGATCATTGTTAAAGATCCATTTGTCCAGTGATCCGTTCGGCATGTACTCATATACCAGCATCCGATGCGATTTCTCGGCACAAAATCCAGTCAGCCTGACTAGATTGAAGTGATGGGTTTTGCCAATTGTCTGAACCTCGGCTAAGAATTGTTTTCTCCCTTGGTTGATACCGCTTAATAGTTTCACTGCTATCTTCTCGTTTCCCAACTCTCCCACAAAAACAGAACCAGATCCACCTTCCCCAAGCTTCATGGAAAAATTGTCCGTTGCAAGTGCTAATTGTTCAAAAGAAAATCTCGTCGGCATTCCTGACATTTCTTCAAAATGCTCCTCGTGGTCTGCTTGATTCTCTTCTTTCTTGAATTCTCTTCCGAGAACCTGTCTTCGTCTTCTAATGAGCACAATGGCAGCGACAACTATGAGGAGCAAGAACGATAACGCACCAAGGATCGATCCCAATACTACTGCAATATTTGAGCTTTTCTTTCCAGCTTCAAGTTCAACCCTGGAAGGACTAGGAGCGGAGCTTTCTGGTGCGATCTGAACCTTGATGTGTGCAGTGGAATGGTACCCGGATTCTGTTGAATTGTTTGTCTGCAGGGAAAGAAGTCGTGAAGGCAAAAAACAGTATCCATCACTAGCATTTTGATGGTACATAAAGAGAGCTGCTTTGCAAGAACAATTCCTCAAGCACGCCTGTATGCAACTCTGCTCATCTGTCCCGTTGAATGCTGCTGCTGCTTTGACGTCAATATAACTGAAGTAGGCAACCTCTGTAAGATTCAAGAACTGGTGCTCTTGCATGGAGTCGCAATCCAATCTAGTTACAGGAGAGCAACCTGACGCTGGATTTCCAGCGTCGATGTACTTGAAGTAGCTACCTTTTCCACTGCCAATTCCCGGACATGAACATTTTCCATTGGAAGAGACCCCGTACTCGCCGCACACAAAGGGATTAAAGCAGTTCATTCCATCGAAAACATCACCCGTAATATCCCATCCTGAATTCCAATCGAATATTCTTATATGTCCATCAGTTTCTAACGACATATATTGAAATGTCGACCTCGCAGTAACCAGTTCAGTCAATAATACCGACTCCTTGTCGGATGTGTATAACATGAGAGTCGAATTGGTGTATTGGATGTAGGAATTGCCATTCGCGGACGTCACGTTTTCGCTTCTACGAAAGCATGAGATTTGTGGAGTTTCTGAATCAACAAAAACGTACAACCCGTTGTAGAGGACGGTGGCATAGAACTGATCTCGCCTCAACTTTTGCCCCTCCCATAGTTCTTGGCCCAGTAACAACGCGCTGGTTGGGTGATCCCGCGACTGCCATACAGTCTTGTTGTTCCGATCGAAAAGCACCAAGTTACCCGCTTCGGTGATGTTGATGCCGACGGCAGAGCTGCCGGAAGTGCCAGTAGACCATAAGCTGGTGCCGTTTGCGTCGTAAAGGGAGAGGTCGCCATCATCAGTGAACCGAACCGTGGCATTCTCTCCGACGGGATTGTATTGGTTGGCCCACCACACTTTTATTGGATATTCCAGGAGGCTGAAGCCGCTGCTACCCAAGAAAAATATAGCGAAGAAGAAGTCGTTGCAGGGATCGGTACAGATGAAGCCACAAGCTACTGAGGGGTTGGAGGTGACGTGGTTGTACCGTAAGAGGATGATGCGAAGAGAGCCGCTCGGATATCTATAGTTATTGAGGGAGATATTATTGGTCCATTGATTGGGAGCATAAGTAGTGGGTTCTTGTGCTTGCAGGAGTGAAGGGTTGCTGGAAAAGAAGAAGAAGTAGAGGATGAGGCCGAAGAAGAGTCTGAAGCTATGGCTAGAAATCGCCATGGTGGCAATGTCGAGAAAGAGTTCCGGCAGGTTAGAGAGCAGTACATATCCACCGTAGAAGAAGATGGTTTGATCACGAACTGATTTCCAGAACGAAGTCTTTTATAACAGGAAAAAAATGGAAGCATTCTCTGCGTCATGTTTGCCCGTCGATGCGTATGTGATGAGATGACCAATGAGGTCGTCCAAAAGACGTGGTAATTCCATGCAATTTGGCAAATTGGAATGCTGGTCATGGGAAGGGCGTGCACGATGGGGTAAATTGACCGTGGGTCTTTCTACTTTCTTTTCGGTAGCCGGTCTGAAGTCACGCCGACGTAAGATACTTCGAGTCGCGTGCCCATATGAAATTCTCAATAAAACTTTTTTACATTCATATGGATTTAAATTTAAGACATTAGTTAAGTGATGAGAGGAAAAACCAAATCAATTATTAATGTGGATACCCTTTTACTTATTTAATAAAATAAAGAAGCTTAAATGTATGAAATTTTAAAAAATCTTAATTAAGATGATGAATTGTTTATTTCTATATCAACTATATCATAAGATTTTATTGTTGTGTAAAAAATCATCAAGTTTCCAATATAATTTATGTTTATATTTTTATTTAAAATATTAAATATTAATTCAACAATTGTCATATAAATAAGTGGATATATCATAAACTTTTTTTATAAAATTATTAATACTAATGTTATATAAAATAGTATAATTTTATGCAACTTTTGAGTCGACTTGGAGTTTGTTGTATATAGAGAAGAGGTTGAGCCGCTGGAGCACTTTAATCCTCTTTCACTTTTTTTTTTTGAAGCATGCAAACAATAAATGATCTTAGATGTTGTAACTTAAGTTTGAGGAGACCTTTTTATAAGATCGTATATAACTTGATCAGGTGGGGTGTTATATATGAAATGGTGTGTGAAACAATAATGATACTATGTGAATGTGATGTCTTATAATTTTTATTTAAACTTTGATGAATATATATATTTATTTATGTATTGACAAATAACACAAGATAAGTAAAAGAGGTTTTATCGATTTTATTTTTAAAATTGTTAAACATAATTAAGATTATGATAATTGAAATTAGAACTTAGTCATGGGAGTTGAGTGTGACATTAATAATAAATATGATAATTATAATATCCAAAATAAAATATAGATAAACATGAACGGATCTGCATGATGGATCATGGAGTGGATTGATTCCATAATTTGAAATTATATATACATATATATATATATATTATTATTAGGTATATAATAGTTATAAAAGATATTAATATTAGTTAACTAGAATTAGATAGTTTGAATACACTTATGCTTCTTTAAAATTTTAATAAGAATATCTTTACATAATAAATGTTAGCATTTTACAACATAATTAAGGTATACAAACTTTTTCAAAAAATATAAAAAAAAAATACTTCTTCTTTTGATTATTTACTTCACTTTAAAATAATTTAAAATTATAATGATTATTTAGTTAGATATTTTATTAAAATCAGAATTTATAAGGACATGAAACCAAATTGTTATATTTAATTTTTGATAAGGCAACTAACAAAATACAATGATAATTAGTTATTTTAAACTTTTTTTAATTTAAACGTGTTGTAATAATTTATTTAATTACTTTTAGTTAATTATATTATTAAAAATCATCATAAATTATAATTTGCAGCCATAAAACTTGAGTCTAGGTTCTCTGTACACAAATTTAGAACCTAAAAATGCAGAATAATAAAAATATAAAAAAACTTATATCAATAATTCAATCCTATGTCATATGCAAATATATACAAAATCATTAGTCGTCTAGTTAAATCTTAAGAATCTGCATCATACTGAAAAATCTCTCAAAACTTCATGATAAAGATCTTATAGAATTTTGATAAAATTGCAATTCACTAATTAGTAAAGTGAAGAATTTTTTGGAAGGAGTTGAAGTTCAATAAGATGCAGCGATCCACTTTAATAGCTTCCAACAAACATTTTCTTTTTCTGCTCACAGTTTTCTCTCGTCGCAATTTATAAGCAATAAGACCGCACATATGGAATGCCGTATTTCAATTTGCCGAATGCATGCTAAATAAACACCATCTGTAGGTCCGGAGTAGAAGTGATAACGTGCTAAATTCAATGTCGCTCTTTTGCATCAAAGACTCCTAGCAAAGACATATAATTGATATTAAATTTAAAAATTAAACTCATCATGATGACTAAAGTTACATTCATCAGAATATCAGAGAAAACATAGGATCTCGAAGCTCTCGAAAATTGTTACAACGAAGTATTTGCAGTTCCGTATATTGATCCAAATGCTTTACATTTTTTTACACAAAGGTAATTATCTTAAAGTTCATAGATATAAATAATCATACATATAAGATGAGAAAAGATGACAAAACCATCTAAACAAAAAATTTGCTTGGTTACTGGAAAACAACAAGTTTGCATACGGTTTTTCCCCCTTCCATAAGAGCATACAGGCTATAATAATTAATAATACATACTCGTGTTGTACCTTGTACAAATATCAATGACAAGCAATTCTGCAATCTCTTCTTTGTCTGCTTTGTCTGTGTTCCCTGTGGCACCGTCTGCTTTGTTTGATGAGTTGGAAGAAGACAAAGAAGGTAATCAAGAATAAAAATAAATAAGCTACAGACATAACAAAACCAGATACAGAGTAAATAGAACCACAATCTTCATGACAATTGTAAAATTGTGTTTCAACTTTTGAAACATATGCCTGCTCGATGTTACAATTTGGGAATAGCAAAAGAAACAGGTATCATCTGGCTCCTGATAAAAGTGAAGCCGACTGAGGAGGTGTAGCAGAGGACGCGTAGTCTGATGAGCTTGTGAACAAGTCATACGACTGGCTTTGCATGACCGGAATGTTAGTAATGAAGTCGATCTCGACGCCTGTTTCCACGTTCACGACACCTTCCAGGACTTTCACTACAGTTGACATGGAAGGCCTGCGATCAGGATCGTGGTGGAGGCACCAAGTCGCAAGTTTTATCATTTGAATGGCCTCATCCATATCTTTATCCACTTTCATGCCATTCTCATAGTCGCAGATTAATTCAAGTAGCCTGTCCATTTTTATCTTATCTTGTAGCAGACGTACGAGATGTGCCCTGTCAGGCGGTTGAGAAGGGTCCAGGTTCTTTCTTCTGCATACGATCTCTAAAACCAAGACACCGAAGCTGTAAACGTCAACCTTCTCAGTGATAAAAGATGTCAACCATTCAGGAGCCAAGTACCCAGGGGTGCCTCTCATCATGGTCATGACGTGGGTCTGATCCCTTTCAATCAGTTTGGCCAACCCAAAATCAGAGACCTTGGCATTGAACTTGTCGTCCAAGAGGATGTTCTGCGGCTTGATATCAAGATGAGCAATCCTCTGCGGGCATTCTTCATGAAGGTAAGCTAGTCCCCTGGCTATGTCAAATATGATCTTACACCTCAATTGCCAACTGAGAGCAATGTTTTGATCCTTGTTAAAGATCCATTTGTCCAGAGAACCATTCGGCATGTACTCGTATACAAGCATCCGATGCGACTTCTCGGCGCAGAATCCCATCAGCCTGACTAGATTGAAGTGGTGCGTTTTGCCAATCGTCTGAACCTCAGCCAAGAATTCTTTTCTCCCTTGATTGATGCCGCTTAAGAGCTTCACTGCCACATTCTCCTTGCCCAATTCTCCCAAGAAAACAGAACCAAATCCACCTTCCCCAATCTTCTTAGCGAAATTACCTGTTGCAAGTGCTAATTGTTCAAAGGAAAATCTCGTCGGCATTCCTGATATTTCTTCAAAATGCTCCTCATGGTCTTCTAGCGACTCTTCTTTCATGAATTCTCTTCGGAGAGCCTGTCGTCGCCTTCTAACGAGCACAACTACAGCGACAACTACGAGGAGCAAGAACGATAATGCACCAAGGATCGATCCCAATATTACTGCGACATTTGAGCTTTTCTTCACAGGTTCAAGTTCAACCTTGGAAGGACTAGGAGCGGAGCTTTCTGGTGCGATCTGTACTTTGATGTGTGCAGTGGAATGGTACCCGGATTCTGTTGAATTGTTTTTCCGCAAGGAAAGAAGTCGCGAAGGCAAAACGCAGTACCCATCACTAGCATTTCGATAGTACATAAAGAGAGCTGCTTTACAAGAACAATTCCTCAGGCACGCCTGTACGCAAGTCTGCTCGTCTGTTCCGTTCAATGCTGCTGCTGCTTGGACGTCAACATAGCTGAAGTAGGCAACCTCTGTAAGGTTCAAGAACTGGTGGTCTTGCATGGATCCGCAGTCCAATCTAGTAAGAGGAGAGCAACCTGACGCCGGCTTTCCGGCGTCGATGTACTTGAAATAGCTACCATTTCCACTGTCAGTTCCCGGACATGTACATTCGCCATTGGAAGAGACTCCGTACTCGCCGCACTCAAAGGGATTAAAGCAGTTCAATCCGTCGAAAACATCACCAGCAATATCCCATCGTGGTCTCCGATCGAATATTCTGATACGTCCATCGTCTTGCATCGACATGTATTGAAACGTCGACTTCGCAGTAACCAGGTTAGTCAACAATACTGAGTCCTTGTCGGTGTATAACATGAGACTCGAGTTGGTGTATTCGATGTATGAATTGTCGTTCCCGGAAGTGACATTTTTACTAAGAACGCATGAGATTTGTGGAGGTTTTGAATCAAGGAAAGCATACAAACCGTCGTCGAGGACGGTGGCATAGAACTGACCTTGCCTCAACTTTTGCCCCATCCGTAATTCTTGACCGAGAAACAACGCGTTGGCCGGGTGATCCCACGACTGCCACACCGTCTTGTTGTCCTGATCGAAGAGCAACAAATTACCAGCTTCGGTGAGGTTGAGGCCGATGGCAGAGCTGCCGGAAGTGTCAGTAGACCAGACGCGGGTGCCGTTTGCGTCGTGAAGGGAGAGGTTGCCATCATCCGTTAAACGAACCGTGGCAGTCTCTCCGACGGGGTTGTATTGGTTGGCCGACCACACTATTCTTGGAATCATATCCGAGTAGCCAACGTCGAGGCTACCGCTTTCGACGAAGAATATAGCGAAGAGGTAGTCGTTGCAGGGATTAGTACTACAGATGAAGCCACAAGCTACGGAGGGGTCGGAGGTGACGGCGTTGTTACGGAGGAGGATGCTGCGGACGTATCCGTTTGGGTATCTAACGGTATGGAGGGAGCCATTGTTGGCCCATTGGTGGGGAGCGGAAGCCGTTGGTTCTTGCGCCTGCAAGAGCAAAGGGGAGCTAGCGAATAAGAGGATAAGGCCGAAGAAGAGACTGACGCGATGGCTAGAAAACGGCCATGGTGGCAAGTTCCGTATGGATTGAGAAGGAGAACTGCTTAGATGAAAACAGGACACCCTAGAAGAGGAGAGGTAAGGGATATCCATTGTCCACAGGTGCGGAGCTCCCTCCTTTTTTTCTCTTTAGCGTGTGAGGACTGTCGGTTTAGATTTGGATTAGTATTCCTCTGCTCTCTCCCAGGTAATACTATTAGAATTTTAATGCGATAATTATTTCTTATGTTTTTTATAGTATTATTCATAACACATGCAGAGTTCTTAGGTGGCGTTTGGTTACAGGTTAATGGACAAATTACGTAGATATTCCGCGGATTATAACCAAACGCACCATTTAATTCATAAAAAGTACAATGGACAAAATTATCATTTTTAAAAAAGTTGATCTCATGAATAGTGAAAAAGTAAGAGTTAACGTATTCTTTATATCAGGTAGAATAGAAGTAATCCGGCGTAGACTTCAAAAATTGATTAATCTACAAGATTATATGTCTTAACCCCATACAAACATAACCTCCAACCAAACGAGGCCTTAGGATCTATTTGGATTGAGAGTTACGAAGGGATGGAGTGGAATATAAAGGAATAAAATTAGTTACACCATGTTTGGTTACATTTTTTATTTAAATTAAGAAAGGTGGAGTGGAATAGTTAAGCTCTTCAAATATCACATTTTTTATTCCACCAATTAGAGATAAATTATTTTAGACCAAATTAACATTTTTTCCTTCTTTATTATCAAATTAAACTATTTCTCTTATTATCAAATTAAACCACATCTCTCTCTTCTCTTATATATATATATATATATATTATCTTTTTCTAATATGAATACATATTTATCTATGATTTTTATTAAATAAAACTTTTTAGTAAATATAAAATTTTATTCAAAATAAACATAAATATACTATTTAAAAATAATTTAATATTAATATAATATATTCAATCGGTTCAGGACGTAAAATTCGGATTCGGTTCCGACCCGTCCTGGTTAAGTGTCAAAAAAATGAGACTCAATCCTGACTTAATTATTTATCGGGTCGAAAAAAATTTGAAAAATCCAAACCGATGTGAATGACCAATCGTCTCGATTCACGCTCACCCCTAATTAACTTTTATACAAATAAAATATTCATTATCCCACCAAACATCTTATATAATTTATTATCCAAATATTGACTTTCTAATAACACACTATTCCACCCATCATATCCCTCCTTTTGTCAAACATATCCTTAAACTCGTTGTTTTACCAAGCACACCTGGTTTAATCTGTGTCAGAGGAAACTTCCGTGCTTTATTTTTCTCGTCCTCCTCCGTTGACCAGATCCGCGCCATCTCCGACCTTCGACTTGGCCCCAAGTAGACGAACCGCCAACCTCCTCCAATGACCAGGTCCCCGTCACATGGTACACGTGGACCCATTGGTTAAAACAAATAGTTCACACACAAGCGTGTCTGCTTTTTGTGGTTGGGTGCATTATTGCAGGTTTGAATTCAATAGTTGATTGTTTATTTAGGCACTTGCTTTTAATATTTATTTTTTTAACATAATAAATACTCTTACCGAGAAAAAAAAACTTAATAAATACTACTGAGGCACATTATATTAATTTTATGAACAATATTATTTATCTCTTAAAAATTAAGATTCTTCATATAATTTAGGATGACTTTTAATAAATTAAAACCCACCCACTAGGCCTCACCAAAAAAACGTAGGGACATGTGGAGTCCATTTTTTATTAATATAATTAATTTATATGCTATCAATTCTTTTATTACAGATATAATATTTTTTAAAATAAAATTTCATACTTTTCTATCACATTATTGAACTCTAATTTAATAACTTTAAAATTTTAGTAGCATATTTTATATTTAATATAAACTTAAATATTTTTATATTAATTTTAAATTATTACATATATATTTAAAATATAATTATATAAAAATAAGGTCCCAAAAAGTCATCCGAAGAAACTGACTCCGTTAGAAGGTGAATTTTATTTTTTTTCAAAATAATTTTAGGACAATTTTTTTAATTTTAAAAATTTTCCAAAAAATAGTTGTTAATTTTTTTAGATAAAAAATCCGACCAGAACTACTTTTACCACTAATTTATATATCACTAGAATAGTATATTTCATGATCCCATTACTTAAATATGCTAGCACATCATTTTTTTCTTGATTTTTATTTGATAATAAATATATTTTATTGTATTATTATCATAAATAATGTGGAGCACATTATACTAAATATCACGAAAATATTATCTCTCTTTTAAATTATTAGTTTCTTCTTATTATATCTTTTATAGAGTATTGTTATCTTGCATACCAAAAGGAATAGTATATTTAATAATTATATTTCATCCCAATTACTTTAAATTGTTTAATTTCATAGTAAATATTATTTTTTGTATTATTTGTATAATTAGGATAATACATTTTATCATAATGCACTCGATTTTATAACTTCTTTTGATGCTTTATATATATACTAGTATGATGACCCGTGCGATGCGCGGAGGACACAAAATTAAACACAAATTTTGATATAAAATAAGAAATTTTATTTTGATATAAATTTTATAGATTATATAATAAGTTTCTCGGCTTAGAAACTTATATAAATATCATACATTCTCTTTTATTTTTAATTATGTTTTACTCTATCTTTTCATCCCTTAACTTTGTTATTTTGTTAACATCTATTATTTAAAAATTTTAATTTTATTGATGTTAATTTACATATGACAATATAGAAACACCGTGACTTCTCCTTTCAAACTATATATCTTTTTAATTTTGATATAATATAGGCATAAATACCAATTGATATTTATATTTTTTAAAATAATATCATGTCTTAGAATTAAGTAAATACTATTTATTTTAGTAATTTTAACAATTTCTATTATTTTTTATTTTATCTATTTCATTTTCTATGTGACAACGTAAATATGTCATATTTCACATGCTATATGTATGTAAAGATATATAACATAAATAAATTAAATTATTATATATCATACTAAAATGACTATTAAAATTATTTAAATATTTTAAACATTATATGTGACTTAATGAAATAGTATCATAGGTCAACTTCTACTTTTCCATTTAATTATATATGTTATACTTATATAGAGAGATTGATGATGAAATGACAAAGATGATAATTATATGTAAATGCTTTATTACTTATATTTTGTTATAATTTGTAGCTAATTATATTTTATTGTCTTTTTTTAAAAAATGTCCACCACAATGCATTCACTTCTTAATTACGTATATTTTTATAATAATTTATTTTAAAATATATACTTAATTGTTATAACTTTCTTCCAACAATCTATATAAACAATTATATTTTTGTCATTCTTAAAAATTAATTAATGTCATGATCTAACTTTAAGAATTCAATTATCTAAATTATATTACATGGCTTCATGATAGGGTTATATCCAACTTTTAACTCTCTTTAAGGTGTGTGTGTATATATGCATATTATGTATGTATTAAATATAAATAATGATTGAAGTTAAATATTTTATCTAATATAACTAAAAGTTTATATCTGGTGTTGACATCATTTATTTTAATAAGAAATATAAGTAATATTTTTTTTAATATTATTATTTGAGTATAGGTGTCAAATTTTTAAGATGATCATAAGTTAATTCCATACAAATCCTCACCTTGGTTATACTTTTATATATATTTTTTACTTCTTAGTGTTTGATAATATTTACATGAGGAACTAAAAAATATATGATATATTTATATAAATAATATTTAGTTTATTCTTGTTGTCATTATAGATATATATATAATATATTATTTAAAAGTAAATTTTAAAAGATTATTTTGTGTGTCTCAAATAGCATTTATCACTTTCCTTGTCAAATATAATGTGCAATATTATTAATACATAAGTTTTTTTATTCATCATTTGGGTTGCTCTCAATGGAACAATAAGAGTATATTTTATTCTTTATAATACAATATAGATGTGAAATATGATTATTATTTTATCTTCTATATAACTTAACATTAGAATTTATTTCTATTTTTTTATTTTATTACGTGTCACATGCTTCAGCCTTCAAGTCATAAAAAATTATTGATAGATCGACTTAATCCGGAAAGATAGTTATAAAGTTTGTGAATTATTTCTATTTTATAGTCCATCTTATATATTTCATATTATAAACTTCAAATATGGGATTAAATTACATAGTTGAATATGATTCCATTTTCATTTATATTTGGAAACCTTTGAATGTGGGACTAAAAGCATATTTGATAGATAGATACAAAAATTACTAATTTTATTGTATATGATCAATTCTAGTTCATAATAGTTTTTTTAAAAATATAATTGCTTAATATAATTTTATTTCATATGTGGCATTATAAGAATTTTTCATTTCGCAACTTCTACCTCAACATATATATATATATATATATATATATATATATATATGTGTGTGTGTGTGTGTGTATACATAGATACGTGTAAATATAAATATATAACTACATTTTTTATAATATTTTATTTTTTATTATAAAGGAAATATAATTATATTATATAGGGAACATAGATATTTACTCAATACTAATCAATATCATCATGATATATATTAATTATAAATATAAATTATTTTATTTATTATTATAACATAACTAACATACTTTATAAACTTTCATTTAAAAAATAATTTTAACGATACACTGCTTAATGAAATAATGATACTTAGCATCTTCTATCTTTTCTTTTATATAAATAAATAAATATGGATATAAATGTGTAAACTTCAATAACCAACAAAAAAAAATTTAGCACTAAATGATGTGATACTCATTCATATTATTAAGTTTACCTTAGTAATAATTTTATGTATATTAATTCATTATGATTATTATCATAATAATAAAAAATAATTATGCTTTTTTATTAACAATAAATTTAATTATTATTATAAGATCAAAGATGAAGTTTTTTATTTAAATATCTTCATATACATATAACATTTTGTTAGCATATAAAGACATACACTTAGAGATCTGTACATGGTATTTTATATCATAAAGGACGTCAACTATACTACTATTTTGGAAGTATCATATATTCATAGTTACAAATATTGAATTTAAAAATATGAATAAACATATATATATATTTCATAATGAACTTTTGAATATCATGATGATATTATAATAAAATATTTTTTCATCACGCACATGTGTATATTCTTATGCTCGCACGTACTCTTTCCTTTTAAAGAGAAAGTCAAATTTGGAAATAAAAATTGAGAGCCCCTCTATTTATACATAGTGTACAATACACAATTTGTATATACAATTTATATAAAAAAATATTTCTTATTCTTGAGAGAAAGCATGCACGCATAATAGAATGTATAACTTGCTTTTGTAATATGCATCATTGCATCATATATATCGCGATATTTATAGCTAATGTAGATAATATAAATAAATAATAATTAAATTAGAAACCACTCGATAATAAACTTTTATAGATATTATACTATATCTTATTTACAATATAAAACTGTATCATAATTAATACAATTAAATAATAATAACTAACTTTTGTTATAGGTAATTAAGTATCTTATATTTGTTTGTAACTAGTTATCCAATAATATCAAATGATTATTTTGTTTGATATTCTAAAATGATTGATATGCATAAATCTTCTATCTTAATAAAATAACAATAAAAAATGATAAATTTGGTTGATTTTTTTGTTATTAGCTAATTATGTATCCTGCATTTGTTTATAATGAATTATGACATATGGATATACATATAATAATAAATTTAAAAACTATTAATAATATTAAAATAATGATTAAATCTAGCTAATTATTTTATTATTAGCATATTATGTATTCTATATTAGTTTATAACAAATTATTCAATAATAACAAAATCATCACAAATCTTAGTTATTTGATATTCTAAAATAATTGATGTACATAAATCTTCTATCTCCTTTATAGAACACCAACCTCATAACAATAAAAAATAACTATATATGACTAAAAATTATTAATAGAAATAATATAGGATTATAAATATTATTAACACAAAAATATATGAATTATTTCACATATTGATTATACTAACAAAATGATTAAGTTTAGTGATTATTTTATTATTAACTAATTATGTGTCCTATATTGGTTTATAACAAATTATCCACATGATTACAAATCTTAGTTGTTTGATATTTTAAAATGATTGATATATGTAAATCTTCGATGCATTCATAGCATAACAACATGATAACAATAAAAAATAATATATACAATTCATAATTATTAGTATAAATAATATATGAGAATAAATATTATTAACACTGATTTATTTCATATATCATTGGCTATAGAAAAAATCTTTCATATATATATATATATACACGCACCTACAAATAAGGAGATGTAGATACATATCTGTTTATTTTTATTTGTATATATAAGTTGTAGATATATATCTGCATGCATAGCTACTTATCTATATCCTATATATTGAAAACTTTAATGATACTTATATTAATCATCAATAGATATCATCATTAGAAATGCATATCTGTAACTCGAACTTTATAAAATTTATCTTTCCTTATATAAAAATTATAATATTTAATTTTTATTAGTCAAGAGAAATTATATAAAAGTATTTTTTTATCGTACACAAACTTATATTTGTAGGCCCTCACATACTCTTTGCCTTCAAAAAAGGCGTCGAGTATACAAATGTAAATTAAAAGTTCCATATAACATTTTTTTTATGTATAAATATTTTTTTTTATCATGCACAGACCTATATTTGTAGGTTCGCACGAATTTTTTCCTTCAAAGAAGGCATCAAGTATGCAAATAAAACTAAAAGTCCCTCTATTTATAGTTACAAATATATAATTTAAAAATATAAATAAATAAAATTATATATATTTTTAATAACTAACTTTTGAGTTTTCATGAATATATAATTAAAATATTATTAGCTCGACACGTGACACATTTAATATATATATATATATATATATATATTTTCTAATAACTAACTTTGAGTATCCATGATTATATAATTATAATATTATCATTTTATATATTCAATTTATGAGAGCTCGACATGTGTCACTTTCTACCTTTGCTTTTATATATACTAGTATGATGACCCGCGCGATGCGCGGATGACACAGAATTAAACACCAATTTTGATTATAAAATAAAAAAATTTATTTTGATATAAATTTTATAGATTATATAATCATTTTCTCACCTTAGAAACTTATATATGTGAATATATTATAATAAATTAAATTTATTTGAAATTATTTTTTAAATCTATTACATTCTCTTTCATTTTTAATTATGTTTACTCTATCTTTTTCCCCTTAACCTTGTTACTTTGTTAACATCTATATTTAATTTTTTTTATTTTATTGATGTTAATTTACATATGACAATATAGAAACATCGTGACTTCTCCTTTCAAATTATATATCTTTTTAATTTCTATATAATATAGGTATAAATAACAATTGATATCTATATTTTTTAAAATAATATCATGTCTTAGAATTAAGTAAATACTATTTATTTTAGTATTTTTAACAATGTCTATTATTTGTTATTTTATCTATTTCATTTTTCTATGTGACAATGTAAAAATGTCATATTTGCCTTGCTATATGTATGTAAATATATATAACATAAATAAATTACATTATTATGTATCAAACTAAAATAACTGTTAAAATTATTTGAATATTTTAAGAATTATATGTGACTTAATGAAATAGTGTCATAGGTCAATTTCTACATTTCCATTTAATTATATATGCTATATTTATATGGAGAGATTGACGATGAAATGGCAAAGATGATAATTATATGTAAATTCTTTTATTACTTATATTTTTTTATAATTTATAAATTATATTTTGTTGTCTATTTTTTAAAAAATGTCCACCACAATGCATTCACTATTAATTAAGCATATCTTTATAATAATTTATTTTAAACAATCTATATAAACAATTATATTTTTTCATTCTTAAAAATTAATTAATGTTATTTTTTATGATACACGATCTCACTTTAAGAATCCAATTATCTAAATCATACTACATGGCTTCATAATAGGGTTACATCCAACTTTTAACTCTCTTTAAGATGTGTGTATGTATGCATGTTATGTATGTATTAAATATAAATAATTATTGAAGTTAAATATTTTATCTGATATAAATAAAGTTTATATCTGATGTTGACAACATTTATTTTAATAAGAAATATAAGAAATATTTTTTAATATTATTATTTGAGTATAGGTGTCACATATTTAAGATGATCATAAGTTAATTCCATGCAAATCTTCACCTTGGTTATACTTTTTTATATATATTCTTTACTTCTTAGTATTTGATAATATTTACATGAGGAACTAAAAAATATATGATATATTATATAAATAATATTTACTTTTTTGGAAGCATCATCTATTCATAGTTACAAATATTGAATTTAAAAATATGAATAAAGATATATATATATATATATACATACATATTTCATAATGAACTTTTGAATATCATGATGATATTATAATAAAATATTTTTTATCACGCACATGTGTATATTCGTATGCCCGTGCGTACTATTTCCTTTTAAAGAGGGAGTCGAATATGTAAATAAAAATTGAGAGCCCCTCTATTTGTACATGGTGCAGAATACACAATTTGTATATATAATTTATAAAAAAATATTTCTTATTCTTGAAAGAAAATATACACACATAATAAAATGTATAACTTGCTTTTGCAATATGCACCATAGCATCATATACATCGTGATATTTATAGCTAACGTAGATAATATATAAATAATAATAATTAAATTAGAAACCACTCAATAATAAACTTTTATATATATTATACTATATCTTATTTACAATATAAAATTTTATCATAAGTAATATAATTAAATATTAATTTAAATAATAACTAGCTTTTATTATAGGTGATTAAGTATCTTATATTGGTTTGTAACTAACTATCCAATAATAATAAAATGATTACTTTGTTTGTTATTCTAAAATGATTGATATACATAAATCTTCTATCTTGATAAAATAAAAATAACAAAATGATTAAATTTGGTTGATTTTATTGTTATTAGCTGATTATGTATCATGCATTTGTTTATAATGAACTATGACATATGAATATACTATAATAATAAATTTAAAAACTATTTATAATATTAAAATAATGATTAAGTCTAACTAATTATTTTATTATTAGCATATTATGTATCCTATATAATAAAATAATAACAAAATGATCACAAATCTTAGTTATTTGATATTCTAAAATAACTGATCTACGTAAATCTTCTATCTCCTTTATAAAACACCAACCTCATAACAATAAAAAATAACTATATACGACTAAAAATTATTAATAGAAATAATTTATGATTATAAATATTATTAACACAAAAATATATGAATTATTTCACATATTAATTATACTAATAAAATGATTAAGTTTAGTTGATTATTTTATTATTGACTAATTATGTATCCTATATTATTTATAACAAACTATCTGATAGTAACAACATGATTACAAATCTTAGTTGTTTGATATTCTAAAATGATTGATATATGTAAATTTTCTATCACCTTCATAGCATAACAACCTGATAACAATAAAAAAATAATATATACAATTCAGAATTATTAGTATAAATAATATATGATAATAAATATTATTAATACAAAAATATATAATTTATTTCATATATCATTGGCTATAGAAAAACTCTTTCATATATATATACACACACACACACATATATATATATATATATATATATATATAAATAAGGAGATGTATAAGATGTAGATACATATCTGCTTATTTTTATTTGTATATATAAGATGTAGAAATATATCTTCATACATAGCTACTTATCTATATCCTAATATATTAAAAACTTTGATGATACTTATATTAATCATCAATAGATATCATCATTATAGTATGAAATGCATATAATAACTCGAACTTTATAAACTTTTTCTTTCCTTATATAAAAATTATAATATTTAATTTTATTAGACAAAGAGAAATTATATAAGAGTATTTTTTTATTGTGTACAAACTTATATTTGTGGGTTCTCACATACTCGTTGCCTTTAAAGAAATATATATAAATTAATATTTTTATTATAGGAGAGAAATTATATATAAATATTTTTTTTATTATGCACAGACCTATATTTATAGGTCCGCACGAACTTTTTCCTTCAAGAGAAGGCATCAAGTATGCAAATAAAACTGAAAGTCCATCTATTTATAGTTACAAATATATAATTTAAAAATATAAATAAATAAAATTATATATATTTTTAATAACTAACTTTTGAGTTTTCATGATTATATAATTAAAATATTATTTTTTTATACATTCAATTTATGAGAGCTCGACATGTGAAACTTTCAATATCTATATAGATATAGATAGATATTTTCTAATAACTAACATTCGAGTATTCATGATTATATAATTATAATATTATCATTTTATATATTCAATTTATGAGAGTTCGACACGTGTCACTTTCTACCTCTGCTTATATATATATATAATATATGATAATAAATATTATTAATACAAAAATATATGATTTATTTCATATATCATTGGCTATAGAAAAACTCTTTCATATATATATATATATATATATATATATATATATATATATATATATATATATAAGGAGATGTATAAGATGTAGATACATATCTGCTTATTTTTATTTGTATATATAAGATGTAGAAATATATCTTCAAACATAGCTACTTATCTATATCCTAATATATTGAAAACTTTGATGATACTTATGTTAATCATCAATAGATATCATTATTATAGTATGAAATGCATATAATAACTCAAACTTTATAAACTTTTCTTTCCTTATATAAAAATTATAATATTTAATTTTTATTAGACAAAGAGAAGTTATATAAGAGTATTTTTTTATTGTGCACAAACTTATATTTGTGGGTTCTCACGTACTCTTTGCCTTCAAAAAAAATATAAATTAATATTTTTATTATAGGAGAGAAATTATATATAAATATTTTTTTATCATGCACAGACCTATATTTCTAGGTCCGCACGAACTTTTTCCTTAAAGAGAAAGCATCAAGTATGCAAATGAAACTGAAAGTCCCTCTATTTATAATTACAAATATATAATTTTAAAATATAAATAAATAAAATTATATATATTTTTAATAACTAACTTTTGAGTTTTCATGATTATATAATTAAAATACTATTCTTTTATACATTCAATTTATGAGAGCTCGACATGTGGAACTTTCAATATCTATATAGATATAGATAGATATTTTCTAATAACTAACATTCGAGTATTCATGATTATATAATTATAATATTATCATTTTATATATTCAATTTATGAGAGCTCGACACGTGTCACTTTCTACCTCTACTTATATATATATAGATAATATATGATAGTAAATATTATTAATACAAAAATATATGATTTGTTTCATATATCATTGGCTATAGAAAAACTCTTTCATATATATATATATATATACATATATGAAGGAGATGTATAAGATGTAGATACATATCTGCTTATTTATATATATATATATATATATATATATATATATAAGATGTAGAAATATATCTTCATACATAGCTACTTATCTATATCCTAATATATTAAAAACTTTGATGATACTTATATTAATCATCAATGGATATCATCATTATAGCATGAAATGCATATAATAACTCGAACTTTATAAACTTTTTCTTTCCTTATATAAAAATTATAATATTTAATTTTTATTAGACAAAGAGAAATTATATAAGGGTATTTTTTTATTGTGCACAAACTTATATTTGTGGATTCTCACATACTCTTTGCCTTAAAAAAAATATAAATTAATATTTTTATTATAGGAGAGAAATTATATATAAATATTTTTTTTATCATGCACAGACATATATTTGTAGGTCCGCACGAACTTTTTCCTTAAAGAGAAGGCATCAAGTATGCAAATGAAACTGAAAGTCCCTCTATTTATAGTTACAAATATATAATTTTATAATATAAATAAATAAAATTATATATATTTTTATTTTGAGTTTTCATGATTATATAATTTAAATATTATTCTTTTATACATTCAATTTATGAGAGCTCGACATGTGAAACTTTCAATATCTATATAGATATAGATAAATATTTTTTAATAACTAACATTCGAGTATTCATGATTATATAATTATAATATTATCATTTTATATATTCAATTTATGAGAGCTTGACACGTGTCACTTTTTACCTCTGCTTTTATATATATATAGATATAGATATAGATATCGAATTTAAAGTTAAGTCAATATGATTCTGATTGTTACAATTAATACTTTTATATGTGAAGCTCGTTGATGTCCAATTGGGACAAATCATCCCATACTTTATGATATTTATGGGTCCTTCAGGACTATGTGTTACATTGTAATTGAAAAGTAATTTTATTAATTTTTTATAATTTATGTTAATAATAATTTTAAAATTATTAAAATTACGTAGGACAAAAAGATGACAGATGATCAAATATGTAGGCCATGTTTGACACAAAAATTTGAGTAACAACTTATTGAAATTCTGCAAACATCCTAATACATATAAAAAAAGAATTTCAATTTCTCATCGAACATCATCTGACCTGAACTTGGAGGAAGTAAGTTCTCGCTTCAAAGCAAGAAGTTGCAATGTTTTTTTTGGTTTACCTTTAGACCTATTTAACTATTAGTTTAATAACAATAAAAAATATTATATGTATACATTATTTTATGGAATTAGTGTATCTTCAAAGTACCTTTTATTTTGAAGAGATGATGCACATCCCAATCATTGATCCTAATCAATGAATCGGAGCACAAGTGATTAAATTTCATCATTTATCTTACTCTTGATTAGAGGAATGATTAAGATGTACTCATCATTCTTCTAAAACAAAAGACATATATTGTAATATATATTTATTTGATAATACATTATAATAAATTTGTAAAATAAATTTATTTAGCCTAATAATAAATAAGTGTATTAATTATTTATTACAATTTCCTTAGTATTATTGGTACAATAAAATTAATAAAAATCATTATTTTTTATAATTTTTTCATGTCTAAATTAGACTTATATATCAAATATATTTCTTAGTTATTTTACTTGTTGTACATCATAATAAAAACTAACTAGTATAATGTTACCCTAATTATTAACTATTAGTATAATATTGTTAAATTATTAATTGTGATTTTCTAAATAAGTTATAACTATAATATATATATATATATATGATGTTGTTAATTAGTATAATATAATACTGATCTATTTTGACATTTAATTAAATTACTATTTGATGTTAAATTCACCTTAGTTTCCATTTTCTTCTATTTCTATTAATTATAAAAATATGACAATGAATAATATAAAATTCTTTTTATAAAATAATAAATTATGTTTTAAATTATTATTATTTATCTAAACATTCATTAAACTTTATCTATCTATTCAATCGTTCAAACATCAAATTAAAATTTCTCTATCTGATGGGTTAATTCTCGAGAAAGTTCTTGGATTCAAACATTATACATGAGTCCCAAAATTCCAGTTTTCTCATTCTTCTTGCATTGCGAGTGGAGCCCACAAATTAATTCCTTGACTTAAATAAAATCTTAGAAACGATATGTTTATTCCAATGTTCTAAAACATCGGACTGGACTTCCATTTGACGTGAGATTTGGGTGATGGTTCAATCTTCTTGGATTAAATTGAGTTAAACTGATTTTTTTATTAGAATATTATTTTAATAGATAAAAAATAAATACGAAATAATGTTCTTAATTTTCAACATTAATTTAAATATGTTTCCATTTTCTAATTAAATGTTATACCAAAATAGTTCACGCACAAAGGAATAATTACACAAAATGTCATCAAACTTTGACGTTTGTTCAGCGATGTCACTTTGTAATACGAATGCCCTCCAACTTTTAACTTGTTTCACTCGATGCCCTCCTTACCTATAATCGGCGATTTCCCTATCACAACGCTGATGTGGCGCTGACGTCGCGTCTCTCTCCTCTCCACGTTCACATTAAAATTACACAAAACGAGGGGAGGGGGGGGGGGGGGGGTCGCCCCCCTCCCTACGACCTCGTCAGAGGTCGCATGGAGGGGGATTACACCCACCTTCCCTCGCGCGAGGGGTGGGGGTGGGGGTGGGGGTTGCCCTCCTCCCTGTGACCTCCGACGAGGTCGCAGGGAGGGGGGCGACCACCCCACCCCCCTGCGTTCACCGGCTGAGGCCTCGTCGGAGCCCTCCCGCTGCGCCAATGACAGGCTCCACATGGTATTTTTTATTTTTTAATATTGTCACGATATTGTAACATGAACGTGGGAAAGTCACGACGTCAGCGCTGTGATCGGAAAATCGCCGGTTATAGGTAAGGAGGGCATCGGGTGAAACAAGTTAAAAGATGGAGGACATTCGTGTTACAAAGTGAAGTTGGAGGACATCACTGAGCAAATGTTAAAGTTAGAGGGTATTTGGTGTAATTTATCCGTCACATAAATCAAAACATGCAGCATTCTTAGTTGTTAAATAAGTTCAATATTATTTTCATTTCAAATTTGATATTAAAATCTTGATTAATTGTCTATATATGACGCTTCTATTCCTCGACTGAGTTTATCCAAGTTCACGCGAGTCTATCGAAGTCCACCGGATCAGTTAGTATTAAGTTCGATTCCACTCCGAGTTTACTCGATTTCATGACTAAATTCTTGAACTCGTAGGTTACGTCTCAGCTCGAAAGTTTATGAACCATGTTCGAACATGTTACATAATTAAATTTCTTTTCTCAAACTTTTTTTTGTCTTTTTACGTTTTTCACAAAAGAGAGAAAAAACATTGTAAATTGACAACTTTTTCTTCTAAGTAAATAGCCTTCTTTAAAATAAGCAGTTCATGTTCTATTAAATACATTTGATAAATATAAAAAGAGCTAGAAGGTTATAAGGGGCCTTAACCCTTATAAAATTTAAATTTTTCAAGGGCCAGTTGATATGAGGTATTGATAATTTAAATAGCAGTCAAAAGAGATGTTTTTTTATACCAAAATAGTTCACGAGTCACACAAATCAAAACATGCAGCATTCTTAGTTGTTAAATAAGTTCAATATTATTTTCATTTCAATTTTGATATTAAAATCTTGATTAATTGTCTATATATGACGCTTCTATCCTTCGACTGAGTTTATCCAAGTTCACGCGAGTCTATCGAAGTCCACCAGATCAGTTAGTATTAAGTTCGATTTCACTCCGAGTTTACTCGATTTCATGGCTAAATTCTTGAACTCGTAGGTTACGCCTTAGCTCGAAAGTTTATGAACCATGTTCGAATATGTTATATAATTAAATTTCTTTTCTCAAACTTTTTTTTGTCCTTTTACGTCTTTCACAAAAGAGAGAAAAAACATTGTAAATTGACAACTTTTTCTTCTAAGTAAATAGATCTTCTTTAAAATAAGCAGTTCATGTTCTATTAAATACATTTGATAAATATAAAAAGAGCTAGAAGGTTATAAGGGGCCTTAACCCTTATAAAATTTAAAATTTTTCAAGGGCCATTTGATATGAGGTATTGATAATTTAAATAGCAGTCAAAAGAGATGTTTTTTATATTATTAATTGGTTTACATGCATTTTGATAAAAATATCAATTCAATTAAATTTTATAATTTCAAATATTTTATTAATAAATAATCATCATTCAACATTACTTTTTTTATTTTTCCGAATCTTTTACAAATTAATATCCTTTCATCTATATTCATTTTTTATTTTTGTTTTGTTATTTTTAATGATATGTGATCAAAATCTAAAATAATCTTTAGGCATATTCTGGTAATTTATTCTTTAAATATTTTCATTATCATTTATTTATATTATTAATACTTAAAAATATGATAGGCCGACCGAGAGCAAAAAGAATGGAGGGCAAGATTTGAACTTGCAACCAATGAAGAGTGCGAAGAAACCAATACAACAAAGCCATACTTTGTGCGAGTATGCCTCATCACAAATATTTAAGAGGGGGCCCACAGTTAACATTTAATCCTAAAATTTATGTATTAATTTATATAACTAATTAAGTTTTAAAAATTTGCGGCGGCAGGGTCCTTCACTATAAACATGGGTCCGCGTTAATTGAAATAATGATAATCTATTTTAATGATGATCTAAATTATCAATTAACTAAATTAGTAATTACCACTTAGTTTCTATTGCTTTTCTTAAAACCCATGTTGTGCTTCCTTCTAAACTCCATATGATACTCATACGACCTTTCTGAAAACTCTCTTAAATTTAATTATTTCTTCAAAATTTTGTATAAAATTACAGTTCATACCCCTATTAGTAAATTGAACATTTTTTTTTAGAAAGAAGTCCAAGAGGAATCACTTTAATAGCTTCCAACAAACAGTTTCCTTATTATGCTCACAGTTTTTTTTGTCTCGTCCTGTCTTCAAACATTCTAACGTATTTCAATTTGCCCGCTGCATACTGAATACCATCAGTAGGTTTGGAGTAAAAGGGATAACGTGTTAAATTCACTGTCACTCTAGCAAAGACATAAATTGGATTTTAGTTTAAAAAAAAAACATTAACTTCGTACACTACTAGAAAAACGCTGATTACCGCCCGAAAATCTTACCGACGGTTTTTCAGTCGGATTCGATCCGTCGAAAAAACGCTCGTCGCAAATCGATTTGCGACGGTCGAAAAAAATTCGTCGGAAATATCGCCAGTCAGAACTGTCGGAAAAGTCCCGGCGGTTCGAACCGTCGGAAAAGTCTCGACGGTTCGAACTGTCGAAAGTTTTTCGACGGTTGAAACCGCCGAAAAAGGCCGACGGTTCGAACCGTCGAAAGTTTTCGATAGTCGCAACTGTCGAAACTTTCGACGGTCGTCACAACCGTCGATTTTCCGGCAGTCGCAACCGTCGCAAAGAATTTTTTAAATATAAAAAAATTAGCGGTCGGATCGGGCCGCGGCCAGCTCCGACCGCGCCCGATCCAGCCGCCAGCCGGTCGATCCGGCCCGCTCGGCGGCCGATCCTGCCACGAGAGGCCGGATCCGTCGCTAGGCGGCCGGATCCGAACGCTCGATGGCCGATCCGGCTGCCAGGGCAGTCGATCCGGCTGCCAGGCGGCCGATCCGGTCGCCAGCGGCGAGATCCGGCCGCTGGGGGCCGGATCCAGCCGGAGAGAGAGAGAGACGCTAGCGCGGGAGAGGGTCGCCGGCATCCGATGCGGGAGAGGGTCGCCGACGCGGGCCGGATGAGGGAGAAGGAGAGGGAGAGAGAGAGGAGAGGAGGAGGAATTATATATAAGGGGAAAAGACGAGAGAAAGCGGGAAAAGGAAAAAAAAAGCGGGATAACGAAATTTTAATTACCGACGGCTCCGGCCGTCGAAAACGTAAATATTAACTATTTTTAAAATTACCGACTGTTGTGACCGTCGAAAATATATTTAGTTATATATAATATTTATTTTTTATTTCACCGACGGTTGGAACTGTCGGTAACCGTCAGTAATTGCGACGGTTTGGGCCGTCGTTAGTTATATTAATAAAATACTCCTCATATGATATTATTATACATTTACCGACGATTACGACTGTCAGAAATTACGGCGAATTTTGCGACGGATGGATATCCGTCGGAAATATCGACGTTCCTAATCGTCGAAAAATTAAATAATAATATAAAAAAATATATAATTTAATTTTTTTCCATTTCCGACGGTTGTAACCGTCGAAAAAATTAAATAATAATATAATAAATTACATAATTTATTTTTTTCATTTCCGATGATCGTGACCGTCGGAAAATCCGTCGGAAATTACGACGGATGGATATCCGTCGAAAATATCGACGTTCCTAATCGTCAAAAAATTAAATAATAATATAAATTATTTCCGACGGTCATAACCGTCGAAAAATCCGTTGAAAATGAAACCGTCGAAAAATCGCGATTTTCTTTTGGTGATATGATGCGTAAAGCTAAATTCATCAGAATATATATATCAGAGAAAAGCTAGGATTTTCTAAGGAAGGGTAATTATGTTAAAGTTCATACAGGATGTGTTTTGAGGATACAATTAAGTAATCATAAATATAAGAGAGAAAAGATGATAAAACCATCTATACAAAGAATTTGCGTGGTTGCTTGAAAGAGATAAGTTGGCATACAGAGTTTCTTCTTCCATAGGAGCACACAGGATATAATAATACGTATTTATATTCTAACTTGCATGCATATTAATGACGACCAATTCTACGATCTCTTCTTTTACTCGTGGCATCAAATCGACGTGGTCCTCAATAGAATAGCATCCTTGTACGCTGTGGCACCGTCTGCTTTATCTGATGAGTTGGATGTAGAGAAAGAGGGTAAATAAAGAATAAAAAAATTAATTGGGGCACTACTGACACAGCAAATATACAGAATAAATAAATTCTACAATGTTCATGAGAATTGTAATATTGTTTATCCCACTTTTGAAACATGTCTACTCAGTGTTACAAATTTGGAATGACAAAAGAAATAATCATGTTGAAAAGAAAAATGGGCATCACCTCGGTCCTGATAAAAGTGATGCCGACTGAGGTGAAGCTGAGGAGGCGTAGTGTGATGAGCTTGCCAACAAGTCATACGACTGGCTTTGCATGACCGGAATGCTGGCAATGAAGTCCGACTCGACGTTTGTTTCCACGTTCACGACACCTTCCAAGACCTTCACTACAGTTGACATGGAAGGCCTGCGACCAGGATCGTGGTTGAGGCACCAAGTCGCAAGTTTTATCATTTGAATGGCCTCGTCTTGATTCACTGACGTTCCAATCTCATCATCGCCGACCAGATCAAGTAGCCTGTCCATTTTTATCATGTCTTGTAGCAGACGCACGAGATGTGTTCTCTCAGGCGGCTGAGAAGCGTCCAGGTTCTTTCTTCTGCAAACTATTTCCAAAACCATGACACCGAAGCTGTAAACATCAACCTTCTCAGTGATAAAAGATGTCAACCATTCGGGTGCCAAGTACCCAGGGGTGCCTCTCATCATGGTCATGACGTGGGTCTGATCCCTTTCAATCAGTTTGGCCAACCCAAAATCAGAGACCTTGGCATTGAACTTGTCGTCCAAGAGGATGTTCTGCGGCTTGATATCAAGATGAGCAATTCTCTGCGGGCATTCTTCGTGAAGATAAGATAATCCCTTGGCTATGTCAAATATTATCTTACATCTCAATTGCCAACTGAGAGCAGTATTCTGATCCTGGTTAAAGATCCATTTGTCGAGTGATCCGTTCGGCATGTACTCATATACTAGCATCCGATGCGATCTCTCGGCGCAGAATCCGATCAGCCTGACTAGATTGAAGTGATGCGTTTTGCCAATTGTCTGAACCTCTGCCAAGAATTCCTTTTTACCCTGATTGACGCCGCTCAAGAGCTTCACTGCTACATTCTCGTTGCCCAGTTCTCCCAAAAAAACAGAGCCGAATCCACCTTTCCCGAGCTTCTTGGCGAAATTATCTGTTGCAAGTGCTAGTTGTTCAAAGGTAAACCTCGTCGGCATCCCTGGTATTGCTTCAAAGTGTTCCTCTTGCTCTTCTAAAGTCTCCTCTTTCCAGAATTCTCTTCCGAGATCCTGTTTCCGCCTTCTAACGAGCAAAACGGTGAGAGTACTCACGAGAAACAGGAAGGATAAGCCTCCAAGGACGGAGCCCAATATTACTCCAATATTTGAACGTTTCTTCGGTGGCTCTGCCGTCAGCGCACTAGCAGCGTTTGGACTAGGACTAGGGGCGTAACTTTCAGGTGCCTTTTGTACCTTGATGTGTGCTGTGGAATGGTATCCGGATGCTGCTGGATCGTTTGTCTGCAAGGAAAGAAGTTGTGAAGGCAAATAACAGAATCCTCCACTGTCACCTGGATTGTACTTATAGAGAGCAGCTCTGCAAGAGCAATTCTTCAAGCACGCCTGCACGCAAGTCTGCTCGTCCGTCCCGTTGAATGCTGCTGCTGCTTCATCAATATAACTGAAGTAGGCAACCTCTGTAAGATTCAAGAACTGGTGGTCTTGCATGGATCCGCAGTCCAATCTAGTAAGGGGAGAGCAACCTAACGCCGGCTTTCCGGCGTCGATGTACTTGAAATAGCTACCCTTCCCACTGTCACTTCCCGGGCATGTACAGGTTTGATTGGTATATACCTCGTATTGGCCGCACTCGAAGGGATTGAGGCAGCCCAATTGGTCGAAAACGTCACCGGTAATAGACCATCCTGAACTCCAATCGAAAATTTTCACATGCCCATTGTCTTCTAACGACATATATTGAAACGTCGACTTCGCAGTAACTAGGTTAGTCAATAGAAATGACCCCGCATCGGAAGTGTGTAACGTGAGACTCGTGTTGGTGTAATTGATGTAGGAATTGCCATTCCCGGATGGCACCTCTTTACTCGTACGAAAGCATGAGATTTGTGGAGGTTCTGAATCAACAAAAGCGTACAAACCGTCGTGGAGAACGGTTGCAAAGAACTGACCTCGCCTCAACTTTTGCCTCATCGGTAATTGTTGGCCGAGAAACAGCGCGTTGGTCGGGTGATCCCGCGACTGCCACACCGTCTTGTTGTCCCCATCGAAGAGCACCAAGTTGCCGGCTCCGGTGAGGTTGACGCCGATGGCAGAGCTGCCGGAAATTCCAGTAGACCATATCCTGGTGCCCTTTGCGTCGTGGAGGGCAAGATTTCCGTCATCGGTCAACCGAACTGTGGCATTCTCTCCGACGGGGTTCTCCTGGTTGGCCGACCAGATTGTTAATGGGTTAACCAAGTGGCTGGCCCCGCCGCTGCCGATTTCGACGAAGAATATTGCAAAGAGGAAGACGTCGCAGGGATCAGCGCAGATAAATCCACAAGCTACCGATGGGTTGGAAGTGCCGTGGTTGTTGAGGAGGAGGATGCTGCGGACATATCCGTTTGGGTATATGATGTTTTTCTCTGTCGCTTGAGGGTATCTAACGTTATTGAGGGAGATATCGTTGGTCCATTGTTTGGGAGCGTAAGCCGTGGGTTCTTGCGCTTGCAGGAGGGAAGGGGTGGTGGAAAAGAAGAAGAAGACAACGCCGAAGAGGAGTTTGAAGCTTTGGCTGGTCATTGCCATGGCAGCAAATTACGTATGAAGGGAGAAAGGAGTCGTTGCAGACTGCAAAAGCACCACAAAAGACGAAGATGCAGTGAAGGACTTGACGAGTTGACTTCGTACTGGAAGACTTCTGTAGTTCTTGGCGTCAAGATTGTCGGTCTACATATGACGACTAATGACTTAATGAGGTCGTCAGCAATTTGACAACGGAGATTGCTAGTTATAATTTTTTACCTTAAATACATTTTTAACTTGGCTTAAGTAGTTTTACCTGTTATGAATACATTGTTTCACCTTTACCAATTAAAAAGTGAACCTACTAATAAAACTGGTTGACATAATCCCGCCTTGTGCAATTGAAGATTTTATTCAAAATCCATTTTCGTTTTTTTTAAAAAAGAAATTGGACATATCGCATTAATTTTTTTCATCGTGTAACCATTTGAATTTGTAAATGTTTATTTTAGTGAAAGCTGAATAAAGTAAAAAAATCTGAAATTTACATAGGATCAATCTATGCAAAGAATGAAGATTATACAACTCGGTAGGATAAATTACATGATTAGTCCCTCAACTTTGAGTCGATTTCAAATCGGTCATCCAACTTCAATTTGTAACTAGAGCATCCTGCATTTTTTATTTTCTTATACGATTAGTCCCTTTAACCGATGATAATAAGTTTGCTAGTTGCATTGTGTACGTGATTGCTACATGAATCATTTCTCTTTCATTAATGTCATTCAAGTCATTCATGTTATTTAACGTTACTAAATCGAGTAAATTGCACGAATCATCTCCCAAATTTGAGTCGATTTCTAAAAAGTCCCATAATTTTAATTTGTAATTAGAACGTCCCTCAACTTTAATTTTATTGCACGATTCATCTACTTGACTGATACTAAGCAGTCTTCCGATGACGCAGCATAATAAAATATAATAAAAAAAATTTAACTTGCTAACATGGCATAATAAAAAAATATTATAAAAATTAATTAAAAAATAAAAAAATGACAGAGATGTTGACGAGCTCGAGGGGGTTCGTGCCCCGTAGAGGGGGGCGTCGACCCTCCTTTTGCTCCTCGCTGAGAGGAAGAAAAGGGGGACCGACGCCCCCCTGCAAGCTCTCCCGCTGGTTGGCAGAGGGGTTGCCGACCCTCCTTTTACTCCTCACCGCACACGAGGAAGACAAGGGTGGTCGGCGAGAGCGAGCTCGCACAAGGGGTGCCCCCTCCCTCGCTAGCTCCTTGGCGTCCCCTATCGTTTCTTTATTTTTTATAATTATTTAATTATTATATTTTTTATTGTGTCATGCCAGCAAGTTAATTTTTTTATTATATTTTATTACTCCGCGTTAGTAAGATAATTGACAGACTGCTTATTATCAATTAAGTGGATGAATCGTGCAATAAAATTAAAGTTGGGGGACGTTTTAGTTACAAATTGAAGTTAGGGGACTGTTTAGAAATCGAGTCAAAGTTGGGGGACGATCCGTATAATTTACTCAATTTAGTAGCGTTAAATGACGTGGATGACTTGAATGATATGGATGAAAGAGAAATGATTCACGTGGTGGCCACGTACGCAAGGCAACCGGAAAATCTACTATCACCGGTCAAAGGAATAATTGTGCAAGAAAATTAAAAATGGAGGACGTTCTAATTACAAATTAAAATTAGAGGATCAATTTAAAATCGAATCAAAGTTGGAGGACTAATCGCATAATTTACTCCAACTCGGTAGGGAGGAAGAAGGATAGTTCTCATGAATAAAATAAATAATCATTGAAATGGAACGAGTAAACTGAATCCTTTTTATTTCAGTATGAATGTTTTTAATTATTAATAATACATCCCAGGAGCACAGAAAGGAAAAAAATATAGACAACCAAAATAAATGGATTAATGGTTTTTCCATATTTTATAAAGTTCAAAAAAATAATTTCAATTCGCACGTCCAAAATGACATATAAGTACTTGGTAATTATTGTGCGTTAATGTGCTTTTAATGAAGTTTTATTAATCAACAAATTTGCTTTGCTTAATATGATTTGTTGTCGGTAATAGCTTTGCATGATTGTGAAATTATTACAAAATATTTTTCTCAACTACATGAACTACCTAAACAAATAATCGTCTGCATATATATATACAACGCGAGTGAACGAGGTGTACAAACATATTAATGTTTGAGTCATGCTACTACTCGGTGAATGGTAGAGAGAGGAAAAACTAATGATGAAAATGCAGGTTTTCATGTTGCATTAGGGAAAAAATGAGCGTATAAAGCACTGATGCGCGTGTAAAAATAGCTTTATAAAATAAGAAATTATAAAAAAAATAATTATATCTATTATAACAATTCGTACAAAATTAAAAATAATAAATATAATTATTATTAATAATTTGAATTATATTTTGATGGCACTAAGTATACAGCTCCTCCTATACGCTATAATCTACAGCAACAAAATTTTATCGTCAAATTTGCATCAATGATTCATATTTATCCAACCATTCTCCTTTTGGACTTTCTTTTTTTCTTTTTTCTCCTGAATATCATTGAGCGGCCCTAAAAATCCTTAGTCCCACTGCCGAGACTTTCCCCTTCATTTATCTGTTCCTGTCATATTCTTCTTCTTGCAGAGAAAATACACAGTCTCTCTCATTCTCCCATTTCTCATTCTCTTTTCTCTTGTTTCATCTGCCATTCCTCTTTCTTATCTCTGTGGTTTCATATTTTTCCACAGTACCCCGGTTTCATCTTAACCGATTTTTTTATCTCTGATTTCATCTTAACTGTTCTCTTTCTTAAGATGAGGTTGTAATTTAGGCTTTGTTTGACATTATTAGTGGTTTAACGAGATGATAATAGTTTAACTAGTGAATAGCGATTTAATTAGTGGATAACAGATTAACTAGCGGATAGCGGATAATTATTAGCGATTAGAGGTTATGTTCGGGAGGATGACACAAATTTATATATAACTTTGTGTAGCCTGATAAGAGAAACCAAATGTGAGACCTCATGGCGCCAATTCTTGGACGACTAGTGGGATGACTCAAGTCAGGCGTCATGGATAGACGTCTGGACTCCAGTCTGCGGTGTTACGAGTTTATGACATACGCTCCTTCAGTGGGAGTTTTCACCGCAGTACTTGGTTATGAAACTAGTATGATAAGTCAACCCTAAGACTTGATGAATACTTTATAGTTTTTCATCAGAGTGTGAGTCTTTAAGGACTGAATAAGTTCGGAGATTGCCCTTAGACTTTTGACTATATTTCAAAGTAATAGGTTAGTATTGCTACTTTAGCGAGGTACTCAAAGGTTAAAATTGTATGCGACCCATTGAGCCACGACTATGAAAGCAACTGACTTAGAACTGAGAAATATGAGGACGAGAGGAAGATTCATGGTGCTGCATGGTATTTGTGATGCAATTGGCCAAATACGTAAGCATACAAATACGGATCAATCGAAATCATGCATGATAAGACATGTGTCGTCTGGAATGTGCAAGTAAGGTGTTTCTAAGGCAAAGCAAGTAACATGAATGTTTGAGCGACTATGTATTATTGATAAATCATAGTATTAGCTCACATGATAGTTGAGTAGCTATACGACGATAACACGTTATAGCATGCGCCCACACGTTGATTGAGCAGTAATGTGGTCATAACTTTTGGCTCTCAAATTGATTGAGCAACTATGTATCCCTAACAGGTCATAGTATATGCTCTCAAGTAGTTGAGTAACTATGTATCCCTAGTAGATCATAGTTCTCCGTAAGTTGTGAATGTACTCGTGGGTCGCACGATCCATTTACCATAACGAGTATTTACTGAAATCTTATATGGATATTAGCCCATTAGTGCGAGTGGAAGATTATTGGACCTACGCCCAAATGGGCCATTAGCCCACATGTAGTCATGTGATCTGTAAAAAGTAGTTTGCTTAACTACACTTTGAGCAGTTACATGTACTGCTATATATATATAGGCATGTGGGCATGTTGGACAACGATATGATGCATTCGCACGACTATTACTGTTTAGAGGTAGTCCAAGTTCATGCTGGAATGCAGTCCAACGAAAGTCGTGAGTCTGCCGTATTCCAATCGTGATTCCAACGTCATTCGGGTATTTGGATTGTGGAATGTGTTCTCCTTCCGAATGTCATCGAGTTCCCGACGACGAGTCCGAAATAACGTGGAAAAGCATCGGTGATCCGTTCTTCCGCTCGAGGTATTCCAATAATACACTTCTTATTATATGTACCAATTTCTTCAATTAGTATCAAGCCAAATGGCTTTTCTCATTTATTTTTTGGACTGCGTAATTTTTGCGCCTTCGGTTATAGGACCATAACCGAGGACCATAACCGAAGAACGAAATATTTTTCATTGTTATTTTTCGTACAAATTCACCATGAATTATTGTACACTCATTTTAATTATTTTCCCAAATTTTAAAAAAAATGTCACTTTTCAGAAATTAAAAAAAATGGTGCTACGAGCTACAGTGCGCGCGCAGGCCTATGGCCCGCTGCACGTCACGAGCGCGAGCGCGGACCTTTGGCCCGCTGCTGCCGTAAACGCGCGCAAGCGCGAGCTCTGGCCTGCTGCTGCTGCAGCACGTCACGCATAACACGCACGAGTGCCGGCCAACGCTATCTCTGGCCCGGCGATGCACTTGGCGCGCAAGACGCGCGCGTGCATGCGGGCAGAGGCCCGCTGCACGACATGTGCGTGTGTACGCAGGCCGCGGCCCGCTGCACGACACAAGCGCGTGTAGGCGCGGCCCGCTGTGAGGCGCAACTGATCATACGCGCGGGTCTCGGCCTGCTGCATCGCGCCTGTGGCAAAGGGCGTAGGCCTGAGCCCTGCTGCACATTTTTTTGGGCAATACGGCCCAGTTGAACAATATTTTTTTTTGAAAATTAGATTTAGAAAAATCTCGGGAAAATTTAGAAAAATGATAAAAATATGTTTTTGAACTCAGAAAATTATAAACTTTTTTCCGATAAATGTGTGATATATTTGTGACATAAATATGCATTTTTCATTATGATGCATTTTCTATGTTATTATGTCCATGATAAATATATATGAAAAAATTAGATTATTCCTAATTTATGCACATTATTGAGTTAGAAAATTATGAATAATTTTCTGAAAATTTCAGAATGTTTAATATGCATATTTTGTACTTGTGCATATGAATTTTGCATATTATGTCATGTTACTATGTGTAATTAATAGTAACTGAAACTCTTATAAATTATAATGTCATAATTAATTCTAAGTATGAGTGATATGTACTTAGTTAGTTTTAATACAAAATAATCAGATTATGTTTGATTATGAATTTTTTGTATTTTTGAATAATTATGTGGTGAATTCATATGAAATGGAAATTGTTTTATACAAGAAGTGATCATGTAATGTCACTAAAAAAATTTAGAATATTTTTTTTTGAAAATTGTATGACATTTGTTTTATGCATATTAGTCATATTATGCATATTATTAGTACATGAAATAGTCATGTTATTTTGTCATACATTATATATATGATTATGAATTTAAGTAACAATTCATTCATATATGTTATTACATGATATGTTCTAAGTGTAGTATGTCTCACTTAAATTGAATTTCCATATGAATTAGATATTCATGCACATAATTATTTAAGTATTTAAGTATGACACTTATGTAAATTGACATAATAATAGAAATATGCACATTATTAGTTCATTATGTGAATTGGACTATATGATAAGATTTTATATTCTTTATGATGGAACATGTGCATATATGAATTTATGTTACATATTAGGCATAATATGTGTTATGTGACTTTATACGTAGTTAATTCACAAAGTTATGCACAAACTATTTTGTCACATTTTTCATGTGAAATATACACATTAATTATGAAAATTATATTTCTTTATGAATAGACATATGTGCATTTATGTTTTTTGTTACACATGAAATGAATTGCATAATTTTATATGATGCAAATTTATGCAATAAATTTTAATTAATAAGACATGCATGATATGAATTTATATACATGATTGAGATTTATGTGACATAAATGAAGCATTAGACATGTGATAATAATTGTGTGATTATTTGTATGTCTACTATCATGCTTATGCTTATGTTAATTATATGAGTGTAACAAATAATATTCATATATATGTAAATGGATTGTATGATTATTTGCATGCATAATATATATTCATATATGTGATATATGCAACGTTTACTTTGAATGCACAAATATTTGTGAATTATGAATGTCACATGTTTCATAAAACTTAGGGTGAAATAAGTTTGACATTATGAAACATAGGTAGTCCAAATAAGACTAAGGTATCTAATTTGTATGATGGTCATAGTAATAATTTTTGTTGAGTGGTGTGTGACATGTGCATGTTTAGGAAAGTATTGAAAAGAAATTGTTAGTGGGAAATTCAGTACCCTCTTTCTCTGTGGACTTACCTAGTGTACTGTCAACGCAGTCTCCAAATGTTATTATGTTTACATGGCGTGATGACATTTTTTCAATTATTGTGTTGACAAGGCGAATGAGTGATGGTTTTCTAATTGACACCTTACAAATGTAAGGAAGAGCTCCCATCACAGAACCCTAATTTTCATGGCCACATTTTTTGAAAATGGCATGTTAATCACATTATATATTTTTTAGATGATTTTGGATGTTTATTTTCCAAAATGATTAGAATGATATTATTTTTAATGAATACTAATTATTTTTTCGGATAGTGGGAGATGAGTGGGAGCATAGCTATCATCTCGATGTCATTACCTTAAAAATATTATTATGTCATTATTTATGAATATATGCAACAAGAAAACATGCAAAAACCAACTCATTCCCCATATATAATTTTGATCATAGATAAATGACACAAAAAGGAATCTTTGCAATATGACAAAGTTAAAAGGAACATGTATGAAGTGACCCATGGCAAAATATGATATCTGTCAAGCATGATCACTATCATGATTCTCACGATCTTGATGTAATGAAATCATCAAGAAAATAATAACTTTTACATAAGTTTTTCTTCAACAAATATGTCCTATATCTGTATGTGATGATAAACTTGACGACTGAGTTAGAGAATCTTGGTCATATATTTTTTACCACGTGATAGTTACTTATTTTTAATAAGTACAGTAAGCTTGCGCACATAATTGATGTTTAGTGAAAATATCAAATATTTTGACATTTATTTGAAGAATGTTTGTCATCTTCAACTACGACATATGTTGTCCATGTCAAAATAAGAAAATTGCTGCGAGTTTTTGACAGAAATTGTAGTTCAGTGAATAATGTATAGATATTAAGAAGGGCTAATGCTACTCACATCGATGTGGGAAGCATGATGGCAAAGTTGATATAAACAAAACAAAGTGCTACACTTGTGGCAAATACGATAATTTTTCGCTCGTGACTGCATTGAGTCAAAAAATGTTGATATAATCGTATAGTAGTTTTGTTTAAATGATAATGTTGATTCGTTGTTGAACCTCATCCTCGTGGACTGAGATTATTGGAACAACTTATCATGCAATTAAAGAATAATGAATTCTTTATATGACTTAGCCTACAAGCCCAAGGACAAAGTTGGAAACAACATGAAAGTGGGAGTTAAAAAGATTATGACTTGCAAATTTTTCTTTTGCAATAGATGAATCATTTTATCTCATTGTCCTACTATACCACTTTTTTTAAAGTGGATATGTGTATAGTATCTACATTTGTTTTTTGGATAAACGTAGCTGTGTATTCACGTTTTTCATTAAATTTCGTATTTAATGAAATTCTTTTACGAGAATTTTCTGAAAATGATTTTCTATGTCTTGATTACTTTAAATATTCAAGTTGAATATTTATGTCATACGTGATGTAAATAAGTATGCCAAAAGTTTTGGCTAGTCAATTTGTGACATTTTTTAGGCAATATAAATATAGAGTAGCTCGAGAAATATATTTTCTCGCTAAAATTATTTTGTCTGTTTTTGTGACAATGTCTAATTGATTTAGTATACGAAAATCATTTATGAACAGAAAATTATAATAATTCATTTGTATTGAATGTCTTTCATCACATTTTCGCATTGTAAATCATACACATGATTTATCTAAGTTGCTAACATGAATTATTTTATACAAATTCATGAACTTAGATGGAGATTCAAATATGATCGCAAGATTAATGCCTTGCTTGATAATGCGAAATGGTTGAGACTTATTCAAATAGTCTAGTGATGTGTGTGGCGCAAATAAAATTCCAATGTTATATTTGGAATGTTGTTATTAATGCTGCCTAAATGTTATTGAAATATCAAATAGAGATGTGACGTTCATGCATATATTTTCTTGGCTGAACGAGATTAACATCTTCACTTTAGAAGTTGAAGAGGATTTAGAGTTGACAATGTATGCGGATTGATTTGTGGTTTGTCCATACCACATCTCACTCCGAGTGAGAGCAATTTACAGTCAACTCATGATTAATGTTCATTTATTGAAATATATGAATTGTGTTTCACGTTGATTATATAAAATGAACATAAGCCTAAAATAAGTGATGGAGACTTTCTCGACCTAGAGAAGAAAATGAATTAATGCAAAGAGATAGAGTCGAAAGAAAAAAATCAAGTCAATGACTTATTAAATCATCCGTCTAGCTTCGAAATAAGTCAATATGGATGATAAGAGATTTAAAAGTGATGAGAAACAATAGTCGCAATAGGAGTGCTAACTATAGAGAAATTATTATGTTTTTTCTCGATCGTAAAAAATCTAGCTATTGTTTCACTATTAGATGAATGTAAAAGTATTGAGCGCAATATGTAGTTTGCGACGATCCATTTACGGATTTAATATTCATCTAAATAATGATATAAATGTCATTATGTGTATGTCCATTTTTTGGATAAATATGTCATCACGACATTATATGTGAAACAATATTATGTATAGCTAGAAGTAATAAGGTATTTCTTCTATTAATGAAGAATTTAATGTCTTTCTATAGAAATGACATGGGTGTTAGAGTTATTCACACGGGTGTAAAATTTATGTAAAAATTGTCATGTAAATTTATTACTTTGTAGTAAGAGTCATCTATTATAAAGACGAATTAAACATTCTACGAAAGACTATACACTCACCGGTACCCTTATTAAAAGAGATAATTTTGAATCTCATGATTTTCTCTATGACTCTATAAGTAAATAAATGTTCTTTTGTAAACATAATTAGTGATCAAACATGCACATTAAATTGAGCAGTTTGATATTTGTGTCATTGGTCAAATGAAAAATTACATATTAATGTAGGGCGCCTATGTTGGATGGCGATTAAAAGAATAATATGATACCTTATGAGCATGTTGACTCTCGTTTTGCACTATAATGGAGATCAAATTATATATTAGCTTATCAAATAGACGCCTCTTAGGATGGCGATATTAATAAGCAAAAATCTATCTCCAATTATGTCTTCATGTTATAGAATGACATTGTTGCAAAGTTAAAGCAAAACTATATAAAAATAGTCAACTATGAAAATTGAGTTTGCGTTATACTCATTGATGGTATGGAAGCCCTCTGGTTAAGTAACTTTCTTTTACTTCTGTGTTGACAATGGTCAAGTATGCCTTTTGTTGCAATATGTATGTCACTATTGCTTGATAACAGGATGGACTATTATAGGGGGAGAACACATTGATGTCTAGTATGTCTTGACAATGTGAAAAAGATATGTTTGATGAATACATGTGTCAGTATGTGATACGTACTAAGCATTTTCGACTGACGCATTAATATGCGCAAAGTTTATGCGATGATGTACCATATATCTTCTTGTGATGAATAAAATTATGTTAAATTTTATTCTAGAGTTAGTTAATGTTTTTTACAATGCATGTAGAGTATGTCGATCAGACATGAGATTATCAGTCACATAGATAATCGTCTCGACGCTTAGTGTATAGCGAGCGGAGATAAAATGATTTAGATCCAGGTATATAATCTAAGATCGCCATGATATGTTCGGGAGGATGACACAAATTTACATATAACTCTGTGTAGCTTGATAAGAAAAGCCAGATGTGAAACCTCGTGGCGCCAATTCTTGGGCGACTAGTGGGAGGACTCAAGTTAGGCATCATGGATAGACGTCTGGACTCCAGTCTGTGCGGTGTTATGAGTTTATGACATACGCTCCTTCAGTGGAAGTTTCCACCGCAGTACTTAGTTATGAAACTAGTATGATAAGTCGACCATAAGACTTGATGAATACTTCATAGTTTTTCATCAGAGTGTGAGTCTTTAAGGACTTAATAAGTTCGGAGATTGCCCTTAGACTCTTGACTATATTTCAAAGTAATAGGTTAGTGTTGCTACTTTAGCGAAGTACTCAAAGGTTAAAATTGTATGTAACCCGTCGAGCCACGACTAGGAAAGCAACTGACTTAGAACTGAGAAATATGAGGATGAGAGGAAGATTCACTGGTTCTGCATGATATTTGTGATGCAATTGGCCAAATACGTAAGCATATAAATATGGATCAATCGAAATCATGCATGATAAGACGTATGTCGTCTGGAGTGTGCAAGCAAGGTGTTTCTATGGCAAAGCGAGTAACATGAATGTTTGAGTGACTATGTATTATTGATAAATCATAGTATTAGCTCACATGATAGTTGAGTAGCTATACGACGATAACACGTTATAGCATGTGCTCACATGTTGATTGAGTAGTTATGTGGTCATAACTTTTGGCTCTCAAATTGATTGAGCAACTATATATTCCTAACATGTCATAGTATAGGCTCTCAAGTAGTTGAGTAACTATGTATCTCTAACAGATCACAGTTCTCCGTAAGTTGTGGATGTACACGTGGATGGTCGCACGATCCATTTACCATAACGGGTATTTACTAGAATCTTATATGGATATTAGTCCATTAGTGCGAGTGGGAGATTGTTGGACCTACGCCCAAATGGGCCATGAGCCCACATGCAATCATGTGATCTGCAAAAAATAGTTTGCTTAATTACACTTTGAGCAGTTACATGTACTGCTATATATATAGGCATGTGGGCATGTTGGACAATGATATGATGCATTCGCACGACTATTACTGTTTAGAGGTAGTATGAGTTCATGCTAGAATGCAGTCCAACAAAAGTCGTGAGTCCGCCGTATTCCAATCGTGATTCCAACGTCATCCGGGTATTTGGATTGTGGAATGTGTTCTCCTTCCGAATGTCATCGAGTTCCCGACGACGAGTCCGAAACAACGTAGAAAAGCATTGGCGATCAGTTCTTCCGCTGCGAGGTATTCCGATAATACCCTTCTTATTATATGTATCAATTCCTTCATGTTATAACAAATAAGTGTTTGGTAAACTTAGCGGTAGAATTAGTTGATGAATATAAAATAATATAATTAGACATATGACAAATTATTTAATTTAAGCACTATACAAATTGTACTATAATACAAATAAATTAAATATTTATATCTTAATTAAATAAAATAAAAATTCATAACTAATTTTTTTGTTAAAATATATTTAAAATTTATATTGACAATAATTTTTATATAGTGCACCCATGATATAAAAGTATTAATTGTGAAATTATTTTTTATTCATTGTTAACATATAAATAATTTGTAATTAATTGAGCATGAATATAAAAATAAATGTAGTTAAATGATTAAAAAATAAAAATGAGAAAATAATAAGATAAGTTAGAAAGAAATAATGTATTTGAATAAGGATAAAATTGACAAAAATTATAAAACGCTAACATCTAATCGCTAAAAAGCTAGTAGAAGTAGCTTTTCAATATTTTCATATGAAACGCTAAACATTACTTATTTTTATTATTTATCAAATAAAAGAATTAACGTTTGAACCGTTAAACGCTACTTGAAACACTACTTTTGATGTTGCCAAACAGAGCCTTAGAGTATGATGGAGGCGCCGCATACTCCTTTTTTTCCTTATATTTTTTATCTTTAATGATTCTTTAAATTATTAATATATATATATATATATATATATATATTTGTGTGTGTGTGTTTAAAGTTTGACACAGATGCTCATTAAATCCTTTACAAATGACATGAAATAATAGTTGAAATAACAAATTAGAAATTGATTAAATGAAAAAGCCTCATAATCAGATCTCCTAATCTTCGTCACTAGGAAATGTTTAAGCCTTTGCAGTCATGGTCACAAACTGAATTAGTAGATGTTAGTACCTGTTGAATCCTATCGTTTACAAACCAAAAATTTAATATTATGGAAATCTTATTCATTTTGGTTATTTTATGTCAGCCTTTATATTTGGACCAAAAGAATAGTCTATCTTTTTGTGGCATCGTAAATAATATTTATAAATAATTCATATATATTATTTCCTTATAACTTATCCTAGAAATTGTTTTTTTTAATTTTTTTGCGCAGTCAATGATTGTAAAGATATAATGAGTTAAAAACCAAAAGTTTATTGAAGCATAAATGTTTCAACAGACAACTGTGTTCCAAAAAGTATTAGAACTACAATTGTTTTTTTTCAATATTATTGATCATGATTGTGTTCAATTTATTCACTAACTTTTAAATACTCGCTTTGGGGCTTGAGAAAAAGATGGGGCCCGACGCGGTCCCCGGCGCCTGAGAGAGGGAAGCTTATGGCTATATGTCCTCCATGCTTGTTCTAAAAATTTAATCTCACTTCTCTTTATCTATTATAACAACTATTTTTTATAATATAAAAAAAATGAAAGGTCTCCTTTTAAATGAATATAAAAAATAAATACAGATCAATAATAAGAAAATAAAATATGTTTATTAGTAAAATAAAATATTTATAGAAAAACTAATCACAAAAAGATAAAATATGATATTTATGAAATGAGTTGTATTTATTTTTTTTTATAGTTATTTGCAGAGAGACTTTTTATTTTCTCATTTTTATATTATAAAAAATAGAGAATATAATAGATAAAGAGAAGTGGCATTAAAACTTAAGGCCCCCTTTGGTTGTGGAATATACTTTTAGGGAATAACAAATTTATTCTCTTCGAATGGGTATTCCGATGTCTATTCGTGCGATTTATATTTATCCAATTCCGTGCCAACGTTTGTTTGACAACGGAATATCTGACAACCCAAATGATCCAAGTAGCCCTCGCTCCGTTTTCAGATGTATCCAAACGAGGTATAAGCCATTCTCGCGCGTGCAAAATTGGAAAAACCCTAGCGGCGCTCGACGCATTCCTGATGGCAAAGGGGAACCGACGTCAACGGCTGCGTGCTACTGTAATCGTCTCCGTCGTGACTTTCGTTCTTTTCGCTCACATTTTCCCCTATCGCCCTCTTTTTCACTAGTTCCCACTCGTCGACGGCCCAACCGCGGTGAGCAATAGTGCTTTCCCTCATCGAGAACTCCGTGCAGGCGTCGTCTGCGTCGTCGTCATCTTCAAAGAAGGAAACTCAACACATGGAGACTCCGAACTGTCACTGCGGTGAGTCGTGCATCTTGAGGACGGCGTGGACCTCTGCAAATCCGGGTAGAAGATTTTGGGGCTGCCCACATTTTCAGGTTGGTAACCAGCTTCTTGAATCTTTGTAGTCATCTTTCCATCTCACTTGATTTCTTCGGTCGTGCACACAGAGAGACAATCCATTTGGTGATTGCGGATCTTCAAATGGGCTTATACAACCATAGAACCTCGAGCGATCGTCGTAATCTCTGATCTAATGAAGAAGTGCGACACATTGGGAGCAGATGTGAAACGCCTCCGACGAGATAGAGTCATCTGTTTTTTCTTAGGAATTCTTCTTGCTTGCGTTGTCATGAATTGCAGGTGATTTTGCGTTGTCGTAATTAGGTTGTCGCACATGAGTTTTTTGGGGGTTGTCGCACATGCGTTGTCGTAATTAGATGAATGTGAGCATGTATGTTGATGGCAAGCAATGTTGAAAAATTTATGGTCTGGTGAAGTTGTGCTACTGCAGGATCTAACTACATATTTGTAAATTCATTCCACCCTTTCTGAGGGCTATCCAACAACGCTGTCGGAAACGATTATGTAACAATTATTGTTGTGTTTGTTTATCATCTTCCTATGTAATGCATATCGAAAGTTGTCTTCAACGCATATATTGCTATGTAACAATTTTGGAGTGTTGGAATTGGATAACATGCTATGATTGTAAAGGAATAAAATCGAAGTGGCATTGTAATATAACTCTGTTTCATCGTGGTAATATAACTCTGTTTCATCGTTTGAATAGAAGTTTGAATGGAATTGGTTGTACACGAGATAATATGACCACAATCATCAGAACACCAGCGGTTGAACATATCTCAACATGTACAACAAAGCATGCAAATACACAATGGCAATGCTACATAAATTCAATCCAACTGGAATTCTTCATACAACAATGAATCAAACTAAAACATAGGCTAACTGGAATTCTTCATACATCAATGAATCAAATGTGAAATTTACTCAATCAAAATGAAGACATGACTATGGAATAAGATGGTCATACACAATCGAAGCATATGCGAAATCTCATGAATAATTTGGAAAAAAGATGGTTGACATAACTCACATATTGAATACTTCTATCAACAGGAGCAATGAATATTGAAACCAACCTCATGCTTTATTGAGTAATGTGGATCCCAATTTCCACATGACTTTGCACTTCGAATGTGTGTACATACATGTGGACGCTGAACGGACGACAAGTTACGATAGAAAATTACAAAGTGTCTTCAAAGGACTTCGATATAAAATGTAAGAGTGAAAAACAACAAGGTAAAAGTAAAAGGTGCATGTCCTCAAAGGAATGCACAAAGGGTGCCCTTGTCTTCAACAGCATCAAACCAAAGCAGTATAAGTCCCAAGTGATATAGCTAGTCCACACTGTAAATAGGGAAAGAAATTGTTCAAAAGTATACACAATAACACAAAGGAAGAATGAATCTAGAATGCATATGAATGTAGAATGGATTGCAGAAAGAGGAATGATCCAATTTGCAAATGAATCTAGAATGCCTATCAATGCAAATGATTCTAGAATCCCTTTGAATCTAGAATGCCTACCAATGCATGTGGCGTTAAACATATTGCGATGGAAATGGATTGCACAAAGACGGATGAGTAATATGCAAATGTGTTGGCATTCACTCACCACAGCAATGCCAAAGGTGACTCTACGTGACGTGTCATCTCATTGTGCTGCATTACCTACGCATTAACATAAAGTTAGTCTTCTTTCAAATATAAGTTAATGAGATTGCAATTCACATGTCTTACCTCGACAGTTCTGATGAGCAGTCCAAAGCTGGACAGCAATCGCACTTCGAATCATGTCGCCCCTCTGGCTTTCTATGGTTCCCAATTGGACGTTTGAAGCTGT
Organism: Pontederia crassipes; assembly: GCA_030549335.1. Taxonomy (NCBI): domain Eukaryota; kingdom Viridiplantae; phylum Streptophyta; class Magnoliopsida; order Commelinales; family Pontederiaceae; genus Pontederia; species Pontederia crassipes. The sequence continues at coordinate 45,977,473 of CM060195.1, forward strand.
CCTATTGACGTTGTTATTGTCATCAGGTTGGAGCCTTGGGTAGCTGAAATATTCATCTGTTCCTTGATAATGTTTAATGAAATTGTGCACGACACAACACGCTAATACAATCTTCTCTTGGGTTCCTATAGGGTACTGCATAGTGATTCGAAGGATTTCGAAACGAGACTTCAAAATACCGAATGTCTTCTCCACACAATTTCTGAGTTGTGCATGCCTATGATTGTAAAGCTCCTTCGGATTGTCATATCTTCTTTGTCGATTATTAAACTTCGACAAGTGATACTTCATCCCATGATATGGGGCGAGGAACTTCTCGGAGTTCGCATATTTAGAATCCACAAGATAGAATTTACCTATTCCACATTCAACCCTTCAATTCATAATTAAGCGTGAAGGTCATGTATACATTAATAAGTGGTAAATGATTCAATACCTTCAGGAACAACGAAGTCTACATTTTCCATGCACCAACAGAGAACTCTCATATCCGTGGCTGATCCCTCCCATCCGGTGCACACATAAAGGAACGTGTGGTCAAAGAAAGTCACCACCATCACATTTTGAGATATGAACCCCTTTCGATTCCTATGATGAGGCAGGTCGGCCTTTCGGACCATTGCAGGTACATGGGTCCCTTCGACAGCCCCAAGGGCATTCTACAAAAAATTGACATTAAAAATTGGGGTACCCTCACTTCAGATTTTGCACCAAGTAGTCTATAGCAATTCAATATCGAGGTGACTTACTTACCGCAAAGAAAGGAAAGAATTTGTCACTATTGCGAGTCCGCGTATGCACCTCTTCGCTCCCATTAGGTAGTACAATGAACTCTTTAGCAAGGGAACATACCGCCCTAAGCACATTATTAAAATGCCTTGATACTGTTTCGCCTAAATGTTGGAATTGCTCGGCCAAGTTCCTATTGGTCATGCTGTGCCCAAGACAATGAAGAAAAAAAGCAAGTTGCTCACACGCCGTTGTATGTTGTGTACTATGTATTAGATTCCTCGACATCAGTAGCTCCTCCAGCTTCAGAAACATCATCGGGGACAATCTAAATATGTCATAACAACATTGTGGGTGACCCTTAAGGATGTTTACGATGATCTGATGCCCTATGTAGGGACGAGTCCTGCACGGAACTCTTGGAATTGGTAATCGTAGATCAACTTCAATTGTGCCACTTGACGTTAGGATGTTCATGAGGTCCTCGTGGAATTTTTCTTCCTCAATCACTAGTTGTATCAACACGCGTCTACTCATCTGGTGAAGCAGAGAAGAGAGACAAAAGAATATGCAAATAATCACATAGGCATGACACAACAATATAATAAAAGGGGAGCGTAATAGTAAAGACGACTTGTGGTGAAATTTTATAAGTAGTAAAGACCACATTGTTTGTTACAACACCAAAAGGTTTTGTGCTGTCATATAACTTGCCCACATGGAGAAAAAAACTCTGTCCACACAACACCATATGATATTACAACTGTTCCTACATATCATGATGCCAAAAGAAGGTTCCAAAAGTGACAACACAAATAAAGTGCCCTACACACAGTAAAGACACATGACCCATGGGGAACAAGAAGTCCCTGCAGAAGTGGAGGCCCTGCTCGGCGAAGAACGAAATACGAAACCCATGCAAGTACCCATTGCTGATGTAGATGCGAACTGAGAAGACACTACTGGTGGAGCGAACGTGCTTCAGACAGAAAATGTAGTTACGGACACATTGCCTGTTGCCCCAGGAGACGAAGAAAATGTCACATGTGGTATGATAGAACCAAAAAAGGTGGCCAGAATACGCGGGGACGTCAATCGAAAGGCAGCTGAAGGGATTGACTGTGACGATCCAACTGTGAAATTAGAGGTAGTACATCCAAAGTAGGTAGACCCAGATCCTCCTTGCGGACGCCTCCGTCTGTATTCTTCTAACTGCTCCAACAGCCACAACTCTAACATGTCATCGTCGCAAGTCATAAAAGCCCAACAGTTGCTCTCATCCTTGAACGCTTCAATCATTGCCAATTTCAACTCAAGAATTCAATTAGTCACTTTCTCTTGCAACTTCGCCCAACATTCTGTCCTGGTGTACGGGTTGGCCTCCTTCTCGCGCTGGAAAATTTCATCCATCAAATGGAGCATCTGCTTTCCTTGTTGTGTCATCTCCTTCATAATCTCCATTGCGTCACCACTGTTCACTCTTCCCTTTATGTTCCTATTTTATTGTCCACTAGATCTGGCCATCTTTCCTGAACTCAGTGTAGGACTCACTCCAGTGAAGGGGTCTGATGATAGACTATCGTAGGTGGTTTCATTTGTGAAACACCACTACTTGAGTCATTGCTATTGGCAGTAGGGGTAAAGTTCAAACCTTCTAGGGCTATGTCAACCTCTTCTACGTCGTCGTCCTCAGTTTGCTCACGATCCTCTGATGGCATTCCATCCATGATTGTCGCATAGGCACGGCTACCAGTGGCGATGTTCTTAGAGTAGATGAAGTACAAGTCATTGTAAATAGGAAAGGGCTTATTCTTAATTTTCCCGTACTCTTTGTTGGCCTATTACACGAAGGAAGAGAAGAACGTTAATGACATGTTAAGAAGGGATCGATGGATAATTGATGATGACGTAGGCCTAAGAGCTTACCGTCTTCCCACAGGGCAGCTTCACCTGGGGTAGGGATTTTCTTAGCAGAATTTCATCCCCAGTCGCTTCGATTAATTAGATTTCTGTAAAGGAGGTACAACTTTCGCAACTTTAAGCCTATTTTTCATATTTTGCATATCGTAACCCTTCCCCATGGTCTCATTAAATATAGTTAATATGCGCTTCCATGTGCCCGATGTGAAGGCACCGCTGTTGAAGTTCCCATATAGATATTCCACTTTCATGACACCAACAAACACTTGATCTAAGTCATCATTCCAATTCATGAGACGCTTCTTTCGAAGGGTGTCATCCCTGTTTCTAGAGCCGATTTCTTGGGACATTGCGGCTACTGTTGGGTCAAAGTTTAATGACATATAAAATTATATTTTGATGAAACAAACCTCAAAAGATTAAAGTTAAAATGCTGAAAAAGTTTAAGAAAAAAAGATAACTTTATGCACGAATTTTGATTACATAATTGACTATGATATAATTATATTATACATGTAGAGAATTCTGTTAGCTTTCCATAGACTCAAAGATCATCTAATTTGGATAACTGTGCAGAAAGTTATGATCAAAACAGTGCAGATGTGCGATTGACCGGCCTCCCAGTCAAATGAACAGTAATGATCAAATTTGAAGGAGGAATTTGTGAAAAAAATTTTGGATGAATTTTTCACACACTGAAGACTATAAAATGAGTGCCAAAGATAGAGGCAAATGAAAACATTTACTCATCGAAGAAAAACTTCAAGTTATCAAAGAAAGATTGTTTCTTGAAGTTTTCATTTCATAGTTTTCTCTCTTCTCTTCTTATGATCATAGAATTGTAAAAGAGAGAAACATTTTTGTTCAAAAAATCGAGAGATCTCCTGTGTAAAAGATGTTCAAAATCTTATCTCTTGAGCGAGAGAAATAGATTAGCTTCATTGGAGGAGAGGTGTGCCTTACCTCTCGAAGCGGAGAAAAGGTGGTGGTGTAAATGGCTTTCTTCCTTGCCCCATTTGGAACAAAGGAAGAGATTAGTGGAATCTCCGACGATCTCGAGGTCGAGAAGTCGGAGCGGAGACGTAGGCTAAAGTGTGGTCGAACCTCATCAACAACCACTGTGTGTTTGTGTTTGATTTTCTCTCTCTCACTCCCTCTCATATTATGTTTATTATCTGAATTGCTTTGATTTAAAAGAATTAACAAATCGATTTTGTGCTTCCATGATGATTTTTGTAAAATCGATATTTTCGGATAGAACACCAATTTACCCTCCCTCTTGGTGTCCTTTGGGATCCTACAATTGGTATTAAAGCGGGTTGCTCTTGTTTTGAATTTTTTAATCTTCTTGTTTTCTGATCTAATTATCTTTAGATCTAATCATTTTAAGATTCAATCATCTTGATTTTAGATTTAACAATCTGTAAGAGCCATGGTATCAAGTGGATTTAGTTTTGCTGAAGGACAATCAATTAGTCGTCCTCCCCTTTTAAATGCATCAAATTTTTAATATTGGAAAATTAGGATTCAAGCATACATTTGTTCTATTGATATCGACATGTGGGACATAGTTGAAAAAGGTTATTATGTTAATGAAAAGTTACCTACTGATTCTAAAGAAAAAGAAAAGATTTTTTCAAAACTTGATTGGAAAGCAAAAAATATTTTTTATTGTGATTTGGATTCAACGAAGTTTAATCAGATTTCAAGTTGTGAATCTGCAACCGAGATTTGGGAAAAATTCATCACCACTTATGAAGAAACCGACAAGGTTAAAGAATCTAGATTGAATATTTTAAATCATCAATATGATTCTTTCAAAATGCATGAAAATGAATCCGTAAATGATATGATAGCTCGGTTTAATGATATTTTGAATGGCTTAACCTCCTTGGGCGAGCCAAGATCTAACTCCCAAAAAGTGAAAAAGATTCTTAGGACTCCCTCCTCCAAATGGCATACGAAGAGGATTGTGATTGAAAAAAAAGATCTGAACAAATTGGATTTTGATGATCTTATTGGTTCACTTCTAACCTATGAGATCTCAATCCAAGAAGATCAAGAAGAAAAAGCCCCCAAGAAAAAAAACATTGACATTGAAGACAAATACAATAGAAAAAGATTCAAGTGAAGAGGAAGTGGATGAAAAGAAACTCACACTCTACACAAGAAAATTAGATAAGTATCTCAAGTTGGTTAAAAAGAAATATAAAAACGAGAAGCCAACAAGAAAATCATACAAACATCACAAAGAAGAAAAATCCCAGAAAGGTAAAAAGAAAAAACATGAAGAGTCTAGTGAAATAAGTATTTCATCAAGCTCCTCGAGTGATGAAGCATACATATGCTTGATGGCACATGACGATGAGGTAATTTCTAACCCTTCAAATTCAAATTATAACTCATCCAACTCTTCTGAAGAAATTTTTTCTTTAGATGTGAATAAAGAACTCTCCTCTCTTATAAAAAGATATTTTTCAATTAAAGAGGAAAATAAAAAATTAATATGTGAAATTGAAAAATTAAAAGAAGAAAAGAATGCATGTTTTTTGAAAAATGAAAACTAAAAACCGAAGTTGATACTTTAGAAATCACGCATGCATGTGAAGTTGTAAAACTAACATGTTCTTTGGAAAAAGTAAAGAAAGAAAATGTCTCTTTGAAAGATATACAAAAGAAAGTTATTTCTTATGCAAAGAAAAATAATTTCAGGAATTATCCGGATTTTATGGGCATTATGTATATCAATGCAAAATGAGAAAATCAACACAACATGTCATGATTTGGGTTCCGAAAGAAACATTATCTAACAAAATAGGATCCAAAAAAATTTGGGTACCAAAGATTACATAATTACTTTTCAGGTGTGCCTCACATGCAAAGCAAAGAATATGTGGTGAAGGCACAAAAGTTATAGTATCACTTACTTTTTTATTTCACCCAAAAATTTCAAAACTAATATTTCTTTAACAGAAAAGAGGAATATATAAAAAATTGGTCACAGTGATAGGGGGAGCATGATTAAATATTATTTTCACATATCATGGATATCACATTGTTTTATCAAAATTTTTATGTCATATTTTTAATATACCATTGTTTTGACTTTCATAAATTGATTTTTATTATAAAACAACCATAAATTTAGGAAGAGTTATATTTCAAAACTTGCAACTACTCTACATATTTATTATATGACAAAAAGGGGGAAGAATATTTTTTTTTTTGAAAATCGATTAAGGGGGAGTTACATATGGTTTCTTATATGCTTCATTTACAAACTATTTTTTGATGAAACAAAAGGGGGAGAAATATATGAGAAATATGATCTGAATATACTTTATAGGAAGATTACCTTATAATTAATATTTATATGAATATATCCCAATGTAAGGAAAGTTAAGAGTTAGGGGGAGTAAAATTATTTTTTACAAGATTTTACAACTTTTTCGTCAACTTATATATTTTTCATATTTCTCGATTTGTCTTCATAAAAAAGGGAAGATTGTTGGGTCAAAGTTTAATGACATATAAAATTATATTTTGATGAAACAAATCTCAAAAGATTAAAGTTAAAATGCTGAAAAAGTTTAAGAAAAAGAGATAACTTTATGCACGAATTTTGATTACATAATTGACCATGATATAATTATATTTTGATGAATTATACAATCAAAGTTGTAGAGAATTCTGTTAGCTTTCCATAGGACTCAAAGATCATCTAATTTGGATAACTGTGCAGAAAGTTATGATCAAAACAGTGCAGATGTGCGGTTGATCGGCCTCCCAGTCAAATGAACAGTAATGATCAAATTTGAAGGAGGAATTTGTGGAGAAAATTTTGGATGAATTTTTCACACACTGAAGGCTATAAAAGGAGTGTCAAAGATAGAGGCAAATGAAACATTCACTCATTGAAAAAAAACTTCAAGTTATCAAAGAAAGATTGTTTCTTGAAGTTTTCATTTCATAGCTTTCTCTCTTCTCTTCTTATGATCATAGAATTGTAAAAGAGAGAAATATTTTTGTTCAAAAAATTGAGAGAGCTCATGTGTAAAAGAGGTTCAAAATCTTACATCTTGAGCGAGAGAAATATATTAGCTTTATTGAATAAGAGGTGTGCCTTACCTCTCGAAGCGGAGAAGATGTGGTGGTATAAAAGGCTTTCTTCCTTGCCCCATTTGGAACAAAGGAAGGAATTAGTGGAATTTTTGACGATCTCGAGGTCGAAAAATCAGAGCGGGGACGTAGATCAAGGTGTGGCCGAACCTCGTCAACAACCATCGTGTGTTTGTGTTTGATTTTCTCTCTCTCTCACTCCCTCTCATATTATGTTTATTATCTGAATTGCATTGATTTAAAAGAATTGACAAATCGGCTTTGTGCTTTCGTGGCGATTTTTGTGAAATAGATATTTTCGGATTGAACACTAATTCACCCCCCCTCTTGGTGCCCTTTGGAATCCTACAGCTACGAGTGGGTACAACATAGGATTATTAACAGTATAAATGAACAAGATAGGAATAGGACGACTAGGAATTCATACAGATTCTTCGTAAAGACAAATGATTGATGAAATGATATGTAGTAAAATGAATAGTAGGTACGACAGGTTGCTAATCGCACGAAAAAGTTGAAAATGTGCAAACATGGAAACAAATAAGTTCATATTTAGTTACAAGGTTTATGTGAGCATGATACGGCCATTGCAGAAATTAAATTTCCTATCGTAAGCAACGAGAACCTATAACTAATAGCATCATGCACATTCTACAAATGGCACTTCCACATGTAGCAGTTAATATGGAACTAAGAAATACTTTTGCACCTCTCGGACGTGATGTGCTACAACAAGTGTCTACAGATTCTCCAGAAGACGGCGACACGGTGCCTGCAAAATACTTCCGTGGTGTCAATCAAAAGGAGTAGTGAAGCAAGATCCTCTTCGAAGTCAAAAGAGGTGAATAAAAAACGGCCAGGGCCCTGGGGGCAGGGGTTATACCTATGTTTATAGACGGACCTAGCCACAAGCCTTTCAATATGATTCTCACCGACTTCGATTGCTCCGGTCGGAAGCAGTATCCAGCTAGGAGATTTGTACTGGATGCCTAAAAAAGAAAGCGGTGTCAAAATCTTCAAACAACAAAATGTCGAAGCCGGTCAGACACAAGGGATCACGACGAAAGGAACGTTTACCATACCTATTTCGCACAAAATGAAGTGTCGTGGACCGAGTAGTCGACGTCGCAGCCGATGGAACACAAAGGGCATAACATGATGAAGAGATAGCGTGACACGCACAATGGACAGGTGACCGTCGCCGGAAGGGAAAACAGACGGGAAAGAAAACATCAATCACTGTAAGAACAAATCTCTGGAAATATTGAAAGACAACGCACGACGGATCGATCGAACACTCACCTAATGCGAAAGGATCATACGAGCAACAGTCAGCAGATCGAATGGAGACGCGCTGCGGATCGGCCGAACGAGGGCTTCTAGGGCACAAAAGGCATCTAGGGCAAGGGAAGACATCCGAAAAGAGATGAGAATTGGGTATAGGGCACGACGAGGGTGAGCAGTAAATTTACGAATCCGACCCCGCATGAAATGGAGAATAGGCGAAATTCCATCAATTTCGCAGAATTTGAAATTCTCAAAACTCGTCCCCGACATGGATAAACACGTGTTGAAGTTCGCAAAAACTTTGTCGGAAGCTATTTCTATTCTGCTCATCATTTGGCAATATTATGTAGAATAAATATGTATTCCACTACATATTCCACAACCAAACGGCCCTAAAAGTCTAGGAGTGACATTGAGGCAACTTTGTATTTATTGCCCCTTTTATGGAGGACAACTACAGCTAGCGACTGTATATGATATCTCCAACAGCTTATCAAGTTTTCAAGTGGGGGGTAGAGGTATTCTGATCAAATTTTTTTTTTCAATCTAAAAAGTTATTTATTATCTTTTGGACCGATTTAAAAACAAAATAGTTTAAAATTATTTTTAAAATACGTTTTTTTTCTGTTTTTTGGACCATACTTTAATACGATAATATTTTTAAAATTTAAATATTATTTAGTCAAATATAGTTAATATTTATGAGTAAAATAAAAAATCTTGCATTAAATTTTGAAAGATATCATTAAAAGTTGCAAATGTAATAGAAGAATATTAAACCAAACAAAATTATTATATGATTAACAAAACAATAATATAATTAAAATATTTTTTATAAATAAAAATGAGCCCTTAGGACTAGTGGGGCTTATTGGACTGTAAAGCAAAGCCCCCGCATGCTTTGATCCTAACGAGGAAGCCCGTCTAAACACTTCAAATTGTTTGTTAGTTAATTGACCGCGTTTGATACTTTCATCATTCTTTTAATAACAAATAAGAATTTCAATATAACTAATTATTTGTTACGTGGTGTATATTAATATCATAAACTAATAATAAATGAAATAAGATATAAGTAATTTGCTCATTATTAATTTTAATTTGTTATATTATTAATGAGAAAATTAAAGTGACAAGGAAAAAAAATAAACTACAAGGAAAAGATAAAATATTAAAGCGTGAAAAATAGTGGAAATAAATTAATTATGCCCTTAGTTGTTGCATTTTTTTTATTAATGTAATAAGAAAACGATATAAATAAGAAAATGCTCTAAAGAATAATATAAAATTTATACAAAAAAATGTTATTGGGCAAGCCTCCACTGCCCGCTAATCTTCCACTAATGTTTATTAATCCTATATGCTTAAACTTTTTCTTTTCGATTGAAAAGAGAGGTCAAATTCAAATTGGTATTCTAGTTATCGATAATGTGCGTATATGTTTAAACTTTAAACACTTGCTAAATAGTCCAATGATCTCGAAATGCAATTGGCTTCTCTATTATGCTACATTGTAATAACAATAAAGTCAAAAAGATTTCACATAGATACAAAAGGCCAAAAAGTGTTGTCCATATCGCGGTGGCTATCCGGCGAACAAACGTGAGAAGAGCCGCATCCAGAAAGCAGCATTTGGCCCGCAGTCAGGATCAAGAATGGGAGAGCCTCCGGACCCTCCGTCCTCTTCTCACTCCCTCTCTTCAAACCCTAATCAGGGGAAGGAAGCCCCCTCCCCATGTCAAGATCTCTCCTCACCAGCTGCGAGCTTTGAAGGAAAGCATAAAGGATGTGGTCTCCATCCCGGAAGCTGAGGTGGTGGAGCGCGCAGCAGAGATCGATTGCAGTCTCACAGGCCGCCTCCTGGGAGAGTAGATCTCGACGAAAAGCCTCAGATCGGTCCTCCCCAAGCTCTGGGGTATCACAGGCGCTATCAAAATTGTGGAAACGGGTAACAACTACCTATTGATTTTCTTCACTGATGCTTCTGAGAAGCTGCATGTTCTGCCGCAGGGCCCATAGACGGTCGATAAATCGCTGCTGCTCCTAGCATAAACTACGCCTTATTTCAGGCCGCTGGAGGAGCAAATGAGGCGTCTTCCTATTTGGGTGCATTTCCAGGGTCTTGCTTGGGAGCTCTGCAACCCCGCTTCTCTGCGGAGGATGGCGTCTTGCCTTGGGCACTTCCTTAAGATAGACGATCAACCATCGGAGAAGGTGATAGGCTGTTCTGCTAGGATCTGCATAGAGTTGGACCTCTCGATGCCGATCAAACAAGGGCTATGGATCCAGTTGCCAAATGGGGCTCGCATCTTCCAACAGGTAACCTATGAAGGACTTCCGTTGTTTTGCTTCAGATGTGGAAAGGGAGGACATCGCCTGGAGGACTGTCCCCGACTACGGCAGTCGGAGGAGCAGTCATCGCTTGGCGACTCTTCGGTTACCCCAACGGGAGTGCTGCTCTATGGCCAGTGGATGAGGGCTCCCCAAGACCGGCAGCCGGAGAGTACCGCGGCGACTGTGTTCTCGAGGCGTGGCCGTAGGTCACGGCGGCGGCCTCAAACCTGACCGGGCAGAAGGGCTGAGCAGACCGGGGAGCAGTCGACCCGGACCGCTCTAGAACCTTCCATCTCCCAACAGGCAACTTCACGAGTACATGTGGACGCTTCAGATCGCTCCACTTCTCACATACGATTGGATCCATCCCACACGAGTCCTCCACACGTGCAATCGGAGGATAGGTTACATAATGTTGACGTGGACGGCTCGGATCAAATCCATTCCACTCATATACTCCACCTAACATCCCCTCCCCCACGTGATCACTCGCCAGCAAACCATCCTCACACTTCCCCCCCTCCCCCTCAGCCGGCACCATCTTCAAACCCTAAAATTCGCTCGCACGATGATCTGGTGAAACACATGATGGACAAGCTACAGGAGGCTTAGAACACGACCTCAAATGAGGAGGCAGTGCAGCAAACTTCACTCTCCGAGGACACTGAGGAAGGGGAGTGTGATCCGGAGTTCATCCTTCTCCTACGACAGGAGCGCAGAAGGAAGGCTACAAGAAAATTTTCACCATCTCACGAAGTCCAAACCAAATGCAAATCTACGAAGCAAGGTAAGCGTAACAAACAACTGACCGCCAAACATTCTGAATCTCGTTTCTCCTCTCTTACAAGTATGGAGGCTGAGCCACATGACGTCTCCCCATTATGCGCATCATAACTTGGAATTGTCGGGGTGCCCTTAGAAATAAGGTGCGAGACAGACTAAAGGATATGATAAAAAACCATAACCTTGATATTATTGCATTAGTTGAAATCCATACAACTGTTACTAGTGCTAGTAGTGTAGTTAAAAAACTTGGTAGTCGCTGGAAGTCTCTCTCTGTAGGTGGCACAAGCTCCTCAGGAGGTATTTTGGTAGCTTGGCATGCCGATGATATGCAGGTATCTTTCATCAACTCTAATCCTCAAATTCTCCATCTAGTTGTTACTTCTAGTGGCTTCTCTTCATTATTATCATGTGTATACGCAAGTACCTCCCCGGGCCTTCGTAGTTCATTATGGAATTCAATCTCGAAATTAAATATGGGGGATGTTCCATGGATCATTTTGGAAGACTTTAACTCTATGCTGGACTCTAAGGACAAGCGGGGAGGCAGACCTTTTGCACTCTCCAAATCTTATAAATCTCTTAGAGACTTTATTCTAGGGCAGGGCCTTATAGACATGGCTCTCCAGAGTTGCCAATTCACATGGTGTAACAATAGGAGGGGTAATGCTAGGATCTTCTGTAGGTTAGATAGGGTCTTGGTCAGCCCACATTGGCTCACCAACTTCCCTCATATGAATTTGAGAACTCTGCAAAGGTGTGCTTCTGACCATGCCCCACTCCTCCTATCATGCAACCTTAACCAAAGAACCTTTCCTCGTCCTTTTAAGTATGAACACTTCTGGTTTGAATATGATGAACCAAAGAATATTGTCCAAAGAGAATGGTCCAAACTCACCAATGGTCAAACAAATTTGGAGCAAACTCTAAATAAAATAAAAAGGAATACCCTTAAATGGAACAAGGATGAGCTAGGCAAGCTTGAAAACAGTGTCTGTAGTAAAACAACGTATCACTAATTTAGAATTAAAGGACAACTCCTCTGGGCTCACTGAGCAAGAATTAGACAACCTCTGGGCTGCATACAATCTGCATGCGGCTCTCTTAAGGCAAATAAACGTAAAATGATGGAGTAAATCTAGAACAAATTGGGTTAGAAATGATGATAAAAATACAAAGTTTTTCCACATAACAATCATAATTAGGCAGAAAAGAAACATTATAACCTCAATTAAGGACCAAAGTGGCAATCTCACATCTGAGCCTGCAGAAATCCAAAGGTACTTTGTACGGTTTTATAAAAACATCTGGGCCACACGTGGAGACCCACAACCTGGGGTTGAAGCTTGGCCATCTCTCCCTTCACTCTCATCTGAGTGGCATCAAAATTTGGATATGCAGGTCACAAATGAGAAAATTAGGAATTGTATCTGGAGTATGGCCCCTGGGAAGGCCCCAAGTATGGATGGATTTACCATTGAATTTTATAGAAATAATTGGGAAATAGTAGGTCTTTCCCAATACATTAGCAATTTCTTCCAGAATGGTACCCTACACCCTGGTTGGAACAACACATCATTGATGTTCATCCCAAAAAAGGCTAACGTTGTTTATGTGCATGACTTTAGACCTATTGCCCTATGCAATGTGCTCTATAGAATCACTTCCAAACTATTAGCCAACAAAATTAAAAAAACTTTAGAACACCTAATTGACCCGGCTCAATCTGCCTATGTGGCTAACAGATCAATCCAGGACAATATCTTAATTGCACAGGAACTAGCACATAGTATGAAATCTAGGAGGAAAAAGAACTTGCTAATCAAGATTGATATGGAGAAGGCTTTTGATAAAGTCTCTTGGAAAGACATCTTCGTAACCTTATCTCTTATGAACTTCTCTCCTAAGATCATTGAGTTAGTAACGACTTGTATCACAACTACATCTTTCTCCTGCTGTATAAATGGTATTGCATCCCCCTTCTTTAATGCATATTGTGGAATCAGACAGGGAGATCCTATCTCACCTTATCTATTCATACTAGTCTCTCAGGTTTTCTCCACTCTCATGAGGGAAGCAACTATAAACCACGCTCTCAAACCCTTCTCTATAAATGATTTCTCTATCAACCACCTTTTATTTGCGGATGATATCCTCATTGTCATGGCTGCAACAATTCCTAATTGCAAGGCCCTGGTACATGTCTTTAAAAAATACAATAATCTCACAAATCAAAAGATAAATCTCTCAAAATCAGAAGTATATTTTCCAATTAAGTTTAATATCTCCAGAAAACACAAAATCTTGAATACACTCAACATGAATTATAGTTCCTTTCCCTTTACTTACTTGGGTGCCCCTATTTCATACAAGCACTTAACTACAAAGGATCAAAATGGTCTTCTTAATAAAGTGACACATAAGATTGGGGGGTGGAAGGCCAAGACCCTTTCTCAAGCAGGTAGGACAACCTTAATCAAATCAGTGTTGAGCTCCATACCTTTATATCTCATGAGCTCTATTCATATGTCCAATGGCTTTATTGAGGATTTAGAGAAGCAGTCTCATTTTTTCCTTTGGTCAAATGATGGTAGTAGGAGGGGTATGCATCTTATAAACTGGAACACTGTGACTCTCCCCAAATCCCTGGGGGGATTGGGTCTAAAACACCTCAATAATGTCAGGACTGCTCTCCTTGCCAAGAGGGTGCTTGCTGTCCTAAATAGTTCTCAAGACAATTGGACTCAATTATGCCTAAACAAGTATGGGCCTATCAATCTTTGGGAGAGCCACCCCTTTAATAGTAGTGCATGGTCTTGGCGCCTAATCATCTCGACTCTAAGGAAGTGTAGACAAGGCTTTAGAAAGCTGATAGGGAATGGAGCTAGCACTAGAATCCTTAGGGACCAATGGATTTTTGACATTCCCTTATGCTGGAAACCCACCTTTATAAGCACTGACCAGGTTCTAGATAATATGAAAGTCTGTGATTTACTTGAGAACAACACTTGGAATTTACAAAAGCTTCATTTATACTTTGCTCCTGATATAATTGACAAAATTACTAGTATTCATATTCCTGCTGGTTCCAATGATGATACATGGATATGGGGGGTTGATACACATGGTGTCCCTCATGCCAAATCAGTTTACAGATTCATGGAGACGCCAACCTGTTACCATGGCATGAGACAGTGGCCGGGATGGAGAAGGTTGTGGCATATCAAGGTTCCTCCAAAAGTGCACCATTTCCTTTGGAAATTACTACATGGCAAGCTGCCTACTAGAGCCATGCTTCATTCCTTTGACTCTTCTATTAATCCCCTTTGCACACTTTGTGGCTTGAATATGGAAATTTGTTCTCACCTCTTTTATCAATGCCCCTATAGTCTCCAACTCTGGTCCCTCTTCCGACAGAAAACAAATTATACTTTTCTCTCCTTCCAAGAGTGGCCCTCGGGTGCCTGGCTGGAGGAAGCTAGTAATTTAACTTCTCAATCAGGAAACTACATTACAACTCTCATTGCTTTATCTCTGGTGCTTGTGGAGGTATAGGAACGATATTCACTTCAACTCTCTTAGGACCTCTGTCAATGCCATCTGGATGAGGGTCTTGGCTTGTCTCTCTTACTATGAAGACCCCCTCAATTTTAAGGAACCCCCCCCCCCCCCCCATGAACCCCTGGGTCCATTGTGGGAGCCCCCTATCCATCAGTGTTGTATCTTGCACACTGATGGTTCTTTCCTGGAACCAGGAAAAAGAGGGGGAGCAGGCTACTATATACTCAATTCTGATAATTCTTTTCTTCTTGCAGGTTCCACTCATCGTGCTTTCTCCTCGGCATTGGAGGCGGAGGCTTGTGCCATTTTTTGGGGGCTGAAGCAATGCAAGGAGCATAATATTCTGGATATCCATCTCAAGACTGACTCAGCTATTTTAGTTGCCTTCCTCAAGGGTTCCACCAGCTGTCCGTGGCGCATCAAGAACATATGGAGAGACATTTTAATGTTATTACAACATTTCAACACTTTTGTACCGGCCTTTATAAGTAGATCTTTAAATGCAGGGGCTGATTTTTTGGTGAAGCAAGGTCGTATCTTGGCTTCTAATTTTTTGTGGGTTGGAGATCCTTCCCCTGATCTTGCCCATTTGATGTTTCAAACTGTTATAACTTAATATTTATGCACTTTTCCTTAAAAAAAAAGGATTTCACATGAAAAGTTGTTGAGGATTTTAAAATTATAAGTATATAGATGTTATTATTATCGACTTAATTTCTTTAAAGAAGCATATTAGCAGCACAAATTATAATTATACTGTGCAGTCACAAAATTTGAATATTTAACTTGACATCATTTTAATTCAATGATGCAAATTATTTATGTTTTGTGTCATCAAATTAAAATAATGCTAATTTAAAGTTCATGATTGCATGGTGCAATCATAAATTATAATTTTACGTTAATTTAACACTTTTAAAATTAATTAGTACATTTATTTTCACATAATATCAGGGTTTAAGATCATAAATATAAATATGTTGCTGTTCAGAAGGACATTCTAATAGGTGGTTCCGAAAGCAAACCAAGTTTCCAAGCCTTTGCGCTTTCTCAAGAAGTCAATCGATCACATGAATAACAAAGATTTAAAATAACCGTAGTTAAGAAAAAAAACATATTATTGTCACATATAATAATGTAGTCAATGGATTGCGTGTTCTTTTAACTGCATTATTATATGTTCCTTTAAACGATGATTGAATAAACATAGATAAAGAATGCAAAATAATTGAATGAAGAACATTTTCATGGTCAACGATTTGCACATACAGTACATGTACATCATACCAATGATTACCTTTCACAACGGTAGATTTCACCTGGGACCTGATAAAAGGGATGCCGATAGAGGAGGTGAAGCATATACAATTAACATACTCTTGCCTCGTGTACAAATCATAGGCTTTGCTAGACATGACGGGAATACTGGCAATGAAATCATGCTCGACGCCTGTTTCGACGCTCACAACACCGTCTAAAACCTTGACAACCGTGGACATGGAAGGCCTTCTATCAGCATCATGGTGCAAGCACCAAATGGCTACTTTTATCATAAGGAGGAGTTCATCTCGATTCTCTAAGACCTCATCGCCATTGTAGCAGACCAAATCAAGGAGTCTACCGGGTTTGATCTTATCTTGCAGCAAACTTATAAGATGGTTGCTTTCTGGTGGTCGCGAATAGTCCAAGTTCTTTCTTCCACAAACGATTTCTAAAACCATGACACTGAAACTATACACGTCAACCTTCTCAGTGATGATTGAAGTCAGCCACTCAGGTGCCAAGTAACCAGGTGTGCCTCTCATCATTGTCATTACATGGGTCTGATCCCTGTCGGTGAGTTTGGCCAAACCAAAATCAGCTACCTTAGCATTAAAATTGTTATCCAAAAGTATGTTTTGAGGCTTTATATCTAGGTGAGCAATTCTTTGCCTGCATTCTTCATGCAGATATGATAAGCCCTTAGCTATGTCGCTAATGATTTTGCACCTAGTTGGCCAACTGAGAACATTGTCTCTTTCGTTATGGAAGATGTTGGACAAATGTCTGTAATGGGCCACTTACTCATGTAAGAATGCACGGTTATAGTAACTGCATGGAGTTACTTTAATGTTGAATGACATGCATGGTAAGTTAAGTAAACCACACATTCAGTTATAACTTCATCTATTATATAATGAAGTCCCCTGATGTAATATGTGTGTGTGTTAAAGACGTCCACATAGTGCTGTCCAATTTATTCTTCTGTCGAAACTTCGAAGTACTTGGATTGTGAACTTGTGCTGGCGTTCCTTACGTGATCATCGTCCCAACCTCGTTACAAGAACAACGTAAAAGAATCGTGTTAATTCCGCTGCAATAAGGTTGATTTTCTTATTAAAACCTTCAATTGGTATCAGAGCCAAAATGGTTCTTTTCGTTAAATTTTTTTTTGTTTACGGGATTGTGCAAAAATTATGATTTTTTCACCTTTGGTTATATGGCAATAACCAAAGAACAAAAAATCAAACTTTTTTGTTATCCATTATGTACTAATTTCAACAGAAATTTTAGTACAGATTTTAATATATTTTTTCTATAATTTGTTCAAAAAAAAAAAGTTCTACGTGAACAGTGCTGCATGGCACTGTAGCGTGAACAGTGCCATGCGGCACTGTTGTAGCGATGCGCTGCGCGCGGGCTTCAGGCCCGCGGCGAAGCGCGTTGTTGCACGCACTGCGCGCGGGGCCTCATGCAACACCAGTGAATCTTTCCTAGTCGTGACTCGACAGGCCGCATACAATTTTAGCCTTTGAGTACCTTACTAAAGTAGCAACACTAACCCATTACTTTGAAATATAATCAAGAGTCTAAGGGCAATCTCCGGACTTGTTCAGTCCTTAAAGACTCACACTCTGATAAAAACTATAAAGTATTCATCAAGTCTTAGGATCGACTTAGCATACTAGGTTCATAACCAAGTACTGCGGTGGAAACTCCCACTGAAGGAGCGTGTCATAAACTCGTAACACCGCACAGATTGGAGTCCAGACGTCTACCCATGATGCCTGACTTGAGTTCTCCCACTAGTCGCCCAAGAATTGGCGCCACGAGGTCTCACATTTGGCTTCTCTTATCAGGCTACACAGAGTTATATATAAACTTGTGTCATCCTCCCGAACATATCAGGGCGATCTTAGATCATATATCTGGATCTAAATCATTTCATCTCCGCTCGCTATACACTAAGCGCCGAGGCGATTATCCGTATGACTGATAATCTCATGCCTGATTGACATACTCTACATGCATTATTAAAAATATTAACCAACTCTAGAATAAAATTTTAACATAATTTTATTCATCACAAGAAAATATAGAATACATCATCGTGTAAGCTTTGCGCATGTTAATGCGTCAGTCAAACATACTTACATGTGTATTCATCAACTGTATCTTCTTAACACTGTCAAGACATACTAGACATTAATGTATTTTCCCCTATAATGGTTCATCCTTTTATCAAACAATAGTGACATACATATTGCAACAAATGACATACTTAGCCATTGTCAATACAAGAGTAAAAAGAAAATTTACTTAACCAGAGGACTTTCATATCATCATTGAGTATAACACAAACTCAATTTTCATAGTTGATTACTTTATATAGTTTTGCTTTAGCTAAACTTTGCAACAATGTCATTCTATAACATGAAGACATAATTGATGATAGATTTTTGCTTGTTAATATCGCCATCTTAATAGGCGTCTATTTATTAAGAAAATCTATAATTCGATTTCCATCATAGAGTCAACGCGCCCATAAGGTGTCTCATTATTTTCTTAATCGTCATCCAATATAGACGTCCTGCATTCGTATGTAAATTTCTCATTTTGACCAATAACACAAATATCATAATGCTCAATTTATTTTGCATGTCTGATCACTAAACATGTTTACAAAATGGCATTTTCTTACTTATAGAGTCATAGAGAAAATCATGAGATTCAAAATTATCTCTTTTAATAAGGGTACCGGTGAGTGTTTCTCGTAGAATATTCAATTCGTCTTTATAACAGACGACTCTTGCTACAAAGCAATAAATTTACTTGAACAATTCTTATTTAATTTTCACACCCGGTGTGAATAATTGTCTCACCCATGTCATTTCTATAAAAAGACATTAAATTCTTCATTAATAGAAGAAATCCCTTATTACTTCTAGCTATAGATAATATTATTTCACATAAAATGTCATGATGACATATTTATCCATAAAAATGGATATACACATAATGACACTTATATCATTATTTAGATGAATACTAAATTCATAAATGGATCGTCGCAAACTACATATTGCGCTCAATATTTTTATATTCATCTAATAGTGAAACAATAGCTAGACTTTTGACGAACGAGAATAATTTCTCTATAGTCAGCTATCCTTTTGCGACTATTATTTTTCGTCACTTTTAAATCTCTTGTCATCAATATCGACTTATTTCGAATGCTTACCTTTCGGCAAAACGGATGAATTTACAAGTCCCTGACTTGATTTACTTCTTTAAACTCTAATTCTTTGCATTAATCCATTTTTTTTACTAGGTCGAGAGAGCCTTCATCACTTATTTTAGGTTCATGTTCATTTCATATAATCAACAAGGTGAAACACAATTCATATGTTTCAATAAATGAACATTAATCATGAGTTGACTGTGAATTACTCCCACTCGGAGTGAGATGTGGTATGGACAAACCACAAATTAATCCGCGTACATTGTCAACTCTGAATCCTCTTCAACTTCTAAAGTGAAGATGTTACTTAATCTCGTTCAGCCAAGAAAATATATGCATGAATGTCACATCTCTACTTGATATTTTAGTAACATTTATGCAGCATTAATAACAACATTCCAAATATAATAATGAAATTTTATTTGCGCCACACACATCACTAGACTTTTTTAATAAGTCTCAACTATTTCGCATTATCAAATTAGTCATCAAGACATTAATCTTGCGATCATATTTGAATCTCCATCTAAGTTCATGAATTTGTATAAAATAATTCATGTTAGCAACTTAGATAAATCATGTGTATGAGTTACAATGCGAAAATGTGATGAAAGAAACTATATAGAATCTTAGACATTCAATACAAATGGATTATTGTAATTTTGTGTTCATAAATGATTTTCATATACTAAGTCAATTAGACATTGTCACAAAATAGGCAAAATAATTTTAACGAGAAAGTATATTTCTCGAGCTAGTATATATTTATATTGCCTAAAAAATATCACAAATTGACTAGCCAAAACTTTTGGCATACTTATTTACGTCACATATGACATAAATATTCAACTTGAATACTTAAAGTAATCAAGACATAGAAAATCATTTTCAGAAAATTCTCGTAAAGGAATTTCATTAAATATGAAATTTAATGATAAAATGTGAATACACAGCTACGTTTGTCCAAATAACAAATGTAGATACTATACACATATCCACTTTAAAAAAGTGATATAGTAGGACAATGAGATAAAATGATTCATCTATTGCAAAAGAAAAATTTTGCAAGTCATAATCTTTTTAACTCCTACTTTCATGTTGTTCCCAACTTTGTCCTTAGGCTTGTAGGCTAAATCATATAAAGAATTCATTATTCTTTAATTGCATGATAAATTGTTCCAATAATCTCAGTCCACGAAAAGGACAAGGTTCAACAACGAATCAACATTATCATTTAAACAAAACTACTATACGATTATATCAATATTTTTCGACTCAATGCAATCACAAGCGAAAAATTATCGTATTTGCCACAAGCGTAGCACTTTGTTTTATTTATATCAACTTTGCCATCATGCTTCCCGCATCGATGCGAGTTTTCGACAGAAATCGTAGTCCAATGAATAATATATAGATATTAAGAATTGAAGGAATTATATAGATACTAAAATAATTCATGTTAGCCAGTATAAGATGGTTGCTTTCTGGTGGTCGCGAATAGTCCAAGTTTTTTCTTCCACAAACGATTTCTAAAACCATGACACCGAAACTATACACGTCAACCTTCTCAGTGATGATTGAAGTCAGCCTGCCAAGTAGCCAGGTGTGCCTCTCATCATTGTCATTACATGGGTCTGATCCCTGTCGATGAGTTTGGCCAAACCAAAATCAGCTACCTTAGCAGTAAAATTGTTATCCAAAAGTATGTTTTGAGGCTTTATATCTAGGTGGGCAATTCTTTGCCTGCATTCTTCATGCAGATATGATAAGCCCTTAGCTATGTCGCTAATGATTTTGCACCTAGTTGGCCAACTGAGAACATTGTCTCTTTCGTTATGGAAGATCCACCTATCAAGTGATCCATTGGGCATGTACTCATAAACCAAAAGCCTATGAGATTTATCAGCGCAGAATCCGATCAATCGCACGAGATTGAAGTGATGAATGTTACCGATTGTATGCACTTCTGCTAGGAACTCCTTCCTCCCTTGGCTTAAGCCACCTAGAAGCTTGACTGCAACTTTCTCATCACCAATATTTCCTTCGTATACAGATCCAAATCCTCCTTCCCCAAGTTTCTTCAAGAAGTTATCTGTCGCCAATGTCAACTCTTCATAGGAAAACCTTGTGGGCATCTCTGGTATTAGATCAAGTTCCTCCTCCTCTTCCTCCTCCTCAGCGGACATTTTCCTTCTTCGTAACACTAAAGTGACACCGGCCACAATGAATAAAATAGCCAAAACACCGAAAGTAATTCCTAATATGGCACCAATGTTAGCTTGGCGGCCGGAGTCGAAGTAATCCGTGGGATGATCAAATGATTGCCACACCAAGTTATCCTTGGCGTCAAAGAGCACCAAATTGCCAAACTCGGTGATGTTCATGCCGACAACAGACTTACCTGCCGTGTTGGTAGACCAGACGACAGCGCCATCAGCATCTTTGAGGACCAAATCGCCAACCGCAGTGAGTTCAATGGTGGCGCTCTCCCGGACGAGGCTATTCCGGTTGGGGGACCAGACAACTTGAGGGACACCGCTCGCAGGCAAGACCATCTAGGCGCCACTATTGACATGGACAATGTAGTAAAGGAGTCGCATGCTGCTTTGCAGAAGAAACCGCAGGCGAAAGTAGGGCCGTAGAAGGGATCCTTGTTGACGCCATGGAGAAGGATGTTGCGCACCTGAGTGCCGTCCATGAAGGTGACGGTGTGGTTGAGGGACTGCTTATTGTTTGTCCACGAGTGGAGAGCTTAGCAGAAGGGTAGTCATATGGTTGTGCATGAAGAAGAAGAAGAAAAGGCAAGCAGAGGAGGAAACGGAGGTAGCTTACTACTGCATTTGCCATGGCGCAGAAACAGAAAGAAAAGTCTGGGAGCACGGCAGTAAGAAATCAGCGACTTCAAAACTTCAGAAAAACATAACAGGGCTTTCGCCATATGGTGATTTTTTTTAAGCAATCGCTTTTACGATGATTAATGTGCGAGACACATGCATTATATATATATATATATATATATATATATATATATATATATATATTGTATAAATCAATTTTGAAATATATAAAATAAATTAGCTCAGGAAAAAAATTGAAAAAGAGCAAGACTTCATAAATAATCAAAATATTCAATGTTCTCAAAAAGAAAATGTTTCACTTTCTTTTTATTTTCATTTTGTACATAATAATTTATTTCCATGTTTTTGGCATTTTTGTTTCATATATTTTTCAGATATAATATTTGTTTAATGCAATCGTGGTTTTTCATATTAATTAAATTTATATGTATGTCTCGTATCTTATATTGTATTAATATTAATTGTATTTTTTTATTAAAAAAATAGAATCACTAACTCTTGAAAGAGGGAGGACAAAGAAAAGAATTATTAAGATATTTATTATTAAATCAAAATATTCAATGCTAGGAAGTGATACCGATGATTCAATTTATACGATTCTAAATAGCATATGATTCACAAGTTAAAGATCGGTTTATCATCGATTTTAATTAATTTAATTAAATCATTCCACATCGTTGTTAATGACAAGACGATATATATTACATGAGGTTTACATATGCATGAGCGAACCTTCAGTCTTTTATTTAATCCATTGACCCTTAAGATTTGGCAATATTTATTATTATACATTTTGTGATCATGCATTAATAATTGATAATCTGGAGTCCGATTAAAAGAGAGAGAGGGAGGCCAAGGCGGACATTTGGCGAACTAATAGAGCAAGATCTATTGGTGAATAATATACCGAAAGGTTTGGTTACTAATAGAGCGGAATGACGTCGTATGATCCATGTAGTCGACCCACCTAGTGGGATAAGACTTTGTTGTTGTTGTTATATTAATAATTGATAATATATCTAAATTAAATCATTTAACACATTAAAAATTCCACCAAAATGAAATATTGTAAGTAATCCTACATATTCCCACCTCAAATACATGATCAATTCATATTGTTATTTTTCTTAATTTTTTATGATTTGTCTCTTTGAAAATTCATTTGTCTTTTTTATATAAGAAAGAATGGCTATAAGAGAAGCATTGGAACATAAATTTGTTGTGCATTAACAAATTCTTCTATAGTCTATTTTATCTTATTTAAGTTCATTAAACTCATTAACTTATATTTTTAGAAAGTCACTACTGTTTTTAGGAAGAAATTTGACGCTATTGATTTGTTAATGCTAACTTGAAGACTTCATAATTTATAACATTGTTTAAATGATTAGCTAATTAAAATTGAAATAATAATTTATAGGTACATGAAGTAGAATTTTCATTAATTGATATCATATTTAATTTTAGATTATGTGACTATTAAAACACATAAATAATTCATTGATTTAAACTATTTTTGTTCCATTGGATATTCATTTTATTGCAAGTATTTTTATTGATTTTTTTTTTATTTTTATATTATTGTAAAAATTTAAGTAATTATAATTTGCATCCATATCCAGCAGGATCCGAAGTCTTCCTTTGTGGGCGTCGCAGCTTGAGATGCATCTCCCAGGAGGTTCATTCCATTTTTTCGCTGTCATTTCTCGATGAAGTGGAGCAAGAGCGCAAATTTGATCGATGGGCAACCGAGGTGGTGGATGAAGCCTTCCCATATCCTTCCCACGGAGATCCCAATAGGTGATGGCGAAGCGAGATAGTTCGATGACGATATGATTGGGCAAGCAATCATATCGCGAGGCTAGATGACAACAAGATCAGTCAGGACAATTGCGAGGAGCAAGGTTGCAACAAGAATGGGCAGGGAGATGGCAAGGCGATCTTGGGTCGGCAATAGCGAGATTGGGAAGGGCGAGTTTTGACGACGAGGTTCGGTAGAGGTCCTAGAGGAGCTCAGTGGTCCTCGATTTGTTAGGGCACATACATTGCGAGGAGTCGCCTACGGTCAGATCCATTGTGAGCGGCTGACGGTTCTACATGTCACATCGCCAGGACGATCTGATCACATGCCGAAAAAGAGAAGAAGAATTGGCCTCCATTCACGCGCGATCTCCTCGCCGTCGTCAAGATCTGATCGAACGATAGCAATGTGGCATCTCACATTGTGACATCTTTGGAGTGTCGCATGCACATTAAATCTTATAATATAATACACTTACAATTCAACCTTGTGAACCTTTTTCAGGATCATTTTTCGGTCTTAGAATAAGTATACCAATTTGAAACTTAGAGACTGCCCTAGAAGAAGCTCATCCCACGACCACTACAGCAACTATTCTTTTCATACTCCCTCTTTGAATGGATGACTATGAATCTCCAAGTGCAACTTCAACTGGAGGGGGGACTCGATTGGCCCCTCATTTTCGGTATTGCGTGCTGGCACTTTTGGACATGGAGGAATAAACTTCTTTTTTATGTGGATGCAGTCCTTCCTCATAATGTTGTTCGTGTCATTCTTCATGCTGCTCATCAATACAAAATTGCCATATCCTTCCTTGATCTATCATCTCAAGGATAACCACCCCCGTTCGTTGGGAGAAGCCGCCAATTGATTGGGATAAATGTAGTGTTGATGGAGCAAATTCAGCGGGGAATTCCCTTGCTGGAACAGATGGTCTTATCCGTGACCATGAAGGTCAATGGATCCTTGGCTTCACTCAATGCTTGGGCATCAAAACTGTTATCGAAGCTGAGCTCTGGGGAATGCTACAAGGGCTTCATATCTCATGGAACAAAGGCTTTCGTCGAATTATTCTTGAGGTAGACTCGCTCAAAGCAGCACGCCTTGCGTCATCACGTTCTCAGGTAGCTCCTCACATCGCTGAGCTAGTGGAAGCTATTCATCGGCTCCTAGCGAGGAAGTGGGATGTCATCGTTCTTCACGTCTACAGCGAGGCTAACCAAGCAGCGGACTGGCTTGCAAAGAGCTCTCTTGCAGCTGGTGCCACTTTGAAGATCATGACCTCCCCCCCGGTATCCATGGGAAGAGCTCTTTTTGCTGATATTGTTGGGATATCTATATCCCGCCCTACTTATCTTTAACTTTTAAGCTTCTTGTTCCCGGGGCTCTGGGCCTTTCTTCCCACCGAAAAAAATTGAAACTCACCAATTAAAGGTGAAAGTGATTCCGTCCGGTCAGTTTTTTAGTTCAAAAAAATCACTTTAAATGTATTTAGAAAGAAGAAATACCACCTTCTAGAAGTAGATTTTTTGGATGATTTTTTTGAATCCCAATTTTAATATAATAATATTTTTAAAAATATATAATAAATTAAATTAATATAAGGACATTTAATTTTAGATAATAGTATATAGTACTAAACTATTAAATTAAAGTTCCATAATATGATAGAAAATATTAAATTATATGTAAAATTATTAGGTCAATAATAAAAAAATATAACTTATGAGTTAATTATAAAATAAGGGATTCCATGGATCCCTACGAGTCGAATGGAACTATAATTTGAATATTGATTTTGTTTTATTAAAAAAATCACCTTAAATTATAGCCGGACTTTTAATTTATTATTTTTTTAGTTCGATTTTTTCGAATTTTCCTTACACCCAATCACCAATAATAAAAAAACAAATAGATGAAATATGTGAATAATAGTCTCTTTCGCTAAATAAACATTTGCAAACTTGATTCCTTACGAGAAAAAATGTCCTCCATATACAAACCCAATCTTAATTAAAAAAAGTTCTAGAAAATTCAGAGTGCACATGACACTACAAAAATTCAATCTATTTATTATTTTTATATAATTCTATTCTTAGCAATAGTTAGCCTATAATTAAATATCTTGTTGGATTTGTATTTTTACCATCTTGATACTTTTTGCATTTGAATATTTTCAAAAGTTAAAGAATTTAGTTGGCATTTTTGTTAATTCGTTTGATTATAAGGAATCACATATTAATTCAAAATACTATGTCCATTAAGTTAAAGTTATGCTACAAATACTTTTATTGTAAGGTGTTTCTATTTATGTTTCACGTATTTTAAGATGCTAATATATTTTCTTAAGTATCATAACAATGATTTTTTTAGAAATATATTAAGTAAAAAAGCTCAAGACATTAATAAAGAAAATTGAAAAGAAAGTAAGTTGAACAGTATTAATATAATTTTACTCGAAAAATATTTCTTTAGAAATAAAGAATAGACAGATATTAAGTAAAAACTGTCTTTGAAAAAAATAATCTGAAGTGGTAATAGTATTTGTACGTCGTCTTGGTATTAGATAATGTTCTATTGCTTTTATGAATCCATGAATAGGTCGTCTTGGTATTGAATAATGCTCTATTGCTTTTATGAATCGATGTATAGTATTGAATAGTGTTCTATTGCTTTTATGAATCGATGTATAAGTCGTCTTGGTATTGAATAATGCTCTATTGCTTTTGTCAATGTTATCAAAACCGGACCGGATCGGCCGGTTCAACCGGTTCAATCGCGAACCGGCCAAAAATCCGGTTCAGTTTGATGCTAAAATCGTTTTTATTTTTGAACCGGAAAAAACCGGTTGAACCGGTCGGTTGAACCAGTCGGTTGAACGGTTGACCTGGTTCAATGCAGATTTTGAAGAATAAAATTTTAAAAAAAGGAAAGTTAAAAAAGGAATAAGAAAAAAAATATAACAAAGGTAAGAAAAGGAGGAAATATGGCATGTCTAAAATTAAATAAAAATTGAAATAAAAAAAGATAAGTATTGAATAACATTAAAATGAAAAATTATAAATGGCATAAATAAAGGAAATAAAAAGGAAAGTGTTAAAGAAAAAAATAAATAATAATAATTTAAGATGAAATTTATTAATATAACATCTATCATCAATAAATAATAGATATTAAATTAATAATGATTTATTTATATTTATATATTAATTATTATTAAAAAATTAATAAATAAAAAATATGTTATATTAATTTTTAACATTATTAATAGGTTATTAGTACAATATTCATATACTATATCATATAATTTATATTATATATTTATAAATAATATTATTTTAATAAAATTCGATTCAATCCGGTCGAATTCGATCGGATCGGTCCAATCATAACCAAGTAGAGTCTGATCCGATCGCCGGTCCGGTTCTGAAAATATTGGCTTTTGTACAATTAATGGAGAGAAACTAAAATACGGTCCTATTGCTTTAGTTTACAAGCATTTGACTTCCGAAAGCTCTATCGTGATTCGTATCATATCGTCATGCAATAAATTCGCTACTTAAATTTTAGTGTTATGGAATAAGAAAATGCATGTTGAGGAGGAAGAAGATGATGATATCCATCAAATAACAAGATTTCTATTAAAAACATAAAATATAAAATAAATACTGTTGCTCTTTTTAATGATTTAATTTTTTTAGAAAAAACTAATTAATATTAAATTTAATATAATATCAGAGTTAGATATTCTGAATTCAAACTTCGTTAAGTTTTTATTAAAAAAAAAATATTTTTTTCCTTTTATTGTTTAGATCAAAATTATCCGTCGCTCACATGGGAAAATGTTAATATTATAAAATAAATGAGTTGGAGTTGACATTAGCCACGAGTTGACATTGGCTACGGCCGACAAGACGCAAGATTATCAGTGACATAGCAAAGGGCTTGTCCACCATGTAATTGACCTGTTGCAATTTTTCCACCTATTTTTTTATATAAAAGTAATAATCCTTATGTCATTGCACCCGAGAAGGCAACAACGATGCAAGATTCGTCGAGAAAGAGGTTGCAGTGGTTTGTGGTTAAAGCTCTCATAATAAAACTTTACAAGTCCACCAATGTTAGAACTTAGAAGCTATTTAATATTTATGTTCATTCCAGCTAAGTTATAATATTTGCCAAAAACAAAGGAGAAAGAAACTCGAATATCATGCAAGTGGAACAGCAATTAGTAACTATGCAGTTACAACAAAATTTGGAAACCTTAACTTGGAAAATAATGGTGTTGACTTCTGTTTTATCATTTTTTTTGTGAAATTCCGATGAACAAGTACGATGACATACCGCAGGAAGAAAAAAGATTAGGGTTAATCTTTCTCTCTCGAGCTTGCTCATTTCGGCACCTTTCCCTTGTCTTCATTGTTTCTCCAACGATCCATTGCTTTTAATTATGGTTCAAAATTCTTTTGTTTGAAATGAAATTGCAAGCTTTTGTTTAGTCAAAAACTTAAAATGCGTAGCAATTTTGGTAAGTAAGCCATTGTTAGAATCTAAACTAAAATCAAAATCCTGATTGGAAAGTGAATTCTTTTAATGTAAATTCACAATGCAAGAAGCATCCTACACATTTGAAAAAAAAAAAAAAAGAATCACCAGACCGACGGGTGATTATTACACCATTCTTATTTCATCCAATGGTCCACCCTCACGCAGTCACGCTACACAAATGAATATTAACACCATTCTTATAATGCAAAGCTATTCTTCAATAGCTCAGTCAAAAATATTAACACAATGAATGAATTCTACATCAACGTGTACTTTTATCGTTCCTTTTCCAAGTAGCGCTTACAGATTAAAGAATGATGAATAGAATGAATTATACAAGAAAATATATAGCTTGCACTTAGTATTTTCAGTATGTCAAAAAAATGTTGTCTTTTGGCACCAAAAAATTTGGTGATTGCATCTTTGGCGTTTCCGCTCAGATTGAAACCTTCTTGTGTTGAGGGAGATTAGCAAAATCTTACAGCATGAGATGAAATGCCAGGGTGCGGCTGTGGGCCGTGATCATCTATGTATACTGTCACTCATTGCGCATCTGCTGCCTGGAGCAGACTTCACCACCATGCATGTGATCCATTGTTATGCAACTTCATCCTCTGTTTTGAATTAACAGAAGATAAGATTACAAGAGTCACAATGATTTAATATTTATCCAGACTTTTACCATGTGAACGATATGTCCCAAACTTTTAGGCTGACGGTTTTGGTGGAAAATAAGTTGGATTCAACATGTAGGAAAAGAAAAGAGATATGGCAAAATAGTTCAACAATTCCAATATAGTAACTGAAATTGTACGGAAGCATAAAAGGAGCATTTTTAGATATTGAAAAAGGAGCAGAGCAGATAAAAGAACTGAGCGCGAAATGAATAGTCCACGAACTTACAAAATTATTGCTATTACCTTCTAAAAAATCCATGTCTTCAAGGATAACATATTTTGGTGCTCCATTAAGACTCAAAGACTGTGCTTCTTCGCTTGACTGCCCTTTCTTAAGTTTTTCATATCTGCAACAAACAGCGAATAAGAACTAAACTACAACTATATTTTTTCTTTGAAGGAACAAAATAATTTATTAGTAGGAGGGAACTTGAATTATAACAGTTGAAAATTATGCCGATTATCAAAACAGTGTGCTACTAGCCTACTTGCGTATACCCAGACTAGTAGGATCTACTAATGTTATACTGTTGTTTCAGGAATGCTACAAATTCGATCACTGCCCAAGAAGTTAGTTTAAGACCATTGATTAAGTAAACAAAAAACAAAGAATGCTTCATTAGTTCAACTAAAACTACCAAAATACAAGGTATATGCCGTTTTTTTAATCTTGCAAAGAACTCAAATCGTGGTTTAGTTTCTTAGTTCTTCATCACTGTGCATGCTATCAATTAACACTAGATGACATCATCACCATATTATCGAAGACTCTTCATTTTCCTTCATTTCTACCAAGATATTGTACTTTGCATCAATTAACAAGTCATAATTTACTAAACTTCCATATGCTGCATGAATCATAATTGGTATGAAATAAAAGGCCATAAATACGTGCAAAACTGTAATCAAAATAAATTGAAGTAACATTTCCTAAGAAGCTGAGGTAGATTAAATTAGAGATGATACAAGTTATGTTCATATGAATTCCTATTTCATCTATTATCATTATGGATCAAGATCAAGTCTCAGGAAAACTAATCCAGTTCCCACTCGGGCACGAGTGGTTGATCTTCTTCGCGGGCCGTGAATAGCTATCAGAGTTAATTTCTTAACTGAACATGATTTTAGGAATGGAAATCAGTATTTAATAAATATCTCCTGTTCTATAATATAAATATCAATGTCCTTCTCTTGTACTCCTTTTCTTTTTCTCTTCTAGTCCTTTTGATGATCTGGATGACTAAAACATGCTTAGGTTTATGAGTACGTATGACCCCCCAAGGCATGTTGAGAAACTGGTACATACAGCTTCAAAGTATGTACTATATCAGAGAAGGTACTATATCAGCTTAAAAGTATTAGCGCATTTCAATGTACAAGGAAAATAATTCAACCTCCCCAACCGAATTTAGGATTAATAGTGATAGCTTAATTGTGGGATGGTGACATACCTGTCACCGATCATGTATAAATTGAAGAATGTAAGTGTACATAAAATATAGGAAAGGTAAAGACTTACTTATACCAGTTGAATAGACTGACGCCAACCATAATTATGATAAGCCCAACCCCTTTGGACCATGTAAACTGGTCATGGAAGTACAGCACAGCAACCTGAAAATTGAAATTTCTCATAACTATATGATTAAAGAATTATATGGCCTGCCTATTCCCAAGTAACCCAAAAATATGAAGATACCAATCACCATATACATATAAAAAATAATGGTGAAAAGGTTGGTGGAAAATGGAATGTGAAAGATTGTCTACATTCATGCAAGAGACTAAACTACTGAAAAGTAACAATATTAAGAGACAAAAAATGTTTATATTTAAGTATGTGCAGTGTGCTATGGCATGCTTACCACTTTATGGCCTTAATAAACTTTATAAAAAGGTCAGGCACTTAGGCAGTGTTTGCTTTAATGAAAACAATTCATGAAGAAAATGACGTATAAAAGTAGTTTTCTTGTGTTTGGTTGCATATTAGAAAGTCAGAAAACAGTGTATATTATTTGGATAGGCCATAAAAATTAATTAGATGGTAAGATTTATCTGGTGCTACATGACAGGCTGACGGGGGATTTGCCCATTATTGGTCATCTTGGCACATTCCAAAATAAGATATCAAACTGTTCAAGTCCTATAGGTACATGATCAAATTTTTGTTGACTGGGCCCATTAGGACCCTGCCCGACCCATTAAACACCATCGACCATTTAACCTTATTAGTGGTTACATTATGACAACGTTATGCCTACAAATGACAAAATAAGGAAAAGCAGCTGTTATCATGTTTGCAAACAAAAAATATATGATTTTAATTCATCGCATACCAGAATAGTGACAGCTTCCTTTACAACACCAGCTACAGTTACAGTTATTGCACTGGTTGTTGAAACAAGAATGTACTCAATTAAAACCTGAAATTCGAAGTAATAAAAGAGAATTGTAGTCAAAAGAATACCGTAGCAACATTTGTGGAGTGAAGATGAACAGTTAGATTGAAAAGCTAACATCATGGAAACCTCAATCTCAAAGCTATAAACTATTGGTACAGAAGAACAATTTTCCTATATTTGCATATGTACCATAAAAAATGCCAATGCTCCTCCAGTTAACATTAAGAGGCAACTTCGTGCTACATGCCATGTGCTATCAAAGTATGTGTTTTTTCTAAAATCGCGCCAAGGATCCATCAGAAATGACATGATCAAAGTCGCTATTGCCATCATAGGGGTGACATAACTCATCAAAGTAATTGGGTCCTTTAAACCTGCACAACATAAAATAGTATTATATGTTTTAGATTCACAAATCACAACACAATGCAACCTTTTTGCTTATCAATTAACTTCCTGAGGAATTACAGGATTAATTAACATAATAAACATCTGGAATTTGACTACATAACAGATTTTAAGGCAGAAAATAATGTTATCAATATCTTTCATCATATTGCAACTTCCCAACAAAAGAAAATCGGGATAAACTATAATTAAAATTTATTGTGAGAAATTCAGTTCTCTCCATGCATATGATTTTTTTAGATGTGTACCCATTGTTGGTCCAAAGATCATATTCCAAGTATTTTGATGATAGCAAACAAAAAAGATGATGTACTAATGGTGCTTGAAGTGTTAGTGTGAACAGATTAAATATTTTTCAAAAAGAAAAAGGTTGTCGAATGATTTCAGCAACTAAAACGGACGACAGAAACCCTATCAAGCGTCCGTTTTGACATATAATGGATGACCGAAACAAAACCGTAATGACCGCTAATTACAGAGAGAACGGACATTCTTAAATCAAACGACCGAATCAATTTCGGTCGACCGTTATTAGTGTTAAATGAAAGATCAAGTACAAAAGAGGACCGAAGTAGCCGTATGAACGACCGCTAATTATAGATAGTTCGGACATTTTTTATTGGACGACGAAACTCTTTCGGTCGACCATTTTGGGCGACAAAAAAGAAAAATGTGGAAATCGGAAGACCAAAGTCGTTGCAGGAACGACCGCTAATTATAGAGAACACAGACATTTCTAAATCGGACGACCGAAACTATTTCGGTCGACCGTTCTGGTTGACAAAAGAATGAACGTATTCAAAACGGACGGTCGAAGTTGCTATCGGAACGACCGCTAGTTACAGAGAGCACAGACATTTCTAAATCGGACGACCGTTATGTGAGCAAAGACAACGACAATGGCAAAATCCTTCTATGGACTGCTATCAACGGACAACTGCGCAGAAAAGACGAACGCACGGCTATTATTATATACAAAACGGATGCTCGATATTATAACGGGCGACCGCTGAACATACGACAAAAAGGAATAACGGCTAGTTTCTGTGCAAAAATGGATGCCCGAAACTGAAACGGACGACCGGTTTAGAAGTGACAGCATAATTTTTTCAAATTGATTCACAAGGGCCATATTTTCAAAAGAAGCCTATAAAAGAGATTCAAAAGACTGAAGAAAGATCATTTAAGCAAGGCAAATCACTCCAAAGCTTTTTTCAAGTTCAAAGCATTTTTCTTGAGCTTAGTCTTGCAAATCATCCCTTCCCTCTTCTAGTTCTTAAGTGTGAGCATTCCTTGTAAGAAGAGAGAATTAGAAGGAACTCTTGTATTCTTATTTAGAGAATTTGAGAGCTTCTTGTAAGAAGAGGTGTGCCTTACTTCTTGAGCAAAGAAGAAGACATTGTAATATAGAAAGGGTTATTCTCTCCCTACAAGAAAAGAGAACGCTAGTGAATCTCCGACGGTCTCAAGGTCGGGGAGTCGGAGCGGGGCCGTAGGCCGAGTTGGACCGAACCTCGTCAACATATTGCGCCTTCCTGAGTTTTGATTCTTCTTACTTGTCTTTTACTTGCTTGCGATCTTATTTTAAAAAAGAATCGATTTTTACGACTTTTCGGTTATAATTTTTATACTCCAATTCACTCCCCCCCCCCTCTTGGTGCTTTCGATCCTACACCCATGAATATGATAATAAGTTCTTTTTCTCATACTTCTTGTCAAGGAATAAGAAAAGATAAAGACAAGTCGAAGAAACTGCTTACCATAAGTCTCTTTCTTCATGAAAATCCAACATCCAGATGCAAAAGAATAAGAGTTAGTGGACGAGAGAAGAAATAAAAAATTACAATAGGCAATCATCTCAAATGTTTCTTGTTATAATTAATAATTATCATGGATTAATTATTTTGAGGTAGGGCTCATTGACACACCTGCAAAAGAATTTGGGTCATTGACCAACGAAAACCTGACATAACAGCAGCAAGCATAACAAAAACAAACCCCCAGAACTCAAATTCTGTCTCCCTGGCAACTGATGAGAGTAACACAGATCAGTGCGACAATAGAAAACTCAATTATTGTAATTATAAATCATTTCAATTTTATTCCAATTACCACATATAATTGAGCAACATGGCACAAACATTCACAGATGAATGTGAACGTACACCCAGAAGCATCTTAGCATAAAATAACAGCAATTCCAAAAATTGTACGTCCAACAAAATCGGCAAAGAGATGAATGATGCAAATGTGTTTTGCTCAATATCTTCTTCGTATTATTAGCAGCAAGCCTAGCATAATTTTTTTCTTTCAAAGTTATCTGCTCTAGTAAAATATTAATGCCAATGCTGGTTATAGACAAGAATCCTTGTAAGATTTGTTTAAATTTCAAGTTGCAGCTTTCATGGCAGAGGACACGTTATGAGTCTGGGTGACAAATCTTAAGATTCCACACCCACAATTGAATATAGATAGTTCAAGATATTGTGGTTTCAAATAAAAACCCAAAGTTCCAAATACTTGTCAGTCCTCTGATGTATTCTGATGATTGCCAGGCTACATGATGCATCCAATATGAGCAGGAGCCAAAAGCTACAGTTATGGCCATAATGACACTTGTTTACAGTTACACCAAATGGTCAACATGTTCACTGATAAAAAATTTTTACACACATGAAAAGTGCTTCTGTTATTTACATACAGAACCCGATAATAATCTTTAGATGTCCACATAAAAATCTATTGCCACTAGAAGCAAGAACCAGATTCTGATCTCAAAAATATTTTTTATGTATGAGTTTCATCCATGTAATCTTACACTTTGAAGAGACATGGATTTTAGATAGCACATAGAGTCACCCATAGTTTGTCTCAGCTGTTTGACTCCTTGAATCAAAGTTTGTTACAAATTGTTAAACACGGCATTGAAATTCATGTCATTGTTCTAATCAGGATCACATACATCACCGAACAATTTTTACTTAAATATTGTTTGTCTTTTCCATGGTAGGATACTTTTAGCACAGTGATTTTTGGACATAACAAAGTTTGCAAGGTCAATAATATAATGAACATCCAATACACACCAATATCATGGGGTTTCCTTATGGTTTATTTAAGACTGTGAAATAAGTTTGTTTAAATATTAAATAAAAAATCCACCTCTTGATAAGAATATTAAACAACAAAAATCATCAAATGCTTTTAACGCATTTGGAGAAAATGAATTACACACAAGTTTTCATCATAAAAGCATTAAGAATTATATAGCTTTCATACAAAAAGAAAGAGAAAATAAAATACATCAACCAGTACATACCTGTCAACAAAACTCCAAAAGATATTATAAATATAATGCCCAGAAGCTTGACACTTGTACTTTCCAACCTTTGGAAAAAGGAAATATTCATTACATTCACGGGCCTCAAACAACAAGAGCAACAGAGGAATTGAAAGACCAGAGAAAGCAGATATGAAGGCTATCACACCATAACAATTACAAGGAGAACCAGCACAGATGGGTACAGAGCGAAAAAGTATCTTGTGTGATGTATGGTCTGAGGACCCTAGACCTCTTAGCTATTGCAGTATGACATCAGACATGCTCCATGGAAATTAATCCCTCAACAGAAGATGCCTTTTCAGATTCTCACTTCAGGGCCTGGGGGCAAAAGGCAGCAGGTGCGGAGACAGGAATAATTGAGGCTGTTGGCAGTTTCCTGGCTAATTTGGCTACAATGCAATTGCACCATCTTCAGGGTGAAAGGTTCTATGCAGCATGTCACCTATTTTATCAGGAAGTGGAGGATTGGATAACTCGGTTTCTTTTGCTTGTCTTTGTATTTGACTTTCATACACACTTTTACATATAGCATGGTAATGGAGAATGGAATTGTGAGGCTCATTTTGCTTTTGATCCCTTCGCACTTTTGTGTTGTAAAATCACATTGAGTTATATACCAAGATGACTTAGTTGAAATAACTAGTTATCCTTTCCTCTCCCAAAAAGATGTTAAGAAATTCATTTTTAAGCATAATAATGAGATAAGTAGTAGAATAATATATGGGTTAGGATCTCTAAGCATATGATAGTTCTGCAAGACAATTTAACTAGTAAACTAAGAAATAACTATTCATGAGCCTCCATGTGATTATTAATGATAAAACCATTTGTCTCCCAAAATCCATGGGCATTTAGCTACCTGCGACCCTAAAATATGAAATTGCTTAACCACTAGAACTATTCTAACATACTCATCCACTCAAAGCCAAACACCTAATGTGTTCCTTAACCCACTCTCCTCAAAAGAAAATTACAAGTAAAGTGCCCGGAAAAAAAAACGAGTCACTTTGACGTACCCTTTTAATAATTCTTTGACATAGTGGGAAAAAATCATTAAAAATAACTGAAACCATAAAGGAACTGAGAATTTCCAATAACATGATCAGGTTAGAATAGTTTAGAAGTCTTAAAGCAGACAATTTAATAGTTGAAAAGGTTGTGACAAAAGTCCATAATTCAAGAGGCCAAAATGAAATTATCTAAGAAATAATGAAACTTCATGGAATTTTTAATCGACATAAAAGCTTACCTAAATGCAAATGCGAATAACAAAAGGAAAATTGGAGAAGCAGATTTACACTGCACAAGGTAGACAAAAGCAGAACATGAGTTGCAACTTCGAATAACATTGATACTGATAGAATACAACAACAACAACAATAACAACAAAGCCTTATCCCACTAGGTGGGGTCAGCTACATGATAGAATAGACTACAGAAAAATCAAATTTCTTTAAAAGTCAAACCATCGTGGCAAATGTGACGGATATGAAAACAAGAGAAGCATTGCTCAAATTTATGTCAAGAGCCGTCCCAAGCGCTGTTGGCACAACTGCAAAAATAGAATCCAAATATAAATCCAAAAAGAAAGCTAAGGAAGTCATATTTTCCTGTTTGTACCCCTTATCATCAGTAATATTTATGTGACTTATTACGAATTGATAATAATCATGTTATGAAAAGCATTTATTAGATAAATGAATGGTATTATACTTATCTGTAAACAAGTCGATTCATATTTAGTAAGCAAACTGTGTTTGTCATCATGTAGGTCAGATCATGTTAAATAAATGACGTTTATAACTAAATTTATTCTGTGTTGATGTGTTAATTGTTCAATATGTTGCATTTGTATTAAAATCTTTTCATTCATTTCATAACCTTGCCAGTCTCTGTTGAAATTATATGTGTCATGTAGATATCGTGATCCATGACCCATTCCGCAAAGCAAATTTTTCATCCTAATTTTATCGTGTTTCTTATTATAGGGAACCACACATCCATTTTTTTGAAGAGTTACTTCAAGAGACAAGTGCATGCACACCTAACACGATAAATTCATTTTTTAAAGTATGAATACAAGTGTTTCTTATTACTTGTCTGCCCCACTCATTAATTAAAATATGAATATCATTCCTAGATTTACCACATATCTGCTGGTTATAAAAACCTTATCTATAAAAAATTACAAGCAACCCAACAATGTCTTCATCTTATTAAGAAACAAAATGTGTCTTTACTGGAAAAAAGTGAATGAAGTGAAAAAGATGTTCTTGTAATAGTTAATTCTCTAAATTCAAATCTTCTATTATATCACATCAAAATTGAAATGTTAACAATCTAATTTGAATATTGTAAAAATGGTATTTTCAGTGGCAATTATACTAGAATTTGAAGTAGGAATTCCAAAAATTAATCCCCGCTCAATTCCAGAAAAGGAAAGCGTGATGATCCTGATACCTTTGATGAAGTAGTCCTTCCATGTCATGATAACGCCATTCTCAGAACCTCTTGATTGGACACACATAATGATATTTGACAAAACTGCTTGCAGCGCAAAATGAAATGTATTCATCAACAACGGAGCTGGAAACTTTCCTAACTTATCGCCTAGAAGTGTCTTATTATAACTGCATCGATAAGAAAAATAGTTACGCAAATAACAATGGCATTACAGCAAGCATATAGCCAGCGAAAGAGTGTTCAAAACTTTGTGCACTCACAGCGTCAAACAAGTGCTGATCGTATACCAAACAAAGACATACAACACCGTCTTCAGCACGACCTTGGCCGAGATGCAGCTTTGCGTCGACATTTCCAATTCATCGAGCTTCAACC
Organism: Pontederia crassipes; assembly: GCA_030549335.1. Classification (NCBI taxonomy): domain Eukaryota; kingdom Viridiplantae; phylum Streptophyta; class Magnoliopsida; order Commelinales; family Pontederiaceae; genus Pontederia; species Pontederia crassipes. Next base: position 46,015,582 of record CM060195.1, read on the forward strand.
TCGACTGGCTCGGGTGCATTCCGTTCTCCAAATCGAAAGAAACGAACTTTTTCCGGGCGGCGCCCGAGTCCGCATTGCCGCCGCCGCTCCTCTGCCGGAAATAATTAGATCTCTGCCCAGCCTCCCCCCGCCCCTCGAAATCCTCCGGCTCCTCGACGGCGCTGTCGTCGGAAGTCTCGTCCCCGGAGAAAGGTTCCTCCTTTACGATCCCTTGCTGCTTCTTCTCCACCTGGGTCTCATCAGCTCCGTCGCCCGCCGCTTCCACCTGCTTCCCGAGATCCGAACCGCCCTCGTCCATCCCTCAAATCCGCATCGACTCTCGGCCGATCCGAACGGTGACGCGGCTCAAGCAACGCAGCAGAAACGTATTGAGATTGGAGAAGCGCACGAGCTGTGCGTCGATCGATGGCACGAAGACGCCATGAAGAAGAGATCTAGAGCAGGTCGTGTTTGGAATGCGTTCTTGTGCATTCAGATTTGGTTGGTGGTGTTGGATCCAGAGATGGGATGTCTAGATCAAAGAAGTAGGTGTAACGTCCCAAATCATTTTGGCTCCCATGTCAGGATCGCGGGCGCTTCAAGATATAAATACGAAGCAACAGGGATAAAACATTTTTTTGGGAATGCGAGCGTAAAATGTTGCATTTTTGCTTCCATTTTCTGGGAACGTAAAACAGAGTGCGATAAAGATAGGCGATGGTGTGTGCTGTGTGTCGCACAAGTGGTATGCGTAAGTAATATTTATTATTTAAACATGTTTTTATCTTTACGATTGTTAGTATTAGGATAATAAATTTTGATCAAATTAAGAATTATAAACGTTAAATTTTTTTTTAGACAAAAAATCCTGCGGCCAACCAAATTTAATAACTTAAATTATCTTTGATTGGGTAGAATAAAAGCACCCCATGTTAAGCGATGATGCTTTAATAAAAAATATAGTAATTTTTGTCGAGTTTTTATTCAAACATATTACTAATCTTGATTTGAAAATTATACTAATTCACTAATGAATTTGTGATTGAGAATTTGAACTAGAAATGCAAGTAATATTACTTTAAAATTCGTTTGATATGACGAGTGATTTACACACTCATTGAACTCATTTTAATTATAAAAATTTAGACCAGTGATGTTTTTTTACCACTTCAGAGAATATAACCGATTTGTAGTTAAAGAAGTCTCTGATGATAATATATGCCCCTTTACATCATGATTTTGAAATTTGAATTTACATTAACTTTTTTCTCAACTACGGATTCAATATTTGAAACTTCACATTTATTACATATTGAGTCTAATGTTTTATATAAATATCATCAACTTTTAAATTTATTAAGAATCAGGACTACATAATGATTTAGCGAAAACAAATTATTAAAGTCGACTTAATATTAACATTTGCATAATTACGTAATATTTTTATAATATTTATGTAAAATAATAAAATATAGTATATTTTAGATATAATACAAACTTTAACTTTGAAAACGCATAGAAGAAATGAAAACGTAATGATATTATATTTTCTTAATTTCAAAATCGTGACATATTCTCTTATCAGAGTGATCAATGTTAATTTAATACCCACGTCGGTGAAATTTGTAAGCAATTTAAAAAATAGTATGCATTTAGATAAAAAAAAACGGGACTAAATTTTCAAATGTCAACGTTTAAGCTCTTTTATACAAAATAAAGATTGAGTGGGACAAAAAGTGATTCATATATATGGATCACTGTTAAATCGTAATTTGACAATTGATAAATACGCACTTATTTTCAGGGACGGAGCCAGGATCAAATTTAAGGGGGGGCCAAAAGGTAGATAATATAAAATACATATATATATTTAATTTTTTAAATTAAATTATGAAATAATAATATTACTTTATAATTAGAGTTATTATTTTATTTAGATTAAAATATTTTTTATTCATCATGCATTTTTTTTTCTTTTTACATTTATCATGTTAAAGGAAGATATATGGATGTAACTTTTTTATGACAACTAATTAATTTAATTTTTTTATATAAAGGAGTCAAAATTATTAGTACATATATTATATTTTTTTTATAAATACACATAATATACTATAATATTTTATAAATATACACATATTTCTCTCATTAATATAATGATATATTATAATTATATCAAGGTCACAAAATTAGGGGACCTTACCATATATTTTCTATATAAATAATATATATATTATTGTATATAATGTTTTAAAAAGTTGAGGAGTTTAATTATGTCAAGTTCACAAAATTAGGGGGGGCCTTATCATATATTTTATATATGTATATAATAATATATTTTTATAATATTATATAAGTAATATTGCAAAAAGTTAGGGGGAGCCATGCCCCCTCCCCTCCAACTATATATTAGTTTCATCCTTGTTTATTTCTAAATATATTGATGAAGCTTATTTGTAAGTCGTTAAATTAAGATTTTTATATATATGAATTACTTTTTGCCCCTAGTAATCTTTATCCCCCTTTTAAATAGGCACATTTTAGCCTTTGATAATTAAGGAGGACAGGAAGCTTATAATTAATTTTGCAATTACTAAAAAGAATTGATGATTAATTAGTGATAATTATCTTTTCCCACATAATTCAAGATAATTATCTTTTCCGACACAATGTTTTGGATCATCAGGGGTTGCACTGATCTTTAGATGAAAATTCAAAAAAAAATATACATATACATACATAAAAAAAATAAATTCAAAGTGTTGCTTAAAGGAAAATCTAAATGATGATGGCTAAATCAGATGTTAGCTGGTGGCGGGTTCTTTGCTTAGTAGGATATCGCTGTGTTGTTGGGAAATGTGTTCATGTCAATGGAGATATTCCACCTTAATCACTGTTTTTTTATTCTCGTACTTTTTAAAATTATATCATATACAGTTTAACTTAAATTAAGGTAACTTTTCAATATATATATATATGTCTTTTCCTAAAGTAGCAGATAGTATAAATCTTGAATTCAATTTTTCTCCCCCTTTTATCATAATTTAATTTTCCATATAATAAAATTTATATGTACAGAGCTGTGACCAAATATAGGCATATAAATGTATGTTAGCATTATAGCTTAATTAAACTCGTTTGAGAATGGCATGCTTTAGCGACGTATGAAAGCTCTTTTATTTTCTGATTGGTTTTGTAAATTATTTTCACGACTAATTTTGCCAATTAGACACAAGTTCTTTAGTTTATGTTTCATTAATTAATTTTTCCATTAATTGCTGACCAATATTTTTACACCAAGTAATTAACAAATAAATAAATTTTCGAATTTAAATAATGAAAAGTAATATGCCCCACCAATCAGCCGGCTAGAGGATGCTTTGCTTTCTAAATTTTTCTGCTTATATTTGTCCTAGGGTAAATTTAAAAATATTCATTATTAATAAAATATTTATTTAACAAAGAAAACTCAGAAGAGAATAAATAATTTTTCTATCAAATTTGGAAACAGAAAATATTATAAATTTATAATTTGAAATTCAGAAAGAAACAATCTTTCAATAAATATATACTTTATTAGGGTATTTTTGTTCAAAAGCCATTAATGGAAAAAAAGGAGAAAAAGGAAAAGAAAAAAGATGAAAAGGAATGAAGAAAAATAGTTAACCTTGTTTGGACAATATAAATAATTGAATAGAAGAAAATAAAATTTTAATAATAAATTTATTTACATAACTTTATTTGTCGTATGTATATTTATCTGATAGATTTATAAGATTAAATATGAAAATTTTCCTATTTTTCATTTTCCATTTTATCATCCTTCCACTTCCAAACCAACAGACCAAAAGAAAAAAATTGAAGCCTCAAATAAGTGATAGTTAAAATGTTAAATAAATATATTACCTTTTGTTGGGTGAATATATATATAACTTTATTATTATTATTATTATTATTATTATTATTATTATTATTATTATTATTATTATTATTATTATTATTATTATTATTATTATTATTATTATTATTATTATTATTATTATTATTATTATTATTATTATTATTATTATTATTATTATTATTATATATATTACTTTATTAAAAGATGGAAAATATGGCTACCCCGTAAGACAAGTTTTTAGCGCGTAAATACCGTCCAATTATTCAAGTGAAAAGCACTGAAGAACATAAAGATCTACCTTTTTTCCCTCTAATATTACATGAAAGACTAAGACAATAATAAATCACTCAAGATAATTAATAACAAATTAATCTCTAGAAACAAGCCATTCAGACATCCTGAAAATCCAATTTTTTTTCAATCATTCACGCCTAACTTCCAAATGAAACGCTCAAGAATTTATTAGTAAGTACGAGGCATCGTATGGAAAATTGCAAGGGAAGTCAAACATTAATCAGCCCCCAATTATTACTCTATGAACACAACGACGAACTTATCCTTTACGTTATGCTCTTACTCGGGAAATCAAATTAAGTTTCGTCAAATGTTCTTTTTTGTTTGTTTTTTTTTTCTTGCCACCATAATATTGAGTGATCGAATACAACATATTCACATTTATTATTATTCAATTAATTTGTACAGTACCTGGTAGTAAAAGAAAAGTTGAACTCAAATTCTAAACTTTTTTATTGTTTTTGTTTTTCCTGCCTCTGACTTGGCGATCTTATCTGACGTGCCACTTGCATGAGCGTGGGGCCATCACAGGTAACAGTCCAGACGTCGTAATTGGACAATTCAATCTCTTACGTGTCAATAGAAAAAAGGATAAATGTTTGTTTTAGGAGAAAATTCGCAGTGTTGCTGTCCAATGTATTAAAATTCTCCTTATCAATTCAGGCTAACAAGTAACAGGTAGCCATGCCACCTCACAAAACCAAAAATATGTGTCACATCACGTACGCAAGGAGACGGTAGTCGGTAACCATTCAGTGGATACTCTCTCAGTGGTCGTATCTTGAATTCGATTATTATAGTGCGATTTCCCTTTAACCTGCAATATGAAAGTATGCAATAATAGGCAGGTGATGGTGGTCTTGCTAACGATTTCATTTTATCTGTTCAGATTATATTTTATGCAAAAAGATAGAGCATGGTTTTTATATCATGATCTGCGTCTCTGCGATGCCCTGTGTACACGTTTTATGTGCTTGAACTTATGAGAGATTCAGCTCATGTCAGTGTGCAAAAGTTTTTAACCCTCCGTTCCAAAGTTTCCACAGCATCATAAGTTCCAAGGGACGCTGATGCTTCAAGTTCCATCTACAGCTGCAAAGCTACCATCTCTCTCTCCCCCTCCCTGAAGGAGTCAGTTTTTCAAATCACATTGATTAGTAGATACTGCTGAAGGTTGAAAAAAAAGAATGCCTCAGATTCTCTGAAATCTGAAGATGTCTGTTTCTTGCAAGAGTCCGAAGTTGGAGCCCCTTCCAGAGCGACCAAATTTCTGTGGGGGCGTCACTTATTCTTCACATTTTTTTCCACTTTACATGTTGGAATTAATACACGTCACCGGCCTCTTTCGAGCAGTTGCATAAGCTTAGTTTTTTAAAGTAGTTTTTTTCATGTAATTGATTGTTTTTTTCTAGTATAAATGGAGTTAAGAGCAATGTAATCCGTGATTGAAGAAGATGTAATGATTTTTTACTTTTGATTAGAACATTTATTTCTTCTCACCACTTTTTCTCTTTCGGCAAGAGTGCGGCGACACTGTTTTCGACATGGTATCAGAGCCTCGAATTCGTTGATCTGTCGGAACTCCCGTCGCCCTGCTTCATCGCCGTCGATTGCAAAAGGCGTCTCATCTCGTCATTCCACCCCGTGAATGTTGTAACAGAGTCGTCGGTTTCAATGTCGCCTGAAAGTCCTGGTGATGGCGAGCGCAGTTAGTGAACGATGGTTGTTCTTCTTCCATTTCTTTGTTGTTTGCCTATTTCTATCTTTTGTTAGTTCTCATATCGTAGATCTTTTGGGTATTCTTCTCTGTTTTCCTTCTGTGTCGGTAATCGAAATTTTCTCTTCACAATGTTTCTTGTTTCTATTTTTTTCTCCTTCTTCATTGCAATCTTTGCTTTCGTTCTCTGTTTCTTTCTTCAACTTTGTGGATTACAGTGGCGAGATCGCCGTTCTTTGTCTTCGACATTCGACGATTATTGGAGCTTTGTCTCCTTCATTCATGGTGGCAAGGTCAGCCTCTCTAGGTCGTCATTCTTGTATCGGCATCTCGTCGAATTTCTCCTTTCGGATACAGATTGGTTCATTTCTTGTCTGTGGCTTCATTCCGATCACCGACGGTATCGTCGGATTATTGGATCTTAACCTTCGTTTGTCTACCGGTGTCGTTATCGGCATCCGGCAGTTCTTTGAGTCATCGTTAACGGCGCATTTGGTTTTTGCCATTTCTTGTCGGATGTTCTCCGGCGTATGATGTTTCCTTCTTTACTGCTTGTTTACCGACGGTTTACCGTGTTATCGTCGGATTTGCCTTCGGACCTCTGAATCGGAGCTTAACCTCCGTGTTTCTTGCCATCGTCGTTATCGGCAAACTGATTTCCTTCAGACGTTGTCGTCATTTTTTCTCCGGCATCTCGTCGGTTAATGTGGAGCTTCGTCTCTGATGTCATCCGACGTCATTATCGACGTTCGGTAGAATTTTAAGTCATCGGATGTTCTCTGACGTCAAGTTCGATCGAAATTGATCTAGTTTCGTTCTTTGTTTGTCTCTTCTTTCTTGTATTCGAGTTTCCTCTTTACTTGGTCAGTGTCTTCAACTGCTTGTCTTCAGCTGTTTGTGAGTTGCCAAGTTTCAAGTTTTAAGTTGCAGTAGAGTTATGCTTGAGGGGGCGTTTGTGGATGAAGTCAAGTTGGTGCGTCTCGCTCACTCTCTTTACTGGTGCTCGAGGAGGTGTTATGGAGCATGAGTGCGATTTTTCGTCTCCAGTAGTGGTGTTCCCAAGTGCAGCTCTCATGTTCGATGAAATACTTGATAAGGACGATCTCTTGGAATTAAGTTATCAAGTGGGCGTGTGTTGAATGAACTTCACGATGAGGGATTGAGTTGTTTGTTGAGATGAATTGGAGTTGGTGCTCAACATTCTCAGACTATGCACACTGTCCTGGTGGTATGCCACACGAGGTGTTGCTTGTAGCGCGTCATCGAGGCAGTGAGGTGTTGCAATGCAGGTCTTCTTCGAAGTTCAATCTTCCACATTACAAGTGCTGGATCTTCTATTCCTCTACATGCATGGACATGATCTGCCGCCCAAGTGAAGTCTTCAAGTTGACGTCGTTCTTTTTCTCTTCCGCCATCAACTTGCGGGGGTGTGGTGGAACTAATACACGTCACCGGCCTCTTTCGAGCAATTGCATAAGCTTAGTTTTTTAAAGTAGTTTTTTTCATGTAACTGATTGATTTTTCTAGTATAAATGGAGTTAAGAGCAATGTAATCGGTGATTGAAGAAGATGTAATGATTTTCTACTTTTGAATAGAACATTTATTTCTTCTCACCACTTCTTCTCTTTCGGCAAGAGTGCGGCGACACTGTTTTCAATTGGAGCCAAAAAAAATGTCAAAATGGAACTCCGATGGTTGCCGGAGGTAGATGGTCAGGAAGTGGACGGAAGGAAAGAAGAAAGAAGTAGAGAAAGAAAAAGGGAAAAAGCAGAGGTTTAAACCAGAGAAGAAGAAGAAGAAAAAGAAAAGCTGTCGTGATTTGGTTCAATTGAAAAAGTATTACAGCAGACCCTTTTTATAGTTAAACTAAACTGATACGAAAGCAATAAACTGAAACTAAACTTGCTACAAAGTTTGTCCACTGTTACAATATGAAGAAAACTTTATATCGCTGGACACATCGTTCTGAAGGAACTTCAACACGTCCCCTCGCTGAGAGACGACGATCTGCGAGTACTTCAATGCGCCCCCTTTCTAAAAGACGTCGAACAGCGGATTGTCCAACTGAGAATGAGCACTGAATTGGTAGCACGTAGATGACAACTACAGAAGGCGCTCTAGATGAGACCAAGGATGCAAGAACAACTCATCTTGCTTGCAATTGATCTGCATAAGCTATTAATTGAAGAGCGCTCGTGTTGCAAAAAATGATGAAGAGCGCTCGTGTTGCAAAAAATGATGAAGACGTGCAGAAGTCACACAACATCGAAGCTGCAGAACTAGAGAGGCCTTTAATCGAACACTTGTAAGCCACGAAATCAAAGATGTGCAAGTTTGCAAGCTCTTCGACGCAGTAAAACAAGTTGTTGGCGGCAGCAGAACAAGTCATAGAAGACAACCGAAGTTGAACTATGAGCTGCGAAACATTGGAAAATATAAACTCTCGTGATCGGAAGAAGTATGAGCAGCATTTTCCTTGCGCACTTGAGCTTTTTAGTGAGAGATCGGAAGCAAACAACAACCGAAGATGAGAGGTAAAACAGTGGATCGAATAATAGGAGAATGACAACAATGGAGACACTGAACATGATGAGCGATGGTGGCAGAAGGATCGCAGAGAGAAGTGTCCTCAGGGCTGCTAGAGAGGGCAACTACGAACACATAATTGGAGAAGTAAAAACTGGACAAAACTAGATAAACCAAGAAAAGTCAGACACGCAGGAAGGATATGCGGCACTCTCGCTGGAGGATAAGAAATTGGAGAGCGTGTCAATCGGAAAGAAAGCAAAGAACAGAGCAAAGGAAACATGTAGAAATTGTAAGAGCCTGAAACTCGAACAAGCCAGAAACATAGAAAAACAACGAACGAAAGAAATATCAACTGACGAAGTACAAATCGAATGTAAGAGGATCAATCATATGACGATCATCTACTTGGAAGAGAAATACGATCCATCACCAGGGCGACCTGAGGAACGTTTTGAACGTAGTTCCATCGCCGGAGAAAAGGTGACCTCGCTTGAAATGAAACTTCCATCGCTGCAGCTTAAGACGCCAGCGAGAAACGATGATCGAAAAATCTGAACTCGAACATCGACTTTCTACTTGCCGAAGACAACGACCAGTCGAGTGGAAGAAGTAGAAAAACAAGAAATGCTAAAATAGGGAAAAGAAACGTACAAGTAGATCGAAGAATGACTACCGAAGCTAAGGATAGCACGAACACGATATCTGGTGAAGAAGAGAAGAAGGATAACTTGATCGGTGACATATCCAATCGTTCAGAAAAGATGCTAGAAGGAAAAAATAGGTCAAAATGCCAAGGAAACAAAAAACCATATAGAAAAGGAGAACCAACTTTCGAGTAGTAGCTGCGATCTGCATCATTGGCCGTGATCTTGATGTCGCCTAGGCTTAGATTTTCGATTCCGTGCGAGCAAAGAGATGACCAGATTTCTGATGCCGTCCTTGATGCTTGCCTTGTGCAAGACCCTGACAGGAAGGTTGCAGTCCTTTCATCGAACACCTGGTGGCCGTTGGAGAGAGAAACATCGAAAATTGTTGCACATCGAAGAAGAAGGGCGATCTTGCAGTCGGTGAACTGAAAGATCGATGACCAGATCTTGCACGAGCAGATCGGCGACCAGAACTAAAGATCGTCGTCGGGTACGGCCAGCTCTGCGACACCTGGGCTAACTGGGCCATTAGGTTGATGGCACTTCACTCGGCGAGACCTTCAAGGAGTAACGATCGCCGGCAGAGTAGAGCACAGCAGCAGCGACTTCGGCAACAAGACAGATGGTGAACTGAAGCTCAGCAGGATCTTTGAAGCGGAGGCTCTGATACCATGTCAAAATGGAGCTCCGATGGTTGCTGGAGGTAGATGGTCAGGAAGTGGACGGAAGGAAAGAAGTAGAGAAAGAAAAAAGGAAAAAGCAGAGGAAGAAGAAGAAAAAGAAAAGCTGTCGTGATTTAGTTCAATTGAAAAATTATTAAAGCAGACTCTTTTTATAGTTAAACTAAACTGATACGAAAGCAATAAACTGTATCCCTGGACACATCGTTCCGAAGGAACTTCAACATTACAACCTTGATCTTTTCTCACTATTCTTTGCAACGACTTCTTTGCGCGTTGCAACTTTTTCCACTTTCCAGTCAGCGAAGAAACTCGCGCCATCAATCAAAGTGTTCCCGTATTGAGTTTGCAGTTGCAGGCTGCGACTTGGATTCTGCCTGCCTTCAGTTGGCTCGCAGATCCATGCAAACTTAGAAACACTTCTTGATAGTGTTCGCCGAAATGGTTGTTGACTTGTCAACACAAACAAAAATGATGTAAAAGAATGATGATTTAAAATTGGTTCAAGATCTCGAGATGAATGCCCCAAGTTGGAAAACGGAATCAACCTTGCACAGCTTGATACCAAAAAAGAGAGCTGATGATTTCATGGCAGGTTACGATGGAAATTGGAAACAGAAGGAAGAGCGGAGCAGGAGATGAGAACAGAATGTAAACTGTACGCGGCTTTGTTGTTGGAATTCTGAAAAATAGACTGATAAATGCGGTTCCTCCATGATCGAGTATATTTTTGAAGGACGGTGAAGGCATTACAATCAATCGTCACAAGCATATTTCTTTCATGGAAGGAATTCTGGACTGAACCCTAAACAAAAAACACTAATGTACTTTCTCTGCACATCAGTATAAAACAACAGCAGCCAAGTCATGGTACCTCCTATGAAAATTAAAACTGAAGTTTCAAACATGAAGCTTGCAAGGCAATGTCATGCCACCTATCTAAATCTAGTACGAATCAGTCACCACATTACGTCTTTTTCCTGCACAATCATAAATCAGATAAATTCATACCGGATCCTCATCAAGGAAAGAAAAGAAAGACTAATTCATAACCATATCGGATGCCATGCATGAGCATCAGAATGTGTGAAAGAGCGATTACACTTTCACTTTGTATCAGTAGCACAACTCAGAAGGAAAGATTCAAAATTTATTACCAAAAAGTACGATACCCAATGTATTTTTCTCTACTTGTGACATCATCAAAAAATTCAGAAGACAACCACATGTACCAAAAATGAAAAATACAAATAAAATAGTATTAGGTGAATGGTGCACTGAGAAGGCAGCAAGACACTCGACCAGGGTGATACAGCAGGCCCTCAATTTATGTAAGCTGCCAGATCTTGCAGAATTCACTTCATATTATTGTATTAATTTAATATACTAACTACTGCAGCATTATCTACACAAGTAGGAGACAACAGAGTATGACTCATTTCTTTGTTACAAGTTCCATTTTTATCCAATTATGAATCAAAGAATATTTCCTTGTACACACCCAAGTATATGTAATAGATGAAATTGAACGTTGAGACTATAGGACTGGTACCATAGGCACTGCAACAGAGACATCACCGCTGTGGAAACTTGAATTTCTCATTGAGCCAGTCCTCGTTAGCGTATCCATGGCCCAAGCATTGCCAAAAGTTGAAGCAGTTGTTGAATCACATCTCTGGCATATCCTGGCAAGCTGTGCAGCCTTTCTTCTGGCCCTTTTTGTCCCTGTGAACAAGATGGATTGAATCAACCCACCTAATGTAGGCATCCTTGCCACCTTCCTTGTCAACTCTACGCCTCCACGTCTACAAATCTCCTGCAAAGCAGCAACAGCATTCTCCTTTCCCTTTGGCGTTCCTCTTCGCATCAGCCCTATCAGATTTGTTATCACAGTATCTTCACTTCCAACAGCTAGTGCAACAGTTTGATGTTTTACAAGCAATGCTAAAGCACCTGCAGCCTCTTCAGAAAGACGTTCATTTCTCAAAGATCCCACTAAAGCTGAAACTGCACCTAAATCCAACATGCGCATCCAGCTCTCAGGGTGAGTTGAGAGATTGAAAAGTGCCATGACTGCATCTTTCTTCCCTCTCGGGTCCCCCTGCATCAACAGAGTTGACAAGGCCTCAACTGCACCAGGCTCATTCACTATCCTTGTCTTGTAGTCATGGACAGCAGACAAGCTAAATAACGTGGCTGCTGCATTTTCTCGAGTTTCCATTGTTCGCCCATGCTTCAGAACGTTAACAATCAACCTCAAGCATCCCTCTTCCTCCATGATCCGATTTTTGTTACAGTCATGAATTGACAAATTTAGTATAGCAGTTACAGCATTTTCTTGAGCAACTGAATCTGATGAATCAAAGAGACGGCAAAGAAGAGGAATGGCACCCAACTCAGCAATAAAAGCACGGTTATTTTTCCCAGTCTTTGCTAACAACCGAAGCTCACGAGCGGCAGTGGTCTTTGCAACCTCTGTGCCCAATCTTAGCTGCTGCACTAAAATTCTAGCTGTAGCCATATTTGCTGCAACAGCTGCCTTACTGGCACAGGCTGCTGCAATAGTCTCCACTGAAGAATCAGCGCCGTCAGGAGCTTCAAAGGGAATTCCATAAGCTGCACACCACTGTGAAATCAAGTTGCGAAGAGCCATATTTGGCACAAGTTTCTTATTCTTCAGCATCTGTCCCGAGTTCGGGCAAGTGTTGTGACCTTCCTCGAACCACTGTGTGATGGAAGCGCGATCATAGGTCTGCCCAGTAGACACAAGCACTGGGTCCATCATCAGATCCAGTGAAATTGGGCAGCAGAAGTCTTTAGGGACGGAAAATGATGAATCGCTTCCCTGGCTTAGCAACCTCTTTCTCAGTTTCTTCGACTCATCACCAGTGAAGCTAATCCCTCTATCAAAGTTTACTTCGTCAAAACCAAAGAGCAAATATTTCGAATACCTGGTGAGCGCGATCACTCCACCCAGAACCGATGGATCAGCGTCCTCGTCCTGATTTAGAATCTGCTCCTCCAGGAACTCGATCTCGGTGCAGCATGAGCGGGCGTCCCGGATGCCAAGCCGGTCAAAGAAGACGTCCTGCAGTTCGACAGTATCAGGGGCTGACCCTTTCTCGAATGAGGCCAGAAAAGAGAACATCTTGCGGCGAAGTTCTTCGTCCTTGGGATCGATGTAGAGCTTGGACCGCCTGCACTGCCGTCGTAGGAGCTCCATCTGCTCACGGACGTCGGAGTCCAGCCAGAGATGTCCGAGCGGGAGGACGTCGAGCAACGTCCCGAACTCCTGCGACAGGTCGTGAAAGTTGCCAGAGATGTGGGGATTCCTCAGCAAAAGCCACAGCTTGCTCGACTGCGAGCAGTACTCGAGCAAGATCTTAGCCCGATAGATCAAAATATAAAACTCCCTGAAGCAGATCGTTGCGGAAGACGGGAATCGGGGGCCGAGAAAATACAACGACGCGGAGGACTCGAGGGATTCGAAGAGGGCCGAAAGGACCTTCAGCTTGCGGACGAGAGATTTGGTGTTCGCTCGCTGGAACTGGGAAGAAGAAACGGCGGCAGGGGCAGAGATGACATCTGCGACGAGAGCAGAGAGGGTAGCGACCAGGACAGTGCCGGAGAGATCGGTGGGGGAGACGAAGGCCCCGGCAAGAGGAGGCTTCCGGCGGCGGTGAGAAAGGAATGAGAAGACGGAAGAGGAAGAATAGGAGGTGGTGGTGGTGGTGGTGGTGGTGGTGGTCATCTGAACAGAGGTAGGGTTCCGGCGATCGCCGGTGACAGGATTCGAGGGTTCGGATTTGGGAACTGCTAAATCAATTTGACTTCAAAAAAGGTTGCCGACGAAACCGAAATTTGAGCACTTCTACTACTTCTTAGAATGGGGCAACGTGCTCTGATTAAAAGACCCAAAGCGCGTTTTTGGGGCTCCGGAGTTTTCTGACGATGGCATCGCTCTGTGGATGACAGTTTCGGGGCAGACTTTTGCTCCAAATTACGGGATTGGTCTCGAATCGGGTAGGTGATAAGATAGGGGATATTTCTGGTATTTGACGTGATTTATTGCATTAAAATAAGCCGCGGTAATGATGGCTTCCACACGATATAGCCGGCGCCCGAATCGCCCGAAGGAAATAAGTCAACGGACGACATATCGGACAAGGACGAAATGTCCACAAGACGACACCGCTCCTTTCCCTCGAGACCCGAAATATCGAGCGTTATACGAAAATAATTAACAGAACACCAAAATTGAACTCATCTCCTTTTGAAAAAAATTTAGGTGTTCCCTATCTCACCTTATTCTCTATAGTCTTTACCATCAGATCTTCATCCAATAGTGATAAACTATTTGAGAATGTAAATCTCATAGTGTAAAAGATAAGGAACAATGTGAGGTATGGAACATCAAAATTGAACACATCTCTTTTAAACTATTACGACTTTTGGAAACAAAGGTCAAAGTAGAGATCACGAGTTCGAATTTCACCGGCGAGACGTGTGTACCTTTTATTTTCGGTCTTTAATTTTCTTGCACTAGGTCTATGGACCTCCCTATGTATCGAAAAAAAATTATCACGATTTTTCATATTTAATTTCGAACTACGAACTTATGTTTTTTATATCTTTAGTAACTTTTTCACTTTAATCCATTCGATCAATTCTCTTACATTTTTTGTTACATTTACTTTTTTATTTATGAAAATTAAATTACCTCTCATCATATAATATATCAAATAAATAAAAAAATTCAACTATCGATAGTCAAATATTAATATCTTCGCTTCTTCACCGGTAGTCGAACACTTTTTCTTTTTTTATATTTATTATTTGATGTATTATGTGACGAAAGATAATCTAGTCTTTGCACCTCGAAACAATCATTTTTCTATGTATGTGCACCTCGAAACATTAATTATGAAAATAATGAAAAATTAAGAACAAATGAGCTCTTGCTCCATCTAAGAATGAAATAGTTCATATTTTGTTCTTACGCTAGGAACATTTTTAGAGCAACTCATCTTGTTCTTGGGAGATGCCAAATAGCTTCTTAAAGTGTCTAACCAAAACTCTATCCCATAGTATAGATGTGGTTGTCTTACATGAATTAAATTGTGTCATTATGTATCAACAAGATATACAGAAGTCAATAAGAGAAGATGAAAAGGAGTTTGATTTTGGAGGTGTGATCGAAACTTTGACTTCTAAAAACTAATCACCAAAATCCTATTGACCCTGGATTCATAGTGAAAGATTAGTAGACATTAGAATTCCATATAATACATTAAAAAATATTATTGGCAATTTTAGATCCGCACATGCAAGAAGAGTAAAGTGGACATGTGGATGGATCAAAATACAAAAGGTAGTCTTTACGTAACCACAAATGAATGAACATCCATAAGTAAATCCAAATCTTGAGCGATGCAAAATTGTAGTTTGTCTAGTAAGGTGATTCGAAATTTTATGGTGTGTTTAGTTGGTGGCACAAAGAACTACGAGCTTATTGCTCAAGCTTTACTTGAGTATTCATCACTCCCCCATGTTACAAAGAAGTCAAAGTTGTGGATTGTTACATTCATAGCACAACTGTTACCAAGACTCTTCATGTCTCGTTACGAACTCATCACAGATATTATAGTGAAGGAAACAAAAAAAAAGAAATAAATGAAGTAACGGATCGTGACAACTCTATAACAGTCGTTACATCTATATATTTTGAAGATTGGAAGGAAAGAGCTTAATTCACTTGTTGTTGCAAGGGCGTTACGGGCCATGATTTCTCATGCCGACTCCAAATCACACCTTGAATTAGTCATTACCAGGAGGTCAATGGGTTATTATTGCGCAAGATTTTGATATTCAAAAATCTTTTTTAAAGAAATTTAAGTGCAACAAGATTCTAAAATATTACTATATGACCTAAGGTTATTTAAAATCATATTTACTCAGAATTTGAGATGTTTTCGGATGGTTTCCAAGCCAAATAGAAATCCAATCCGAATTTACTTATCTTGATACGAAAGGATTCCTAATCAAATCCCTTGGGGCACTTGAGGATTATAAATAGAAGACTTTATAGTAGAAAATGCGGTGCTTAAGACATGAGACTCGCGCATTACTGCTAAAGACGAATTTTGAAGTTTGTAGAGAATTGTTCAAAGAAACTGTATAACAATTCAACTTTGTATTATGTGGCAATCCATATATCATCTAAAAGCAACGAATTCTATCTTCTATTCATTGTTCGGATGCTTTTTTATTCATAATTCATTAGTTCTATCTTCTATGTAATAAAAAATTTTATTCCTTTTGAAAAATTGTATGAACTATTAATTATATTTGAATTAATGTAGTTTTTTTATTATGATCATTGTGTTTAATTTTTTTTTACTAAAATTACTATATTCTGATATGAGACTAGAAATCATGTATGAGGTAATTAGTTTTAGGCTTTGATAATTTTCAATGAATTGATTCTTAACTGTGAAGTTGAAGTTATCATAATATGAATCTAGCAACTCAACATTTGTGTTAGATTTAGTGTGGTCTACCAATTTATACTCAAAGTAAGATGATTGTTAGTTTAGAATGTACAACTTAATACATCGTGACATATTATTTAATTTAAGATTAACTCGATGTTTGTAATCTTAAGTTCTGCAATAGTTAAGATAGTTTGACTAATGGTCATTAATTTAAGTAATCATATTTCATCTTAAGAACGAAACTTGATTATCATTGGTATAATTCAATAATCATCGTTCATGCTAATTAATCATTATATTTGATCATCCATAATTTTAAATCTCAAACATCATCTTTTTTTTGTCATTTAATTTAGGGGTGAAAGTAGTTCGGGTTGGTTCGGGTTTTCGATTTAAAAAAACCAACCGCTATTTTTTGGATCGGTTTTTAAAATTAGAAAAACCACCCTAAAACCATTTTGAAAAAATAAAAACCACCCTTTAGCGGTTCGGATGGTTTTTTCGGAGCCCTGTTTTTATATAATTATATTTTAAAAATATATTTAATAACTTAAAATTAATATAAAAATATTTAATTTTATATTAAATATAAAATATACTGCTAAAATTTTAAAATTATTAATTTTGAGTTTGATAATGTGATAGAAAAGTATGAAATTTTATACAAAAAATGTTATATCTATAATAAAAGAATTAATAACATATGTATTAATTATATAAATAAAAAATTATAAATAAAAAATTGGGCTCCACGGGGCCCTACGATTTTTTCGGGTGGGGCCCTAATTTTAGCGGGTGAATTTTAATTTATTGAAAACCGCCCTAAATCATATACAGACTCCTAATTTTTTTATTTTTTCGGTTCAGTTTTTTTGGGTCGGATAGATTTTTTGGGTTGATCGAATTTTTCTTACGCCCCTAATTTAATTTATGCATTTTAAATTTATGATAAATTAGATTTAAATAATTTTTCGCGGTGCATCCATTTTAAAAAAACTTCTGAAAATTGATGGGAGGTAAATAGGTCATGTTGAAATTTTGAGAAAAAGTGAAAAATAATGTGTTGTTTAGTGAGAAAAACGGAACTAACCTTTTTTCATTTCTTAATGTATGATTATATTAATTATTCCATCAAAGATCTAAGTTTGGTTGATCGTGATTATATGTTATATGCATGAAAAAGCTATCCATTCATACAAATATTTAGTCCTAATAAATCTATGTAAGTTGGAATTGCATCTTCAAATTTTTTGGGTTCTTTACCTTTAAACTCAAGATAATCTGCCTATGGTCAAGTTAGGCATTGGCTATGCCTGTGCAAATGTGCAGGTGAGGATTAGGTAGAGTTAAGAGAGATGGTGGAGGTGATGGTGTTTCGAGCCAAATCACATTGGGTTGTACGGTCGCTTTGTGACGGCTGGATTGCATGAGTTGGATTCGGAAGTGGATCGGTTAGGTTTCGTATCTCCACGACAATATCTTTGTTATTTTTCAGATGGAGTATGTTCTTCGTTTCTCTGTGGCCCCTCACTTGTTCTCCAACAATCCAAAGTGTGCACGTTGCCATGTCTCAAAATAATTAGCATATCAAAAAAAATATTAAAAACTTATCTCGGCCGCCCTCGAATGATATTTCAATAAGGCAAGGCACTCCGAGATAAATTTGCTTTTTTTAAGACATATTCTTATTAAGAGTGTTCTGGTAGTCTCACATCCGAGGGAGAAGAGAAGAGAAGACAATGGTGGTTTTCATTTCCACCGTTGATTTTTAATCAACGGTCAATGTTGAGACGTTGCACGGCGTTTCACGAAATGAGTGTTACACGTCTATTATATAATAAACAATGTTACTTAGGCTACTAATATGCTTCATATTATTTATTACTGCAACAGTTTAATATTTTTTGTTAAGATAATAACGTAGACCAACGTCAGTTCCACCAAAATTCGATGAGACATGCCCAACGAGAACAAATATGCAATCTGCACAAAAATTATGCATATTAAGGGAGTTTAATGTTTGGCTCGTATAAATATTGGATTTGAGTGAACTAACCATTTGGATTTTGATTTCTAAAATTTTTAATTTGCTTAAAACTTGTCTAACTCATTTTTTTGGAATGTCAAATTAGTTAGACGCTAATACCTAATATATGTTTATTAGAATTTGACAATAAAATATCTATTTCGCATCACAAATCAATAAAAATCAACTTACAACCCAATATTGGGGGCAACTTAGAAAATAAGAGAATCCCGTGAGTGAGTGCTCATCACGACAATTATAAAAAAAAATCTTTTTAAGGGCTCATTATGCATTTTTAGTGGTTCATAATAATTGAGACTTTCCCGATTGCTAACCAAATACCATGACCCATAAAAAAAGACTCTCAATTAATAAACGAATCTAATTCTTTTTTTACTAGTAGCTTTTTTTCTTGATTATTACAATGAAATAATAAATTGTTGATTACTTCAAGGAGCATTGTCAAACAGTCAAAGTGAAAGTTACTGATCATTGAATCCCCAAAAAGTGAAAGTTATTTGATCACACAATTGATGAAATCATGATGGAGATGAGAAAAAAACGTAGAACTTTTTTTTTTTTTTGCACATCTAATTTTATTGGAGTAAATTACACACTAAAAGAAAAATATCACTCCAATGTATCAACAATTATTATCCCCATATTGAGCCTTTTGCTGAGTAAAATGTTATGTCTATCGATGTTATTGAAAATAATATAAGTATATCACGTTAACAAAAATTAAAAAATGATAAATGCTATAATATATTAGTAATATAATAAAAGTTGAGGAAACTCTTACTAGGGACGTTTTTTTTCTACCTGACATATTGAAAGTTGTACACTTTTCTTTTTCTTTACATGAAATATATTACTATTATTATGCTGACCGGAGAGTCCTGATCACATAATTAATGCTCGAATTGATCATACGACCACAGTTTGGCCTCAAATCAGGGGCTGCCAACTGCCCAACTAGTTTTGTCTGACCTGCATCATGATTCATGTCCTCAAACAAGTCGCCCTGGGTTCAATTCAATATTTAGAAAATTCATGGAAAGACTTGGACATTTAATTTTCTGTGCCCATTATTTTTCTGTTTTTCCAAAAAGTCATCAATGAGTGGTTGAGCAAACCAAATGATCCAAAATTCAAATCAAATCTTCCTTCTGTGGGCGTACTAAACATTTTAGTGACCGGTTCAATGTTCTTTTCCTCTGATTCTCAAATTGAAGGCCAACTACAGCAATTCCTCTTGCAGGTATCTGAATAACAAACAATTGGATACTTCAATCTGATAACAAATTAGGATCTCGGATGAAAGAAGGCACGGAATTAATAGCTCTCAGTTAGATTTTCTAATAACAAGATTGATGATATCCAATTGTGAAAAGTTTTAATGTGGCCAGGTGAATAATTTTAGTACTAAAATGAATTGTGTGGTTGCATCCATGTCTGTCTGGAACCGTGTGGGAGTGGCAAAAAATGGTGCAGTGAATCAGCAAAGAAGTTTCTGATCTGTTGCTTCCAAACTCCTGATGTTAAGTGTTCCAACATATCAACAGGTGACAGATGACCAAATTAAGATCTGTCTTGTGAGAGAACTTGGGAAACAGATTTTGATTTTCTGCGTTCCAGACCACATGCCCATCATCGAATTGGTGGTCTCCAGCATCATGGCTTCTGAGTGGTATCAAATATTTGCTTGTGTCTGTGGCAACACATTTTATGTCAATATCATACCTTTACAGCTCGCTACATGACCAATTGTAATGTTTTGTTGAAGAAAAAAAACTCATTTTATACGTATTTAGTTAAAGGATAAGTTTTCCACTAAATTTTGTTTCACCATTAATCCTTTTGTATAATGTTACCATAAATGGCATAAGTTTTTTTACCCTCAGTGAAGTTAGACATAAGTTACCTTCACTCGGGAAGAGTAACTTAAAATTAACAGGTTCATATTGAATGTTTTAATGGAAGCTCAATTTTAACTTCCATCATAACATGCAGTGAACAAAACTTCGCATGTTTCTGCCATTGACCCATTTCATGTTCCCAACTAGATTTACCGGATCACTTAAAACATACTTGGGTTATTGGGCACTCCATATTTTGCACCAGCACAGTGAATTTAAGCATTCAACAGAGTGGCCAAACTTTGGGAACTTCAATGAAGAGAAGGATCTGAGAAGAACATATTTACTTATTTAGCCTCTTTTATCATAGAAGACTGACTTGTCAAGATGTGCAACAATGATTCATGCACAGCAGATTATGGTTTCTGCAATGATTGACTACTTAATCCAATGCTGAACAGCATAACAGTCCATTGGAGAAATTGAGTTTGATAAAGTTAACAAGCTGCAGGATAAAATGCTAAAACCAGAGAATACAGAACAGGAACTGAGAAATCCGAAAAGAATGTTGAAGTATCTTTTATCAATAAGATTAATTCTATTGATGAATGATAATGTTAAAAAAATTTAAAGGAGAGTATGAATTTGGTGATGATTGTAGGACTGTGGTTGTTGGATACCTAACAGGAGCAAGTATGTTGCTGGACAAGAAAAGCTGGTGCTATTGTTTTATGCTGTCGTGTCACAAGAACAATCAGATGATTTCCCATAATGAAATATAGCCACTAATTAAGAATGTCGATACAGAATACAAGTCTATGCAATGGAACCGGATACCATGGTCAGTTGAAAGAGAATACATTCTGCAAGATGGAGAACAAGAACCATTAAGAAGTTTTTTATGCAAGTGTTATTGAAGAAGATAATTTATAGAAGGTTGATATGACTAAGAAATTAGATGAAATAGCTCCTTGCTAATGACTTTTGCATCCAAGATGCTTGAAGTATTAGAATTAGAGAAACAATCGTATTTAACTGAAAAGAATGACAATTCTGTGACATTTTACAGTTCGATTCTGGGTGTAGCTTCCATGTAATGCAAGACATGAAATGCAAATTACATACCAAGTGCAAAATAAGTAGCTCGAACAAAAGTACAAGAAGTGAGAACTTTCAACATTAGTACAAGTAGGTAATAGTTCGAACAAAAGTTCAATTAGCTAGTGGTTCCAACAAAAGTACAAGTAGCTAGTAGTTCCAACAAAAGTACAGTAGTCAGGAGTAGTTCATCTTGCACATTACGTGCATACAAAAGTAGAAGCATGCAACAAAAGTACAGTAGATAAAGCCTGTAATGTGATATCAATAGCATGCATGAGTAGCTACTCAGTATCGTTAGAAGAAGCCTCATCATCGCCAGAAGTACGAGGAGTAAAGCGACGAGAAGCAAACGCATGACATATTTGTATTTCTTACATTTGGGGGGCTGCCTAGAAGAGTGTCGGGCCCAGGTGTAGAGAAGGTAGGTGTAAAGGTAGATGCGTGAGTAGGTACTCCTGGTGGTATGCCAAAGGTATGCGTGAAGCTGCTCTGACCAGAAAAAGGTGCACGGGGATCCACAGTGGGAATGGTTGGTGAGGTGACAAATGTGATAGTAGAACCAAACGTTGGTGCAGCAAGTGAAGACTGTGGAGGCCCCTGTTTTGAGTAAATAGAAGTGAATCCCATAGCTGCTGCTGTCGGGAAGGGGACACGGTAATATTCTGCTACTTGCCTCGCTATCCACCCTTCCAACATCTGGTCATCACATCTCATAAATGTCCACAACTCGCGCTCATCCTTGAAAGCCTCTGCAATTGCCAACCGAACTTGTGGATTAAGATTAGGACATCGTTCCTCTAGTTTGGACCAACAATCATCGGCTGAATAAATGGTGGCAGCTTTCTTCTTCTCACGTTCTAGCATAACCTCCATTAATTGCAGCTTCTTCATGGCACGTTTGTAGGCCACTGAATCCACCTCATTGGAAACTTTCTTCTTCTTTGATGTGATGGGGGTTGGACCCGACCAAGTTCTTTTTCCAGTTGATGTCATTCCCAAGGATGTTGACAAAGACTGTTTCATGGGAGATGGTGTGTCATCATTCTCTGTACCATTGCGAGACTTCAAGTTATCACGGGCAGCAACACCATTATAGTCTTCATTGGTTAAGGTCATGTCGATAATGTCGTTATCGGAACTATCTTGTTCATCTAAGTTCACCAGATTTGTACTCGTACAAGCACCTTTCCCCGTGGCAATATTCTTAGCAAATAAAAATGTGAAGTCATTGTAGTGGGGGAACGGTTTGTTCTTGACCTTATTGTAATCTTTGTTTCCCTGTTGGAGAAAACAGTGCAAGTTAGGGATCCTATATATGTGCTCATAAATCCAATATGATAGTCATAATGACTCACCGCGATGACCTCCTCCCACATTGTCTCGTCTGGCGGAACCGGCACATGTTTATCTGCGTCCCATACCCATCCAGTCTTGTTGGCCAAAGCTTTATAAAGATCAAAATTTCGCTTCATTACTTTTAAATGGTTCTTGAGATGCTCAATAGACATTCTCTCACCAAATTGGTCATTAAATTTAGTAGTCATCCTCTTCCATGCTTCCGGATTGAAGACATTATTGTTAAAGTATTCGTCCACATTCTCTTGCATCATCAGACTCACAAAGACCTCGTCCATTCTTGGTGACCAATCAGTGGATCTTATCTTCTCTCCAGATGCAAGCATCTTCTTCTTACCTTTTTTACTTGTCATTGCTGTGAAGGCAGACAATTTGAGAAAGAAGGAAGATCCTATGTACGTCTAAGGATTAAAACTGAAAAGTTAATACTCCTGCCAATGCAAGAATAAGAGTGCATTTAGAAGGTTGAATGATATGTATGGAGAGCCCTATCATTCAAACCAGGCTCGGTATAAACTAGGTAGGTATGCCCGGACCCATTCAATTGCCTTGTGATTGTTGTTTTCACAATTGTTTATTTCTCCATTTGATGCTACCTAACTTATTCCCACTATGAGATGACATCATGGATTTTGCTCTTCACTTATAACCATCACATAGTTACTAACTACCAGATTGTTCCATGTACAAAGTTGTAGGTAACTATGTGAAAGTTGAAGGTGAGCAGCAAAAGACAGGATATGATCTACCGGTAGGAGTAAGATTGGTAGCATCAAATGGAGAAATAAACAGCGTTAACAACTTGTATGAAAGTGAACTACAACATGTAAATGTGGAATGGGTTTGGATGCGTGAACTGCAATTGATGAAATGCTTCAACTTGTCACCATAGTGGTTCAAACCATTAGCATATGCATGGAGCTTGTAATTTATAAGGGAAAAAATACATGTACAATTAACGGACCAAAAAAACGCAATGGAAAATAGTTCATCATTTGTGAAATCCAAATGCGTAATCAGAGATTGGATTTGCTACACAAACCCAAGAAGTAACATCAATTTAACAGTAGGTGGTAGTTGCCAATAGACGTCTCATATAGGGCAGTTCATGTAGATGCTATAATACATCATGCTAATATTTTCTTTAAACACCATCTATCTGGGACTACATTAGAGCGACCATAAATGTGACATGCTCACAACATGTTCAAATAATATACTCGGTCCTTGTTCAATAACAGGTTGGGAAGTTACCATTTCACTTAAATTTCCCCAAAACACAACAATATTCTGCTGGCAGAATTTTCTCTACACTTTCAAGCAGCACATGTATGCTTTAAGGGGCCGTTTGACGCATTATCGATTTAGTTAACCAGTAACTTAGATAACTACTTAGATAGATTACCACTATTTAATTTACAGGTAATATTACATTACAGTGTTTAGTAAGTACTGGTAATATAAATAATAGTCAAAATAGATAGTGAAAAATTTACTAAAATACCCCTAAAAATTATTTCAGATTTATTATAAACAAACAAAGAGAAAAATAGAAAAGTGAATATATATAAAAAAGATGAGACAAAAATAAGAGTTATTTGTAAAAGATTTCAAATAATAAAGAAGATAAAGTTGAATGATATTTATTTATTAATAGAATATTTAAAATAAAAAATTTAATTGAATGGCTATTTTCGTCAAAATGTATTCTCAGCCAGTTACTAGTGAGGTGGTAATCTACTAGAGCAATTATAATTAGTCATGAGTCGCAGCCAAACGTGGTAACGTGGTGGGAATACAATAACCAGTAATCTAGAGAGATTACCTCGTATCAAATGCCCCTAAGTTCTGTTTTGTTCGTTGAGTAAATATTTGCTTAAAACAAATAAGAGACAAAGGAACGTGACAAAGTAAATGTAGCACAAAGACTGTGATGGAACACCATTCAGTAATTTATTAGTAAAACCAAATAAGAGACTAAGGAACGTGAGATGTTATATGTTGGCCAATGGTAGATTCACAAAAATAGTATACATGTCGTGGTCGAGGTTCCATGATGAAAGCATATTGTTAGGTACGATACCAAATAACTCAAAGTACAGAGAAACAAAAGTACATAAAAAAGCGTCAAGAACAAACCCCAATCTGCAATCGCCAGACAGGATGAAAGTGTCCTACGGAAATGGAAAAAAAATCGAGTACGGACGAGCGAAAACATACTTGCGTAAGGTGATAAACTCCAGCTTAATTGGCGCCCCCCACTGCAGTTGCCGACCTTCTAGGAATGGGTAAAATCGAGATGACGATAAGATCAGCGACGCAATGTGAAGAGTGGAGTCAAAACGAAAATGTGCAGGAAGCAATGCAGCCGGACAAGCGGACGACGCAACCGTAAACCCTAAAAAAATTGGGGCAATTTCTACTCGAGAGAGGGGAGCTTACTTGAGTCGGAAAGATGAAGTGCAGGTGCAGTCGTCTCCGCCAACGCTAGGAACTCGACGCCACCAACTGCAGTCGCCGCCGTCGAAAATTTCCGAGAAATCGAGAGAGCGAAGTGTCAGCGAAGCACGCAGGCGACATGGTGAGGAAAGACAATCATCGACAGGTCGACGAAGGATCACTTGGAAGCAGAAGAGCGTACCTTGAAGCAGGATCACGTCGCCACTTGCCGATCGACTTCTCGGCGCAGGGAAAGTAGTCGTCGGCAACAAGGGAGGAGGAGGATAGCCGATAGCGCGAGTGGAAAAGGGAAAGTGTACATCGCGCGGGGTGGAACGAGGAAGTTCGGGGAGTGCGATCGGAACGTAAGTTCTCCTGCGCGGCGAGAACTTCGCAACGAGAACTTAAAGGAACTTCGCGAATTCTCATCCAAACAGAATAGACCCGCCAAAGTGACAGTGGGTGGTGACTCCTACTAAAATTCTACTTGCCAAAAATGTTTCGAGTTAATCATATGATCAAACACAAACTTCCAGTTCATAAGTTAACACTAGGAACAATTGCTAACAAAAAAAATATATACTGAGACTACATAGCAATGTTAATACAAATTTCTCATAATACAAAATTTTGTTCCAAATTTCTCCTATGTATGTTAACTTTAACCATTTCAATGACAACTTAAAAATCGTAACCACTGTCATATAGTTTATGAGTATGTCATATAGTTTATGAGTATAATGAATAAATTTGTTGATTAATACGGAAAAATTACATCAAATACTCTTTAACTTTAAGGTTTACTCAGTGATATTCTCTAACTTCACTTTGTAACACAAATATCCTCTATTTTTTAACTCGTTTCACCCGATGTCCTCTTTACCTAGGACAAGCGGTCTCCCATGGTCATCTCATCTCTCCTTTACGCAAATAGTCGTTTGACATGGCATGCTCTGACGTGGCATCACATATTAAACCATCTTACTTACCGCAAGTTGACCCACTCGCTATTAAATTATTTTTTTATTCCACCTTTGTTGTCATTCGCGTGAAACCTCCTTCTCCATTCTCTCCCATTCGTCATTCGTCTCTTTCATCGTTCACATTCGCCGTTGTCCATCATTAGGATCCATCGTGTAAGGGTTGTCGAAACACAAGATGGAGAAGACGAAATGCCGCGAGGAAGAAGAGTCACCGGCGTACATAGATTCGTTTATATAACACATCAACTCGACAATATATACTCAACGCACGAAAGTATATAAACGAATCTACACATTGGAAAGCAGAGGATGTCGGCGACCCTTCTTCCTCACGGCATTTCATCTTCTCCCTCTTGTGTTTCGACAACCCTTGCGTGATGGATCCTAACAGTAGACGTCGGCGAACGAAAGGGACAACGACGCTTGGGCGAAGACGGCGGCCGGCGAATGATGAAGGAGGCGAACGACGAAGGACAGTGAACGACGAAGGAGGTTTCACGCGAACAACAACAAAGGAGAAAATAAGAAAATAATTTAACATTGAATGAGTCAACTTACGGTAAGTAAGAGAGTTTAATATGTGACGCCACGTCGGAGCATGCCAAGTAGGACGACTATTTGCGTGGAAAAGAGAGGAGATGACCACGTCGACGAAAAACCGGGAGAGGGCCTGTCCCAAGTAAAGAGATCATCGAGTGAAACGAGTTAAAAGATTGAGAGAATTGATGTTTAAAATGAAGTTGGAGAATATCGCTGAACAAATTTTAAAGTTGAAAAACATTTGGTGTAATTTTATGTGATGTCATGTCATAACATGCCACGTGGCCACGTGAACGCTACGTCAATAAAAAATCGGAAGACCATCTATCACAGGTAAAGAGAATATCGGATGAAATGAATTAAAATATGAAAGACATTAATGTTACAAAATAAAGTTAGAAAATATTATTGAACAAATTTTAAAATTGAGGAGCATTTAGTGTGATCTTTCCTTACTATTACAAATAAAACTTGTGCGCATTTTGTGTAACAGATTGTTCAGCTGTACGGGTTGTCGCCAAGGTTAACTTTGTGCTAAATGCTAAAGCAGGAGTTAAATAAGATGAAAAATAGCACCATCAAATCAGGTTTTATCATTTAAGAACACATGAAAAATAACTCACATGGGACACCCTGTCCTATGGCAACTGAACTTTCAAATAAAAAGGTTTAGGTAAATGTAGAATACGGCATTGTAAATTCAACTAAACTATCTGCTACATAACAGTGCTTTACATCATACAGCTCAAATATCATACAGGCACCAGAAGAGTAGACAAAATTATGGTTAGAAGCATCTTTTATGTAAGCCCTTTATAAAGCCAGTTACAGAAAGGGTTCCAATTCCAGCAATACCAAAGCGGAGGCATAGTGGAGGTAATAGAAGCAAAACTCTCCAAAATCCCAGAGGTGCATCCTCAGCGTAGTTTTATATAGTATCAGAAGCGGAAGGTACTATCAGAGCCGTACTTATTCCTGATGTTGTAATGATCAAACTTCGCATCATAGTCCATAGGTTTCATTTCAGACTTTGGCTCGGTGCCAACAGCGGCAAAAGCAACCTCACCAGACTTATCACGGTGGCGATGTCGAATTCGTTCTTTCTGTTGGCTC
Source organism: Pontederia crassipes (assembly GCA_030549335.1). Taxonomy (NCBI): domain Eukaryota; kingdom Viridiplantae; phylum Streptophyta; class Magnoliopsida; order Commelinales; family Pontederiaceae; genus Pontederia; species Pontederia crassipes. The sequence continues at coordinate 46,043,241 of CM060195.1, forward strand.
TTGGAATTTAGCTGAGCTTCTGTTGAGCTATAGAAGTCTACATACTCTTGTCTCTTTGAAGATCTGTGTTTGCTGGATAATGATGGATCCTTTAATTTGCTCATTTTGCTACTCTTTTGGGGTTTCAGCGGTGTATCATTAGTTATTGTTTGCTCGTGCAGTGTTTCAGACATGGGTGGCGGTGCCTTTTGCTTGTGCACAAGAGGGGGTTCTATTTTGTCCTCGGGCATAATGAGATGGTCTCTGAGAGGTGTTAGGTCAGTCTTTCCTCCAATTCTCAGACGCCCTGGTATGAGATTGAGAAGCATGCTACCAATGGCTTCAATGGAAAATTTGAAAAGATCCGTCAGTAGCCTACCAAAGGATGGCCATCCAGCACTGGGTTCCTCTTGCAAACTTTCTACAACTAAAGCTGGTTTATCTACAGACCTGCTGTCATGTCTCTCACTTTTGGAGATTTCGTTCTATTTAAAAAAATACATAGCAAAGATCTAGTCAGAAAAACTTTAAGTGGGCGTCAGAGCAAATAATGACAGTTCATGAGCTGCTATTACTTGTCAAAATGATAAGAAACATGCAAATACACTGTTTTCTCATTGTACCGATTGAGACAAAAAATGCACAGATGATTACGATACTATGTTTTAACAAAAAAAAAAAAATAGATATTCAAGTACCATCTTTGGGGAAGTTGGAGATCCAAATCCATGCTGCAACAAACATGAGACATATCCTGCCAACACGGCACCAATGACCATGACAACATCTGCCATAAAGATACAACCATAAAACTTAGTGTATGCACATAGTACTGGATAATCATTATACCTGCTTTTAGGAATCACCTAAAGTTGTATATCTCCCAAGAAGACAGTAATATAATATGTAACAGGCTACAGTAAACATGATGGGGCCAAAGACATCATTGTCACCGATAATCAAACAAGAAATGCTATACTAGTTCTTTCCTCTAATGTCATGGACAGTTTGCATCAGACACAATGTTCAAACTAGTAATGCATTATGATTCATACTTTCATTAGAATTCCACATCCTCGGAGTTTAGAGATTAGAACCCGTACAAATTACAAGTGGATGCTCAATAGATTATACAAATCACCAAAATCTCATAACCATATAAATGGTACACTCATGACAAACCTAATCATGAGATGGAGATCAAAACTCTGGTTCATTTCTGATAAGCATTTCTTCTAAAATATGAACATGGAAAAGCAGAAAATTAGTAAAAAGGGACATCTAGGTGAACATGCTTTACCATCAACAAATAGAGGAAAAAAGTGAAACATGAAACGCCAACATGGAAAAGAAAACAGAGATAACAATATATCAAGGAAACATTATGTATTTTAACAGTCAGATTATACAGGATTAACAGTTGGAAAAAGGTACAAATATGCTTCGTTTCGTACCAACAAGTCCACAAAAAAAACTTGTTAGCACAACCATAGAAAACAGGAAATGCGAGTTCATTAGACCATGACATGTATAAGAGTTCTCATTCCCAGAGTAGGCAACGAATGAAGCATGTCTCCTCAAAAAAAAATAATAATAATGAAGCATGAAATGCATTTGTATTTTTATATTTTCAAAGAAGATACTGAGTAGCTCTTGGTGAAGAACTGAAGATGCATCTTCATTTTTTTCTTATTCCATACTACTTCCAATGACATTGGTAATATGTTTGTTTTCTCAGAAAATTTGGAGTTTTGAGACAGAAGATATTGGTGAATGATGGTAAGAAATGTGTACAAACCTACAACAAGCATGTGAATCATCAGATCTCAAAAATCTAAAATAATTGTAAATTTGAAAGAACAATGTTCATATACATCCATAGGATCCAATGGTTTAGACGGCCATGTTCCTTTTGTATTTACTAAGTTAGCATAAATATTCTCTAGATGATAAGATGGCAAGAGTAGCTTCATTATCACGTGAAGAATCAAAATTTTCATGTATTCTTACACAATGTTGGCAGTAATATAGTGTAAGCTAACATGTAGTTCTTGATCATGGCAGATAACAAGAGTTTAAATGAGTGACTGGATATTCAAGCATACAAGTGTAATAAATAAGAAACATGTAAGAACGGAAAAATCGAATTCATGCAGACTACTTACAACAATTGTATAGTGTGATCATACTACAAAATCCCTCAGAAAAAGTTGATCATACTACAAAACTACAATGATTGAGAAAACACAGCATCAAGATTGTGCTTTCTTTTTTTTCTTTCATATTGTTGATCTAGATAATTTCATTTTACTGAGCTAGGAAAATAAGGTTACTTAATTTCATTACTGAAGCTCAGTGATGCCAAGCTTTGTTGTTAGATCCTGTTGACCAAAGTGACTCGACAACTATCAATAAACAAGAATAGGTAACTCCAGGATGACAGAATGGAGCGGACTTGGAGTTTTATGGGTCATGAAGTCTTGTTCACATGATTAAAAAATGGAGCTTGGTAAAAGGATCCAATAGCCTTTTTGTTAGAAAAAGATACAATAACTGGTGGTGGTGGGTAATCGACTTTAATGTTCATCCTTCGTATGATGGACATTGTAAAAGCTAAGATTTTGATGATATTTTGTTAATCAGATAAACAGTAGGAAGGATGCGTCGTGCAAACCTGAAGTGGAAACTGAGCTATACTGGTGCTCACAATCCTCTTGCTGAAGAGAGATCTGACGGAGGGCTGCATTACCCCTGTCAACAACCAGCAAAGAGCAGGTTCTTCCGACATACACCACATCAAAATCATTCGAAAACTTGGCATCTTCACTGGGGCCATCCATGTATCCTGCCACATTTGACTTTCCTCCAGCGATAGTCGTCACTCCTGCAGTAAATCACGTCAACTAACTATGTTTAATTCATAAATTCTAGTCATTTGCGACACCTGCTGAACCCACCTGTTTCCCCAATCTTTCGAATAGCCAGATTGGCCGTGTCAGCTACATAGACATTTCCTTTATCGTCCATCGTCACTCCCTTTGGGTGGTAGAAACGAGCTTCGCTAGGTTTACCATCAACGTGCCCCGAGTAGCCCTGAAATGACCCAGCAACGTGTCTTGCCCTGCTATCTGCAATCATTTTCTTTGTGAGCCCAATGTACGATTGCGATCGATTGTGCCAAACGAAATCTCGCCTTCATACGAAAGAAAAGCATATGATCTCGCACCATCTCAATCTCCTCGCAAAGGAAAGACATACGACCACAAAAATTCTCATTTTCGCACAAAAGAGACACGCGCGGTTAAGTAAAAATAAATCTCCTCCAAAACGAGAATGATTTGATCAAGCAAAATTTCATCTTGACACAAGATAGAAGCATATGATCAAGGGAAATCGCATCTTGACTCAATATTGAGGCATCTAATCATACACTGGGAGAGCGGCGGCGTGATCCGGACGATGTTGTTGTTGGTGGCATCGACGGCGAAGAGTTCGCCCTCGGGGGAGACGCGGATGGTGTGCGGCACCACGCCGAGCTTGTCACCCTCCACAAGCGTCTCGACCAAATAACCACCTTCGAACAGCAACACTTCCCCATCTGCGACCAGAACCCGGCCATCATCAGAACCGAAACAAATTCACAGTTCGAATCACATCGTAGCTGAAAAAAAAAATGGGAGCCGAGAAGCGATAGTAAGTCAGCTGACCAGTTTGGGGGGTCTTTGGGGAGGACTTGGTCGTCCATCTAAGCACATTGGACAAGTGCCTCACGAGGGTGCCTGCAAGAGGAGTGGAATGAACAGCGAGCACGCAGAATTCTAATGACCTCGTATACAATAGGAGGGCGATCGTACCTGTGGGGGTGGCATCGGCGGCGAAAAGGAGGAGAAAGGTAGAGATGATGAAGAGGATGGAGGAGGAAGGGAGAAGGGATCTGGTCATGGAAGCAGCAACAGTAGCAGCACTGCAGCAGCAAAGCAAGGAGACGGAGTTGCTGCAGAGAAAAAGGTGCCTGTTTTATGATGCAGTGCGACCAACGTTTTTCCCTTCTGGTATTCCCTTTTTCTCTACTTGGTGTATGGGCTCAGTTTAGTGTAAGGTCATATGATCCTCGTGTGGCTCCCTTTTTCTATATTTCTTATTTTATCAAAATATTTTGTGCGACTTTTTTTGTAAATAGCAGCACTTTTTTGCTCTCTTTTTACACTTCTTTTTATAAGGTCGTATGCTCTTTTTTTTTAGTTTTTACGCTTTTCTTGGCTTTTTTCGGTTGTATTTTTTTCTTTGCTCTTTTGAAATCCATTTATATTTGTTTTGTTTGTTGCTAGCAAAAATAAGAGGGAAAGGGTCGCACACTTTTTGGTTTGTGTGCTAGTTTTGGGCTTTTTAGCCATCTTTGATGATATATGAGAAAGGCCCAAAAGCTTTTGGGTGTTTCTTGGGCTAATTGGGCTAAAGAGAAACAGAGACTTCGGACTTTGAACACTATAAATTTTATGCATATTAGTAATTTGTTATCATTATTATTATAGAATTTAGTAATCAGGTCAGTTCTTAGATGCATAAATCAACAAATGTAAATTTAAACATGTTTATCACCAGGTCAGTTCTTAGATGCATAAATCAACAAATGTAAATTTAAACATGTTTATCACCGTTTACTACCATATTTTTCTTCACAATTGTAAGGAAATGTCATAAACCTGCTCATAACTTAGGTATCTGTTAGGATTTGAACAATTATAGAATTTACAAAAGAATCACCTTATCCATAAAGGCTGCTTGGTACATATTGAAACAAAGTTAATTGTAATGAAAATAAAGCATAATACCATTACACAGCTCACGATCTATAAACTTTAATTTATTAATTGGATTACCTCGAAGCTATCTCTATTTTTTAAAAAAGAAAAAAAAATTGCCTCTAATTTACACAGCTCACAATATATGAATTGCATATTTAAACCATTAAAATGAAATTCAAATGTTATAATTTAAAACATTTCTATGAGACGTGCACATTTGTAATCGCCAATTTGCATTTGACAAATTAAGGTCCGGTTTGATTTTGGTGAAAGGAAGAGAAGAGAAACGATGGTATAAAATGGAAGATGATAAACCTGAATAATTATTCTTATTTGGACATAATTAGATGAAAGAGAAGAATAAAATAAATGACAATTTTATTTCTTATATATTTATTTTATATGATTAAAAATAAAAAAAGTGTCTTTCTTTTTATTTTGCTTTCGAATACCTACTATTTTTCTTCTACTTAAATTCAATCAAAGAGAAATAATATATTCTCCTCTTTTCTCTTTTCATGTTTTTCCTCTCCTTTCATTCTCGATTAATAAAGAAACAATAAAATTATGAAGAACTCCTATGTTATGTACAACAACATATTTGCGATCTCCTTTTAATTAATGAACGTTTCCTCCTATGCACATTCCCCTCGTAGCAAACAAAGTTACATAGTTATAAGAGAAAATAGAGGCTCCTCTTGTTTTGATCTCACCGGATGAATTGGTTTAGTACTTATGCATCATAATTCTAAAATGTTTTAACAATTGTCAAAATATTGATTATTTTGATTATTTATCCCAATAAACACCACTACCCACAAAAAGCAATCCGTGATCAAATTGGGGTCTACAAAGCCCCGCCCAGCTCTAGTAGTGTGGTGTAGTCGTGGCCTCCATCCCCCACCAACCCGACACCAAAAAAGAGGAAGCACGTACAAAAACAGCCGTCCATGCATGATTTGTCCTACGACGTGCCTGGTCGGTGCATTTGTTTTCTTTCTCTCTCCCCCTCCCTCCCTCCCTCTCCTATCATCATTTATTGCAATGAAAATGAATCGTGTGATAAGATATTGCAGCTGAGATATACGCTAACAATCGCTGATAAAAAGGGCAAATAATGTTAAGAAAAAAATCTTTATGATACACTCAGTATTAATGTATGAAGTAAAACTGTTTTGGCTCATCTGTTTGTATCCGTTCATTTCGTGTGCATTGCATCCGACGCATCTTTCTTCTGATTTGACTCTGGTGCGCACAGAAATAGGGTAGAGAGAGAAAGAGAGAGAGAGGAGCAAATGGCACCATGGGAGAAAAGTTCTAGGGTTTCTCCATGCACAGAAGATGAGTGCGGCTCAGGGAACGCATGATTGAGATCCCAATCCTGATATTATACACGATTCCATCGTGTAACTTTAGTTTTGGTCAGATGATAATAAATAATGATTTGAATATCCTTTACTTTTCGATTTGCCTCATATTATTATTTATTGAAAATAATACATCGATGAATAATTAAATAACGAAGTAAAAAAATAAAAGAGATATGAAATTTAATGTAGTAAAATTGTCTTAATTAATGTGAACAAGAGAGAAACATTCACGGATAAAAAAATCATCGTCAGAAAAAAAATTCACAACGAGTAAAAAGAGTACATCATGATAAAATTATAACCCTCGTACATATAAAGGTTCATACCACGGGGGCTTTGCCTCCCGCACTCTTACGAGAATTAATGACGAGTTACGGGCTTCAGTCTAACGATCCAAACTCTCCACTTACGAAAATCAGTGACGAGCTACGGACTTGAGTCTAACGATTCAAACCCTCCGCTTTCACCATAAATCCTCATTTTTTTCTTGTTTTTTTCTTTTATAATTTTGAATACATGTACATTATTTAAGGCACATAAACACCATTGCATTTTTCCCCTCAATTGTGTTGTTGTACCACGTTATTTCTCGATAAAGTGGAACGTAAAAACAATCTTTCACTCGGGGAGGAAGACAAATCCCAAGACTCGAGTTTCATAACATTGTGTTATCATTGCAGTCTAAAGTTATCGACAGATTTTGCAACTTGTTATTATTAACTTAAATAAATTTAAACGTTATATATCTGAGAATTTAGTTCGAATTCAATTATAAGTAATAGAAGTAATAAGAACTTATTGTTGACAAGTATTTATTAGTGTATTTTTTTACTGTAATCAACAATGCCTATGATCTGTGCAGTGTTTAGTTCGACCAAATAAGAATGAATACCTATCTCGTCCATTCAGAACAATTGGAGTGGAGTGGATGTGACTCCTCGTCTTTTAAATAGAAGTAAGTTCGAGTCGATGGAAAAAAAATTTATTAAAACTCTCATTTGTCATTATCAGACACAATTCGAAGCAACCTCATCAAATTATTTAAATTCGAAGATGAAATGATCTTTAATCCGAGAACAATTGATATAATAGTTAAAGTACAAATTGAATCATCGACGTCCTTATTCAGCATCTAAAATCGGTAATTAAAAAAATAAAAATACCTCATCTGGTCAGTCCGATGGGTCAAATGGTTCAACTAGGAAGAGTCAGTCATGACGGCTGTTGTAAATTTAAATGCATCTGCACGGTCACTGACATGCGAATCCAAGTTCACTGGTTTTGACTATGATAGTGCTACGTACCTCGTTCAAAAAAAAACCCGAGGCCTGTGATGAGTGATAGGCAATTTTTTAAATTAAAATGTCAAATTCGAATATTTATAATTTTTTAAATTTGTGGATGTAAAAGTTTTTTATATAAAATTTTACTTGCAATTTTGCGATTCTTTAGACATGAGACCATCAATTGAATTCATTTTATTAAATTAGTTAAATATAACATTCAACTGACTTTTAATTTATAAACTGGACACATAATTATTAACGTCACATGAATTAAATCGTATATGAGACGGCTCAAAAAAATATTTGAGCCCAACAAATTATTCATTATGAATATTAAAGTCAGACTACATCGGGTGATCCAACCTGTCCATTTGGATGTGAGTCCGATCCCATATAGTTTAAAATGAAAATAAAAAGTGATAAATAAATCAGATACAATGGTAACATGGTTGAATTAGTACATGAGGTTTCAATTTGTCTTTTCAAAAAAAAAGTAATAATAACGACATATATGAAGGAACCTCATAATGCATTAATACAACAACAACAACAACAAAGCCTTATCCCACTAGGTGGGGTCGGCTACATGGATCATACGACGCCATTCCGCTCTATTAGTAACCAAACCTTTCGGTATATTATTCACCAATAGATCTTGCTCTATTAGTTCGCCAAGTGTCCGCCTTGGCCTCCCTCTCCCTCTTTTAATCGGACTCCAGATTATTTGATCTACTCTTCTTACTGGCGCATCTAATGGTCTTCTCTGAACATGACCAAACCATCTCAAACGATTCTCTACCATTTTCTCACTAATATGAGCCACTCCGACTCGTTCACGTATATGGTCATTCCTAATCTTATCTAATCTTGTATGACCACACATCCATCTCAACATCCTCATTTCGGCTACCCTCACTTTACGTTCATATTGTCCCTTCATAGCCCAACATTCACTACCATATAACACTGCTGGCCTTATAGCAGTACGATAGAATTTTCCTTTAACTTTATTGGGTACTTTTCTATCACAAAGAACTCCAGTGGCTTTCCTCCACTTACACCAACCAGCTTGAATTCTATGATTAACATCGTCATCAATCTCACCATCTTGTCTTACAATTGATCCTAAATATTTAAACTTTGTCACTTGAGGAATTATATCCTCCCCTAACCTAACTTTCAAATCGTCTCTAAGTTGTTTATTTGTGAAATTGCTATGCATATATTCTGTTTTATTCCTACTTAAACGAAAACCCTTTGACTCCAACGTATTTCTCCATATTTCCAATTTTGTATTAATCTCTTCTCTTGAATCCGCTAAAAGTACTATATCATCCGCAAATAGCATGCACTTAGGTATCTCCTCTGTGATACTCTCGGTTATAGCATCGATAACTAAGTTAAATAGATACGGGCTTAAAGCTGATCCTTGATGTAGGCCAATTCCTATAGGAAATTCATTTGTCTCACCTCCGGGTGTCCTAACCCTAGTCAATGCCCCATCGTACATATCTTGTATTACCTTAATGTAGGCAACATTCACCCTCTTCTTTTGCAAGGCTTTCCAAAGTACATCCCTTGGTACCCGATCATACGCCTTCTCTAAGTCAATGAAAGTCATATGTAAGTCTTTTCTCCTACTTCGATACTTCTCCATCATCCCCCTTAGTAAATAAATCGCCTCTGTAGTGGATCTTCCTGGCATGAACCCAAATTGTCTCTCAGAAATACTAGTCTCCATTCTCAATCTATGCTCAATCACTTTTTTCCATAATTTCATAGTGTGACTCATAAGTTTAATCCCTCTATAATTTGCACAATTCTAAATATCCCCTTTATTTTTGTAAATAGGAACTAATGTACTTAATCTCCAATCATCAGGCATCTTTTTCGACCGTAAAATCTCATTAAATAGTTTACATAACCACAACACACATTTTTCTCCTAAACATTTCCAAACTTCAATCGGTATACCATCCGGTCCAACGGCTTTACCATTCTCCATTTTCTTAAGAGCTTCGCTAACCTCCGAGACTCTAATTCTACGATAAAATGACCTATTAAGCTCACATTCGCTAACTGTCAAGTCCTCCAAATCACAACGCGAATCTTCACATCCATCATTAAATAGCTTATAGAAATACTCTTCCCATCTGTTCTTAATATCTCCTTCAGTAACTAAAACCTTGCCAACTTCATTTTTTATGCATCTTACTTGATCCAAATCTCTCGACTCATTCTCTTTGTTCCTTGCAATCTTGTAAATCCTTTGTTCACCCGCCTTTGTCCCTAACTCCTTATAAAACCCCTCGTATGCTTTAGCACGAGCATCACTAACTGCCTTCTTAGCCTCCCTTTTCGCCAAACGATACTTTTCCCAATTGTCAGAACTATTGTCCAAGTGTATCGCCTTGAAACAATTCTTCTTATTACGCACCTTTTCTTGGACCTCCTCATTCCACCACCAAGTCTCCTTATCTCGTGGTCCAAAATCTTTTGATTCTCCTAAAATGGCTTTAGCAACCATTTCAACCTTTTTTGCCACATTCTTCCACATGATACCTCATAATGCATTAATATAATAAAAAAATCTTAGGAAAAAAGTATAAATTGGACAATAATAAAATGGATAAAATTAAAAAATATGTTAAGAAGGAGAAATTCTAGAAACAATTAAAAATAAAGCACGTCAATTGATAATAAACAAATGAGAGAATTACAAAGGAAGTGGGCAAAAATATGACTAGGATTTTAGTTTTTGAAATAATAACTTACTATATTAGCAATAATATTTCAAAAGAGAGAAACTACCATCTAAATCAATATTTAGCGGCGAAACATTCGAAATATTTAGTCATTTTATAATATTTTTATTCGTACTTTATCTCCCACTTTGTCGTAATACTGTGATATTAAGGCCGAGCTCGGTTGAATCGTCTATACTACTTATAGGTCGTTTTTTAAAATATTAACATGTTAGTCATGAAGGTGATATTATTTCGATCAATAATATTTTTTTATTACAAAAATGGACAACAAGTGAAATAAACTTTAAAATAAATGAAACAATATTCTTTCTAATTTAAATTTGGCTGAGGATCGTTAATCTGATTCAAAGTTTTTAGATGTGATAAATACAAGCGAAGGATAGAGGGCTACGCACTACAAGAAAAATCGTTATTTCCGACGGATATTGTCGATGGTCGAATTGAAGGATTTTGCGACAGCTAAATCTTTCTCACGACTTAAACCGTCATAACTTTCGACGGTAAAATAACCATCCCAAGTTTCGACAATTACGACCACCGGAACTTCCGATGATTTCAAAGATGTTCCCAAGGCTTAAGACATGGAAAATTGAAGAAAAAAATATTTTATATTATAATGTATATTTTATGTTATAATGATGACGTCAAGCAGTCATAACTTCCCACGGCTATAGTTGTGGAAAATTTGAAATATAATTTTATATTATATCATATATTTTATAATAAAAGGAATGGCATTCCGACGACTACGACATTCGAAACTTTTCACGGCTAAAGCCGTGGAAAACTTAAAATCTAATTTTGTAGTATAACGTATGTTTTATATTATAATGATGGGCATAGCCGTCGGAACTTCCAAAGGCTACCGTCGTGGGAAATCTGAAATATAATTTTGTGTCATAACGTATATCTTATATTAAAAGGGATGTCGCGAAACTTTCCATGGCTACAACTCTGAACAGCCGTGAAAACCTGAAATATAATTTTGTATTATCACGTATATTTCCTATTTATAATGATGGCTTTCCGATGGCCGCGGCTACATTCATGGGAAGCTTGAAATAAATTTTTGTGTTATAACGTATATCTTATATTGAATGGGATGGCATGAAACTTCCCATTGCTACAACTCTAAAAACCTTAAATATAATTTTGTATGATAACATATGTTTTATATTAAAAGGGATGGCGGGTATAGTCGTGGGAAATCTGAATAAATATTATATATATAAGGTATATTTTATATTAAAAGGATGCAGTTCCGATGGCTACGGTCGTCAGAACTTTCCACAACTACAACCATGTAAAAACTATATTTTCTATTATAACGTAGTATGTGTTTCGACTAATGTAGTCGTCGGTAAGTCCATTACTTAACATTCTATTCCCCCGTTCACTACTCCCCCATGTGACCCCCCATCATGAACGTTGATCCCCCCAAACGGCGACCCGCTCCTACTGACTCTCCAGCAATCTGCCTCTCCCACTCCGAGACGTGCTCCCACTGATGCGTCGGCGACCCGCTCCCACTGATGCGTCGGCGACCTGACTCTCCCTCTCTAGCGACCCCCCCCCCCCCCCCAACGGTGACCCGCCCCCACTCACGTGGCTGCTACATGCCTCTCTCGTTTCGAAGTCTCGCTCTGGCGATCCCACTTCGAAGGACACTCGCCTTTAGTGACCCTACTCCCACTCCGGCGATCCCCTCAGTTGATTCCATCCACGGTACACTTCGGCCCCCTCATGTGATTTCCCCCCGACTTGATGTAGTCGGCTTCCTATGGTCGTCACGGCCAAATCCGGCCATTCACATCATGACCGTCCACGTCATGACCAAATTCGATCCTTCATAGCCATCACGGTCGTGTCCGTTCACGATCGTGACGTTTGTTCATGCCACATCCGGTTGTTCACGGCCATGAATGGCCACATCCGACCCTTCACGGCCATGAATAGTCATGAACGGTCAGATCTGACCGTTCACGACAGTCGCGTGGACATCCATGGCCAGATTCGCCCCGACGACTATGGTAATAATTTCAAAATGTTATTTACCATTATATACATGTTATTATTATATGTTGGCATTTCTTACTTTAGTAATTTAAATTTATTCTTCACTTGTGTCACTTGTGTCACTTGTGTTTTTTGTGTCACAATAGAACTAATTCTCATCATGTATGATTGATACAAGAATTTAATATTATACCACATTGGCAAGTCAGTCAATACAATTTCAACATGAAGTAATTATTAAGTGTTCTTGTGTAAAATTTCAAAGCACAAAAATGAAAATTTCGGAGATAGTTATGATTTATGCTTTTCAAATTATTTCAAATAGAGTCTACGATGTCTCCATATAAATCATCAAATCACATATGTATTCTTTACCTTCTAGTGAGTGTTTCTATTTTATTCAATATATTTAGCATTTCACAAGAATTTAGATTAATTCATTTCTTCTCAAAAGTGCCACCGGATATTAAAATTTGGTTCTCGAGTTATACATATGATTCAATTTCTGAAGATGCGACAAAGGATGTGGCCGAATTTCAGGTTAATGTGATGCAATTATATTTTTATTGTGCAATGACAAGTTAATTTATTATGTAAATATTACTTTTTATTGTAGATGTTTCCTTTTGATAAACGAAAAAGCGAGGAGAAAGAGAAGCGACAAAGAAGGGAAAAGAGAAGTCCACTCCTAAAAAAATGGAGGTGGAGAGAAGGCCATTATATCTAGACCTATAGGGATTCACATAATAGAGCGACAAATTGTACCGGAACTTCTTTCAGACGATAACTCAATGGAGGACATGGGATACAGATGCTTGACATTGCTTTTACATTGAGAAATTAGTATAAAAATATATTTTCATATTACAAATATATATATATATATATATCTTTTTTATTTAGCATTTTTACCAAATATATATCTTATTATGTTTTTATAGGTTTTTCCCATCAAAACATGTTGTAGCTACTTGTACTAAAGTAATTAGATAGTGGTATACTAAGATATGGCTTACATTGAGAGATATTCCTTATATTACAATACATGTTATTTAGAGAATTTCAGACTATAATCTTCAATTGCTTACTGACAAATTTTTATGGCTTACAATACAATTTTTTTGTAATTTATTTTAATCCAAATGTCTTCCTTTAAAGGCTGACGTGTGGTGGGATCCAGAGCACATAGAGCACACGTGGAAGGCATTTAATTCTAGATGCTCGAGACGATTGTCATCAATGTTGTCGAATGCACGGACTGCAGGAGAACGGTCCAATTGGATTTGAGAGACAGTTTGCAACGAGTTATTAACTACATGGTCCATTGAGACATATAAATCCAAGTGTGAAAAGGTGAGGCAATCGAGAATCCGATCAAGGAGCATACCTGCATGTGGATGGTTGTGTATCTACTTATACAATTGCGAGGAGATTGGTAAACATTTGTAACTTTATAATTTCATCTGATGAATTTAATATTCTAACTTTGGTTTTAATTGCAGGAAAAAAAAGATAGGTAAAACACTCAGAGAAGTGAGATTTTTCTTTAAACTCATCAAAAGAAAATTTTCAAATGAGTTTCATCATTTGCTCGGGAGACAAATGTAAGAGTATACTTTGATAACGTTGTATACTCTTTTAAATGAATTAACAAATGTCACTTTGTAAATTTTTAGAAGAGTTACAAAGTAAAAGAAATCGAGCACCATACACCGGTCACGTAGGTGGGGGCGACGCCATTGATCTCTCGACAATTATGGACGGATCATGTTGGAGTGAAGAATGGACGCATCTACGGTCTCAATCCTCCGTTAGTCATGTTGGATATGGCCGAAAATCAATATCCGCTTATCCAAGTCAAGTTGTGCAACAAGTATTCGATAACATATGACTATAAGAATATGAGTCCAACAAAAGGTCTGAGAAGATATTCTATAAGAATATGAGCAGCGACAATAAGCATTTGAGCAACAACAATGACAATAAATAAAAAACAATGATGGTGACGAGTACGACAATGATGGTGACGACCACAAACTCGAAAATTTGGAGAAATTTTACGAATTTTTCGAAAAAATTATATGTATTTGAATTTATTTATTTATTTTTATAATTAATAATTTTTTTATTTTCATTTATGTAATTTATTAAATTATTCAAATTTATTTAATTTCTAACATAAATTTGTTTTATTTTAAAAAAATCTCACAACTCGAGCCGTGAGAACTTTTTACGACTTGAGCCGCAGTAAAATTTGCCACGACTTAGGTCGTGAGAACTTCTGACGACTATTATAGAAGCATCGAAAAATATTTGCGACGAGCAATTTTCCGATGACTATCATCCGTCGCAAACATTTCTTTTCGATGGATTATTCATATTTTCCGATGGTTCATACGGTGGGAAATAAACTATTTTTCTTGTAGTGACATGGAGTCTTTTTTTCCTTTATTTTATTTTCTTTTTGCGAACTACTCAAGTTGTCATTGTAAATTTGTACAACTTGTGAACCAACATGCCAAAGAGTACATGCAAGATGATATGGAATCTGATCCATGATACATATATTGTTCCTTTCCGGCCAGAGCCAATAATTTAATCTGATCGTTAACTAAGACAAGTCGTTTTGCTTCATGCAGATGTTCATACGGCGCCATACCACAAGCAGGTAGAAATGGGAGACAGAGATGGCGAGGGCACATGGCCTATGACTACGAGAGCTCTAAGACAAAATACATTTCCTCTTCGCAGCATGCTGCTGTTCATCCAGAAACTAATAAGTAAATATTTTACCCCACGAGATTCAAAAGTTATCATTAATTAAATACATTTCCTCTTCGCAGCATGCTGCTGTTCATCCAGAAACTAATACATTTCCTCTTCGCAGCATGCTGCTGTTCATCGTGATTTTTACTTAAATTCTTTCGTATGATTCTATTAACTTTTTCTACTATTTTGTATTTATGGAAATACTGAAATATTTTCCATGAACGTGTCCTATTTTTAATATTTAAAAAATTAATTATCCATTATACTTTTCGAATTCAAAGTTAGTGCATGTGGAAATTTTGGTTTTTGCTGTTATTTTGCTCCAATTTTGATTTATAATTTAAAGCACGTACATTTATATTTTTTTCGGGTGGGGAAAATCTGGTTCAACTTTTTCTTTTTATTACTTTTCTGAGTTTGACTCGCCTGTTTGGTGTCTGTGATGTGTGTGTCCTCTTTATCGCCTTTTTCTCAAAGATCCATCCCCTCCACCCCCATATTCGTTCCTATCAAAATTTTAAGACTTTAAATTCTTATGTCAATTTTAGAATTAAAAAACAATCTGATTCCCTCAATTATTTATGTTATTATATTAAAATATAAATTATAAGTTGGCACATTGATTCTCACACTTACAACTATAAAGTGACAATGAGTTCAAATTCTCTTACTTTCCTTAACCTTAATTCATATTATTTATGCACCAACTCCTTATTTGCATATTTTCATTTCACACATTTGAATAAAGTTTTAGGATATTCAATTATATCTTTGCACTTGAATTTTTTCTTCTTAAATCGGAGGAGCTGCAGCATAATCGCCATAAGGCCCATAACTAGTGCAACACAGGCATAACAAAAAGTTTAAAATGTGGCAAAAGTATAATGCTTTTATACCTTTTTTTTAAAAGACAATTGATAACTTATCTATTAATAAAAGGTCAAGGAAAAGATTATTCTTGCTAATTCTGCAATGAGAAATTTACCTAAAATTATGAAAAAATATTATGACGTTAAAGGGAGGCCATAAACGATATTCAACTCTAAGTAGGCTTCTAAAAGTTGAAGTGGAATGGATAAAAGTTCTTTATTGCTTAAGCAAATATTTTAAATTTGAACATTTGTGAATATATAATTTTTTCGTTTAAAGTGTCATCCGTCAAGCATATTGTTCAGAGCGATATTAAATTAATCGGACTCGATGATAATCTGAGAGTCTAATATATGATTAGTGCGTATAATCAGTGTCACTTGCCTAATAATGAATAGTTGAAAGAGGCGAAGAGGAGCAGAAGTGGCTTTTACGCTTTTCTTGTTCTTAATCGATCATGGTGTTTATATACGATCAGTATGAATTTTTTATTTGTTGGATTAATAATTAATTTTTTAAATGATGCATTATTGTTATTTGTATTTCGAACCGTTTCATTTAGTGCTTTTCGAACCTTAATTATTATGGATATATTGAAAAAAAAGCTGGATTTTGCGGTTTTTTTTTTCGTCACAACAAAAATTCCTCCTACTTTATTAGAATAGTTTGATTTGATAAATTACTTTGAGGTGTGTTTGAATATAGTAAAACATAATGATGACGAATTAAAGAAATGATGAAAAAATAGATGTGATAGATTAATATTTCATAAATTTTGAATTAAAAATTGGTATTGTAAATAGAAAATATAATATTACTAATAAATAAAAATAAAAGTATAAATTATAAATTTATTACTAAAAATTTGGTTAAAATATATTATTAAATATAAAAATCATTTTTTCAATAATTTATATTTAACGAAATATTTAGTTTTTTAATAAAATAATAAGTAATAAATATTATTATAATAATTCTTATTATTCATATTTTACACATAATAAATAAATTACTATATATAAAATAGTTAAAAAGAATAAAAAACTAAAAAAAAGAGTTTGTAAAATAAAAAAAGAGTCACCTCATTTATCAAGAAAAATTCAAAGGATCATGATTCCGCCACATTTATTGCGCCCCGCCGCATCATATCGTTTTGAGGAACCAAGTGAAACCATGAGCTCATTACATCTAATTCCAATTGTCAAACGTCACCATAATATCCATCCAACGTGATCATCGAAAAATACAAAAAGATATCTCAAAATTTGCAAAGATCCAATAAATAAATTGGGGGGGGGGGGGGGGGGATATTAAGAAAAAATCGTTACAATTTATCACGAATTTTACTATTGCAAAAATGAATACTATGATTTTGTCACAAATGTGAAAAAATATAAAAATAAATTTGTTATATTAAAATTAATAATGAATCAATTTGTGATTTTGAATTTTATACAATTTCTTAAGTAATTAAAATTTTTTTACTTTGCAAATTTAAACGAACTTAAATTTCATCGCAGATTGCGAAAGAAAAATACGCCGCAAATTTAAAAGCAATATAATATATTGAATCCTGAGATTTGAGAATCCAAGCTTATGAGATATGAAAATATATTTATTAACATTATTTTTAAAATCGTGACGGATTTTGTAATTTGAGGCGGACAATATATTGGACCTCAGGAATTCAAGCTCCTGAAATATTAAACTATATTTAAAAAATGGTATTTCCGCGACTGATTAAAAATTCTTTGCAAATTACGAAAAAAGTATAATATATTGGCCCCTTTAAAATATGAAAATATATTTAATAATATATGTTTGCAAAATTATAATATTTTTTCCTTCACAATTTGTGATAAATTTTAAATTCGTAGCAATTTGCAAATGAAAATTTTATCGTAACATTTTAAGGAATAATATATTGGATATCTGAAATTTTCACTCTCAAAATATTAAATGTATATTTAATAACGTATTATTCTCGAATTTGCGGCAGAAATTTTTTTTTCACAAATTTGTGATGGATTTAATCGGGAAGGAAAAACCCTTGCAATTTAAAAAATGTAGTATATTGGACCTAAAAAATTCGGACTCCCAAAAGATTAATTTTTTGTTTAATAATGTATTCGTAACATTATATTATTTTTAAATCTCCACATGACTCAATCCTTTGATATTTCCTGTGGATTTTCTAGCTGTCGCAAATTACAAAGAAAACAAATCCGTTGACAGGATTTTGATAAAGCATAGTTAAGTTCTAAGTCAAATCCTCATGTAAAAAACACAGCCTATATTTGCTGATAATATGTTGGTCAATTGGGCATTAGTTCACGTTCATATGCAGTCGAGGAGGAGGCGGGTTTAGACATCCATACTTATAAAAGGATGTTAGTAATTAAAGTTTATAAAAGGATGTTAGTAATTGAAGTATATGTCTTAAATGCCCTCGAGTTAAGACCATGAGGCGAGAGATAGTAAGATTACCACTCCAGAGATGACGAATTTAGAGCAATTGCTTATGATAGGCAGGGTGTTCACAGATCGAATTTGATTCGAGATCAGATTGAATTGAGTTATTCGATTATCATTATTTTTATATTAATTATTTTATTTAAAATAAACATGAAGTATTTTTAAGTACAAAATTTATTATTTAAATTATCTATATATTATCTATATTTAAAATAGTTGATTTTATATTTTACAATTTAAAATGATATCTCATAGATTAAAAAAAGTTTAAATTTAAAAAAAAAAGATAAGAAAAAATCTGGATCATCAGGTCGGGTTGAATTTTTAAGCTAACCGGTTCGATTCGAACCGATGCACACTTGTAGTGATAGGTGCATTAACCGTATTGCCATCACTAATGACCAACATTCCAATTATCAAGAGGTCATTATCCATCGAAATTCTCCCATTTCTCTCTTTAGCATCAAATTAATCATTAGTGTTTACTAGTGTCGATTCTTGTTATTCAAAAACCATAGCCCGACTATTCCTGATTTTCTCGGATAATACATCGATTTGCTTATCTTTTCTTGCTAATTATTGTGCTTAGTTGATTTGATAATTAGTTTTGACATACTAAGGTTATAATCTTTGGTGGATTCAGCAATCTTTCACTGTAATAATAACTGCGCATTTGTATGTACAGTTGTGTGGTCAAAAATATTTAAAACTGTCTATATGATTATATTTTTACTCTCACAATTCTGCTGCGTAAATAGAATTCACAACACTATGTTTCTAATTTATTTAGCTTTCAGTATTATTGGAAAAAGAAAGAATACGAGCGTTTAAGCTCATTCAAGCGTGAACATAAAGCAACATTAATATATTGCCATGAATGTATCTTAAACATTAATATATTATCATTACGTTAATAACCATAAAAAAACAATTACTCGAACGGCTTTTCCCTTCTGTTCCGTTTTTGTCTTCTGTGCAGAGGAATCCAAAGGCAAAACGATGTGCACGGTGCTCGTGTCTTTTCCTATTACGCGCGCCGGCTCTTTTTAACTTTGTAATAAAGTTGTGGGGCTTTTTATAATTTCACAAAGATTCCTTTTATCACTTTTTAATGATATATTTATATAAGGATTAATATATACTATTTTTCTAAAATTTTAATTAATTTAATACTCATAAATAATTATGTTATATTGTTGTGGTATTAAAACATAATAACAAGCTATTATAATGGTTGCTACATTTTAGAATTAAAAAGTGATCATAAATTAAAATTCCTTTAATCATATTTTTTTTTGAAATTGGTTTTCCTATTTTTTTTTTATATTGGGCCGCTTGTGAATATATATGTTAAGATTGTAAATACAAAATATAGTAATTTCAAATTTATTATTTTTTTTATTAAAAAGTATTTACTCCGTTTGGTTAAAACATTTAAGTTCTTGTTAGTTCATACTCATTCAATTAGATAAAAAAGTTTAGGTTTGACGTTTGCATAAGAAATATAACAATGAGAATATAAAAAGTAAATTTGATAGATAAATTTTAGTGGGTATTTGAATAAAAAAATAAAAAAATAAGGGTATAAATTTTTATTTATAATAAAAAATTATTTAAATTATCTTATAATTGTTTTATTATTTAATATAATGTAAAAATAATAATTAGTAATATTTTACTATACAATAATACTAATTGAAGTATAATAAAAAAATTAATATTGACTTAAACATTTTAGTATATAAGATTAATAATAATGTATTAATAAAAATAAATTATATATATTCATTAAAAATAATTAAAAGCAGAAAGAAAAAAGAAAGAAAAAAGAAAAAAGTACTTTTCTTACCGAAAAAAATTGGGAATACTTGAAAGCCGAAATTTTGTTCGTGTGACTTTTTTTCGTGTTTGTTTGAACTAGTCGAAATTTGAGCAAATTCTTATCTAAATTTCGACATTCAAATAGGTCCTTTAAGAAGCTGAATTTGATGGAAGAGTATGCGTTATAAATAAAAAAATATGATAACATTATTCATGATTTAACCTTTTGGATTCGTTGACTGACTCATCTAATTTGATAATATATATTATTGTAATTTACAGAGTACGTTAAAAAATAATGCATTTCAGTGATTAAAAAAAAATCAGAACTTCTTAAGCCACAATCATCATGTAGACCTTCAAGTATAAAATGCTATCCCGATTGATGAATTTGAAATCACATATATATATATACGATTGTTAAAATTTAACATTGAATGTGTTTAATGCCCACTCGTCAAAAGTTCTTACATGTTTTTTATTCTTTTATTATTTGAAAAGTTAAGGATTCTTCATGATAAATATATTTATTTACGATTCACTACATTTTTAGCATCATTAGTGACCCCTCTAACCATAATTTGTGATAAATGTTAAACAAAAAATTATATACCTTCACAAAACACATTAACAAAATCCTATTAAATATCATTTCTCCACTAAATTATCACTTTTAGGTTCAGATAATCCTTATTTTTACATTTAAGCATATCTGCCAGAGCGTATCTCTCTCTACTTGTAGACAAAGTACCAACTCAAATAATTGCATTTATATCCATTTATTTGCAGATATATAACATTAACTACCAGACAACTTTTTCCAGTTTAAAAAATAGGGACTCATTGTTAAAAATAAATTTCACTAATTCACCTCTAAAAAAAATCCTTTAGGGCCATTTGGTTACGGAATATAGGTAGAAGAATAGAGAATTATATTTCTTCGTTGATATTCTTATTTGTGTTTGATTGATAAAATAATATTCCTAATTATTATTCTAATAGTGTTTGGATGAAATATAAGTATAAAATTAATAATATATGATAATTTTATTCTATAAATAAAAATGATATTTATATTTTTGAAAAAAATATAAATAAGATTTATTATTATAAATTATATACTCACTTTTAACTTTGATTTATTAATAACATTTTCAAATTTTAATATGAAATATTAAGAATCAATTTGAATATAAATTATTTGTAATATTATCGCTTGAGAGATAATAATTAAAACATAATAAAAATAATTAGTTAATATATTAATGATATAACATATATAATTAAAGCCTCATAATTAATTAATTTTTTTCATGACTACGTGGGAATAAGTTGTATTCCATATATTTTGAAGAATTTGATAATCCCATAGACAAGCTCCCGACAAATTTAGATAAAATTTGGAATCTCTGCAATAAAAAATTGATGCTAATCCTATTCTATTGCCTGTTTAGAAACTTTCAATAGAATACATAAATATTTCACCGTTTATTCTATATCCAAACTATATCCAAACAGCCCCTTAGTTATTCTCTATTCTCAAACATAAAACATATTGTGCATTCAATTATTCTAATCCATTAATTTTTAAAATAAAAGATGACATTCTTGACATTTTTACTTATTTTCAGTCATTTCAAACATTTTTATCTTATCGTATTTAAATTTTAGTAAACCCCACTAATTTGTGTTACTCCCGGAAAAAGTAAAATTTTAATAATATTTCCCTCAATATCTTTACAACATCCAGCTGGAAAATACGAAAGGACCTATATTTATTATTAAAACGTGTCTCCTTAAAAAAGGCCACCTCGTGCAGCCCTCCATTTACCTAAACTACCCTCCATCCCACTCCCGCACAACGAAACCGGGATTGCGTTTTCAGTTCAGAGAGCAAACGAACGGTGGACGCAGGACACGAATGTAATTATCTATCTAGAGAGGAATGTTTCTGGAATAGAAGTTTCAACGACAAAGCGCCACTATTTATGGAGAGAGAGAGTGAGAGAGAGAGAGTTCCAAAGCCGCCGCGTTCCCCAACGTCGCCGCTGTCGAGTGCTGCCGCTTTCCCTCCCTCTTCCTTCTACTTCCCGCCCTTTTGCTCCATCTCTCTCCCGATCTGCGCGCCATAGTCGATTCGTGCTCTCCGCCATCGACGAGCCCGTTTGAAGGTCGAGGGCATGCGTCGCTGACGTCTCTCTCCTGCCTGAGTTGATCTGATCTGAACGCAAGCGAAACTGCTGCACTGCCTCCTTCATAAAAGGATCGTTCTTGGTAAGTTCCTAAAAATAACTCTCCGTACTTCCCATTTAGTAGTGCGATCTTGCCCAAATCTTGAGCTTTTGCTACTTTTCTTCTGTAACTCTTGTACCGTCTCCACCATTCCCCTTTTCTACGATTTCGCACTGTTCAAACTTGCAGTTTCAGGTTGCCATTCAGAAACGCCGGCCAGTAACTATTAGTGGCTCATTAATATCAGATTACATGTTTAGTTACAGTTTCGCGGTATAAATTGGCGTTCTTTAATGCGTTTTTGTTTGCAACCTCTGTGAACATTTGTCCCTTCGTCTTCTAATGGCAAACGAAGTAGAAAGAAGAGAAGGAGACACCACTCCTCTGTAGCATCTGGAACTGCTGTACGCGAGCACGTGATTCTGAACGGTACGTTTGGAAGGCTTTGCCAGTGAATGGGCCCCAACGAAGACTGCAGCCACCATCTCGACTAAATCTTAAAGCCTAATAATTAAAGTAAAGATTAGCGGGCAGTAACTATGCACACATGCTCACTAATTAGGTATTAACACTGGCTTTGTTCGATGTTAATACAAAAAGAATTAGGCACCAAGGATCCAAAGCTCATATTTTAATGTTCTCGTAGTTATACAATACTGAGTCGAGCATACACTTATGGCGTCTTGTTTGTAGTCTAGTGAAGCTGTAAAGTCATGGAGTTTATACTGGCACTAGTTGCTAAGTGCAGTTAACTCTTTACCACAGTTGCCTGCACCGAAATGGACTCACTATGTTGACGTTTCTGAAGTCGGTGTACCATTCTGTTTTTTTTTTTGCACTTAAATTGGGGCTTTAATAGGTGATGTGATTGATATATGACTGAAGAGGATTGGGGGATGCTGCTTGGTTGCTAATCCTAGTTGAATCGCTTGCAGTAGTTGGCAAAGTATTTTGAAGCTGTCTTCTGATTTTTCAGCTGGCCAAAGGTGATCAAATCCTTAATTCAGTCTACGGTTCCATGAATGTGTTGGATTCGGTTTCAATCTCTGTACTGTTCTTTTTTTTTGGGGTCGAAACTCTGTACAGTACTTTGCATAAATATATGTTCTTTTACTGTTGGTGCATCGGACAGTAGGGGGTGACCTGTCTACTCACTCAAAAAGACGGTATCTAATTTTCGGAGTGATCAGGGAACAAGTAAAATGTGTTTGTAGCACTGTTCGATGAGTTAATCATGTGTTGTGTTGCATGCAATTTCCAAAACATAAGCTTTGGATGGGACAATAATCAGCGTTCTGATCTAGATACTGATCTTTGATTAGATGAGATCTAGGGGTAGCTCCGACTTTAGGAAAAGGAGAGACGATACTCCTGACCCACTCCATCCTATTTTTCCTGTTCAAACACATCAAAATCTCACCTGTGTGACTTCTTTTTGCAAGCTGTTTTCCAATCCAAGTACCCTGACAACCCAGTATGTCCACTTTCCTGCTACCAGCCAATCCATCATCAATCTTAACCACACACAAAACATGTATCCTCCATCATACCTCTCTCTCCCTTCTTCTCCCAATCCTTCCAACTCTTTACTCAAAAAGGGATCTCTCAATAAGCCAATCGGTTTTACCACACTCCATTTTCAAAAGTTTTATTCTGCGTAGCATGGCGTCTTATACTTCGTAGCAAGAGATTGGCTCCACCTGGGGCACATAGGAGACATGTATTCTCTATTTAACTTCATGCTATTTTTAAACATCTCTTCTTTTCTTTTATTGCAAAGATGATTCATAATTGACGTTTTAATGCTGCGCACTCTTGTTGTTTCTTTTATCTTTGTTTGCCCCTAACTTTTTTCCTTTTTTTTTTGAGGGGGTCTCAAAGGCATACTAAAGAAACCCCCAGTAATAATAGCTTCTCTGTGGTCTGGGAAAAAAGCTTTCCTGTGAACTGCTACTTGACTGCTTACTCATATGTTTTTTTCTGAATCATTTCTATCTTTTTGTTTCTACTTTGAAGTAGAAGGAAGAGCAAATGGAGACCGCCAGGGCGTCGGCGCCGCCGAACTTGGGATCAATGGCCCGGACATTCACCAAGATCCTTCGCCTGCGGCGGAAGGGCGCCAACTCCGGCAGCGTGGCCGGGGTTTCCCACGACGAGGACGTCGAGAGCGTCCACAAGCTCAAGCTGTCTCAGGACCTCGGTGGGTACTTCTCGGCCGTCATCTCTGAGCCGGCGGGTCACGAGTTCTGCAAAGTTGAGTTTGAGCACGACAAGCAGCAACAACAGCAGCAATGGAGGTCGTTCTCCAAGGACAGGGAGGTTACGGAGTCCCTTGTGGCCAACCTCTTCGCCAGCGTCTCCGCCATCAAGGCCTCCTATGCTGAGCTCCAAATCGCGCAGTCCCCCTACGACGCGGACTCGATACAGGGCGCAGACCTCGCCATAGTTTCCGAGCTCAAGCGCATCTCGGAGCTCAAGCAGTCGTACCGCAAGAAACAGTACCAGCCTACCTCTCAGCCGGCTCTCGACGCCCAGATCCAAGAGCAGCGAAGTCTAATCAAAACTTATCAGATCACTAGTAACAAGCTGGAAACGGAGCTCAAGCTCAAGGAGACGGAGCTCCTCGCGCTCCAAACGGAGCTCGTCGAGTCCGAGAGGAAAAAGAGAGCGTTGGAGGCCAAACTCCACCCCGGTCGCTCGATTTCGGCTCTCCACGACCTCCATGTCTCAGGTCTAAACCCTACCCATTTCCTCACCGCACTGCGTTACACCTACAAGTCCATCAGGTCATTCGTGAGGATAATGGTGAAGGAGATGGAGGCCGCCGGCTGGGATCTCGACGCTGCCGCCGGAGCAATCCAGCCAGACGTGCTCCATTGCCGGAAAGCCGCCAACCGGAGCTTCGCCTTCGAATCCTACGTCTGCCAGAAGATGTTCTCCGACTTCCAGCATGCAAGTTTCAATCTTTCAGCATTAGAAGAGCGATCGGCGTTGGATCGGCGGCAGTTCTTTGACGAGTTCAGCCATCTCAAGTCGTCGGAACTGAAACAAAAGCCAGGCCCCGGACCTTGCCACGCTCCCCCGTCGCCCGCGATGGCGCAGTTCTACCGGGCGAGATACCTGGCATTGGTCCACCCGAAGATGGAGTCGTCGTTCTTCGGCGACCTGGATCAGCGCGCCGCGGTGAGCGCCGGCAGGGCGTGGCCCGCCACGCCCTTCTTCGTCGAGTTCGCGGAGATGGCGCGACGGGTGTGGCTGCTGCATTGCCTCTTCTTCTCGTTCGAGCGCGTGCCCGGCTGCAGCGTGTTCCAGGTCCGGCGGGGGAGCCGGTTCTCGGACGTTTACATGGAGAGCGTGGCGGAGGACGGCAACGGCGGCGAGGCCGAACCCGCTGTATCCAGACCGGCCGCGGTCGGGTTCACGGTGGTGCCCGGGTTCAGAGTGGGCCGGGTGGTGATCCAGTGCAAGGTTTACCTCTCTAACCATCCGGTCCAGTAGTTGATCCGACGGCCGCGCCGTGGTGACTAACCATCCGACGTTGCTCTTTGGAGAGCTCCGCATGTGGGGCCCCGTCGAGGAGGTGAAGGGGGAAGGATGGGGTATTTTAAATGTTGGGGAATTTATGTAGAAATTAAAGAGGGGGCACGCAAAGTTGTCTCGCTCAACGGCTATTTATGTATAGTTTGGTATAATCAATTATGTTATCATTAGTAGTATATTGGCAAAAGCGTGATGTACTAGTTCTAATTTTGGCTTAATCACAGCTATAATTGCATGCACCCCTCATGTGGATGGAATTAAGATAATGCCACATTTAACTTGTTAATTAGTTCGTGCTCGAGAGCACAACTTTATGTTGGAATGAATAATAAATGTGAGGTTCCTTATTAGTTGAGAATAAAAAAAAGGTGGTATTGGTACAATAAAATAAAAGGTGATGGAAATTGGGACGAGAGAACAGGGTGACAGAAGGAAGAGATGGTGGGGTCATGCATTTGTTAAAGTCTGCATCTTGACTGCCTGGAATTTCGTAGCATTTTGTTGCCTTTTGCATGGGGCATTGAGTGGTGGAGGCTTTCTTTTCAGTTTCTTTATTTATAACTTTTTTTTGTAATTTTTTTTGCATGAGAGAGAAATTTGTATCGACAACTTTTTTATTTATATAATTTTAGAAATAAAAATGCCAAAAATTTGAAAGTTATCATACGTGATAAAGAAATTAAATTATAAAAATATAATAAAAAATTATCTTGGATGATTTTCTGTTCTTTTCTCTAAATAAATTTAGAATGATTTCTTTAAATTTGAAATGCCGATGAAAAAAAAAACTAGCGAGTAAACGTTTTAGATTGAAAAACTGATCAGACTAACATGAGAATATGCTAATAAATTATGCTGATCAAATTCACAATTTCTACTTTTAAAATAAAATTACCAGTTGCTAAGTCTAAAATATTATTTACCAGATTAATTATCTTTACCCTCTCTTTTTGCCCCCGTTGGAATGTACACCTTTTGGAGAGGCCCAATCTTGGTGGCATTATCTTATGCTTTTTAAGTGGGCGTGTGACTCACCTTTGGCCTACTTTGTCATACTCTCTTGTACACTATTTTTTTTTTGTATGTCGAATTAATTTGAGAATACAAACGTGGTCTAGTTCAATTTTTATTAGAGAAATATTGATTAATTTATTTAACTAGTAATAAGTTGAGTTTAAATAAGAGTTTTATTATCGAATTTTGAAAGCCTCAAGAATAGGGATTCCTTCATAGAATTAGGTTAACGTCAAAACGTGCTTTTTTAAAAAAAAAAACCTTGGAGCAAGTTCATTGACCTCCCTATATAATTGAAAATAAAATAACAAGTCAATTGTATATTATCTGAACTTGGGTGAGTGGAAGTGCCATGTTATGTTATCTTTTCAATTTTACTTGGGAGAGGTGGTGGTGGTGGTGAGGAAGTGCTATGCATGCCATGTACAGTGATGGGCGTTGGTGTTTTCTTGAGCTTAGAGAATCAGATGTGTGAGTAAATATTATTATGCATTAGATTTGATGTTTCTACTTTTATTTTTCACTTGTTATTATAGTGGCATGCTGATGTTTCATTCAATGTGATCATGTAGTGCTCGGAAAGGTCAATATTTAGCTTATTCATGTGATCATATATTGGAGACATAGTTTGCTTTATGCATGATGAAGAATTGGACGGTGATTGGCCATGAATAAACAATGTGATGGTTGTCACTTTGTTTCCATGTGAGCATGGCGAAATGCTTTGTAGTTGCTAAGAAACGGACACGAGATATGGTATTATGGCCCCTATATATGGCACAACCATTTTGTCTATGTCCTTTGTGCCAATGTGCTTGACAACTCACTTTGCTGCTTCCACAGTGAATTTGATTTTTTCTTGTTTTTATGGTGGCTCCATATCGAACAACGGCCGTAGATCTACCATGGACTTTTACCATAGTCACTTTATAATGCCTCATGATAGATACTAAACATAGCATCTCAATTAACTAACTTTATTATATCGATATCTAGGATAACTTTTTTTTTATTGATATTAAAGAATGTGGTGCCATTTTTTGGATCGTCATTATATTCTTTAGGAATTTTGCTCCCAATTAAGCTGGACATTAGGAGATGAATTGTTTGTGTAAGGTATTATTTAATTAAGTTTATAAGTTACTTATAAGTTAATTTTAAAAAATCTTCGTGTTATTATAAGTTAAAAAATAAGTAAGAGAAGGGTTGTCGGATAGTTGTATATAAATATAAAGTTTTATTCAAATAATAATTACTTATTTTTAAAAATAAATTTCAGTCAATGAAATATTTATGACTCGATATAAAAAATAAGACACACGGTGAGAATTTTTGTATACACAATGAATCTAAATTGAAATATTTCTTCAAGTGAGTCTTTTTCTTTTCAAGTGCAGCAAATCCAATTTAAACTTTGTTATGTTTTGAAATCCATTCTCCAATTTTATTTTATTTTATTTTATAACAAAATTATCTTTTACTTTATATATTTAACAACCTTATCTTCTTACTATAAGGTTATCAAGTAATGTGGTGTTGTGATATACTTTGAAAACTACAAAAATAAAGTTTAAATAAATGTTCCAAACCCGAATTTCGTTACTATTGCACATGTGATATATTTATTGTACATATAGTATTTTCTATTTTTAGTAAAAAAATAAAAATGACATATCAGGAAAATTACTTTCTGAATTAACATAACTTGGATGGTAATTTAGAACATAAAAAAAACAAAACTAGAATGTATGCAGTAAAATTACCCCTTCTTAGTTTTCAAGTAATTTTAATTATTTTCTACAAATTGAACGATTAGTTGACCATTTCTTCTTAATTTTCTTA
Source organism: Pontederia crassipes (assembly GCA_030549335.1). NCBI lineage: Eukaryota > Viridiplantae > Streptophyta > Magnoliopsida > Commelinales > Pontederiaceae > Pontederia > Pontederia crassipes. Next base: position 46,072,028 of record CM060195.1, read on the forward strand.
AATGAGAGCACAATAGTAATATATAAGTATTCTTTAAACTTAATCTTCTAGAAAGACTATTAGATGATTGACTTGAATTTATCCTAATAAAAATGTCATAAAATTCCGCTATGTAAATGATTGCACCCATATTAAAAAAGTCATATCATATTGAAGATACCATTTGCCTCTGCAAATAACTTCTTATGATAAAGCTAAAGCATGCGGTTTGCCTGCCAACTATATATTTGACATTACTTGTTGATTTTCTTAATTTTTTTTAAAATCGCAAGATATGATTTTTAAAACAATGCAATAGATAGATATAATGCATTTTTTTGTTCTTTGAAATGCAAGATTTAGCTTCTCTAAGCTTTAATGCTGCAAAGAAATGGGTTAGGTTTGGTTTACTATCTACTTTTATTGATAATGTTTTGAACGTTAACTTAGTCGTAACTCTATATGATTAGTCAGATGCTTCAATAAGGAGGACCACGAAGTCGTACATTCCATATGGGCTCGTTATGTTCTTCTGTGTGTTCAATTTTCTCTCTCCCTTTTTCCCTAACAACTCTAGGTCTATAATATTTTCTTACAGTTGATCAATTTTTTTATTACCAGTCTAATGCGTGGAAGGAAAATTAGATACAAAAAGTTACATATACAATTCTAAGATTTGTTTTCTATATTACTTTTCATTTGGGAATGTTGAGACTGCATTGAATTTAAGTTGATAATTTGCAAAATTCGATCTTTTTTTCCAACTGCAATTTTGTGATGGAGTAAATAAATAACCACAATCGAGAGAGTATTTTGGGCCGGGCCTTGGATGCGAATTCTATCTCAACGTCTTGCTTCCTTTGGACGGCCCAATAGAAATCACCATTCATTCACTCTGTTTTGGGCGTCTCAAATAAGCGAGCAAGATTTTTATCATATTTTTCAATATTTGTAGGAACTTAGATATATAAGTTTAATTCATCAAAGTCGTTGATTTGTATCGTCATTTATTTTTTTCTCTTATGTTCGAATATTAAATTTGTTATGTGTGATATCGAATTCAATTAGATGCTAAAAGCGAATAACTTATGGTTGGAACTTGGAAATGAACCATTGAGATTAAAATATTACCAACTAATTATTTCCACATTTGATTATTAACAATTAGTAATTTCTTAGGTTGGTCTAATGGCACTAGCTGTAAATGGTAGACATGTAAATTCACCCATTTGATAGATCTCGTCTTTACAAATTTTACTTTTTTTTTTCATGTATTCAAGCATAAATTGCTTCGTAGGTCCACATTTTGTAGCTTTAATCTTACACAATGCACGCATTCAAGTAGCGTAACATATGATGTTGACGAAAAATATGTAACTTAGGCGTGCACGAACACGAAGGCTGCATAACTTTTCTTTTTCCTCATATCTTAATTAATACATGGTGTTGCTTATTACAAATACCGATGATAAAATGTCTAGATAAAATAGCTCATAAAAAAATATTTTTTGAAATTTCAATTTATATAATTCAATCCAACTTATGTGACAAGTTCCATTATCCTAATAGAATGGAAACACAATATTGTTTACATGACATCAGGGGATTAAGAATGATTCTTATCGACCTCAAAGAAATATGAAAAAACAGAAACATCTCTTAAACATATGACCCTCTTCAGAATCAGATCTTGAGAAGCCACTTGTAGCTTGTTTCTTCCTCTCAATAATATGTGCACAACTTAATTTCTCCCCTTATTTGCTAAAGATATATAGAAATTTAGGAAGTTTTTCTCTTGGTTAAAATGATCACTATCCTGTACACAATCCAAACTATAGGAGATTTTTATGTGGAAAATCACTATAAAATAATAGGAAACAACAAATCTCTAATTGTACATGTTGGTTTATTAAAAGAATTTATACATATCTCTCTATGCATATATATATTACATGATCAATAATTTTAAGAGAACATAACTAAAAATAAAAAAAAGTCTTTATAGGAGGACACTTATCCGATTGGGCCAATAATGTGACAGAATGGAATCTCACAACTCTTGTCCAAAGTCATACGACTCTCTCTCTCTCTCTCTCTCTCTCTCAAACCTTTTGATCCGATTAATTTGTGGCGCCATCTCATTCTCACGCGAGTTGACACGCAGAGCTATCTTCTTCTTCCTTGAGGTGTTTTTGTTCCTTCATGACGTGCTTCATGGGCGTTACAGTGATGGCCAAAAAGTGGTCGCTGTCTATAAAGTAAATGGTGAGTTTGTGACGCAAATTATATGCTTCTATCGGGTCTCCACGCAGCCCTTAGTCAACTCTCTCTCTCTCTCTCTCTCTCTCTCTCTCTCTCTCTCCATATATCTAACTCACACTACTCGTCCTCCATTTCCATTCATGCACTTAATATATACATATTATATTATATAGTTGACCTTTCATAATGTTTGCACAAACAAAATACAATCGAGTAGGGAAAAAAAAGCAAGTTAGATTCTTTTCTTATAAGTCCAAACTTGTTTGAGATAAGTGGTCATCGATATCAAATGAAAATATAAAAAAATATCACAACTCCGGAAACAGCTATCGCCCATTGGGAGAAGACATAACAATCAAGTCTTATAGGTCCACCACTAATTAAGTTGCACTCTAAAAGGACCTTATCTTTTTTTTTTCCTTTTCTCTCTCTCTCTCTCTCTATCTCTCTCCTCGAACAATTTTTTTTCTACTGTGGACCATGCATGATGCCGCAATTGTGTATGTAGTTGGTGTGATTGAACGAAGAGAAATAACCCTTGTATATATTTTTGCAATGTCCCAATTGGATCGATCAACATTTACAAGGATGGAGATAGATGGAATTAGGGACCATGTTGGATGTGTTTGAATCCGGGGTGTCACGGTTTCGTGACGAAGCCATTGGACGGCCAGCCATGATCGACAACTTTATCGCACTATTCACTTTTGCCGCATCAACATCAATTGCTTTACGAGGACTCAGTTTCGAGTCCCACCCAAAATAGAGAGAGAAAGGGAGGGGGGAGGCGCGCGCGCGCGCGCGAGAGAGAAGCTCCAATCATGTGTTGCTGCCTAAAACTTCGTTCAGAGATAAAAGCAGGCACGCCTAGTTTACAATGAACGGGGATTTAAATTTTTCATCGTGAAATTTTTAAGTTTGACCCTCCAATGTTGTTCTACTCTTGAGTAACATTTTATGTTGCAAAAATAAGTTTAAAATAGCTTTAAATGAATTTGTGGCCGACACGGAATTCATGATGTAACAATGTGGATAGCCACATGTTCACCTTTTGATTCACAGTATTTAAACAGATTTTACTCTATGTTTATTTCATTTGTTTTTTAATTTTCTTTTATTCGGTTGATTACTTTTCTGCTTATTATCAACTTTCGATACATATTAGTGTGCTATTATAAAAATTGATTAGGGATGTTCACCGGATCGGATCCACTCGGTGGTCGGGTTCATTCAGGTTGGAACCGAGTTGATTCGATCCGACCAGATGACCCAATTTTTTCTTTTTTTTTAAAAAAAATTAAAATAATTTAATAGTTTTATATCATTTAAAATTTAAAAATAAAAATAAACTATTTTAAATGCAGAAAAGCATATAGATATTTAAAATAATATTTTTATATTTAATAATGCTTTATTTTGTATTAAAAATATAGTAATAAATGTTTTTTATATTAAAAAATAAAAGGAATTTAAAAAAAATGGTGGTCAGATAATCCGATCAACCGACTCGGGTTGGGTTAGATCGTAGAACAAAAAAAAAGAAGGGATATGAATTTGGTCGAATCGAATTTATTCACGACTCAGATTTGACCCGACCCGTGAACACTCCTAAAAGTAATAGTAGTGTGCAATCATGCCTTAAAGGGCCATCAGATCCGAATAGGCGTTGACCAACAGGCGAGATGGCACTGATGTAAATAGGTTCAGTCACACCTTCAAGGCCGTCGGATCCAAATAAGCGTCGGGCGAGATGGCATTGATGTAAATTGGTTCGGTTTGAACAGGATGAGTCAAGGTTCAGCGCGTGAACCGACCGATTCATGTGACTCTCCTAATGTCCTAATGCGTGATTGGCGGCGGAAGCACGATGACGAACGAGTTTTGAAGGCGCAACGGGATACCGACGACTCTAAAGACATGATCACACAATGCTATCACTTTTTGTAGTCGCACATTACTATTCCTCTATATATATCAAGAGAGAGAAGGCGTGTGTATAAAATAAGGGATTATATAAGATCAAAATTTAAGTGTTATTCTTGTATCAACAAGTGTCCAAACGAATTAATGGGAATTGGGAACTAATTATAAGGTTAGATTTTAAACACTCTACCGGGTGTCTATTTTCGAATTAACTCCAAAACAATACTTGCTTAGGAAAATGCAACCCCAACAATTGAATCAGGAATTTTGTTTACGACGTAAGTGGTAACAAAGAGGCAAAAAGTAGTTCCACTTTCGAGTGAGATGTACTTTCCTTCTATTTTTTTTTATATTGGGCCTTTCTTCAAAAAGAAAAAATAGATATGGCTCGAGTTGATAAATCATAGTAACAGCTCGTGATTGAAATTCAAAACAATAATTCCTTGGCAAAACTTTACTTTCAAGATTGAATCAAGAACCACATCAATATCCGGGTTAATATTTTCTGCACAAATTATATTACAGGTAAATAACCGTGCAAAAAAAAAAAAACACTAAGATTCATATGTTTACACTCCGCAGTGTGTCTGTGTACATTATATTTTTTTTAAAAAAATCGATAAAACAACATATATTTTTTTTTCAGATTATTATGCATGTTACATATGAATTACACATGTGAAAATTATAAACAGTCATTTTTTTTCATATTACTACTCTCAAGAAATAACAATAGTATGTTTTGAGGAAAAAAAGTAGTAATGCCATATACGCGAAAAAGGGGGGAAAATTACAAGCTTAATTTGCTTGTACGATTAGAGGAATTTATTAGGTCGTCATTAATGGAAGCATACATCCATCAGAAATGTATTAAATAGTTCCAAAGTTGCTTTTCTCGTCTGGTTATCTTGGCGTAAACTGGGGGGGGGGGGGGGGGGGGGGGGGTCACTAATACCTTTTTACAAGTAGGTCTCCATGCAATCCACATCAAACCAAAGTAACCCCCAAATACAGACGCCCTTTCGTGTATGACAAAATTTATATGACATGAGAGAGAGAGAGAGAGTATGTTTACGTGGTAATTGTGTTTCATTATTTTCAGATCTAATTCTTTTTATACGATAGAGCCCCAAGACAATAGTCAGTACATCCATTGAGAAATTACTTATTTCCTCGGAAATTTTTAACATTTACCCACATGAATCTCCAAAATATCGAAGTATATGCATTTCACAAATATTTATGATCAAATACAATAATTCAACAACAAATAATGTGATTGGTACTGCAAATTAATTTAAAGGTGTTGGGTTTTGAGTAATCTTGTCTACATTCGCAAAGGTCGCCCTTAATGGTGCACATCAAGCATGTCCACTTGTCATGGTTGCTCACCAAATGTCCATGGAGACTGACTCGATCAGACACTATTAGGTGTGCCATTCCCCATCAAGCTTCCTTTCATGGACAAAAGCCTTTTTTTCTGTTCACTTTTGTCACAAAACCTCTCATTGGATGAGAGATAAAATGGTATTTTCTTCAATTATAAAAGAATGTCATTGAAATTAATATTAAAATTTTAAAAAACAACTTCTTACTAAAGATGTTTCATGAAATAGCTAGTTAGTAAAAATGAATCTAACATTCAGTAAATGTTCAATATGCTTTTATTTATTTAATATAAATGGAAGAGGTTAATGAGTATATAGAACACCCCACTCTACACTTAACTGTATATCACTTATTTTTATTATTTATGTAATTTAGTAATTATAATTCATGATTAAATTGATATATATTTAATTGAGTAATTTGATAATAAAAATATATCATGTAAGTCCAAATAAATTATAAGTATTGAATTAGTCATATTTATTAATATGGTTCGATCATGATCATTAGATAATTCGATAATTTTAATTTTAATCACCATTATTATTAGCATATATTTGAAATTAATATATAATTATTTTATAAATAAAATTAATATTCTATATCTGTTTTATGTCAAATGCTCTGCACATACAGTATACATACAAATGTTAGACTCTATTTAATTAGGAGGATCCATTGAGTGTTATTAAAGATAGAAAAGAAAAAGAGGGCTCTTAAAATTAAATATAGAAAAAGGAGATAAATTAATGTTTTAAAAAGTCACCTTCCGCGAGCTAAGTAATCTTGAAACATTATTTTCTGGGTGGCCAGTTCTTTTTCTATTTTCCTTAGCTGACATCCGGAATCGTATCAGAACTTGGAACCAATTTTAATTGCTTATGTTAAATAATGGCAAAAATTGAACCCAAAATCAGATTGTTTAGAACCCCAAACAATGCATGAGGTCTCCATTCCTACCTTTTTTTTTTTGCAGTAATTGGACGAGTTATGATCGTGTTTGAACGTCGTTTAAAAAGAATTGTTTCGATATGTTTCTTAATTTCTATTATGTGCGATGTAACTTACTATTTTAGTTTTTTTTATTATTTTGTTAAGATAAATAGGTTGATGGATTTATTGTCAAGATGAATTTAATATATGTTGTAATTTATATCATTTATACAATAACTCCTTTTACCCTAAAGTTATTTCTATTTTGACGACCAATTCTTCATAATTCAAAGGTGGGCTCATTCATTTGTGTAAGAATTTGAAATTCCTCTTCTAACCTTATTCCTGTCATTGGTTGTCTTTCTTTTTTCTTTTTTAAATTCCTCTCATTAATTTCCCTTCTGTTAGTAGTAAATATTTTTGAATTTTTATATAAGTGTTATTTTTCTCAACGAATAAGTTCTTCTATTATCAATAATAATCTGAGTTTTTTTTATGAATAGTCGAGTACATCTTATTTTGCCTAAATATATTAGTTATTAGTACTTAAAAGTAAATATAAAAAAGCAATATGTTAAAGTTTGGCAATTGCAAAAGCATTATATGCCAGGTTATATGTACCTATCTACCTCTAGTCTTTTTATACGTCAACTATATTGGTTCAGGCAATCTTTCTAAAAAAATAAAGTACTTTGATGAGAAATTTTTATGGTTGCCAAATATTAAAAAAAAACATAAATAAAATAAGAGAAAAATCTAATGAAAAAGAGAACTTTTCCCTAAATTAAATAATCCCATCAATTTTTTTGTTTTCATTTGGACCGAAAGGTAATTTCGCCTCTATGTGCTACTAATTGGAGCTTCCATCCAAATCATCTCATCGTTCTCTTCTTCTTCTTCTTCTCACCATAAAAAAACAGTATAAAAGTGCCCGTAAGCCTCCACGCCCGATGACTCCCCCCCGCTCCCGGGAAAAAAGGAAGGTTCAAGTGCCAGCTTCAGTAAATGCATCGCCATCTCAAATGGCCACCGTCTCGGTCCTTCGTCGTGCTCTTTCTCCCACCTCCTCCCTCCTCCTGGCCCTCGTCGTCTTCCTCCTCGCAGCCACGGCAGTGTCGTCGGCCAGGCCGCTCGCGCCTCCCTCTGCTCCGGTCGCGGAAGCTTTGGAGACCACGACGGGCTCTGCATTCGCGGCGCGCGAGTTGATCGTCTTCCACGTCCTGGTCAAGAGGCGTATTCCTCCTTCGGGGCCGAGCAACAAGGGGCACAGCGCGCCGAGCTCCACCAGGCATCTGCTCTCTGCTCCTGCGGGAGAGAAGCAAATGCGTGCATAGTGTCATCCCCTCGGCATGCAGACTGCAGAGGTCCAGAGGACTCCCAACCAAAAGTTTTGGCTCGCGTCATTTGTTCATGACCCCATTATTCGCGTCTGTCCCCTCTTCTCTGGGTTCATCTGTATCATACCGGCAAAGTGCACAGGCTCAACATATACGAGAGAGAGAGAGAGATCTCAATTTTATGGAAGTTTTTTGTGAATAATTCACTGTTGTTTCTGAACTGATCACTGCATGTATTAGCATCAATGCGTATAGATCCTTTACTGCACATGATGATTAGTACATGGTACTGTGTTAATTGGAAGGTTTTGCCATCAATACCATTAGATAATTGCAGCAAATCGCTCAAGACTTATCATAACTTTTGAGGACACTGGACACAACTGTGTCAGGTGAGGTTTCGGCTGTCGCAACTTAGTCATCATCTCTCGATTCTGATAGAGATGAACATGCGTAAAATATTGGACAGAGAATTAATTATGTGACCTTGTTATTAAAGTAGAACAAAACTAACTTGAAGGTTCACTGCAACATGAGAGGAGTAAATACTACTGGTCGTCCTAAGCAGGCGGCAGACCTTGAAACAGTACATGTAAGCTACATGAGAGAAGGACAAAAAGTTCACGTTGCAAATAATAAAACTTGATACAGTTGTTAATGTATTTCTTTCAACAAGAACAAAGGCATGTTAGAGGCTGAGATCATAGAACATCCTATTAGTTTGACAGCATATTGTGTTGTCAAATCTGTGCTATGTCTTCGGGGAAAACATATGATAAGTCTCATCTTAATCACAGCAAACACACACAGCAAGAAGATACGAGAGGTAGGGGAAGAAACAAAGCATTGGTAGATGATAACAGAAGTAGGGAGGGCCACAATTAATTATTGAGCACTTTTGGAGCTCTAACTTATGCAATAAATAATGTGGCTTAATTGATAAGCTCAACTTTCTATCTCCACCCAAATGAGATCCCAGACCTCTTGTTAAGTGAAGTTGGAAAATTCATGATCTTGGATCCTCTGTTATGAACATGGCACTTTTCTCCCAAATGAACTTAATAACTCAAGTTGTTCATCATTGCATGCCCTCCCATTAATTTTTTTCTTAATTTGTTCCCTCTTAAGCCAATATTCAAATATTCTTCATTATGATATTAGGAAAAGTTATTAAGATCAAATCAAATCAACATTGGTTGACACAATTGGATAACAAAGTTGTGTTCTATTAGAGTCAATCACGCTGGCTAAGATTGCCGAAGATTATATTAGTCAAAGTGCTAATAGTCTTGAAAACCGATAAGTCTTGATAAAAAAAATCAAATTTGTTCAACCGACTCAACTAAACAGTCTGATTCAAGTTACTATTAAACGGATTGAACAAGAAAAAAATAAGGCTAGTGCATTGACAAACTTAAAAGGAAAAAAAATGCAAAACTGACAAAAAAAACATGCAAGTAAAATTAAAAAAATATGGGAAAATTAAAATTGAAAAGAAAAGATGGGTAAAGAATTGAGTGGACAAGGATTAAAAAGTTTAAGTGGAAAATAACGTAAAAAAATAAACAGGGGAGAATTAATAGTAGAGAAGGTGCAAGAAATGGAAATGAAAACGGATAGTGATGTAAAGGAAAGTTGAGCAAAAGTAGGAGAAATAAGAGTGATTGGGATAAAATAAATTATTGTACCAATACTAGTACTAAATAATAAGTAATATTTAATAATATATTATCGATATCAATCATTTCAGTGACATCTTTATATTAGCATTGGTAAAATAATATCTTTATATTAACATTTAATTATTAGGGATAATTGCTAAATTATGTATACATTATATAATATTAGTTGTATTATATATTGAAAGCTATTATAAATAACATTATTTTAATAAAATTAATTCTGATCAATTCAATCATTATTTAATTGATAGTCTGATATCTCCCTTTTATTAATTATGAAAACATTCATATTGGAGAAAGAAATAATCACATACAAATTAAGATTTAAATTTATGAGGTTCTTCCATAACATGTGAAATGGTGATGAAGTATTCTTTTTAGCTAAGGAAAATAAAGAGGATTACAACTTAGTAAACCCAAATGTTTGCTTATGAAAGTTCAATACTAAAAAAAACGAAGCTCCATAAGCATTTATGGTTCCTTAGTCTTAAAAAATGAACCTTTTAAAGACATATAAAAAGGGTGACAATTTGATCAAGATTTTTTAACATATCAACACGGTTATTTGCTGTAATACATAGTCTTGTTCAAGTAAGATTTGATCTACAAATATCTTTTAGGAAATATAAACAATTGTTTCTATGAGATAAACTCATTTTCTAAATCAAGATAACACTTTGTTTTGTGACAAAAACAAAATAGTCGTGTTTATAACATAGCCGTGTTCACTATTTCATCACTGATAACAAGGAACAGAAGAATAATTTCTAATTATCTCATAAATATATTTTATGATGCTGTTTAATTGAAAAATTATTATTATTTTTATTTTACTCCAAATATTAGTTAACGTTATCTAAAAGTCCTTACTATAAATTAAAAGTTTTCAATAATTATTTTTATTTTTGTTTAAAGGAGTAAAATAAATGGTCATTAACAAATTTAACTAGCAAAGTAACTAACATTTCAACTGAACACACAGCAAGAATAATTTCTTTATGTTAATAAAATAGTAATTATGATTAACAATTGGCATACCTTGTGATGTTTACCGATCGGATATCATAAAAAAATAAGTCTATCAAAGACTTGAACTACTAACCCATTGATAACAATGGATATTAAATATAATTAATAATTACTTATATAGATTATATAAATAGTATAATCAGCAATAAAATACAAGTGAAATGTTCTGTTTTAATTATAGTTTGTTCTACCATAATGCAAAAATTAAGTTAACAAATAATAAAAAGTTGTGTGAACATTAATTGTATGGAAATAATGATATTCTAGTAATTGCATTATCTTATTAGTGTAAAAATAAAAGAACGAAATAAAAAAAGACACAAAGGAATAATACGAGATTTGAAAATAAAATATTAAAATAACATATTATTTCTTAAATTTGTTGCGTTCTCTAATCGATTCATCCGTTAAGACATATTGTAGTTTGGTCAATGAAATAAACTTGATAGTTAGACTTAGACCGACAATAATTCGATAAATTAATGATTTCAAAAGAAATTTCTAATTCGTCAATATTGATAAATGTTGAGATCGGATCGCACGAGGAAGACTTTAATGGTCCGGCCACGTTGGATCGACCTGTCTAATTTGTAATCCAAACAAAACTTAGTCCCAAATGCCCTCTGATCAGCGACTCGGCACCAAATAGTTAGATAAGGAAGCCAACTTTCGGCAACCTCCACCTCCAAACTTGTCGGCCGTGCCGTATAATAATATAACATCATTAAAAAGAAAACCCACCTGGAAAATGTGGTCAAATTGCACGACTTTTTTATTATAGAATTAAATAATTGTTTACAAAAATATATATGCATTTTCCCTGTTTTACAACTTGAACATATTAATATTAATTATCATAATAATTAATAATAATAATAATTCAAATTTCGCAAAGTCGAATAATTGAGCAGGGACGATTAGTATCACATGGGCTTTTAGGCTTAGTCGGCCTCGTGTCGTTTCTGGACTCCTAAATGGGCCCGGAACGGGCCGCACGTTTGATGTGGAGTTTTGGGTTCAACTTTTCACGTGACTTGGCCGTTTTCTTCTGACCGTATCAAAAACTTCTTCCCTTTTTTCAGCAGATTAATTTGGGATCATTCGCCATCTCTTGTCTTCTTGTCGGTCGTAAGACACGATTTCGACAAGATTTTGTCAACCCCGGATTCGTGTTTTAGATTTTGTCGGGGGGAAAAAAATCGCTAGATTTCAATTCAATTTGTTTTAACGCAATAATATGTGGCTCATCCAAATAAATATCGTTTCAGTGGTTTCACCTTTCGTTGTTTCAGCAGATGGAGATTAGTTAACGTTTGCTTGCTTTGCTTGCCAAGAAACCGGTTGCTAATTTTTGTCCAACACTCCGCTGGTGCTTTGTATTGTCCTTGATGAGATCTAATTAATTATTACTAATTTAGTCGAACATGTCACCGGATTTATTTTAGCTGATCGGTAAGACTTGGGGCAACACTTTATATCAAGCCATGGACGTGCTATAATAACGTACGTGGCAGGTGCTCGCAAATGGCCATCTGCTTTATTCATCCATTACTTAACCTGAATGCACTCATGTACCCAGGTCAATTTTATCAAGGTATTTTAATTGCAATGCAACCAACCAAACTATGGGGATAAACTAACTGCACAAGCAATTAAGCAAACTTAGGTGTCCATATGGATGAAGGTAGATATATGGTTCATACTACACATAAGCCAAGGGCCAAGGGGGCATGCAACAAAGATACGCCAATGCTGGTGTCACTGGACGACCCCAACTCTCTCTCTCTCTCTCTCTCTCTCTCTCTCTCTCTCTCTCTCTCTCTCTCTTGCTGCACAGCACTTCAAATTTCTCGAGCACGCAACGCAGGAAAAAAAAAACAAAGACAACAACAACTAATAAGTCAGCCAAAGGAAGCAACGAAAGTAAAGTTGGTAACTCTTGGGAACTAATTTGAAAGTACAAAGCTGATATAAGTTGTGGATCCCTCTGCATGGCTCCCCAATATTTATTTATGTATGTATATATGCATATGTATACACGTCTTATAGCTCTTTCTTGTATAGTTACATTGTTCAATACCTCAAACCATTCCAGTGGAAAGAGGAGACAAAGAGAAAATGAAAAAAAAGAGGAGAAGATGACGATGATGAAGAAGAAAAAAAAAAAATAACAAATGGAAAACTGTAACATTTTATAAGTAGAAGAACAAATAAATGAAGTTTGCCTGTCGCCCTGTGCAAAAATTCCTACTCGAACTCTCAACAGCTATACGCGATAGAAGGAGAAAGAGATGAACAGTCAATTAATGGCCGACCCCGGGGCTGGGAACGGACCCTAACATCCGTTCCGCGTCGACGCTCTTGGCCGCGGCGCCGGCGGTGAGCGCACGGCGGCTTCCTCCGGGAGCAGACAACGTCGACGCCGGTGGCCGTGGCGTTGCGCTCAGCCAGGCATTGTTTGGAGCTGAACCGACATCTGCATCCGGCACCGCCATGCTTTCGCCCGGAAGCTTTCTCGCTCGCGCAATCGACGCCAGCAGAACAATGAGCAAGAGCACGAAGAGGAGCGCTGTTGATTTGGTGGCGAAGACGGACGAAGCCATGGGATCGAGAACCTTCAGCACGTAGTAGTATGAGGAGAGACGAACTCAATGGTGCACTGCAATATTATGTGGTTTCGACTTGCGCTGCACGCACACACATATATATATAAGTGGGGGCGTGGCAAGTAGGCAAAACTACAAGGCTCAAGCAGCCAAGTCAAATGGGTGAAAGATGCGTACGTCCACATTTTTCAGAGAGAGAGAGAGAGAGAGAGAGAGAGAGAGAGAGAGAGAGAGAGAGAGAGAGACCGCCGGTGCTCAGCTTCCTCGCAGCTTCTGTGACATGGAATCCGCAGGTGCAATTTGGCCTGGGGTCGTAGTGGGCTGATCCAGGGCGGCGTTTGAACCGGTCTTTGGTAAATTGTGTTTGGAATTTGGGCAGTCCGCAGGAACATCGACATCATCACTGGAGTTAATATTCCCTTCAAAGCAGAACAAGGAATAGTAGTAGCACGCGAAGCAAAACAAATAATTTTTCCACTCGTGATTTCGTGAAAAAGAAAAGTTACAATTAATGTCGAATTTTTAAAATATTATTATTAAATAGTAAATGAATCTTCGATTTGGACTGATGAAACTTTCGGGGTATTGTTAATTAATTAATACCGACAGAAACAATTCTCTCGAGTATGCAATTGACTAATTCCTAGTGGAAAAAATGAGTTAAAAGGCAAAGTATAGTCATGCATGCAATTCCTTTCATGTGGACTTGCCTCGTCATTTTTTGGATGGTGGTAGGAAGAAATATTTTTCCACATTCGAACAAGCATTTTAATAATGAAAGGCAATGAAAACTAGATACAACTTTTC